>CAWUFW010008748.1:192500-850000 GCA_963921515.1 Calotriton arnoldi | reverse complement strand
CGTACCCACTCCAATATGGCGCCCGCAGTGTGGAGACGAGCACAATGACTGCCCTCACACACGCGAGCGGTCCAGCAAGAGCTGGTAGCAATCACGAGTTAATGAGAAGGAGTAGCAGGTATTTAAACCGGGCTTTCGCACTACACCATACCTCCCGGTCCCGGCAGCAGTGGGTAGGTCCCTGGACATATTGCGTACTACGCAAACGTGAGTACTTTGTTAACCTTGGTGGTCTGTTGTTCCCTACTGCTAACCCCTGTTAAATGGTTTCTCAGCCATTTTAAACAGTCAACTAGGTAGATGCACCTTCCCTACCCCCCCGCCCTCTTTTTTATTTTTTATTTCCTTAACCTAACTTTGGTAACTAATATGAAGCCTGTGTATTTCCATCATAACTGGGACTATGACTTTTTATGATTTGGGCAACTTTAAAGAACTCCCTTGAAATATGTTCACTTTTCCATGTAACAGATAGCGTGATGTAGGAGCATGTTACTATACATTTTAAGGAGGCATATCAAATCCTCTAGTTTATTTAATTTAAGCGCGATCAACTTCGCAAGCTGGCAGTTCTTAACTGTTCCTTTCATCTGTATACCCCCTCTAGTATATGGGGAAGTTCCTCATATCTTGACCTGCCGGGGATTGTTGAAGCAGTAGTATATCCCAAATAGGGTGAGTCTTGTGCTCTTTCTGCAGTTTGGGGTTTTTAATACACTGATTTGGTCACTACATACATGAGACATAATGTGACCACAATAACATTTGGCACCTGGTGTATATATGCCTGTAACACCTCACCACTGTGTGCTGTGAATTAGACACACAGGGAACAGGACAGTAGTGTTTGATTCCTGTATTATTGGTTTGATATCATGCATTAATATTTGATTTTCTCTCCATAATAGGTAGAACCAGTACTACCAGTCATTAGACAGAGAAAGTCATGGTGGCATAAACCTCTATCATTAGTTCATTATTGTTTTTCGGTCCACCTTAGTGTAGATAGTTTTTAACTTTAGGTCCTGACGAATCGCCTCTAGACTTGTAGAATAGGCGAGAAACATGTTGACCAACCACACGGAAGAGCGCCACACCTGAGACATTAACTTAGCATTGCGCCTTTCCTTTTTATTTTAATCAGGGTAGGAGACCCCACAATTAAAATTATTTTTGCTGGTACTCCCAACCCTGTTTTAATTCACATAAACATCACACACCACTCATTCATCTACACTCACTAAGCCCCTCACCCCCACGGCACCAAACGGCTATTTGGAAAAAGATCTCCGCCAAAGTGCCCCTCATTGGGAGCCCGTCAGGCATTGCAACGCCGGCCAGACGAGGAGCAGCCCGATGATGAAGCATGACACCCGAACGGGTGTGTGAGGTCATTCTATTCCAAGGAAATGGATTCCCATCTCTTTGACTCTGTAGCCTACTGTCTTTTGTATATTGCTACACTCTAGATTATTTAGGAACAGCACAACTCTAATTTTCATATTGCATTTGGGCATTTGTGCTGGACCTCATGTATAAAAGCCCTTTGTCCCTCTATTTGTGAATAAAGGTAGTACAGTTTCCCAGGTTTTAGTCCTGAACCTGGCAACGGGAGTTGGTAGATAAAACAACCCTGGATTAAAGTTTTTTCTTCACCACTGTTGAGAAGACCCTAGGTTCCTGGTAGGGAAATCATTTTGGCACCCTGACTGGTAGCTTCTGCCCCATCTTTATGCTTAAGTTGAAGACAGCTGCTGTGTATTCAAGCAGTTCAGGTGTATTATTGATTCTGGACAGTTTTGCTCTTTTGCTATTTCCACACTCTGCGTTCCCACTTTTGTCTTTGTCCTGTGTGCGAGTAGGAAGGTGCCGGGGAACTTGAAGTCTCCAGCTCGGAGCTACCCAAAATAAGAGGTCCAAGGCTAGGGAGGCTGCCCCACTTAACTTCCTGCTAACCTGCGAGGGGGTGCAGATTTCCACTCTCGAGAACAATGATCTCGGAAATGGTGGACTGAAATTCTCTATCGTAAAAAAGCCCCCTTTCTCCTTTCCATATAACTCCCCAGGGTTCGACCCACTATAAGGATGCCTGGAATGTTTCAGAAAAGCCCTTGACTTCACATTTGCTGTTTGGGCCCTCTTTAACACTCTATCTTAGTTATCATTAGACTGTAGTACACAAAATGGGCCTACTGTGGCTACCACCACGTCATGCATTCTTCACATGAAACCTTTACTCACAACAAGTAATGCACGTGCCCACGCCATGCATGTCCCACCCACAAGAATTATGCAAAGGGCGCGGCTAAAGAGGACTGGAAGAACACCTTTAAATAAACTGGAGAAGCCTTCAGGCTGCTCTCCCTAGCAGGTGACTGGTAAATGGCCTGTCCTGTCACCAGGGTCGGTATTACTTCCCCAGCGCTGAGCTGATACTAGCTAAGCTCATCCAAAGTGAGCCGGTGATCTGCTCTTCTGTGCCGATCAGGGTCTCGATCCGCGTTGAAGAAAGATACCTCTAATTCAGATGCATGGTTGTCGTGTGTGCTCAGGTAACGGTCGAAAAACGACAGCTTGCCAGGTTGAATCTGAGGCGGAGATGCACTCCTGCAGAGCCGTGCCTGGGACCTTTCTCCGTACCAACAATGTTCCATTGAGATATATATATATATATATATATTTCCTCCAAAAAGCACTCTCCGAACCTCCACACTGGCGAACAGAGAGACACAGACCCGGGGAATGGTGGCAGGCAAGTTGTTTATTCTCCTCTCACTTTGTGACGTGTTTCGAGCACCCTGTACCCTTGTTCACACATATAAAAAATTTTAAGCCCAAGCTGAAGGAAGCCTGTGGCATTACTTAACTCAAAATATGGGAACAGTATCTAAATGTTTTTAAGCATAAGGAATATTTCTCTGTAATGGAGTTCTGCATATTTTTAAGATCTTTTACCAGTAAGGATTGTGCAGGCCACAAGGCTGTACACTTTAAAAAAAAAAAAACATGTTTTAACACTTTATGCTGCCCCTCCTAGACAGATTCGCAGGATTTTATCTTTTTCAGTACGATATACTTTCTCATTCAAATGTGTAGTATTTTATGAGTCTTCTTTGAATGATAACAGTGCAGCATGTTGCATGTCTACATGCCTCGAGGTTCTGTGGGTTTTGCGGCCTTGTATATTAGAAGGCCTCTTACATACAGAGTAGGAGTCTCGTATTTGTGTGATGTGTGGCTACTGCTAATGCACTCTGCTGCCTCTTTTCTGTTATGTGGTTTGAAAGCTGTACAATTGGAAAGTGCCTGATTGCATCCAGTCCTATTATTTTGGCGCCATGAAAAAGGGATGGCTTTGTACTCGAGTCGTATTGTAGGGGGCTTTACACGGTGTGTAAATGTGTGGGACTCTCAGAAGTGTTTTAGCTTGTTTCGATATTCTGCTTATCACCCTAATGAAGACAAGAGAATTGTCTTGCAAGTTATTTAACCATGAATCTAGATTGTTTTCCTTCATGCAGTAGCACCTTATGGGCCTAAGTCCTCCTGTCTCCTACTCCCTTCCCTTGCCAACGCAACAAACGGCACGCAGCTCTGGACATCACGAAGGACAATTAGACCACACTAGAAACCATTGCTGTTTCCTAAAACACACACGGTATAGTGTGCTGCCTGTTGGCAAATGTGCTTCAGCACCTCCTCGTGTGTATGAATGCAACAACGATACAATGCAGGAAGTCAGTGACTGCACCATCTTGAAACGTCAAATCATGTTTACCTAGGAAATCCCATACACGGGCTGTGGTTCCATTGGGGTAAACCCCTTGTGTGCTGCATCTCTGTTCCCCTATGTATTGCCTAGAACATTGCATGTGCACATTCAGAAGATGTTTCTGTGACATAACGTGACAAGTGGTGGGGTAGATGTAGCGCAATCCAATGGTTTTTATTGCATTATATGTTTGGCATGTGCCTGTTGCTCCTCTCATGCGCATAGACTGTTCCATCACATGCAGTTGTGATGTCCTGAAGCTAATGACCGAAAGCAACACCCAAGCCAGACTGATTCTGGCACACACACTCCGTGTAGGCTTATGATGGACTAGACTTGCTTTACTTTGGTGAGTTATATGCAAATTTGTGGTGTTAGTATAGCACAAACCTAGCTGAAAGGCAGCGGAGAAATGTATAAGATCAGCGGCAAAGACCCTATCAGTAAGTGATTGGAGGGGTAACTGAGATCTGAGAGTGGAAATGGATTTTTAACTTGTCCATTATTTAATTTGTAAAAATAAGTGCTAGGGCCCAAGGTATTGCACCTTGCCCTACCATCTGGACCTGCCGCTGCTGCCATATGCAAGTATAAATATTTCCTACTCGACAGCGTACTCGTACAAATTGTGAAAATTGGGCAGTTTCAGGCCACTCAAAACTGCAAGAATTACCTGGACGTGTTTTTAATTGTTAGTGATGTGATCTGCTCAGAAACAGTGACCGCTCCACAAAATGTAGACTGTCATAAATAAGTACCGGTCTTAAGAATGAAGTGCTGGTCCTAAGCACTGGCACAAATGAAGCACTTACTTTGTCATGCTGTGATTTTCTATCGGTAGCTGCATGCTTGGCTCTTTCCTAAATTAGTGCAGGATTGGGGTGGTTGGAATGGAAATGTGTTGTGCCTGATCCTAGTGCATAGCTGCAGAATGCCTGTTGCCCAGTTTTATTCTGTTTTTGCCCTTGAACTTCAGTCTAATGGTGTCATAGCTGCAGCTGTATAGAGCGCTACCATGGGTTGTGAGCTTGTCGCCTCATAGGTTGTTGTGATCGTGTTAAAGCTTCACAACCACCACGTATGAAGCACATATTCTGCTTAGCCCAGCTCAAAGGCAGTTCTGTCCAGGTAATAGGCTACGAAGAAGCCAAAAGGAACATGCCCTGCCATCAGATTTTCAGGGTCTTTCGGGAGCAAAAACATCGCTTTTATAAACTTCTGCATGTTTAATCCCTAGGAAATCACAAAGCATGGTTGTTAGTTCCCAGGATGTCGGTGAATTACATTTTAGCTGCAGTTTGTAGAAGCCTAGGGCTGGGATTACTGCGTAGGTAGAAATACCACAGTCCGCTCTGTAATCCGTTGCCTAGTGATATCCAGTAAGACGCTTGGGGCTTCCGCGCACGAGCTGAGAATTTATCCCCTCTATTAGCGGCAGCTTTGCAGTGTGATTGCGGCACAAGTCCTCTTGTAGCCTTCTTTTTGTTGAGCTTCAGAGTTTATATCTTCCTAGTCTACTGATGACTAGAGAAGCCCCGCCTTTGATGTGTCACTTGGAGAAAGATGTATGAGGGAGTTTAGTGTCGACAAATTCCCGCGTAAGCGCTATGGTCACACTACTCCTACACAGTTAATACGTACTTGTTATAAATTAATTGCAATCTTGTGGCAAGTTGGAGAATTAAGCACTAGCCAATCTCTCACTGAGCAGCAGGAATGTGTTCATTAGTATTTCCATTACTGAAAGATTGTCCCTTTTTTCCTTTAGACGGGTTTAACGTTGAAAGTGTTTTACCATTGGTCATTTTGTTTGATATAGTTTAATATTAGCCATTCACTAAGCTGAAGGCTCGCTATTAAGATAAACACCCCCATGCTGATAAGCCATAAATAAGTTAGTTAATATATGAAGAAATTGAACCTTGCCATTAACTATGCCTTTGGCCAAAAAATTTGATTTCATGGGCATTGGCCTCGTGATCTGCACCTTTCACTGGGGCAATTTAATTATCCCAGTGAATCCCAGAACTTCTGCTTTTGTCTGTAATTTGTGAGAAATGCTTGAAGTGAGTGGAGGAAGATATGAAAGATGAAGTGGGACAAGTAGGTTTTCATAATAAAGCAGTGGAAAAAAATGGTAAAGTATCGCAGCATTGGTCTCAACGGGTGAGTGAGTCTTCACACCGGAAGGGTTTTCCTGTAGGCCACCCTGCACAAATTCTGTGAGTTACAAAAGTGACACTTTGTGGCATTGAACCATTGCTGTGCCGTAGAGGTCAGTTGAGTGTACGCTTAATGATTTCGACTTGTCACGTCCCGGATACCCGTGAAGAGCGGAGGATAGATCTGATCTTTGTGTTGGTGCTGCTTCTGGATGTTGTTCAATACTCGATGAGGCCAGGTTTGATGCCCTTTACTTGTTGGTGACCCAAGATGAGATAAACTTAATATTGAACTGTCTAGAACTCTTGTATATGTTTTTGGAGTATTCCAAATTTGAGCTATTTTTAAAAGGTCATTGTATATTATAAATGAACCAATCTCTCATAATGATAAATTGACATGGGAAGCATAATTGTCTTTGTTATATGTTCTGGGACTTGGCAACGGGTTTATCTTCAGTTCTTCTCTAAAGGATAACCCCTCTGTCACCAGCGATGGTTTAGGTGAAAGGCTTGTTGGAAGATGACATCTGTTGAAGAGCAAACTGATAAATCCCAGTTTAAGGTCTACACAAGGCTAGCAAATGGATCTTCCACATTTTAATGTTTCTGACAAATTGAAAGTTAAAGCTGTTTAGTCTGTTCAGATGAGGTTTTGTAAGGCTGATGGTTTTATTTTTGTTTCCTTTTATTGGCGAATTATTAAAGGCATACATTTGTTGATGGGGACCATGACCGTCCACTTAGCCTACTGGGTTCCTGTAGGCATTTAGAAGCAGAAACAAGAGGGTATATCTGGGTGGAGTTTTTGATGGTGCATTTGGTAGAGACCAGGAGCCATATTATGTAGGCAGCGCTTTTTCCTGGATTGCGCCCGGTGCACCTTTCAAAAGGTGCACCCAGCGCAACATAGGAAAATGCGCTGCATTATGGTGAATGCGCTGCCCACAGTGCAGCCACGGACTTGCGTTTCCCTGGGGGCAGCACATGCAGGTGAAAAATGGAGCGGCTGATTTAAAGCCACTCCGTGTTTTCACAGTGCAGGTGGCAACCCGCCTGCACTTTTAAAGGTGAATAGAGATCCCCTTGCAGGTGGGAGCAGTCGGTGAATGCACCCGCCTGCAAGGGGATTCCTGGGTGCTCCATGGGGACCCCTCTTCCCCCCCGCCAGTGTGCTACAATCAGGGGGCGCACTGACCGTGCCACCTTTTTGGTGGCGCACTGTCAGAGCGCCTCCTGAGAGCTTCTTTGCCTCTAAGCACGCATCTATAAAACAGCGCGGGCTCAGAGGCAAAGGGATTCCCTCATTTGCGTGGTGCCATGCCACCATGCGAATGAAGGAACGCCCACTTGTGGAAGCGCTCGCACTGTTTGTGCACCAGCACTTTCAGTATTACAGAAGGGGGATACCCAAGAGTCTGCAGCCCCCTCTGTAATACCAAAGTGCCCAGGGGGTGCACAAAGGGGGCACAAACTCCTGTTGCACCCCCAGGGCACCCTGTGTAATACAGCTCCAGGTAAAGTTATTCGCCGGTCTAATGGGGCACACGTTTCAGAATAATGTTGCAGTCTAGTTAGTTGATGGCTGCCGATGGTCTAGTGTTTGCTGCCGATAATTCGTTACCCATAGACTGCAGCCACTTTTTGAAGCAGCCTAGTAGTTTAATTTCATCCCATATAAACAAAAGAAGCAAGGTTGCTTTCTTTAGAAGAGGCGAGTGTCTCTTGGGATGTGTATGAAGATGTTATGATGATCTCCTCCACTGTCCTATTTTGGTAATGGGACTGTCGTTAGGTTTGTGAGGTAATGCTGTTCATCTTTCTACCATTCCCATGAAGGGGGCCATTATAATCTCTAGCTTAAAACTGTGTTGTGTATAAGCTGGTACTGCCTGACTCTTACATTGGGGCGTGAAATGCATCTTCTGTGGTACTGGTGTGGGCCATACATTCTATCCTAAAGGAAGAGCTTGATCAGTGCATCTGGAATACAGAATAAGTGGGATTCAAGTTCAGTCAAAAGAAAATCACTCTAAAAAGGTTACTGAAACTATAATAAAACATGTTGAGTAAGGACGGGATTTTGTCCTGGGTGTATCCCTTGCCGCTCTAGTTCTGTTTAGAGGATGTAGCCTTACGGCTAGAGCAGTCTACCTCGAAGCTGGGAAACCGGGTTCGAGTCTCAGCAAGGACACTCAACATCCTGTGATTCTGGGCAAATCCCTTAATCTCCCTGTGCCTAACAAAAACGAATGTCCATCGGTAACGATACTGGTGCTCATGTAAAGTGCTCTGATACCCGATGTCTCTGGTCTAGTTCGTGCTATATAATACTCTTTTAACTCTTTTGCTGCTTCGAACGTTCTGCGCCAGTGCAGAACGTTCTATTAAGCGGGCGGGGCCGCATCGGCCAACGGACGTGCGCAGCACTACCGAGGTAGTGCTCGCGACGGCCGTTGGCCGACGCACGCAGCAAAAGGGTTAAAAAAAAAACGGGAAAAAAAAACAACAAATCAATGGCATCAGCAGTAATGTGTCGCAAGGTGATACTCTCCCATTGTTGCTGCCTAGCACAGAGAGCTGGTTCAAGTCAAACCATATAGAATTGTAGATGGGTAACGGTGAAAAACATCCCTGTAAGTCACTAAGGGGTTCTGAGTGACATCAAATAGACAACGAGAGCAAAGCTCTCAGACAGCCCTACCAGCCTGGCCTGAAGGCCATTACGACATCGCAACTGTGAGTAATGGGTTAGTTATCAAACTCTTTTTTTCAGGAGTTTTATATAGCGCGAACTTGACCCAAAGTTTTCAGGTATCAGGGCGCTTTACATGAGCACCAGTTAAGTTACACAAGGACACAATCGTTTTTGTTAGGCACGGGGATGTTTAGGTGTTTGCCCAGAATCACAGGATGTTGAGCGTCGTTGAAGAGACACGAACCCGGTTCCCCAGATTTGAGGCCCACCGCCCTAGCTGTTAGGCCACATAATATCCCCTATCACCGTTGCTAGGTCATAGCAGTGAAGTACCAGATTTAGAATCTGCTGTAAACCATAGAAGCTTCCTATGAAAACCATGCATAACAGAACCTTAATTTACATGAATAACTAGCTGCGAGAGAGAACTCTGTATTAATTGCCGACAGCTGTGCTCCATAACAACTCACGTGGGATATTCATGCTTTACTCCCTTTAAAAAATGATAAATGCTTCTAAGACCCCAAACTAAAGTAGAACCTTTCGTTTTCATCTGACGGAGAGGCTTGTGGTGTCTGGTCTATAACAGACTGTGGGCCGCCTCTCTTGAGACCTGTGTGGTGCACAACACCTAGAACCTAGAGTGCCAGACTCCTGTCTGCAACTTTTGAGCAGAAGTTTCAAAGGACTTGGGAACGTACAGCCGTAGGCTGCGAACAGATTGTTGGCTTGCATGCCTAATGAGATGCAAATGAAAAGCTTGTGTGACTCCTGGCAGCTACCAGAAGAGATTACTACCTGGAACTGAAAACGAGGAGATTAAATGCTGCTCTGTTAATATGTTCAACGACACTTGGCTTGACACGAACTACACACTCTCCACGACTCTACGCCCACTGTTCCCCCTGCTCATCCCACACTCGAGTCATCTCCGGTAACTGTTGAGGGACCACCTCCCCTCCCCCCCCCGCACCACAACAGTCTTGGCGTATTCCCATACTATCATAAACGCCAGTTCGCGGCAGTCGCAAGCAGCGTTTACTGCTGTTGCAAATCTTTGTTAACGATTTCATAAAATTGGGATATGGTTTTTGAATGTGGCATTTTAATGAAATTAGTGCTTTTTACGGCACACGGCAACGTCTTCCAAAACTGACTGAGTCACTGGGGTCTCCCCCGCTCTAGCGGGACGCTGTCTGCAGGTCATAGGCAGACTTGACATGGAGGTTGGTTTGGGGGATACAAGTAATCAGTCCTGGCATAAACACTATTCTGAAGTCAGAAAAGTTTTAAGGCAGATGACACGAGTCGAAGGCCATCCGATATACAAAATGTATTGTAAACTGCATTGAAGTTATATGTATGTGGGGCAACTCCACTTGCTGCCCCAGGCCCACTTCCTATGCAGTTTACTCTTGTCTTGTGTTTCTTGCAGGCTGTAGTGCTTTGTGCTCCCCTTCCTGTCTCCCAGTCAGTGGTAGAAGGGGTTTAGGGTTGCACGCAGACAATGAGGCTGTGCTTACCCTTTTGGAAGCAGTCCTTCTTTCTGGGCAGGCAGTAGTGGAGATGCTCTGATTATAGTCCGGCTCCTTGCCTTTTGAATTTGTTGCTTGGCTCGTGTATGCCCAGTATCGTGTGTGAGAGATCAGGACAAAGCTGCAAGGCAAAATGAGACCCCCTGCAGAATGTGATGTAGATATTAATTGATGTTGGGCTGATTTAAGCCCCCCACGAAGAATTGGGGGCTCCCCTGTGCTACATGGGCTGCAGGGACCTGCGTTACACCCTTGCTGCTAGATGCGGACACATAGTTGGCATTCACGTTATTTCCGATTAGTTTCTATTCCGGCGTATCTAGGGGCCAAGAATTAGGCACATTGTGTTACCAGCTAGGACGCCTTTGTCTGTCCCCCGTCACTTGGTACCTGCTTGGAGGTGGCGGGGCACTTGTTACCTGCTTTATGCTCCTTTAGTCTTCCCTTTGGAGCCTGCTGGGTGCATCCCCTCTTGTGACCTAGGCCCACCTCCTTTGGGACCCTTGCTCTTGGCACGTGGTGCATACCCTGTTCTTGCTGGATGCTTTAATTATACCTTTCCAGCTTATATCTAATCTAGAGTGCATTCACTTTGGTGTCTGTGGGATGCCCCCAGTGTACCTTTCCAGTCTTGGTCTGCCAGCCCTTGCTCCTAATTCAGCATCTGCTGAAGTGCCTGGTGGGGGTCACCATGACTGTTTTACAGCTACACCTGCTGCAGCGGTGGCTAGTACAGAACGGGGGGCAGAGGGGTTTGGGGGATGTGAAACCAAAAATCCCACTTACCTCCTTTGCAGGGCTGCTGTCTCTCCGTTTCTCCTCCGGAATCAGGAAGCACTCGGGCTCCCCTAAGCCAATCACGACGCTGCTGTCACCATGACAGCAGCGTTGTGATTGGTCTGAGTGCCTTGGCTCGGCACTCAGACGGGGACTTGGAGCCTGGGCATGTTCTCACCCAGGCCCAAGACGGCCGGCCAAACTGTCATACGTACTTAAGTGCATGAACCACTCCTCCCCTTGCTGGCTGTGAGACAGCCCAGCCCCACCCCCAAAACTGCCTCAGTAAGGAAAAATAAAATGATAACAATGTGTTATTTTATTTTTCCACTGCTGAAAAATTAGGGAGGAGACGCTCCTCCGGCTCATCGGTGAAACTGCCACTGACTTGCTGACTCGGGAACTGGCCTCTACTCCGGGCCTCGGCTCAGCATCCTGTGATTCTGGGCAAGTCACTTACTCTTCCTTAGCCTAAAAGAAATACGTAGCACTTCCCGGTGCTCATATAAACTGCCCTTATGACCTCTGGTTCGCTTCGGGCTATTTAAAACCTCAAAAACAAATAAATAAAATATCCCAGTCTTAACACGCTATGCTGAAAGGGGAGCAATAGCCCCAAAGATAGAAATGTTGGCAAACAAACCCCACACGGCTGTTCACGGCCAGTCTTGCGAACACTGTTCTTGCCTTAGTCATCCAATCCGAGCGTACAGAAAGTGCATGTAGGCGCTTCAAAGTGTGAGCCTACTGTTTGAGGCCAAATGCCATTTGGGGCACTCCGGTCCCAGTTCGAACCTGAAGAGCCCAGAGGGCAGTGACGGCTGGTACGGAACGGGGCTAGTGGGGCGAAAAAAAATATAACACCTCTGCACGGTTGCCGTCTCTCCTCCGTCGTCTCTTCCGGACTCCCGGAAGCAGGAGGCACACAGGCTCCCGTAAGCCAATTGCGACGCAGCTGTCACCACCATGACAGCAGCATCGTTATTGGTCTGAGCATCCTGGTTCGGTGCTCAGAAGGGAGCGGGAGCCGGTGCATGTTCTACATCCAGGCTGTGCAATACAGCCAGGTGGAGAAGATGCTAAGTGCGCATTTAAGTACACATTTCCTCCTCCCCCGGCTATGACGGCCCAGCCCTAACCTGGCTCGCACTGATAAATTAAATTATAATAACATTGTGCTTCATTTTATTTTTCATTTTTTGCACTGCTGAAAAGCAGTGGGGCGACGATCCTCCGCCATAGCGGAGCAGCTGCCACTGCAGAGGGGCTCTGTCGCTATCCCTATGCTGTGCGGCATCCCGACGGGAGTGTCCCTCCTTCATGACCAATCTGACCATCCTCTGTTGATGACACTATTGTGACGGCCATTTCTAAGTGTAACTAGTGCCCTCCCAAGTAGTGTTTGGTAGGCCGCGCACTCCAGCGGGGGGAACAGCTGGTGTCTTGCTTGTCCGGAAGTGACATGCCACTCTTCAGCAGTGAGGACATACCCATCACTGTGTTACATGGTGTACCGGTGTGTTAGTCCTTCGTTCCCTCGATGGCACTGCCAACCGAGAGGACCGTGCGCGCCTTGATAGTACCGCGTCCTGTAGATGTTAAGTAAGATTTCACTGTCTCATCGTGTTCATTGCACACTTATATTGTTTTTTTTTACCCTTTTTTTTGCTAGTTTTGCCCGCGAAATTGGGTTGGTTTCCCTGCTGCTTTTATGCTCGTCTAAGGCAGCCTTCGGGACATTTGTGGTTATTATTATTGCAAATACTGGTGGGGGCCAGCAAAACCCTTCATCTTTCTGAGGATGATAACAGGAGTACCCCAAAGTCCGATACTAGTCGCACCTATTCTTAAAGTCTGACATCATACAGGTTGAATTAAAAACTAGTTATCTAAGATATTCCTGTATAAGCACCTCATATCAGATTTAGGGGAGCTGAACTGGGAGTGGGTTTATTTTACCGGCTCTGATGGCTTTGCATGTAGTACATGTTGTGCTGATGATTTAACCAACCGCATTGACGTTATTCTTCTTTCTTCCTATAGGTAAGTGTTTTTTAAATACCTACACCTCGTTGCTGCTGAATTCCCGGATGCACAAGGTATTGTGGCCTCTGCCTCTTCCCCAGTGATGCGATTGTGTGATGATGGGGCTACAGCAACCGTGCAGTTCAGGGGAGGGGAAGACCAGGCTGGGGCGATTTCAGCGTGTATATGGTCTGTGTCACACTGTAAATATGCAACCTTGCATGAAAACGGGAGGAGGAGGGCAGAGGACGTGGCCTAACAGCCAGAGCTGCCGACGTTGAAACTGGGGAACCAGCTTCGAGTCTCGGCGTCGGCTCAACATCCTGTGATTCTGCGCAAATCACTTAATCTTCCTGTCTACCAGAAATGAATGTGTCCTCTGTAATGCAACTGGTGCTCATGTTAAGCGCTCCAATACCTTCGGGTCGAGGTAGCGCTGTATAAAACTGCACAAAAAAAAAAAATGCTGCATTTTGATAGGCCCCTGACAGGTCAGCATCTTGGCAGGAAGCAGAGGCACAGTCCACGAACCAGAATGATGTATTTGTATTTCTCAGTCTGTGAAGATGGGCACTGAGCACCAAACAGACCACAGCTTGGGTGGGTGTGCCCACACTCCATACCAAGTGCAGATTGATAATCACATACGTTTTGATATAAACACCGAGGCACTAGGTGCAGTTTAGTGCTCCATCATTTACTGACCTCGAGGGGTGGCAGGCTGAGTTGGCCTCTGCAGGGTTAATCTATTGCAGAAAATGACGGCCATGTGTTTTATTAACTCGCTGAGCCATCTCGCTGGCGTTGAGGAAGAAGTTGGTGCGTTTATAGTAAAGGTACTACCAGTGCGACGCTCTCGATCACTGGCCTTTATTTCACTGAGAACAATCTAAGGTGTAGCCATTTCCCTCTCCCTGTAGCAGCTCCCAGGAGGGTAAGCAACTGTTTTCATGTACTGTTACCTAGGAAACCAGAAGGGATAATGTTGGCTGCCACATCCGTACAGCAAAGTCATGATGCTTGTAATCTTCCACATAAAATAGTACAGGGAAAAAAATCAATGCATAAAGATATTCCGAATTACTCACCAAATATTACGGCTTTGCAATCTAGTAGCAATCTCGCCCATGAAGCAGGGGTGATTAACGTCTGGGAGTGATTGACACATCTCCCTATTTGCTTATTGTGTAAAAACCTGAAGGTTTAGACACATACCTCAATTATTCCGAAACCAGATTTTTTCACAACGCTTATTAACAACTTTTAAAGATCTGGGGTTTGTCTGTCTATAAACTGTTCAATGTAGTTCACTGTATCGTCATATTATTGTGGGCTAAATGTTCTTTCATTCGGAAAGAGTAAGGTAAGGGGCCGTGCCATATTGCAGTCCCGTTTATGACTTTATATTATAGGTTTACCTTTATTGATTGTACTCACGCTGGTAATCGCCACATGGGTATGTTGGTAAGTCTCTGGCTCCTGTTTAATGGACTGCCTTGTCACACAACATTCACTCCAATCCCTGACTTATTGAGGGCATGATGTTGGCATTCCCTGGGGACCACTGCTTCCAGGAAGGTACCCTGGTGAAAGGAGAGGTGTTGACTGTGATTGGTTCAGTTCGGGGCGTGGGTCTCGGGGCTAGCAAGTGGTTGATTGTCCTTTGTTACCTTGTCAGTGCACTTTACCACCCCTGGCACTTCCCTTTGGTATCCCTGGTCTTGGGGGTCGTAGGGATCAGTGACTGGAGCAAAGAGCTAGCTGGGCCTTAAGAGACAGTTTTCACCCCCGGGCCTGTTCTAGCACAGGTAGCAAATAGGCTGATGAGCCACTAGGGGCAGAACAAGGAGTCAGTCACGTTGTGGCAGCTGAGGGGTCAATGGGTGTGCACAACTTTTACTCACTCAAGATTTACTTCATGCTGGCTTTGCACTACTTAATTTGCACCCAAAAAAAATGCCAGTCCCCTTGTCAGGAGGCTACTGCAGTTTGCACCACCAATTGCCCCTGCCAGTGCTGCCAATGACAGTACCATCACAACTAGCCATCACACTCATACAAGTTTGACAAATCAGACTTTAGATCTACATTGAAAATGACAAATGCATGCCGCCCACGCAATTCTTATTGCTTTGGCTGGCAGGTATTGGCGATTTTAATGTATATTTAATCAGTGCTTTAAATGGGCCGGTACTCACCGGTACTGAGTACCGGCACTTCTTAAATTTACCGAGTCGAGTACCGGCACTTCTCCACTGTCAAGAAGAGTACCGGTACTCAGGGTCAGATTAGAAGGTGGGCAGCTGCGTGCCGTTTGTTTGGCAGCATGTTGGCCGTTGCCTTATTTATTCAGGTTTGGCAAGCTGCCCGATGCGGCCTCTGCTCCCTTCCTACCCAGATGGAGGCTCTCCTTGTCCTCATCACCCCCTGCTAGGCATCGATGCTGGGTCCGTGGAGCACGCAGACACAAGGGTCATTTTCACCCCTTTGCCTCCCACTGGGGTGTGACTTTCTTTGTCCGGACTCTTTTGCCCTTGCGATTCCACCCACCCCGCGCGCTGGGACATTAAGTCCATGATGGGTGGTGATGATCGAGGTGGCGAAGAAGGCTTAAGCAGCCTCCCTGGTGCCCAGGTGAGGGGGAGTTCAACTGACCTTCCCATCGGAGGCCAGTACTGTCAATTATCTGAAACTGTTAAAGGTTACCTTCGAAAGGAAGCAACGTTGCTTTTCCATTTCCCGCATGAGGCCCGTACACTTCTCTTTATTTTAGCCTCTGCCAGATTTTGACACTAACAAAAGGGACAGTTCTACCCATGTCTGTACGCAGGGCCGGCTCTGCATGGCGTTCCTGATTGCTAGTTTATATTGTTTTTAAAAGCACCCGCTGCAGTGTTCCTGACCTGCAGCAATTTTTAACCAACAATAAAAATGTCAAGTTAACTCCGGTGATTGACGCTGTTCCTGGAGAGAGAACGAAGTTTTTGTCTAGTGGAAGTTTTGACTGGGGGATGTTTTGATTCATCTTAAGGTAGTGCAGAGGGTTAATGTGCCTGGGCAAAGAATGTGTACCATGCAAATCACGAAGTGAACATAACATAAATCTTTCGTCAGAGACTTCCTTTTGTTAATTGCAGCTTATAAGTTAAAATGCTAAAAAAAAACGGAGCTATTTACTGTCATCAAATAACTGAAATGCAGACTTCAAGTATAAATTAGAGCGTTTGATTTTTCCCCCCAGACTTTCAATATCCTAATGTTGTACAAAGTGTTGATTTGGGTGTAAATCAATTCCAATTATTAAAGATAATCGCCAACCATGGTCTTACATTTTAAATTCTGAGTTTGTGCTTCTCCAGACCAAGCACCCGTAACTATACTACCTACCAGTATGGATGACATATAAATCCTACCACTCTGTCATATGGAACTTTTCCTATACATTGATTTACACACATATGATTGAGTAATGTGTGTGCAATGTAAAGTGCTCGGACACCCTTCACTTTTATGAGTGACACTATAAAACTAACTCGATGCATCTGAGAGAGAGTGGTTATGGAGACTATTAAGGGGTGGTAGTAGTGCGGGAATCCGTTGCGCACGAGGTCATTGGGGGGAGCGCCAAAAACCAATGTCGCACTGGGCGCAACCAGTGCTAAAACCGGCCCTGCCAGTATTGTTCTTTCCCTGCTGGACTCTGCACATACTCGGGACCCTCCAGTGCTCACTGCATGCCACTGCAAGCTCTACGGCCGTGGGGCCTCCTGCCGAGGGAGAGGAGGGAAAATGGGGGTGAGTGAAGGTGAAGAGTGAGGGGAAGGAGCAGAGTTTAAAGTAGGAAACGGTAGAGAGGCAGAAGGGGTAAGTGCAGATCCAGACGCCTGTGGAAAGAGGTAGAGAGGCGCGGAGAGGGCAGATTAGAAATAGAGTGATGAGACAGAGTGATAAGATGCAATAGGGGTAAAGAGAGTGGGACAGAATTAGCTACAAACGGGAGAGAGGTGAGTGCGAGAGGGATCTCGAGGTTAGAGATGTGAAAACAGAGTGTGTGTTTGAGAGGAACAGAATCAGGAGGTATTTGAAAAGAAATGCATGGAATGCTTGTTTGTATGTGTGCAATCTTAAATATTTAAGGATTGCGCCAAATGCAACCAAGTAGGAATATTAGAAATATTATGATATTAAGAAGCTGCAAATATTAGAAAACAAGGAAACGTGAACATTTGGTGTTTCACCTTCATTTTGTATAACGAGTTAACACATTTTGTTTGGATTGATACATTTCTCACATGTTTTGTTCTGTCCCGCAACCGGTGTAAGCGCCAGAGTTTCTCTCGTCCTAGAGCACATTGATTATTAGCCTTAAAGTGCTAAAAGTACTGTTGATGGCTTGGCTCATTCATGGTTTTAGTTGTTAATCTGCATATATGGAAAGTTTGAGACCACTATCCAGGACAAAGCAAGGACAACATGAATACTCAATAGAAGTGTTTTTGTATCATGTCTAACTCCGCCTCTAACCCCGCCCACTAGCCACGCCCCTCGCTCAATTTAACGAGTACCTGCACTTATTTTTTCCCATTTAAAGCACTGTATTTAATTATAAACAACTGTTACACTCAAAATTATACAAACAGCGCCACCAGGGGGCAGGCTGTTATAAGATCCGGTGTTGACAAAGTGCTGGTGCCGAGCACCGGAAACAACCCCCCTCAAATTAAGCACTGTACAGTTTGCACACACACCGGCTAGATGTGTGCTCTTCAGCTTCATGCAATATTGACATCCCTCCCCCCCTGTGCTTTACTTTTTTCAATATATTTTTCCATATGTAAATTGACGATTGGAGCTTTCCGGTCCGCGCGGATGGCCTATCTCTGTTCCTTTAACAGAATCGGAACAATTTCATTTTGAATAGTTGGGTGACGTTATGCGCAGATACCTCCGTGAGGGTATGAGTTACAAGGGAACTCCCCAGCACGTATACGCACTGTATTGTTGGTTTTCTTTTGTCTGCCCGCAGCACGTAGGCATCTGATGAAGATGCAAATTAAAAATACATATAGTTTCTGCAGTGATGGACAAAAATGATAAACATTCTCCTTTGTAAGTTTTCACTTTTTTTGGTTGTCTAGTTAGTTTTATGGAAATAAATACAAATGTCTTGAGTACAGATACAGAGGGGCTTTATGGGGCAAGTACTGTAACCACGGGGAACTGTGCAGCAAACACGATTCTAACTGAAGGCAAAGACACCAGTAATATCCTCCCATGTCCTGGAGTTGCGGCCATTTTGCTGCACTTTGGTTGCCCACCTGCATCCTATGACCTTCAGCCTCAGTAGTGTTGACCTCTTTGCACGAGGTCCTTTCAGTGAAGGAGCTGGAGGCTGGGTGGATGTATGTCAGGAGAGGCAGGGTGAAGGTTAAGGGAGAGTGGTGGGAGTGGGGCGTGGGATGGTGGAAGAGGGGGAGGTGGAGGACAAGGGGGCGGGAGAGGTGAAAGGGGTGTGGAAGATGAGTAAAGGAGTGGCGTTTAGAAGAGGGAGACTGGAAGAATAGAGGAGGGATGGAAGGATGGGAGGGGCAGAGGTTGGGTGCGCTGTGTAGGAGTTTAGAAGAGGGGGATGCAGGGAGGTATAGAAGAGGCGAGACAATGGTGAAGGGGGCGGATAGGAATTGGGGGTAGTCTTGTGCAGAGTTACTATATAAAGCATTCTACACATAAGTCACCTCACCATGTGTTGTATGGTCTGCATTTTGCATCTGATGCCTCAAGAATTAACATGCCACAAAAACAATCTCTCTGCTTTTTTTTTTTATTCGTGGGTTCGATTTGCTTCACATTAGAGAGCAGATTACCGTCAAAGTAATGAGTAAGTGCATTCCTCGTTTCACTTATATAGTCTCGCACTCTAGGAAGGTTTTTTTTCTCACAAAGATTCGATTAATCTTTTGTACAAAGTAAAAGCATCCCTTTGCTCTCGTGGCAAGAGAATGCACCTTTGTACAGCATCAGTAAAAGAATGTACAGCTAGAGAGCATTCACTGCCTCCGGAGTGTACAGCTAGAGAGCATTCACTGCCTCCGGAGTGTACAGCTAGAGAGCATTCACTGCCTCCGGAGTGTACAGCTAGAGAGCATTCACTGCCTCCGGAGTGTACAGCTAGAGAGCATTCACTGCCTCCGGAGTGTACAGCTAGAGAGCATTCACTGCCTCCGGAGTGTACAGCTAGAGAGCATTCACTGCCTCCGGATTGTACAGCTAGAGAGCATTCACTGCCTCCGGAGTGTACAGCCAGAGAACATTCACTGCCTCCCTAGTGTACAGCTAGAGAACATTCACTGCCTCGGGAGTCTACAGCTAGTGAGCATTCGCTGCCCCCGGAGTCTACAGCTAGAGAGCCTTCGCTGCCACGTGAATCTACAGCTAGTGAGTATTCAGTGCCACGTGAATCTACAGCTAGTGAGTATTCAGTGCCACGTGAATCTACAGCTAGTGAGTATTCAGTGCCACGTGAATCTACAGCTAGTGAGTATTCAGTGCCACGTGAATCTACAGCTAGTGAGTATTCAGTGCCACGTGAATCTACAGCTAGTGAGTATTCAGTGCCACGTGAATCTACAGCTAGTGAGTATTCAGTGCCACGTGAATCTACAGCTAGTGAGTATTCAGTGCCACGTGAATCTACAGCTAGTGAGTATTCAGTGCCACGTGAATCTACAGCTAGTGAGTATTCAGTGCCACGTGAATCTACAGCTAGTGAGTATTCAGTGCCACGTGAATCTACAGCTAGTGAGTATTCAGTGCCACAGGAGTCTGCAACCAAAGAATATTCAGTTCCACCTGGAGTCTACAGATCGATAGCATTCAGTGCCAGAGAAGTCTACATCTAGAGTGTATTCAGTGCCAGGAGAGTCACCAGTTGAACTGTAATCAGTGCCATGAGACTGTACAGCTAGTGATCCAGAGCCACAGGAGGTTACAGCTGGAGTATTCAATGCAACAGGAATCTACAGCTAAAGGGTATTCAATGCCACAGGATTCTATAGCTAGAGCGTGAGTCCCTTAGGAGGCTATAGATGGAGAGCATTCAGTGCCACAGGTGTCTACCTCTGGACTTTAGTCGGTGCCACATGAGCCTACATCAAGAGTATTCAGTGCCACTAAAGTCTAGAGCTAGAGAGTATTCAGTGCCACTGAAGTCTAATGCTACAGATTGTTTAGGGCTAGAGAATATTGAATGCCTCTGGAGTTTATAACTGGGCCGCATTCTATAAATGCCTTTTTTTCATATTTGATCAGTTTAACCAGTTCTTGAAGGTTAATCTTGGGGCTTCCCACACCCCAATAGTCTGCTATGAAGCATGAAGTTTGTGCCAGATTTTTTCAGCTGGGAACGGGACTAATATTGATGCAATCATTCAGTGGTAATGCAGCAAGTTGCATTACTCCCGACCAGACTGAGCACTTGCAAGAGCACCCAACGTCACAAAATGTGAGATCCTTAAATAGTAATGAAAATACTGTTCTTGAAGAGGCAGTTTGTGACAACTTTGGAAATTTCTCCGGTGATTGGCAGCTTATTAATCTGTCTTCTAACGCCCTGCATACATATTTTTTAGGTCGAGCCTGGGCAGTGCATGCGCTGCGAGGCATGCTGTATTCAGGTAGGGACTTGAAGCTCCGCCCACACTCCGCCCATATTTTGCATTGGCTTGTGAACTTGTCTACTGTGGCTGTTCATTGGTCAATAGGTTTGGTAGTCCCTCCTTGGTACCACCTTCTCTCATTTTGTAACCTCCCATGGCGACCCCCCCCTTGTTACGTGTGTTACTCTGTAGGCTTTCATTAAGCCTCCGAGCACTATTTTCTCAAATAGCTTTGTCCTACCTGCTGTTGCAGGCAGGACACTCTCCTAACACTTTTAAAAAAAAAAAAAAAAAAAAAAAAAAAAAAAAATTCTAGCACGAACACATTTGCAATGCAATAGGTCTCACATTTGCGAGAGTTTAAGCTAGTGGCATTGTAAATGACTGCCTTTTATTTATCTGTTTTAAAAACAAAACATAAATAAAAGGCTTTGTCATTTACAATGCCAGTAGCTCAAACTCTCCTAAATGTGAGACCAATTGCATTGCAAATGCTTGTTTGTCTCACTGACTGGTTTGCTCGAAAATCTGACTTGGTCAGCCAACTGGAAGGTTTTATTTTGCTATTAAAGCGTCCTTGCAGATTGTGGTGCTCCACAGTGTCCAGTGAATGCCTACTGGATGCAACAGTACCAAGAGCCTGGTCTGGACAGAAGGTACCAGCATGTGTGGTTGGAGGCTTGTCGAACTGCACAACCCGCCTTAGCAGCAGATGACACCTATAGTCAAGAAGATGGTTACAAGGCCGGTGTCCAGGAAGGGTGAGCCCAACGCTGGCTCATCCTTGTTCCTCGTGCTGACCGATCTTGATGCGGTATGAATTGGGGGTGAGGGGGCGGAGGGCGGAGGGCGCGGGGGGGGGGGAGAGAAACTGGGCATTCCCTTCTGAGCCGAAGTGCCTATATATAAAGTGTGATCTTTTGTGAAATTGTGGTTCGCAGAAGATTGTGTGATAACTCTGACATTGGTACACCCAGGCCTTCAGATCGAAATACTCTAGTGTGTACACACTGGATAAATATGTTGTTTGCTATCTCTCCCTCTCACTGGCTTCTGCGTCATTTTCAGCAATATTTTAGTGTCTGGGCTATAAAGGGAAACGCTATTTCAAGTTCTCGTTTTCACACCTGACATGAAAGGAGAAAACTGCTTACAATTTTCAAGTTGAGTTGCTGATTAACAGCCCAATCCATCCTGTGAAAAGCAGAGGTCGTCTTCCCTCTCATTTGCACCTTCGCTGCATGCCGCCTTGCGCTCATTGGATGAGCCTCCCTTGCAGAAACCGCAGGTGCAGAAGTCTGGTGGTGCTTGGCATATTTGTTACTTGAAACAAAGAGTCACAGATGGAACAGAATATATTGTAAATAAAAGTAATATTTACTGGTTGCGTAGAGCAATGCAGTCCTTTAATTTGTAAAATATTAATTACTGGTGCCCAAAGACTTTCTCAGAAGTCCACATCCGGCACTGACGAAAGTCAGGATTGCCGAATACCAAGGCTGCATAGTTTTGATTCCACATCATGCCTTTCTTCAACCATGAAACACTCTGCTTCTTTACCTCACTCTTGCAGGTTCTTTTTCAGCCCTGTTTTCTCCCTTTGTCTTTCTTTTCCTCTTTGTCCTCCTTTTCTCTTTTTAGGTCTCGCCTGCGTTGCAGCGCTTGCGAGATCTATAGTCGGTTTTCTGTCGGGTTTCTTTGGAAGTGGGGTTGGTGACCGCCCTGTCTCCCTTAGGCCCCGCCCACTCACCTAGCGTTGCAGCTCATGCACGCTGCGTCTCTTCACGTTGTGTCCTTGCCTCACGCTCGAGCCCGCCTTCTCTGAGAGGCTTGCGTCTAGTTGTTTTCACGTGCGGTTGCTTTCACCCAAGCAGTCAGTGACATGGAGGCTGGACTGGTGTCTGCCGATGGCAAGCACAGTAAGGGCGTGCATTGCCAGCGATGTGGCTCTACGGTGCTGCAGCCTCGGGCCGCGATGTATCGCACCAATAACAGTGTATTCTATATAAATGCATGCACAATATTAGTAAGGGAGCGCTGACTCCTTGTCTGGGCATGAAAGTCTGGCGTGTGTTCTCGCGCTCTGTAAACCGCAGCTCCATGATCCGGGGTTAAGACGCAGGCCACGCCCTCTTTCACCTGCGGGCCTGTGACTTTTACAGTGCAGCCTCCATGTGAGCAGCCGGGGTATGGGAAGAGGGGACAAGAGCCCTCCTCGTAAAAGCTCAGAACAAGCAGGCTGGCTGGCTCTTGCTTTGGTGAAAATGTCCCAGTTGTCAGGATTTATAGGGATACTGGCATTAGCAGTGGATTTGAGTTCAGGGCGATAATTATACGAACAGTCTTTTTTGTTACATAATGTTCTGTGTTTACATATTTCTCCTTTTTTCGATTTTCTTTGCTGTCAAACAGTGAAAGCAGTGCAGATCACGTTACAGGAAAGTACCGACGAACACTTTGTTTTAGGAATGTTTTCCTCGGTGTTCTTTCTAGCACAGGACGTAGCAAAGGACGTAGTTAACATGCCTCACGTGACCACCTCACCCCTCAGACACTTTCCCTCACCACTCCTTCTCAGTCATCACTCTCCCCTTCTCCCAACAAAATCTCATAGGTTAACCTGTTTTCGGGCATCAGCGTGTTTTATTTAACGTCTTTTATCCGTTTTTTTCCACGAATTACAGCACAGACTGCCGCACTGCACGCAGCACATTGCCTACCAATGAAAACAAGCATTGGCAGAGCCAGTAGGTATTGCCTATGAGTGCTAGTGGCTTTGGCAATGTTTTGTACCCATGCTGCCCAGCAGTGTGAATGCTTTGCAGTGTGACAAACTAATGTAAACAAGCATTTGCATTGCAATAGGTTTTGCATTTGCAAAAGTTTAAGCTATTGGCATTGTATATGAACAATGCCTATTTATGTGTTTTGAAAACCTGCAAGTGGTGTGTAAACACCCACTTGGTACTTATAGTCCTTGCTTACGAGAAGCAAGGATGACAGTAAAAGAGGCACAGTTACTGCCAGCCTTGCTTCTCATAAACGACTAGAAGTACAAAGTGCAAGTTTAAGCACCGCTTGCAGGTTTTCAAAACACATAAAAAGGCATTGTCATTTACAATGCCAATTGCTCAAACTCTCGCAAATGCGAGACCTATTGCATTGCAAATGCTTGTTCTCTCTAGCACTGGGTCGAAGTGTGAGGTGGAAAGTATGTGCCAGTTCCTAAAACTGAGTGCCAGTGGTCCCCTCCTACAACCACCAGCTCAAATTAAACTCTGGAACAGATCTTAAAAAAGAAAGCAATGTGGCTTGTAGAGCACCCAGTTACTCCATGGAGTGTACCGGCGCTGTGCTTTGCAGTCACCCACAGAGCGCAGTCAGATCTACTCTTGTTGGAAAATCTAGATCTTCAGCCTTTTCTTGAACAGTGAGTTACCATCCACTGAGCGTAGCTCAAGAGGGAGTTTGTTCCATGCCGTTGGTCCAAGATAGGAGAAGGTCCTTCCACCAGTTCATTCAGCGAATCTTGGAAATCTTTGCAAGGAGGCTGTTGGCTGATCACAGGTTTTTAGAGGAGGCATAGAAACTGATTCTAGCCCTAAGATAACCTGCACCTGTATGGTGCAGTGCTTTGTGGACCACAACTAAAATTTTGAAGAGAATTCTCTATCAGAAGCCAGTGAAGGGCATGCAGGTGCGGGGACACATGGTCTTGGAGGCACGCTAAGGAGAATGTGGGCTGCTGTATTCTGGATCACCTGAAGCTTGTTGAACGGATAGTCCGGGAGTCCTAGATATAGGGCATTTCCATAATCCAGGTTTAAAGTTATGAGTGTCTGGATGACCGCCTTTCTTGCAGAGAGAGTGGAAATGTAAGAACTTTTTAAAATATACCCAGAAGCCCAAATCATGTGCCAACCACTGACTTGATTTGTGGTTTAAAAGAGGGAGTTATCGAATTTAACATTCAAGTTCTTAACTTTTCCTGCCTAAGGGCCTGGGGGTGGGGCGTCTTTAGGCCACAAGGTCTGCCATGTTTCTGGGGCATTGGAACCGAAAAATAGTATTTCAGTCTTGTCTGCATTGCATTTTTGTCGATGGGTGGGCATGTGGCAAACAGACGAAAGGTCGGTTTTAATGGACTCTTCCGCAATCTCCTCTCCCACAGGTGAACAGCAGCTGGGTGCCATTGGCGTATGTATTCAACTTTGCCCTCAAGGCCTCTGCCAGCTGGGCTAAAGGAGTGAGGTACACATTAAATAATGGGGGGCTCGGAGCAGAGACCTATGGCGTATCCACTGTTGGCTCTTATGCTCTTGAGGCAAAGGGAGGGACCCATATTTCCTGCCCTCTATCCTCCAAAAAGGAGGCAAGACAGTTTAGGGCCAGTCCACCTATCCGAAGAGATTGGAGGCATGCTAGAAGCCTGAAGTGACGGGCTGTATTGAAGGCTGCTGACAGATCTAACCTAATCATAACTGCCTTATCCCCAGTGTACAGGTGCCTCTGGTATGTTCGGTGACTTCCATCAGTGCTTCCTCCGTACTGAAATTTGGTTTGAAGCAGGATAACTGGCTAGGATGGAGCAGATTATTAATTTCAAGATACTGAAAGAGCTGCTGATTTACTAATTTTTCCAGTACTTTAGGCTGGGCTGACAGTGATATTGGCCTATGATTTGATTGCTCACTAGGGTCGGCAGATGAGTTTTAAACATTTTTTTTTAAACCGGTAGAGTTTTTGCCTGATTCCATGACACCGGGACTATTGCTGTAGACAACAAAGCATTGAGCACCCTGTTTACCAATTAGTTAATGGTTGTTTCCCCCAGTGCTAGCAAGTTCAGAGGACAAGGATCTGATGAAGATTCTAATTTAAGGACTCGTAAAGCTGCCAGTGATCCAATGGGATAGGCTGAAAGTATGGAAGTGTAGCCATGGTGGTAGTAGCCGTGCTGGAGAGTACTACATCCATCAGACTCTTCTTCAACAGAGTGTCTGATGAAAGGCTAGCTTGAATGATTGTGATCTTATTTTGGAAATATGAAGCCAGCTGGTCACACCATTCCACTGTGGGTTGATGGACTCTGGTGCAAGCCTCCGGGGACATCATTTTTTAACAACTCTGAAGATTTCCCTTTATTTATTGCCTCCCTCTTCTATCCTCTCCTCAAAATGTGCTTTCTTAGCTGTTCTAAGGCTTGGCATTGGATGTTTCAAAAATATATATTTTTTCAGAAACCTAGATTAACTCTTGCGGATGAAAGTCAAAGTCTGTTGTGCTGTGATTCAAAGCTGAAAGATACTGGGCCTTGTGGCCAGGTCTTCTGACTGAATTCGCTACTAGATCTCCTGCAGGGATCTGTGGTTGACCCCATAGCTGCATGTATGACTTGCAGTGGTTCCACTCAGCTTTTCATTTCAGGGGTTATCAAGTGGGGCCCATTGGTTAGAGTAAGAAGATCTATCAGATATTTATGAGTAGTACTAAGACACCCCTCGAGATGACCATCTGCTCTCCTAGTGCTCATGTTGTGTTGCCGAAAACACAGATGTCTGCAGCAGGTGGCCAACCCCTTTGGGCAATCTTACTATCAGTTCATCCTGAAACGGTAGGTGGAGGGCTGTCCACTAGACCGTATGTCCCGGTCAAGCAGAGACTGAGAATTCTTGCATGGCATGAATGCAGCACCTCAAGGCACTTCCATGTCGGGTGGAGTTCGTTTGCTGGTAATTCAAAGTAGCTGATGTTTCCTGAGGGACTATTGGTTGGCTTGGTTTCAGATGGTGACATCTGGTGACCTTGGTCACACAGGTAGCATATTCCTCAGTTCTCGGAGCACCATGCTGTTTCAGTTATCTTTGCTTCAGAGGGTTCTGGGGCTCCCGTGTGGATTTCTGTCCAGTGAGTCTCGGGGATAGTGCTATGTCCCCTAGGGGTTTTGGAGAAGGGGTGGCATGTTTTAGTCTCTCTTCTGACCTTCATAGGTGCCTCAAGTGGTGAATCTGACTTTCTGAGACTAAACAGAAAAATAATCAGTGTAGAGGCCTGCTAAATTGCATTTGGAGTCAATTTTAAATTTAAATCCATGGCGAAGTATGGTGTCTTTGTAAAGTTAGTCAAGGTGGGACTTTGGACCCTCGACAGCCACATGAGCACACAGGCGTTTTTTCCTGTATCAACCTGACACTCGTTGATTTTTTTCGAGCAGAACAAAATTTAGAACCTGGCAAGGAGAGAATGGGCAGATTTTGCCCTATTGTAGTCATTCTTCTTCCTCCTCCTGCCCATTTTGACCTTCTGGTGGAACTCGCCAAAGATGAAGGGTGTCGTCCTTTTCTAGGCTCTAAAAAGGGCTTAGCACCAGAGTCCCTTCTTATTTTATTTTGAAGGTTTTGTATAGCGTGAACAAGACCCTTAAGGGTATCAGAGCGCTTTACAGTGCAAATGTAAGTAATTGAAAACCAGCATAGAGAGATATAGGTGAGTCTAATACAGAAAGTTCACAAATACTATGTAAATAGATATATTACAAGTGTATATGGAAAGTTCAAGTAAATTTAGCCATGAGAATAGCTTTCACTTTTTTGAAGAATGCAGTAGACCGGTTCTGTCTCGTTTCTGGGGGCAAAGCATTCCAAATCCTGGGCACCATTCCTGAGAAGGTGCGGTTGTATGTTTTCTTCTTTACGAATCATTGTGGTTTCAATAGGAGATTATTGGAGCTCCTATTGGATCTGTTACCACATGAGGGCACCAGTTTCTGAGCTAGATAACAGAGTTTTGTGATGTAATGCCTTGTGTCATACAAGCGATTTTCAGATGAATTCTCACCTCGAAAGGTAGCCAGTTGAGGGCTCGCAGGTCAGGGGAGATGTGACTGTTTCTTTTGGAGCCTGTGATGAGTCTAGCAGCTGCGTTGAGTGAAGCTCTAAGAGGGGCCGTCGACTATCTGGGGAGGCCACATAGTGACACTCCCATATTCCACTCTTGGGATAACGATTGCTTGAACTGCCTGTTTGAAGTCATTTGCTGGCAGGAAGGGTTTCAGTCTTCTCAAGGTTTTCATTTGAAAGTTTGCTCCTTTTGTAGAGGTGCTAATGTGTTTCTGCATATTTAGATTTCTGTCCAGGGTCACTCCCAACGATTTGGCTGAGTCTATAATGAGGGGTTGGCCTTTGAGTGCTGTTAGGTGGTTCATCCACTCGAGGATGGTGGACGATTGGATGGGGGAGCGATTAAGAGGAATTCCGTTTTGAGGGTGTTTAGTTTCAGATGGTTTTTGGCTAGCCAGCTCTGCGTTTTTTGAAGCGTTGAATTGAGGGATTTGATGTCTTCAAGTGAGTGGATCTTTATGTAGAGTTGTGTCGTCTGCGTACATGTGGTAATGAACCTTCAGGGAGCTGAGCAGATCGGTGAGAGGTTCCATGAACAGATTTAAAAGTGTGGATGAAAGGGAAGATCCCTGCGGTACTCCTAAAGTGACTGGGATGGGCTTGGATAAGGATTGATTAACCTTGAAACTTTGTGATCTATTCTGTAGGAAGGAGGTGAACCAATTTAGCACGGATCCAGATAATCCCATTCTGTATTTCAAGAGATCAATCAAGTTGTTGTGTTTAATGTCGTCAAAGGCGGAGGATAGGTCAAGCAAGATTTGTAGACAGGCTTCGTTTTTGTCAAGGATTTTTAATGCGTCATCTATTATGTGGGTCATGGCTGATTCAGTGCTGTGCCCTGCACGGAAGCCGGATTGGTATTGGTCGAGTAGGTTGAATAGGTCTGTTTGCTAAGCTGTGTGTGGACACATTTTTCTAAAAGTTTGGCCAGAGTGGGGATGTTGGATATTGGGCGATAGTTGTTTAAGTCCGAGGGGTCCGCTAATGGCTTCTTTAAGATAGGGGATACCTGCCCTGCTTTCAGGATTTCTGGGATGGTTCCTTGATGGAGAGAGGTGTTGATAATCTTGGTCCATAGAGGCAATAGCAGTGGGGTGAAGTCTTTGATGTAGTTTGCGGGCAGAGGGTCAGTGAAGTGGCTGGAAGGGTTCGGGGCTGTGAGCGTTTGTAATATAGATTCTTCACTGTAGGTGTGGAAGGAGTACCAGGATGTGTGGTTTTTGAGGTCGAACTTTGCGGAGCATGTGGATGGGGCTCCTAGCAGGAGTCGTGAAGTGTCCATGTGAGTATCGGATTTTAAGTCGTTGAGCAGGTCCGTCTTTATGTTTTCTGTCTTCATAGTAAAGAAGGGAGAAAATTCCTCGCA
This sequence comes from Calotriton arnoldi, assembly GCA_963921515.1. Lineage (NCBI taxonomy): Eukaryota > Metazoa > Chordata > Amphibia > Caudata > Salamandridae > Calotriton > Calotriton arnoldi. Next base: position 821,108 of record CAWUFW010008748.1, on the reverse strand, counting down.
ATTGGGAAGTGAGTCTGGGTTAGCTTGTGGGCAGTGGGGTGCAGCCTTAGATTGAGATTTGATTAGTTCGAATAGCTTTTTGCGGCGGTTCTTGGCATGGTCTAATTGCTTGCTGAAGAAGTTTGCTTTTGATCGTCTGACCTTTCTGTGGTAGGCATTTCTCGTGCTTCTTAATAGCTTGAGGTGGTCAGATGATGGTGACGATCTCCATCTTCGTTCAATTAGTCTTAGAGATCGTCTGTCTTCGCTTAGTCTACCATCAAACCAGGGTTTTGAGTCTTTTGTGGTGACTCTTTTCAGTTGTAAGGGAGCTAGTTTGTCTAGTACCGTGTTCATGGAGTGGAAGTAGTGATTAGTCGGATCTTGTACATCCGATAAGCCTATGGGTGGAAGCAGGAAATTTGGAATGGAAGTTGTGAGTAAGTCGGAACCAACATTTTTTAGGTTCCTCTTCCAAATTTTTGTTCTCGTGGGTTGGATAGAAAGTAATTTAATTGTTACGTTGATGTGGAATGTAATGATGTGGTGGTCAGACTAGTCGCAGGGGAGAATCGATTCAAGCTGAGTGGAGTCCACTTTGGAAATTATTAGATCGAGGGTTGAGCCTTTATCATGTGTGGGGCTGTCACAGATTTGGGTAAGTTTAAGGTCAGTGAGGAAAGCTTTTAAGCAGTTGACTCCTGGGTCATCTAGGTCATCCCAGTGGAGATTGAGGTCACCAAGGAATATTTGCATATTTTGTTGACCGTCATTTGTAGCTATAATATCCATGAGATGTTCGATGAAGGTGAGGTTATCCCCTGGTGGGTGGTAGAATGCGTGTAGTGAACATATTGGTTTATTATTGCTAGTGATGTCTAAACAAAGATTCACAGGAGGATAGTACCGGTGATTGAGAGCGGTTCACTGAGATATTGCTATGATGTATGCAGGCAATACCTCCACTTGGTCTATCAGATCTATCAAGTCTTGTGATGTTGTGATTTGGGGGGACTAGTATGTCTAGGATGGGCGTGGAAGTTTCGTTTAGCCATGCTTCGGTCAAAATTAGTAGGTCCGGTTCATTAGTGAGAATGAGGTCCGCTATGTCGACTGCATGTCTCGATGCCGACCAACAGTTTAGAAGAATACATTTTAGCTGCGTTTTGATGGGTGTTGTGGTGGGTTCGTGTATGATCGGGACTCGGGTGAGGTTGTTTTCCATTATACCTCTAGAGATGTGTCTTGTGACTCTGTGTATTGGGGGGGAATGGAGGGGATTAGGGAAGGTTTATGCGAGTTATCAGAGTGCGCAGTATTAAGGGGGGGGAACCAGTGGTTCATAGGAACAGAGTAGTGTGGTTGTCTTTAACTGATAGCAAGTTTTTTTTCCGGACGGGATGGGGCATTGGGGTAGGGCATTGTTCTCCACCTTGGGAGCTCCTGTTTCGGGGGGCTTGCGTGCATCTGCTGGGTAAGTTTTGAGTGGTTGATGTGGAGGTATGTCGTGGATTTTGTCTTGGAGCGCATGACCATGGGTTGTCGTAGAATCAGGTCATGAAGAGTTTGGATGTCCTCCTTAACTTGTTGTAAAGATAGTAATATATCATAGAGTCTAGGGTCTGGTGTCGGAGGTAATTTATCCAATGAATGGGCTGTGATTAAGGGAGATGTGGTTGAGCCATGTAGGTGGTTCGGGGGGGGGGAAATCGTAATCTGGTACGTTGTACAATAGTTTTCCTGTGTGGTTATCCCCTGAGTGGGGGTGTGTGAAGGCGGGATGTGGGGGGGAGTAAGAATGTGGGTTATATCTGGGACGGTGGGATTGGTGGTGAGGGGGGAAAGGGTGGGAGGGAAGGTGGGGTGGGAGGAGGTAAGTGTGTGGGGTGAGATTGGCACAGTGTGAATCTTGGTGGTGCAGGGGGCGGAGAGGGAGTGATGGAGATGGGTGTTATCTCGCGGATCTGGGGAGGTATGGGTGTGGGGTTTGGGAGGTGTAGCAGGAGGATTGATGTGGGGGAGAGGGGGCTGGAGGGAAGGCGGGATGGGAGGAGGAGAGGGTGTGGGGTGTGATAGGAACAGTAGGAGTATTGATGGTGCTGGGGGACGGGTAGGACGGGGGGGGTGGAAGAGTCATCTCCATGGGTGAGGGTTAGGTCTGGGGTAGGAGTATAAGTGAGATGGGACACCGTGGGAGAATGTCTTAGTGGGGATTCAGACAGGTCGATGGGAAGTGTAATGGGACTGTGATAGGCTGGGGAGGTGGGATGAGGTCTTACAACTTTTTCCTTGATGAGAGGGAAGATGTTATAGAGTAGGTTTAAGTTATGGTCCGAAGATTGCATAAGGATGATACCATTATTGTAGATGGTGATTGTTGCTGCGGCTTTGTAGCATGGGGAGGGAATGATGGATATCGTGATACCATGTGCTGTTTTCCTAGTGGAGGCGATCGAGAATAGGGCGAGAGGCTTTCCTCCATTGAGCTCTTCTTTTAGTAAAAAATGTCATTCGTTAGATGTCCTTTATTAGTTGAGAAGTAAGGGTCAGAGATTGGGGTTTCGGGGTGAGATTTTAATATATTGTGTTTAAAGCTTTTAGCTGCTTTTTTTGTTAGGTTGGGGGGGTATTTAATGGCATAAGTGTGTAGACCAGTGAGCTCCATATTTGAGCAGACGCTTGTAAGGGGGGTGGAGAAGGGTCAGTGGGGTAACTCCCTAGTGGGGTGGGCGCTTGTAAGAGTGGTTACAGGTGGGTCGGTGGGGTGATTGGTGCTGTGTGCACTATGTGGTTGAGGTGGCGTTGGGTCAGAGGGGGAAGAAAAAATAAAAATCTCACCTACGAATGAGTTGAGTAGGGGCTTGAGGGTGTTTGTGTTGTCTGGGCATCAAACCATTCTGAGTGCATCAGTCCAAGATGGTCGCCCCTTTTGCTAAAGAGAACATGAACAGAGAGGAAGTCCTCTCACCCTTTCCATTAATTAGTTCTGATGGGGTGAAGTCCTGTTTTCATTGTTATGTGCAATGTGATGGGTGGTCCTTTCTTTGTGTGGATTTTATGTGGGAGTCCTCTGTCTCTTAATGACTATATCAACTTCGAGGACAGTCCTTTCTCCTTGATTAAATCTGTTGCTGCCATTTTGTGAAGTGTATTGCTGCCATTTTGTTGAGTTTGCGGAGGCAGCTATGTGCAGGAGAGTACAAAATATGATCCGCCGAGTGTCTGTGGTAGCGAGATCATAATTAAATTAAAAGGCCAGGGGTCATAAACACCCCCCTGGGCTCCCCTTATTGTGCAGGATTACCGTCCATATCAAAGACAAAGTTTGCGCGAGTCTCGCGAGTGCTGTGCATTTTAAGTTCTATGCTCCCCTTAATGTGCAGGATTACTAGACTTGCACTCCACAGCTCGGCGCTCTCTCATAAAGCAATCAGCGCGCTTTCCCTGAATCTTTTAGTTCTATGGCCTATTCTCGCCCCTTTCACGTTACATCTTTACGCAGGATATCTCACCAACTCAGCCTCTCCTCTCTCTTATTACACATTCCTCTGCTGCACCTTGTTAGGCTTCTCAGAGCATATACTGTGGCTTGTTCTACGATGCCCTTTCCTATGCCCTGCTCCCTGCCATCTAGATGAACTCCACAGAGAATATACCATCGCTAGGAGTAAAGTGCCGTAGATTGCTCCTCTGCCACTCTTGTATGGACTCCAGAGAGTATGCTAAAATTGATTGAAGATGACACCTCCCAGGGGTAGGTCTCTTCACATTATGGAAATTCCTATTTTTCGTATCCAGTACTAGTGAACTGTATGGTACAGAACGCTACAAAGATGGCATGCATCCACATGTACAATTGTGTCTTCTCGCACTTTTTTTGCACTCCTGAGCACAGCTACATGCTTGCTATGACATATTGACCCAACACCAAAACTCTTCCAATGTAGGGCACACAGTATCCACAGACTTCTATCTTCACATTAGCCTCTAATGCTTAAGCGTTGGGTCTCTCACTCCTTATCGATTCAATACACGTAAAGGAACAGCAGCAAAACAGGTTAGGCCCAGAGTTGTTCCTCGTACATAACATTAACACACTTTTCTGCTCTTTTGAGACATCTTTGGTCATGTTTTCTTGGTCTTCACATTTCCCTCAACTTGTAATGAATTTCCCAAACCAAGCAGGAGGTTCTGTGAAACCCTCCACAAGCCTCGAGCAGAGCTGGTCTCTAGAGAGGATGCCAAACCAAGAGGCCACCTTGAGTGGCTTAAACGAGAGGTTGAGGAGCAATTTGGAGAAAGGGAAGAGCCACCGTTCCATGAAGTGCTGAGGATCTGTTGGCGACAGCAATAGTTCCACTTGCTGGTGCCAGCATTACGTTCCTTGGCTGAAGCAATTCGCATAGTGAGGCCAAATGAAGAAATACTATTGCTTGTTTAATTTATTTTTGCTTTATATAGCATGAACCAGACCCAGTGGGTATCGGAGTGTTTCAAATGAGAACAGTTTCGTATGTAAGAACGTTTAGTCTTTACATGTATCTGTACATTTGCATTTCATAACATACAATAGTTTTGTTAACTTCTGTGTTGCAAAAAGAAATGTCCAGCTGTGACTTAAACAGGAGAATAATAGACCAGATTAATGTATGGACTACTTTATAGCCAGGTGCTTCCACATAGAAGAGGACATCTAGAGATATAGTCTGTCTTGTGTATGCAGAAAAAATTACAAATCATAGTGCAACTGCTCTACTGGAGCCATTATTCCAGCGAAGCGGTCATCCATGTTGTGGAATGCCAAGGAACACCAGGACTCCTTACTGCTAATGCACAATTTGAACATAGTCCATGTTTCAGGATAGTCAAGGGCTAGTTGGCTCTGCTCGCCAAGGGCCACCCACGGATAGTGGTTAGAGCGCATAATTTAATAAAATCCAGGATAGGTGGTCAAGTGCTTTACTTGGAAATGGTCTTCATGTATAGTAGCACACATACATAGTTTCCAAATGACCATGTTAAACAGTAGATGCAAGAAACGCAAAAACTCAAGTTATGGGAGTATGAGACAAGTCTGCAGCCATAAGGCTTAACATATGGAAATAGTCTGCATTGTTTATTCTTCAGATGTTAAAAACAACTATATCCTCAAACTATAGATCTTGAGATGGTTAAGGACTTGCCACATAAAGTGTATGATTAGTTTAGAAATGCCAGAGTATGGCATTAATTGGTACTTCCAGTCTGAGAGAGAATGTGTCCCCCAGCTCAGTTCTGTGTAGACACAGATAAACACAGCATAGTCAGAGCTTGTTTTCTCTGCCTGGTTAGTCGAGTGAGTTACTGCATCTTGATGGTCTAGTAGTCTTTTAATCCCCGGCTGCCTCGTGGTAGGCTAGATGGCCGCCTCCATGTTACTTAACATGACTTTTGACTTCAGCCTGGTGTACCGCGGCAACATGGCACCCTCCAAAAATTGTGCTGGCACTCCAGTGCTTCCCTGCAGCATTCTACCTCGGCGACCCTGGTCTCGAGATTAGAGGCCCAATTACCAGGGGTGAACCTTTGGGGCCGTCATCTCCGACCTCCATGGGTCTTTGGGATGCCATCTCATGGGGATGGGGGGTTGGGGGTGGTGAGGCAGCTGCCTTGACCGCCGATTCCCTCATGCATTTTCCTCCACCCCCACCAGCAGAATCGGAATCAACCAGAACTCTACTGCACATCACACCCAGCGCCCACTAGCGTCCAGGGGTAGGATCGATCCAACGTCTCTTGTGTCCAATGTCCATGATCCTGGTCCGCACTTCTGCAAGGCGGCCTCCACACACCCCGTGAGTGGGAATGGATTTCCATAGAGTTCTATGTGGATCCCCGTGGCGATGAGATGGGCCCTAGATTGAATTGTCAGTGTACTGCAACGGAGCTCCTTACCTCTCCGCCATCTTGGGAACCTGTCAATCAACAACTCATTTGAAGGTCGGAGGGCTGTCGCCAGAGTATGCCTCTGTCAGCCCTTATTGTTAATCAGTTTCATTATGATGCAGGGTGGTGCCTCTCGTGTTGTGAGCATCACGGGGCAGTTGGGTTCTTGCCTCTCCGTCCATTCTTGCCGTGTCATGTACTGAGATTATCTGTCGGTCATTTTGTGTGTGGTAAGTTTGCACTTCATTTGTGTCTGTGCTGTAACTGCTTTGTGTCAAGGTTACTTTACTGCGTTTCTGCTGTACCAGTTCTGTGTGAGTGTAGTTTGCATTTCTGCTGCAGTGCTGAACCAGTTCTGTGTGTATTTAGAGAGAAGCTTGCGCTCTGTTGTGCAACTTCAGGGACTGTCTGCGAAGCTGCATTGATGATTTCTGAACCAGTGCTTTATGAGGGGATTTTTCACTCGCATTACCCAGTTGTCAGCTCTGTGGTGGTAGGGAAGCTTGCATTGCTGCTGTACTGTTGTGTTCGTCTTGTCAGAGGGCAACTTTCATTGTTTCTGTCCTACTTTTGCAGGAGGAGCGCTTGCATTTCTGCTCCAGTGTTGATCCATAACTGTGTGACGCTTGCACTGCTGTCAATGGTCCGTTTCTGACTCTTGCACTGCAACTGCCGTATTTTACCAGTTCTGTGTGTGAGTGAAGGTTGCAATGTTGCTGCCCTGATTTAGCAGTTCAATGGGCGTGAAATTTCCTCTATTCACCGGTCCCAGTTTTTAGGGAGGGAAGCTTGCAATACTGCTCTTCTGCTGTGGGCAGGAGTTTTGTTAGTTCTATGAAGCGTGCACTGCTGCTGTTCTGCTGCACCAGTGCGGTATGTGAAGCTTGCACAGCAGATGTACTTGTGCATGCTGAGAGGGGGACGCTTGCTTGCAATGCTGCTCTTCTGCTGTGGGCAGGAGTTTTCGTTTTTTGTTGTAATGCTGTGCTGGTTCTGTATGAAGCTTAATGTGCTGCTGCACTAGTCCGGTATGTGACGCTTGCCCAGCTGGGCAGGAGTTTTTGGTTTGTTTTAACGCTGTGCTGGTTCTGTAGGAAGCGTGCGCTGCTGCACCATTCCAGTATGCGAAGCTTGCACGGCTGATGCAGTGATGTGCATGGGGAAAGATTAAAGCTTGCGCGGCTGATGTACTTGTGCGTGCTGAGAGGGGGACGCTTGCAATGCTGCGCTTCTGATGTGGGCAGGAGGTTTTTAGGTCTCGCCTGAGCCAGCGCATGCGCTGCTCTGGCGGGAGTTTTAGTAAGCGGGTTTTGGAAGTGCAAACAGCAGTTGCTTTTGCTGGCGACCAGCTTGCGTTCACGTGAGCGTGCACGAGCGATCAGGCGCCATATGGCTTCCCTCGCGATTACTTTCACTTTCGCGGCCGTGTCAGTTTCACGGCCGCGTGGCCAATGCTTGTTGTACTGTGCCGCCATTTTTGCATAAACAAAATAAAAACTACACAATAGCCAAGGCTAGAACTATTGGTTTTTACATTTTTTGTTATTTATGATTTCGGCGAGACTGTTTAAACTGCTTCTAGTGAGATTTAAAATGCGGGAGTGTTTCTCCAAATACTTTCGCCAGACCCATCTCCCCTCCCATGCATGTGACCTCTCGACAACACTCCACTCCGCCCTCCTCTGTCTGCACTGTCCTCACTGCCACCTACCGTGGTCAATCTGTTGATTCAGCCACCTAATTATTCATCCACTGAGGTACCACCCACGTCCCTCCATTCATCCATCCATGAGCCGGTCCATAGGTTGATTCGACCCACACAGCGCCCTTGCCCCCCACCTCCCCGCGCACAGTCTGTCCTCCAAACCTCGCCCACGCCACACTGGGATAACTTACACAGAAAGTACCACGCCAGGGTCCCGGCTCCAGTCAGCAGCAGCGCGACCACGATGGGGGCGAAGCGGAGGAGGTATCGTGCCGCCTTCTTCTCCTCCTTCCCGCCCGGCACGTGCAGCTCCTTTGTACCTGTCTGAAGGGCAGGAAAAAGGCCATGAACTTTAACCCAATACCTGGCATTGATCACCGTCTGTCCGAGGCAGTGGCACTGAGCTCCCTCTACCTCCGGTTCCTGGGCACTGAGCTCCTCTGACCCTCCCGTGCTTAAGTTTATCCTGTATGCGACAGTGCCAGCCGATTTAAAGCACTGGTCCTGTGCTCTCCTTGTAGCTGCTTGAGACTAGAGATTCTCCTATACTTGGCTTGCACTGGACCTTAACTCTTCGAGTGCGTGGGCGCTGGGCTCCTCCTATCACTGACACTTAACTGCTCCTGTACTTGCGCGCTGCTTCTCGTGTAGGTCTCGCCTTTGGGACCTTATAAGTGTTTAGCTATGCAACAGTTGATGTTGTTGCACCAAGGATATTGTGCTGGTTAACTAAACACTTATAAGGTCCCAAAGGCGAGACCTATTGGCTATGCCAATGTTTGTTTAGTGCTGTGCTGGCTTTGTAAGAATCGCGCGCTGCTGCTCTGACGCATCAGTCCGGGATGTGAAGCTTGCACTGCTGATGTGCGCGGGGAGAGATTAAAGCTTGCACTGCCGATCGCCCCTTCGCTGGGTACGCGTGGAGCTTGCAGTAAGTACCTCAGCTTGCTGTACCCCTTTTGTTGGAGCGGAGCTATCGCTGCTTTTGCAAGCCAACCACTTTAAGTGCTTAAATATGCGGGGGAATAACTAATGTCGAAAGGGAGCTGCGTTTGACCTGAAGAAACCACTCCAATCCAGACGGGCTCCTTTCATGGAAGTTTTAGATAATTGGAAAATAAACAATCTCCGCCGCTTTACTTCTGCCTCTGCTCCAAACCATACGTGTCTGTCAGCGCTCCTGAAATGTCATGATGTAATTATATTAACAGACGCTGCGTGCGTTTTATTTTGGGCGATATTAACCTTTTTCAACAAAGGGAATGTTAATGAAGACTCGCGGCACCGCTAATGGGCTCTAATTTTTCTTGTTGGAAAAGCGGCTTGATTTACTTAACATTTTTGTGGTTTTTTTTTTCCCTCGCGACTAATTGCCAAGAGAATGCAGTTTTCCACTGCCGCCGATTAATCCTTTTAAGTTTTAAAATATACAAAAACTACAGGTGCCTTTGGCGAGGAGAGGGGGGTGAAAGGTGTTTCCCTTGTTTAGCTGCTTTCAGTAACTCTTGATAAAGGTCAGTGTGCTTTAATTTACTGAAACACTGAATACCAAATTAATCCAATATTCAGTTTTTGAAATTAATGATTTTTTTTCTTTATTTTTCTTTCTAGTGATAGATTGTAGACCCACCCTCTTCCTCCAATTTTATTTTTGGACGGAAGGCGGGATGCACATATTCTTGGTCCGATAATACTGAGCTGTTTACTGGGGGCGCCCCTTGACCGATTTCTCTGACTATCATCCAGCACCTTGTTCTGGTGACCAGGCTATAAGAATAAAAACAACCTTTGGCAAAGCCAATGGTTGTAGCCTTAGGAACCTATCTGCTGGGGCAATGTCTTTTGCCAATGCTGTGCAGCAGGACCACAAAGGAGAAAAAAGAAAAGTGTGATGACCCGACCGCCAGGACCACATCATTTTGTAGGCATGTGCATGCGCAAGTGATGTGTGTTTTATTCTTTATTTTTTTTATTTACCGAATCGAGATCGACACATACATAAAAAATTAAAGTACGTGCAGGCTTTTATTTTTTTTGTTAATCGGAGGTGCCTGCAGCAAAAATAAATATATGAAAATGCATAACTTTAGACCGTGTGGGGGCGGGGTTATGCAACAGAGTAGGTGGGCGGGGGGAGCAGTTGGGGTTTTGAAGTAAAAAAAAAATATATAGCAGGTGTTGGGGAGCAGGTAAAAAGCAGCACATAAGAAAGGAAGCCATACTGAGGGGAGAGACCAGCTCCAGAGAAAAAATACAGGGTGAATCGAGACTCTCCCAATGGGAGAGCATTACACTGAGCGCAGGCGGGTAGGAAGAATCGCAGAGGCAAGAAAGCAACACTGGGAATGGGAGGGTGTGAGAAGCACACAGACAGCTGGAAACCACATGCATTCTCACGGAGTCCTTAACAAAAAAAAAAAATGTTCCCTAAAAGAGAGCGGTGGAAGGATAGAAGCCAGCCAATCAGAGAAATGGTAAAGAGATGATGCTCCAGGGGAAGGACTAACACAAAATGGACATACTGGGACAAGGAAAGCCATTGAATAAGTAAGCAAATGAAAGTGACAAGTCAGCCAGTGGTTAGCAGCGGGCGGGCTGTAAGCTCCTGTATGGTTCATAGTAAGCCCAAAAAAGGTCTTTCACAACCAGACAGATTGTGCTGTCAGACTCAATCTAAAAGTGGAGAGACACATAGGTCTGCACTGTTGCATGAGCACAGGTTTGTCCCATATCCACACCTGCAGCCCCAACTCATTCACCCTAAGATGAGACTGGAACTGTTAGAACAAATGACCAAAGGAACTTGGCTAAACTAAAAAAAGAAAAAGCACTTGAATTGAATGCAACCTTAAAAGTAGGCCCTGATAACTCTAAAGCTTCTGCCTTCACAATTTGGAAAACGTATGTCGGCTGATTACGTTTTATGGATTTTAAGCAAGGGTTAAAAACAAATTGAGCTAACAGAGCATCCTTGCTTTAATAACTTTCTCAACACCTGAACGAAAGGATTCAATTAACGAGGTGAGACAATTGCACAACTTGTTCAGATTTCAGGTGACCGAGTACATCAGTCAATGACTTGGGCAACAGTTCTTAAGTTCCAGGGCACACTTCAAGCAAATAGGCCATAACGAACAGACCTAAACATTGGAGGGAATGACATTGCCTGTAAAAGTCCTGAGGCGTTAAGGGCACGATGTTAAAGATTTATTTTGATTTGTAGAAGGACTGAGAATAAACGGGCAGAGGCAAATTCCTTCAATATGTACAAGTTTGGCCTGAAATGGTGCTTCTCTGTCTTGCAAATGAGTGTGTGTGTGTTTAGTGAGGAGGTTGATGAACGGATGCACAGCCCTCAATTTACCAGATGTGCAAAAGTTCATGCATTAATTTCTCCTAAAAATACCTGAAATTGATCCATAACTGGTTTGAGCCAGACTTAGTGTGACCTCTTCACTCAAGGTCAGTCAGTGCTTGTCAAACTGTCATGAACCACTGGTATGTCGCCAAAGTCCAAGCAATACATTAATAAAGAAGCCTCTAAATTTTGTATTCAACTTGTCAAATTTGTTGTGCCACAAAGACAGAGGTCAAATGTCAGGCTACGTCTTCTGACAAATTGCTGCTTTTTTTTTTTTAACATGGGGATTGGTGTTTACTTTTCTTTCTGTGACAGTGAGAGAAGTTTGTAAAGTGATTTATGTGACAATGTTGTTAGGGTACAGAGTGTGAAAGGAAAGGCTGTTTGATGTCATTTTTTGTTACACACAAGATGTAAACACCTGTAAATGTACACATTCAGCAGTTAAAATGAAGCACATTTTTTGTAATTCTGTATTGGGAGCGAAACAATGATCTTAATAGCATTAAAACAGTTCAAGACACTTTACTTGGTGATGCACAAATTATAAATATTCAGTAACATCCGTATTTCACAAATTTATAATTTGTGTGCAATACAGTTTTTTCAGTATATCTATATGCCTGTGTAAATTTAGTGGCCATTTCAACGGAAAATGTGCCATCTGTAAGTGACAGTGCACTGCCACATGATGCTTTATTAACAGTAAACAAATTTCCTGCCTCATGTTCATTAAAGTGGAGTGGGCCGCAAATGTATGTAGCTCTAAAATTGATTCCTGCTTCTAAAATGTTTGGGAAGCTCTGCTCTAGGTTATGATGAACACAGTCCATGGTTGCGAACTTTTAACTTACCAATAAGCAGCCGCGGTCTGTGCAGGTAACAGCGGTGGGGCAGTGGAGCCACATTGGGGGTGGGGGCATTTTGGGGGGGAATTTCGAGGGACGATGCAGAGGGAAAATTATTTATTTAATTTCCCCTCTGCATCGTCCCTCGAAACCCCACGCCACCGCTGTTACCTGCACGGACCGCGCCTGCTAATTGGATTCCGGTGTGTTAGTCTAATTATTAGTTCAATGACAGCAAAATAGGACTTAAAACACCCAGAATGCATTATGCCAACACTCAAAAGTCCAGGACTGGAAATCATGTCCGTAATGACTTGAAGGGAGTGGCACCAACACCAGACTACTTCTTACATGTTTCTTTACTTAACATTTATATTTCTAATTTTAAATTGTCTGATCTGGAAAAGTGGTCTGCCAAGCTTAGAGTATTTTTGGTGGAGAATGGGGGTGGGGGTGTGCCTGGGGTTTTTGGACACCACATCTGAATGAATGTCAATGTGCTTGTACCACTCTGCGCTTCATACCTGACTGTTACACGTCATCTTGTTTGTGTAGCTATAAAAAAAAGTGAAAAATAAAGTTATACAAATAAATACATTTCTCTATTAATATTGCACTTCTGGTGTGTTGGACTTTTGTGTGGTAGTGCACCTCTGTGTGGTATGTGTGTGTGTACCTTATTAGATTAAGTGCAATAAGACACAAGGATCAAAATAACAGAGAACCATGTAGCGTATGATTTTATTACAGTTATCAAATGTGTAAAAACTGCGCTTTTAGAAAAATTATATATTTTTTGGGAGTCCCCAAAGGGTTAAAGATCTTTTTAACATGGGTATACCTTTATGTGCTAATAAGAATGACACTAATCAATGACCAAAACAAGTGGTTGTGATTAATGGTATTTTTAAATTATCTTATAATGCAATTCTGATCATTTGAATGCTTTTATAAGATTTTAAATACCAATTACCATATATTTTGTTTATATTTAAATGAATTATCATTTGACAATATCACATATATTTATGAATATATTTTACATTAATGTATTTATTATTTATATCAAATGTATGCTTATTTGGCACAAGGTGATCTCTTTGTTGTGTCAGCACTTATAGTGGTATGAATACCATGTAGTATTTTTTCCATGTTTACTAGCGGTCACCTGACTGCTACGTTTTTGCATTTGCACTTTAAATAAGGGTTAAACAAATGGCAACGCGTCATGTGATCAAGGCCCAGGTGGGGCTGAAATGCGTCATGGCGGAGATGCAGGGCATACAATAAACATATTTGCACAAGGAACTTTGGGTCCGCGTTCGTCTGTCCGAGTGCAGTGGATGTTTGGAGACGAAGCCTGCAATATATATATATATGTATGTATGTATATTCATTCTACTCTATACATATTTTGCCATGACTTGGGTTCCGACAAATGTTAATATACAAGTGCACAACTTCATCACATTTGACCAAAGACATGTCCACCTGGGGTACTTTATTAATTCATAATTGATCTCCATGTAATTGATCACTCACGTAAATCTACCATTGACCATAGTGCTCCTAAGATTATTAGATCATATAAAAGTTAGAAATATACTCCAAATGTAGGAGAAATTATAGGGGGTGGGGTTAATTTTACATGAGTTTTGTGATCGTATGATTAAATCCCAGACAGAAAGCATGACTCCATGAATTTATATTCTGAATTTCTTAACAGGAGTGTAGTTGACGTTGATTGATCTTATGAGAAACATCATTCATACTTGTACTGGTATAAAAAGCAAAGATCATGTGTACGATGTGACCTTCAGTAAAGGTGGCAAATCCTGCTTTGAATTCACATAAATATTCCTGCAGAATTTTACCCAAGATCTCGGCAGCATACCTTGGTGCTTAAATCCTGAAGGTTGCTCAGCATTGTTGTTCAAGATAATCGTTTTTAAATGCCAGCTCTTGCTTGGATTTTATGGACTGAAATGTCTCGGTATCATGGGCTCAAGTGCTTTTTTTCCTGCAGCCACTGTCTGTCCATGTGTGTGAAATAGCAGGCTTTCCTCTGGATTTGGTATGTGGCTAGGGATGTCCTGATAATAACTAAGGATATGGTCCTTTTGGGATTCTCAGTTGTGTCCTCCGTAAGAAGGCCTCAGTGTTGGCCTTAGAGTTCGGTAAACTTAAGACTGAAAATTCCACTCCCAAGTGTCCAAGAAGACCCTCTCATGAAAACATGGCTATTCGCTCATACACCTTAGCCGACTAAGACGGTCCCTGTACAGATTGATGACAGCTAGCGCTAAGACGCCACGGCAAATACGCGCTCTATAAAAACCCCTGTTTCATTTCATTAACCCTTTACCTTAACTGAGCAGGTCATCAGCTGTGCATCTCTTCCACTAAACACACATTGATCTATATGGGCACTTTAGCTAATGAATCTACAAGACCGTTTAACACTGCCACCCAAAGTCTGAATCAGCATGCCCGCTATTAGGGTGATTTTATTTGAAAGCTCGGTCGTCCTATGCATGAGATTTCATTAGCAGGTCGTTTCTAGTACCTTTAGTGAGGTGATATGGTTGATACCTTCCTAAAAGACTCATTCATCATAAAGGCCACCAATTTAATATCTCTATAATGTATTTCCGGATCCAGTCCTGGATTGGAATCCAGCATGGGGACCCAGGATCACTGACAATTCTAGAAACATGAATTCTGAGGCACTTGAGACACGGGGTCCTACGCATTTGAACATAAACACAGGGATACACTGGGCACCAACATTTGCACATGAATACCCCGGGGGGGGGGGGAACACTGACACAGGCATATTGATAATGGGACACTGATGCATACACATTGGCACAGGATGATGGGATATCAATATTGGCAAAGGAACTTTAGAAGAAACAATAGGAAGTTCAGCGCTGTCACAGGGACACATCCACAGATACTGTGAGACACAGACCCGAATACAGTTAAAATTGCATGTGGACAGGACACTGAAACAGTGATACAAGGACAATGCACAGACCTTGAGATGGGTGGGGTTTTGGCACTGGGACACTGACACGGCACTGCAGCTAGCAAAGGCACACACTGGGCTCTGATATGACATTGTGACTGTTAATGGGACACTGAGTTTGGGAGACTGATACTGCAAAACTGTCGCTGGGACTTGGGGATGCAGAGGCACAGAGTCACTAACTCATGCACAGAACCTTATACAAAGTAGCTGGCACATAAGGACACCGGACTCGAACATGTGGAAACGGAGTAGGTCAGCAAGACAAACTAAACAATGTTCTCTTACTGCCCTGGGCTCTAAGAGGACATACCTTTTGCAAAGTATGCTCATCAGCAATACTTCCTCACCTTTACTCTTGAGATAATGGGCAGCCTATTCGTTTCCACACACACACTTAACTCTTAGCCCCGCCCATAATATTGCCAACCTCTCCTTTAGCTGGTGTGAATTCCAAGAACATGCCTTTTTGGTTTCCTGCGATGAGAGAAGACCACAAGCTTTCTGTTCTCACAATGCAACAAAGTGTCTTTTTGGGGCGGGGGGGGGGAGTTTTTATATAGTGCGAACTAGACCCGAGGGTATCGGAGCCCTTTACATGCACACTAGTTGCGTTACAGACGGACACCTTCATTTTTGTTAGGCACTGGGAGATTAAGTGATTTGCCCAGTATCACAGGATGCTGAGCGTCCCTGCTGAGGTTCTTACCCGGTTCCCCAGCTCCTCAAATTGAGGTTGCTGAATAACAAAGCTGCTTAGTTTTGATTTAACCTCTTGCCTCTTCCACCATACTATGCTTCTTGTAGTCCCACAGGTTCATTTTAATCCATACTTTTACCCTCTGTCACTGTTTCCCCATTCTCTTCCGTCTTCTTAATCCTTTTTTCTGCCGTACTTTTTTAGTCCTGGTTAAAGTCCTAATGATGAAAAAGGGGTCCCAAAAAAGTGACCGTGTACCACCTGCACAAATTAAGCTCTGGCCGCAGGGCTCTGGAGCCATGGCTGGGGGGCTGCATGTATAGCGCTTAGGTAATTGACTGATGAAAAGACCCATCACCAATCGCATCCTGACATGTCCATGCTCTCCAATACTCTTGTCTACCTCTCCTGCATACAGTTGCATTGTGGTCTCTTCCACTTTTGAATCAGTTACAGCCAGTGCAGGTGGACACTGATTAATAGTGGGGCAATCTCTTTGAATACACTGTCTGTGAACTTGTAAGTACGTGCCAATGTGTTTAGAACTACCTTTAAAATCCATTCAATTATTATCAATGGTTGTTACTAAAATGGTCTCGAAATAGAACATTTGGCGCACATTTCCACTAAGATTCCTTAACCCCCCCATGCATATTTGCATTTGTTTTATTGAATTGTCCTCTTATTTACTGGCCAGAAAGGCTTTCAAAACTCCATTTAACACACATTTGCTGAAAAATTCCCAATGGTCTCGGCTCACTGTTCTTTTAAAGGTGCCATTTCCTAAGTTATCAAAATAGTTGTGCAGGTAGAATGAAACTATTACTTTAAAAAATAATGCTAAATATGTTGCAATGTTCAAAATCTTGATATTCTGTTACATTTTTACATATTGTGGGGGTAACACCCCATATCAAATTTTGATGCACCCTTTTTATGCTGTGGTTCTTTAAGGCCATGCATCCTCAAGACAGGATACGCTCCCTTGGCTATGAGCTTTGAGACAGCGTGTCACACCGGGACCTAATTTGTTAGTGGGTAGGCTACTTTGCCCATGGTCACTGGAATTATGCGATTGTGTGGCTGTGGAGATTTTTGCATAATTATAGACTCGCCGCATTTGCTGCACAATCCATCTGTTGCATAATCTGCAGATTTTAACAAAAAAAGTTGTTTCCAGCTCAAACTGTTCAAATGTTACTAACTATGTGACACGTGTTGCAGCACAGTGGAAGGCTGCTTGAAAAGGCTCACTAGATGCCTATTGCTCGATGTGGATGTTAAAATGAGGTGCAACCAATGCCCAATCAGTGTTAACAAGTGTACCAAGCATTTGCAAAGCCAATAGGTCTAGCCAATGTGAGAGCTATTGGCTTTGGCAAGATGTTATAGAGCCATGCTCTACACCATTGTGGCTGCTGTACAGCATGGCTAAAAGTTAGTGGCATGGTATGGTGTGGGGTGGGGCTTGATTGGAGTGGGCTGGAGTTGTAGATTGACATATACTGGAGTGGGGTTAGACTGGAGAAGAGGGGGGGTTAGACTGGAGAAGAGGGGGGTTAGACTGGAGAAGAGGGGGGTTAGACTGGAGAAGAGGGGAGGGTTAGACTGGAGAAGAGGGGGTTAGACTGGAGAAGAGGGGGGTTAGACTGGAGAAGGGGGTTAGATTGGAGAAGAGGGGGGGTTAGATTGGAGAAGAGGGGGGTTAGATTGGAGAAGAGGGGGTTAGACTGGAGAAGAGGGGGGTTAGACTGGAGAAGAGGGGGGGTTAGACTGGAGAAGAGGGGGGGGTTAGACTGGAGAAGAGGGGGTTAGACTGGAGAAGAGGGGGGGTTAGACTGGAGAAGAGGGGGTTAGACTGGAGAAGAGGGGGGTTAGACTGGAGAAGAGGGGGTTAGACTGGAGAAGAGGGGGGTTAGACTGGAGAAGAGGGGGGTTAGACTGGAGAAGAGGGGGGGTTAGACTGGAGAAGGGGGAGGGAGAGGGGGTTAGACTGGAGAAGAGGGGGGATTAGACTGGAGAAGAGGGGGGTTAGACTGGAGAAGGGGGAGGGTTAGACGAGGAGGGGGGGTTAGACGGGAGAAGGGGGGGATAGACTTGGTGGATTTGAGTGGGTAGATTGTAGCAGGGTAAACTGGGAGGGAATGGAGTTGGATAGATTGGGGAAGGGTGCTGTGGAGTAGAGTGGGAGGATTAGAGTAGTTTGGAGTGGGGTGGGTTGGAGTAGTGGAGTGGGGTACATTGGGTTAGATTAGAGAAGAGTTGGGTAGAGAAAGGTGAAGTGGGGTAAATTGGAGTAGATAAGGGTACATTTGGGTACAGTGGAGTTTGGTAGATTGGGTGGAGTGGATAGGGGTACATTGGAGTGGGGTAGAATGGGGTGACATGACCTAGAGTGGAAGGGCACAGAGTGGAATATGCATGGTATGGCAGAGCACTGCCATTACAGATAAAACATTTTCAATTCAAATGACCATTACAATTGCACTGAAATACAGTTGTACTGCACCCAAACGATAATTTGTGCAAATGTAGTCACCTAGTGTACTGATGTGTTTTGTTCATATTCTAATATTTGTTTCCACCACACTTCAGAATTTCAAATAAATGTGCTTCTTTTATGCTGATATATTCTGATACATCAGCACAGTTTATATTTTTTTGTGCTAGGAAAAACAAATATTCCACACTCTCTCCTCTTACATGGGGACTTAGCAGGATGGTAACAAATTCTCTCACAGTCGGAAAAAGAAAAGTAAACACCAAGCACCCTTGGAGCTTGAGATTTGACTTTTTTATTTTATTTTAATGCACAGTACATGTGACAAGATACGAACAAGATTTAAAGACCGGTTTTCAGAAAGTGAGTTCGTGGAAGAATACAGTAAACAAAGTTTAAGAAATGGGAGATATGAACTCAGGCTCGAACGCCTAAAACAAATAATGCCAGCAAATAGAAAGCCAGAAAATGTGAGTTACAAACTACAAAGTCAATGGCCAGCAATGGACAGAATGCATTCCCGGGTCAGCATTCTGAATGTCTCCAAGATGCCTTTATCAAACCAGATAGCTGTGCTGCTGGTAGGCTTCGACCTAAAAATGGCAAAATAACGAAGTAATAATATCACAGCATGTACCACATTACGCTGCATAATTTACCTTTTCTTGCTGTGTAATTTCCCTTTTCTTGAAGCATAATTTGCACAACTCTGCCACATAATTTCGCTCTTGTCTGCTGCATAATTCCAGTGGCTCTGTCTATGGTTGATGTATTAACAAAGCTTTATTTATTATAATTTTTCAAGACAATGCCTCTAGACAGTAGAATGATGCACCTCGTGTGAATCCAGAATAGCATCTAGCTATAAAACTATTTCAGGTAAGTAGTTTGAGTGTGAGGAAACGTAGGCAGCTGCTGGTATGGACAAGCCTCTCTTGGGCGCTGTAATCAGAAATGCGTCACAGCACCTCTAGAGCGTGGTGACTTTTTTTTTTTTTTTTTTAAAAAGCACAGTAACCTACTGCTTGTGAAGGAATGGCATTTTTATCCTCAAATTGAGCGAATTAAGTTATTGCCCTTTCACAGAATTGTCTTGCTTTAATGGCACACCCATTGCTGTAAATACCATCCGTACATTTTAAATGGGCCTGTAATGGGGCCGAAAGGTGTTGGCGCACTCAAAGACGGACCGCGGTCTTGCACTCGACCCTAGACGCCTGGCATTTCCTGGAGTTGGCAGGCCTCGCGAGCGCCTCTGATGTGCCTTTCCTGCGCTTATAACCCATAGGTTTTTTTTTTTTATAGTCCGCTTAGTTCCATTCATTCTGCGAACAAAAGCTCCGCGCGCGGTGGCTAAGAATACCCCCTTTGGTACCCCCGTGCTCCGGGGACCTTTCAGCGGCTGATAGCTGGATTGGAGCTGCCATTGTGCGCACGCTGCGCCGACGAAGGTTAATGGGACACCGTCGGCCCCCCCATTGGCCGGCGTTGGATGCTGAAGTGGAACGTTGACAGAGCTCCCGACCGAGAAGCCACTTCTGTTGGACATTTTAAGAGCACGCTATCATCTCTCTTTAAATATGGATTTTAAACATAGCGCGGCGCCGCGTTTCCACTCCAGTGACGCCTTCGGTGTCTACCAGTGGGGGTTCGGAGTCTGGATTTAATGTTGAAGAAAAAAAAAAAAACCTTCCTTCTATTTTTGGCTTCAAAAATGACGATAAAGTCAGCAATCAGGGCTGCAGGTGATAACTTCTCTTTGGTCGGCGCGTCAAACTTTTTGTTGATGAGCCCTTGAGGGCTCTGGTTCCGGCGCACGTCTATCCCCTTCAGATAGCTCCGCTGTGATTGAGGCAAATGCTTTTCGTACATGCAAAAAAAGCCAGATCATTATGTTGATTCGAGCCATATGTAATGTCATTCCACATCTATTTTTAAAGACCGCTCCGTAACCTTGATTAGCTAAATGGCTTCTTCAAGCAGAATCGTTTGCTGTGGCGCGCTCCAGGATGTCTGCGTGAGGAGGCGGGACTTGGGGGTCTGTTTCCGCCTTCGCTGAATATGCTTGTTTAAAAAGTTGGACTGGTTGGGTTTTGTGCCTCTGTGTTCTCTGCAAAAGAAACAATTGATGGACGGAATGCTGGACAATGCAAACATTCACCCCCAGTCACAAGGATCTGGGTTAAATCCATCATTCTTTTGCTCACCACACCACCCCAGTTTGGACCCAGCCATATGCAAATCAGTCTTGACCCTGTTCCTTGTGGGAACAGTCCAGCCCGAACTGCCAAGCCAGGTCCTCCCTGGACCGGAAACAAGCATCCTGGGACCGGTTTCAGGGCATCACCCTTCTTCAGCCAGGCTAGCTTGAATCCAGTGGTGGTGTGAGCACGGGACCCACGTCTGGGCATACCCTTCCCACTTAGGGTGACAAATGCAAAAGAAACAATTGATGGACGGAATGCTGGACAATGCAAACATTCACCCCCAGTCACAAGGAACTGGGTTAAATCCATCATTCTTTTGCTCACTACACCACCCCAGTTTGGACCCAGCCATATGCAAATCAGTCTTGACCCTGTTCCTTATTGGAACAGTCCAGCCCGAACTGCCAAGTCTTTCCTAGACCGGAAACAAGCATCCAGGGACCGTTGACTGGGGGAGAGTGTCTGAAATGTTTCAGCGCTCAGTCCATCTCCTTGTGTTTTGCTTTGTTTCACAAAAGAGGGACAGCTCAAAAACCACCTGGAACCAGGGGCAATCGGACACATATAGAACAGCGGTTCCTGGTGAAGTAATCCATTTTAAACATATCGGTGGCAATTCTTCAAAAGGAAGTAAGAAATTGCTGGAATATGAACTATTTGTTAACCAGACTCTCTTGTTTAAATGCTTCTGATTGAAGCAGAGCAAGCAATAGAACTCGTTTTGTTCCATTGCCTGCTTTGTAATCTAGACATTACATTTCTTCATGTTTCCTGTGTGATCACTTGAACACTGTACTCAGGCTCCGTATGTCCTTGTCTATGTAAAACTCCAATTGTCTCATCACTGTAGGAAAGTGCTCCTTTTTGACATGCTCACCCCCACTTTTTGCCTGGTATCTGATGCAATTTTGACGGAAGTGCACTGGGTTCCTGCTATCCAGGTCCCCAGTGACAGATTTCTTCCCCTAAAACTGTACAATTGTTCCCCCATTTGGCAATACCTCTAGCCCCCTTTGTAAGTCCCTAGTAAATTGTACTGCTGGTACCTAGGGCAAGGAGGTTAAAGAGGGTCCCTAAGGGCTGCTGCATGTATTGTGCCACCCTAAGGGACAGTGGCCGCTGGCATGATATTTAAAAGAATAAAAATGCTACTTATCTTTCTCACTTGCCATGCGACATCCTCCTCCCTTGGGTGTCTTCTCTCCTCGAAGCTCCAGACCCAGGAAACTGCTCTACCCAATCCTGATGCTGCTCTCTTGTTAAACGGCGTGAGAGAAGCTTCAGGATTGAGGGAGCAGCCTCTCTCCGGGTAGAGTGCTGGAGGCCTGCGCTTTCTATAACCCAGCTGTTTAAGACAGCTAGTTTAGAGAAGTTGAAAATGTGCTTGTCTGGCTGGCATTCGCAAGACGTCCTGCCAAAGGGACATGCACACTTTAAACTTAAGTGCACAGCTTCCTGCTGTTACTCAGTAGCAATTGCCCCATCCCATCCTGATCCTCTGTTCAGGATAGGTTGCTGAAAAATAAAATGGTAATAAATAAACTTTATAACCATTTTATTTTTTAGCTGCTCTGGGGCATTTATTTAGCGGGTTGACGCCCCTCCGCTCTCATGGGGGAGCCGCTCCTGCTAAGGGACTCCTCAACACCAACATGCAAACTGCCATTGCAGGCTGCATGCCATGGTGCAGAGAAAAGTGAAGACACGACATGGCACAACTCCTGTGTGCCATGCCTGTAGACACTACATGCAGTATAGGCAAGTCACACATACAGCAGGCCTTACAGCTCTAAGGCAGGGTGCACCATACTACATGTGTGGACATATCTGCAGGATCAGATATGCCCCTGTGATGTCTAAGTCGATTCTTAGATATTGCAAGTGAACAGGAAAGCCATTTTGAGAACATGTTCCGGACATTAGTATTTAAGAGTTCCTCCGCTACATGATGGCTTCACTGAAACTAGAGTTGTTTGGTATCAAACATCCCATATTAGTAAACCCACACTGATTCCAGTGATGGATTTATTAATACATACACCCAGAGGGCACCTTAGGGGTGCCCCATGAAAACCTACCGACTACTAGTGTGCTGGCTGACTGGTGTAGACCAGCCTGCCACCACAGACAGGTTTCTGATCTCCTGCTGGTGAGAGCCGTTGTTATCTAAGGCCAGAAACAATACCTGCTGCGGCCGGAGGTGTTGTCACCTCCTTCAAGCAGGATGACTAAGTGATCAGCATATCAAGGCAGGAGGATTCAAAGGCCTCTGCTGCCTGTGATATGCGACCCATGGCTTCCCCAGACAGGGGAAATGCCACCTCCTGCCCCAGGCCCATTTGGCACCAGGACAGGCGGGAAAAATAGTCAGGAGGCGTGTTCCCCTCTCAGGCTAGTACCACCCATAGGGGTGGGCTACCTGATGTGAGCACGACTTAGAATTTCAATATCTTCGTTTTGGTGGAATTAGGCGGTCAGGGTTATGTCCACTTCCCAGAGGAAGTGGTCATATAGAGGGTGTAGACACCCTAAAGGTAAGTAGCCCATTGGCTACTATCTGGCGCTCCCCTTAACACCCCATAATTGAGTATTTAGGTGGCACCCCTGACTCCAGAAACTTAGATCCCACAGATCAAGAGAGGACAAAGAAGAGCCATGGGAAAAGTGAGAACTGAAGACTGCTGTGGACCTTTGGCGCCAAAACCGACACCAGTCTTGACAATCATGCCCAGCAACTCGTCCTTCAGCTGACCAGCTTCCAAGAACCCCAGGAGACTGCCAGCCCTTTGCAAATTTCCTGCAATCTCCCTTGGAGTAGAGTAGCTACTCCCCCTGCAGTCCACAGGCACCGAAAACACAAAGCCAGGTTTACGGAGTTGCTTCTCCACAGCCAGCCTGATACAGCAGCCTGTCGGGAAGAGGACCCTGTGCTCCTGAAGGTCAGATCTGTCCTCCCACCAAATGAGGACACCAGGACCAACCAGAGCCACACACGACCAATACCCGCAGTACCAGACCCTTTGCAGCAAACGGCGCCTGTGAGAGTCCAATCCCGACTCCCCCCTGCACTGAGACGGAGCAGCCGAGGAATGTTGAAGAACATCCGCACCACAGAGACCCACATCCTGAGTGGCCCAGCTGTCCTGATTTTACACCCTGAAAAGGCAAAGACTGACAACCGCAAAGCCTTAGGACGCCTAGCAGACCTTTCCACTTTGCACCGGAGTGCCTTAGCCCAGGTACAGACAAACCAGCTGTGCTCCCTTGTCCCCAGGACGCTTGGGACCTGAGCCCCTTTTCTGAGCTCCCAAACTTGTCCTCAAGTCCCTCTCTGCTGCCTGTTTCTAGGTTTCTACGGGCATACAGCTTCCAACCTGACCAGCACTTCTGCACGGGGATGCCCCAGGACAGATAACTAGTAACTGCCAGTGGTGCTTTGGACCTTGGCCCCCTATGACCCTAAGTCCCGAAGGAGACCACAGATACCGATCGCAAATAACTTTATGGAACGTATGCCTTTTCTCCCATAGCGAGGCATTGCTGCGTAAAGCCGAATTGAACTTTTTACTTGTAAAAATGAATATCTGCAAAAGTACTTACTTTATAACGAAGTTCTTGATCTCAAAATTTATATAAAAGTGCACTCTTTTTTTCTAAATTGGTCTCGGATTTATTCTTGAGTGTGCGTCTCATTTATTACCTCTGCGAGTACAACAAATGCTTAGCACTACCCTCTGATAAGCCTGAACTGCTCGCCCACACTAACACAAAAGAGAGCTTTTATCATTTTTGCCTTTGTAATCCAGTAAGGGTTGCCAGGACACTTTGCACAGTGTACCTCATTTTGGTCCACTATATAAAGAGCCAGCTTCCTACAATCACTTATTTGCCTTTGAAATATTGCCATTGATATGTTTACTGTTGGAATCATCGTCATATGTGGGTCAGAGGTGACCAGGCAGATTTCTGGTGGAAGAATGCAACAAGTTTGTCTGCCATTCACTGCACCTCAATTATAACGATCAGCGATGACTAGGTGGCAAACATCAGTTGAATTAATATTCTTTTTTACTTGAATCTCTTGTTGCGGAGCTCCTCGAATCCTCACTTTGGGTGGACAAAAAAGGCGGGACTCACTATTTAAACCAATTTTTCTTAGCAGATGCAATACAAATTAAGTTTAAAAGTAAAAATTGCCAGTGGCTGAAGTGTGCTGACCAATTGCCCATGCGGTATGCAGTGGAGGAAGAAACAAAATCGCAATTTGACAGACTAATGAATGACGACTGACTCAAATCTCTTTGCCTATATATGCATGTACTTTTTATTTGTTAGTTTTTAACATGAGGTTTACTAAACAGCTAAATTGCATGCTTAATATTTTAAAAAAGAGTACCTGCCCGCAGCCTGGGGCCAGTGGAAGGACACTGGCCACATACAGTAAGCTGCACTTGGTCCATGCTCTGCGGCAGGGACACACACAAAGCTCCAACAGCTAGCCAGAGGCGGTGACCAATAAGAAGCAAGGAAACAAGAGTGTCGTGGAAGCCAACCAATGGTAAGTAATGGACTGGCTCTAAGCAAGTTTTAAGATTTTTTTTTTATTTTTTATTTACAAGAGACTTCACAAGCAGCGTTTCTGTGCAGGCGATGCCTCAAAATGGCAGGAACCAGCAGACCTCTCCTAGCAAGACGGTCTTATCCTCCAGCTAGACTTGTTAGCTCCAAACATGAGGCGGCTCCACATTTAGGTGAAACCCAGATTGAAACCTTTTGAAGGTCATGTTTGTTTCGGTGATAGAAGCATAAGTACAGCATAGCATTTGAGAGATTTTATTCAAGAATCTGTGGCAAACGGTACAACCACTTCAAATAAAGGCAGCAACCCAATTACAGAAATTCGAAACTTGTTTTTTGGGGGGAATCCGGTAAAAAAAAAAAAAAAGTAAGATGTTGCCCTCTTCTGAATTTGCGAAGTAAGTTTTGTCCAATGCAGGTTGTTTCCTATACTCGCCACAAAGGAAACATTTGGCTAGGTTCCAAGTAAGAAGTGTATACCGGACATCCATCCATCCATCCCGCGTGCATATATTGAGCTCTGCTTTTGCAGTCCAGCTTGGACCAAAGGCACAAAATATCCACTAGAGGGCAACCTGAACTGGACCCCTTTTAACCTGCATCCATATGAACAACGAAAGTCTTGCCTCCATCTTTTTCTGACGTTATTTGAATGTGCAGCACATTGCACCATTCAGCTCTGCACATATGACATCTGTTTTTAGAGTAAAATTTAGTCCAGTGGTGTCCAACATAGTTGCAGAAGGATCTGGATCCGTGGCAGCTTTTCAGGACATCCACAAAAGAGAAACTTCACATAATCAATTTAAGGGGGAATAAAATATACTGCTGATTCAGTAAATTGGGCATGTATCCAGCCCCATGGACCACTGTTGGGTGATCATGCCCTAGGGATTCTGAGAAGCATGTCCCACTGTTGTGGACACCGGCAGCATGGCAAGCAGTAGTCTTTTTTTTGTTTGCTGGTAAGGCACCCTGTCGCCACTTTCCTCACTTCAGTGTGCCTAACACAGTCCAACAGAGGTGACAAATTAAATGCTGCAAAGGATAGAAGGCCTCCAGATCGGAGGCCGTTGGGATTGGCTTGCGGTGCGGTTGTACAAGTGGAACCAGGTCCTTGGCTGTTCAGCCATCTCTGCTGCCTCGTCTTCTCTCCAATCTTCGAGTCCCCTTAGGGTGTTTGTAGTTTTATTCTTTGGCACTGGCCCGTGAAGATGTTTTCCCCAGTTCAGGCTCATGAGTGATGTTTTTGTCAGTCGACTGCACGGCTCATCAATTGTTTGTGGTAGAACAGGCCGTGCCATCCGGCCTGATGGATCCGCGCGATGGAGATTCATTAGGAGGCAGCGCTTGGCACCGGCGGCCCTTAATTGGAGCAACAATGAGTAATGGGCTTGCTGCTTACACCTTTAATTTGATTGTACATTGGGTTGATTGTGACTTACTGGAGGGGCGGTGGATTGCATGCCCTGTGCTGGAGGGCCCATGGACAGCTAGTGTTGTCTTGGGAGAGGGGGAGGTGCTGGGATGGCCGTTTCTGTGCAAATCTGTTGAGAGACAGGCAGGTACTTCAGTGGCTAATGCTGTGCTGGTGGGGCTTTGGGTAGCTGTTGATATACCATATGGTAATTTACGTGGCTAATGCCCTGCAGGTGTGACTATAGGTGCCATGCTCCTTTCTGGCAGGGGCATATGGTGGCAGGCACCTTGTTAAAGATTTCATTAGCTTTGGCTTAACAGTACAGCTGTCTGCATGACCTATTTGTTAAACGTTTTTCAAAATTTTCAGATAGTGGGTTTTGCCCCTACGTAGAGGTGTATTACTCTCCCAGTTCATGCTATTGGCTATTTTCTCAAAAAGTGCTTCCAGTAGACTGCATGAGGGACTGTTTTACATCTGAAAAGAACACTCAATCATTGTGCTATTTGTCATACGCCAATCTTTTTTCTGCATATATCCTACAAAGAAGGCAATTATTTTGTTACTTTTTCTTCCAGCATTGGCAAAGCCAGTAGGGCATGCGTTAATGTGACAATGTGCATGAATGTTGGAACCAACATTGTCTGGTTGGCTGAAGGAATGCCCCTACTCAAGCAGAACCTACCACTCCAGTCAAGGGCAGGTGATTACACTCAATGTACAACCCGTGCTCACCCTTTGATAGCTTGGCGCTGAGCAGTCAGGCTTCTATCAGAGACAATGTGTAAAGCAAAGGCACAGCAGTCATTCGCAATAAATTCACTGAACGTCCCAAAAACACCAATGCACAGGATGTATGCAAAAACATTTATATTCAGCACACATATTCAATCTTTATAAAATAAACATATACTTTTGGGCATAAAACACATTTGGAAATATTACTAGCAGTACTAGGCCCACTCGTATAGTTTTGACCTCAATGTTATGTACACTGTGGACAAGTCCTAATCTAACTCCCCCTCCATTGAGAGAGAGCACCTTTATGTGGTGTACGATATCAACAATATGTACATACACGAAAATAAAACCCTGTTTAGCAGCACTGCGGGCCGGAGCCTCGCGGGTAAACCCAATCTCAAAATTATTGTGCTTTTGGCATGAAATCAACGTATAAAGTGGCACCACCGGCCAGTGCCGTGAATCACAGAGGGTCTGCATACGATCACTCCCACACACACTCGCCTGACGAGTATCTGGTCCAACAATTAATAAACAGAATAGGTGTATTCTTGGTTTGCATGCGTTGGCACATTAAAACCAGACCTATTGGTGGTCGTTGGCAATACCATCCACCTCCTAAATTTGTTGGTAAGAATACGTTTCTGTATTCAGGATGTTGGTAAATTATACCATTAAAATGCTTGTGCACGACTTGTTGGAGGGAGGGCTCTAAAAGTTATTGCAATAAAGAAGGAAGGCCTAATGGCCGTATTTCCATGCGCTGTTGGAGTTTGCTCTTACTGCTTTTAATGCCTTTAGATCCAGTTCTCGCAGTGTGGCTGCAGCCCACACCGCACCGGCAGGGGCCGCAGCCTCTTAGCGCAGGCAGGCTCCCGCTTTCAATAATCATTCGTGAGTGCCGCCAAACTGACAGGCAGCACTAAATGTGCCCATTTACGTGCCAGGCGAAACGGAGCTCGCAGAGCGCGCTCACTAATTTGTATTCTGGATGCAAATCCAAAATGAGTTACCAAGAGTTTGTAAATGGATTTTTAAATGCGCAGAAGATCGCCGATTGACACCGGCGTTAATATTTATAAGCATCTCCAAAAAACCCGGATTTTAATGCATTATTTGTATAATTAAATGGTATCTGGAATTTGGGCTTTAATTGGGCGTTTTGGCTCTGTATGTGAATTTTACTTGGGCATTAAACATTTTTTGTTTTGCTTCTAAAAGTCGACTAGTTAAGTCGACATGACTTGCCTTGAAAATTTGTTTCGTAACGTGCTCCTGTTATCCCAGCAACTAAATACCCCGAGGGCCAAAATGTCATTGTGCTGGTTGGTTAAATTCTTCCAGACAGCGGTGGAAGATGCAGTTTCTTGCTTCAGTAGGTGTTATTTATTTATTTAAACATGCTTGGCGCTGTGCCTCTCTCGCAGCATTTCACATCATATTAAGAAAAACACAAATTCCGATTGATGGGAATGCTGTCAGCGGCGGCTGCCTTCTTCCAAGAGTATTTTTTTCCTCTTGACTTTGCTTCCCCCTGGATCTGGGTAAGTGAAATCCAGTGGAAAGCTTGACAGGGTCTAGGAAGAGGCAGATCTCTACTCAGAGCAGTTTCTAAAAGGCCAGGTAATTGAGTGGGATGATTGGTTTGAAGCGGCTGTTATATATTGCCGCCAGTAGGAGGTGATCATGCTACCAAGGTGTGTAAATGTATCCCCCCTGCTATAAAACTAATCATTGGCAACAACGTCCACAATACATTCTTAATACTGTGGTGAACGTGTGAAGTGTTCTGAAGTCCTATTACTAGTATGGACAGTTGGTTAAATTTATACTTGATACTTTAGTGATTTTCCTTGCTAATCATTCTTGTGAACAGATCCTTTTCTTCGTTTGTTATTAGATTTACTACTACAGTAAATTGAAGCTTCCTGTTTTGAAGACTAGGTAAATTCTACTGTTGTGAATAATCTTTTGCGTTCAGCGTATGCTAGATCTAAATTTGTCTAACTGGGCCTTCAGTGCTTTAGTGAATAGGTAATTTTTACTATCAGAACTTAAATTTTTTGATTTGTATTAGTATTAACATTACCACAAGTTGTGTATTTTTCTATTAATACTACAGGGCGATTTTGCGATAAGTGCTATAGTGATTCTGTTTTTTTTACCGGTAGTGAGCTGTGGACATCTCATGCTCTATCTCGGTGACTTTGAAGATCTTAATCGTGCTTCTAACAGCCGTTGGCATATTCTCTTGCATCATAATGACCCATCATCTGCTGTTGAGAAGCCAGTTCTTGCTTAGTGGCGGCTGTTAGTTTTGTTCAGTTGCGAGCCTTAAAGGCAGTAGTTTTCATAAATGTGCACTACGCCCTGGTATGCAGAACCACTGTTGCCTCCTCTTCCTCGTCCTACCCCGCCATACTATTGATTACTGGCCTCTGCACCTTCATAAGTAAGGGAATTTCCTGCAGGAAGTAATGACGCTGAGATGAGGGCTGAGCCTTCCCTTGCAGTGAATATTCCAGACGTTGACATGATGTGCTTATTTTCACTCTTCCTGACTCTCTGCCACCTTTCTTAATTGAGATGGATTGACATATGGTCTACTGCACTTGCTTGTTGGTGTTATGGCTTGAGGCACTGACTCCACGGTGTGCGGGCACAAGGCTGATGCAGCAGTTGAATCCAGCATTTCTCATGGTCCTCTTCAGTGAATAATCCAACCTCTCCTCCACTCTGAATGGTGTAAGTCCAACCACCAGCCAGTGCTCCTCACCTCATGTCCATTGTTGGATAGTTGCTTCGTTTGAAAGCCCTTTAGCCATGGTGTAGTATCTGTGAACTATGAGCACTGCGAAAACCCAAGACTGAAATTCTAATGAATGATTGGCGCCGAACATGCCACACGGCTGATCTGCTGCCTCAGTACTTACTTTTCATTGGCTTCGAGCAGATGGGCACTAAGTTGGTATACTTTGTATACTGTAGACGGCTTATGGGGGGCACTGGCAATGGCAACAGGGCTGCTGCCACAGAGTTTAATGCAGGCTTCACTCTTCTGCAACATTCATCTAGTTATTGTATATTATTGTACATCAATCTCCACCCAACATGAGATCAATTTCCTCTCAGATTTGCAGTTCCACATAATTATTTTTTTGACACCTTCCTGTTGTAGTGGTTATTTCTGCTCAGTGTTTGAGGTTCTCTGCCTGCTCTCCTATCCTGGACACACAACTCTGCCCAGGTTTGCATGGCCTAGGTGCCAGCTATGAAGTGCCTCCCTTTGCCCAGGTTAGCACTGAGTTGCATGTTCTTTCCCCAGGGTGGCAGGGACAGAGTTCAGCAATGCTGAACTGTGTGTAAATCTCAGGATCCCATCCTAGACATGAGATTTCGCCATACCTGGATTTTCTTTTACTCGGCTGGCTTTCTCTGGCTTGTGGTTATATTTTCTAAGTTGCAAATGCAGGACTGCAGGTATCAACATGCAGAGGCAAGTGGGGGTAACGGGCAGATGTAAGTACATCCGACATAACTGGGGTTTTCTGCAGGCACAACGTAACCAGAAACCTGTTGATTGCAATATTGTTTTAGTTTGGAAAACTATTTTTAAGTTTTAATAGGGCTGTTATCACTGTAAATGGCTTACAATAGTGGCCTCCACACTTGGAGCATGTATATATTTTGATATGCGCTGTGTGGTTTTTATGTTTTGGTCCACAAGACCGTTAGTTGCAACACTGGCTTAAAGCTCAAAGGTAGTATGTGTAGCGACTTCCCCAGCCTGGGTACCCGCAAATAATTTTGCCACACATAGTTTAGGATTACACCTCTTTATTCTTCTGCATGTTACTGTGAACTCAACATTCTAAATCAGGCTTCATTGCAATCTGCTCTAACACCTATGTCATAGCGCTACGGAGTCCTTCAGGAGGCAAAGGTGTTCTGTCATTGATAACTCGCAAGTCACTAGATCTCCCCCTCTGTTAAATGAAAAGTTACAATACTTGCAAAATATATACATATACACAGTTACATTTCTTCAATCTTTTTGGTGCTTTAATTGTTTGACCCGATCTCGTATCTGAAAACTGGGAACTTTCACCATCAATATCCAGGATCTGCGTTGATGGTGGAGAGGCAACAGCAGTCATTGGTGCATCAGACCCTGTCTCTCCTTCAACATGTAGATCTGACGAAAGGGGGGGTAAACGCCGAAAATGAGAAGAGTCTCTGGTAATGGACTTCCCGGGGTGCTGGGCAGTCTCCATGTGTCTCTTGGTAGACACCACTTGAAAAGGTTCTGCATCAAATGGATCATCAGATTTTCTTTTCCGCATCTGGCTTGCGAGCACTCAATCTCCTCTCCTAAAGATGATTTTCTTATGTCGGCTTTTGCCAGCATACGCTTTCATCGTTTGTATCTGAACCACATCCTTCTCACTAGTTGTGTTCTCGTTTTTCTCTGATTGGTCCACTGAGGTATCTTGGTTTTCATTGCTTTCCCGAACATCAATGTCGCAGGACTTTCACCTGCGGTCAAGTGAGGTGTTGAACGATTAGCTCTCAAAATAGAATTTAACACAGTCTTTAAATCGAGCTTTTTAAGAGTAGCACGCTGTTCTGCTTTCTTTAGCCTACACATAAAATGCTCAACTAGTCCTTTGGCCTGTGGCCCCAGAGGTGTGCTCTTCTGATGCTTATACTCTGATGATCTAAGAAATCTTAAACTCACAACTGTCTATTGGCGGGCCATTTATCTTCATGTGGAAATGAAATTCCACATCTAAAGCACAACTTCTTTTACATGTGGACATCACCTTGTGTCCTTCAGTTTTTGGCTTATTTTTCACACTCATGTGTCTATGGGCACGCTCTTCAGCTTTGGCAGCCATTAACAACCGCTCCAGACTAAGTTTCTTTCTGCATTGGTCGTCTGAATGAATCTGACAAGCATCCATCAATAAGTCTCTTCTTCATCATTAAATTCATTAAACTTAGTATTTGAGTGCGTAGAGTCTTTCCACAAATTCATTGATGTCTTCACCAACTTTCTGCAGTTCTTAACTGGAAATATATCTTTTGCAATCTACATTGGTCATGAGATTGAACTTGCGATTCAACGTTTATTTAATCTGACGGTATGTGATTTCTTCGTCAGTTCGTGGCATTTTCCTAATGACTTCACACCATCAGCAGTAATGTTTTTGATTTCTTTTTTTTTTTTTTTCAGTCCCTTCAAGTGCATCAATTAACTTTTCAAATATCTCTGTCCACGCAGTCCATGTATTGCTAATCAATCTTTTGCTTTTTGGCGGTATCAAAAGTGGTTTCAGGAAGGTGGCAGCATTGTAGCTATTTATGTGAGTTGCTGACATTGAAGGTGAAGCTCTGTCAGAGTTTATCGGCTGTCCACTAGGACCTGTGTCATATGCACCATCTCTGAGGCCCTGCAATGGATCGGCCTCGCGATCGTCCCGGTTAGTCCATGGTACGGTGACCTCCTTCTTGGTCTCCATCAGAGCCCTTTACTTTCTGGAAACCTCTGGTATTGGTCTGAGCCGCCACCTGGCAGGTTTGGCGGTGTGCCACTAAAGGTATTGAACAGCTCAGTAAGCACAACCCTCATGCTTCTTCTTGGCTCATGGCCCAGTGATGAGGTCGTAGAGCTCCTGTTATAGAGGCTCTGGTAATTACAATGACAGTATGCTTTGTCAATTGTTTTGTCAGCCAGTACTTTATGCATTTGACTGCTGTAGTCTTAAGTGCTTCTTTTCGGTATTTGTGCATATCTGCCTTTGACAGCAGCTCTCCATCTAATGTATGACTTTTCTTGCGTGGCAGCGTGGTACCTATTTGTATGGGCTGACCAGCAGGTTCTCGGTCAACGTGTGGATTCTCCAATGCTTTTGTTGTCTTCAACTGCTTCACAGCAGCTGGAGCTGCACTTTGACTCCACATGCATTAAGCGTCTATTCTGTATTTCGATTTTGGCACATGTGGCATTCACAAGCACACACTTGGCATTCATAAGCAGTGTGCTTGGACTAAAGCAAACTCTCTGGGAGAGCACTGTTAATCTT
This sequence comes from Calotriton arnoldi, assembly GCA_963921515.1. Taxonomy (NCBI): domain Eukaryota; kingdom Metazoa; phylum Chordata; class Amphibia; order Caudata; family Salamandridae; genus Calotriton; species Calotriton arnoldi. Next base: position 788,027 of record CAWUFW010008748.1, on the reverse strand, counting down.
CGGGTTGCTTATCCCCTATCTCGTCACCATTTGTAGTGTATTCCCCAGCCTGGGTACCCACAAATGATTATGCCACACACGCATGCCTCCATGATTCAACAATAGATCGATAATACTGAAACAGACCATGTGTAGCTGTCTTTTCGTCTCTCCCTGTTAGGAAATGTGTTTTATCAAATTTTTCTTCGCGCTGAAATGTGAGGTTTTTAATCCAATAATCGACATTGTTTTAAACAAGGGGCTTTTAATTTTGTTGTGGTGAGATTATGGTATTGTTGAATCCTATACTGTATTGATGTGTAATTCACAATGTGTTTATAAACACATTATTAAAACTCTCTCTATAAGGTTGTGGTACTGGATTCTTTAGACGTGGTGTGCATGTGAGATCAATCTAAGTGGTGTATAATAAAGTGCATGAAATGCATGTATGTGGCAATAGGGACCTTCCAAGGGGAGATTGATTTTCACCGTTGATAATGGTGCCCTGTTCCCTTGCCACGTGAAGCCCTCTGTCCTGTTATCCAGGATTACTCCATTGTTTTCACCTCCTTGCAAGTATCTTTTGGCAGACCAAGTTCTGGGTGCCAGGATAATACGGGATTGTAGACCTGCCAAGTTCTTCAGTTGACGATTTCCTTTTTTGCTGAGTTATGTTGAAGGTGGTTCTTTAGCATCCAGCTCTGTACTGCCACGAGGCAGCTGACAAGTTGAGGTCTGTAGGTCCAGCAATTATACAACTTATACCTTGACTCTGGGTATCATTTGCATAGTTGTAGCTGGTGAATTTAAAGGATTTTGACAGTGTCGGACAGTGGTGCCAGTTATTTTAAAAAGACAAGCCTATATGGTGCAGCCCTAAGGAATGTCTAGCTTACTGTTGAAGGGTGCATAGCTGTAGGGTGTTAATGTGATGTCAAGTGCTCTATGGGTGAGTTAGGTTTTTTTCCGAGTTGATGATGATTCTTTGAATTTGTGTTTTAACCCTTCAGAAACTCCACTGTGTCAAATGCTGCTAACTGATCCAGAAGGATTAATGCCTCAACTCCGTTCTGGTCTCTGGTATTCTTAAGGGCGTCCCAGCGACAGATTAGTGCTAACTCTGCTTATACCTGGTCTGAATCTTGTCTGTCTGTCTGAGAGGAGTTTGTTTTGATCAAATCAATGAAGCTGGCGATCTGAGAGAAAGCTGCATTTTCAGTTGGCTTCCCTAGGAAGGTATAGTTGGATGGTTGTCTGTAGTCTGTGGGGTCTGAGTTATCACTTCGATTGAACTCTCCCATTGATTGAGGTGTGCTGATGATGGCTCCGGCTGGTGTAGTAGCGGAGGTTTCTTGAAGAGTGCGCTTATATATTTTTGGACAGAAAGATCTGGAAATCACGATATGCCTATAATTTTGAGCAGGTAATTAGTTTGTCTGGATCATATGATAAACACAGGGAGCTGTGGAGTTCCCATGTGCGTACCTCATCAGAATGAGGGACATACTGGGTTATGGAACTAAGTGAGAATTTTAAAGAGTTGATTATTTGAGCACTAGGCTTCTGAAATTTAATGCAATAAACTATATTGTTTGGATTTCTTTGACAGAAGCTTTGTAAATTATTTACTGTCATTCTGGTTGCATGTTGTCTCAATTTTCTTTCAAGACTTCTAGGTTCCCTTTTCATACCAACACTTGGGTACAAACTAAGATAGGCGATGGCTGAAGAACCACACAAACAATCTGCACCAACATAGGCCTAAAACAGGGGTGCGTTATGGCCCCCTGTTTATTCAACATCTACCCGGCCAACCTCGACAGTCACTTGGCCCAAGTGTTGAGCGACCCCCTCCTCCCCCCCCCGCCCCCCCTCCCACAATTACTTGCCCCCCATCACTCTGCCCCTCCCCTTCAAGGCTGAGCCAGGAACGACTCCGAAGTCTTCAATATGCAGACGATATCGTCTTGCTTCGCCAAACACCAATCGGCATGCAGCTTCTGATAGATCAATTATGGGGATACACTAACAATCTGCAGTTGGATCTCAATTTCGGTAAAAACCAAGGTGGTCTGCTTCAAGAGTCCACACAACAAATTACACCCCAAATTGACCTGGTGGGCAAAGGTCAGCCAGCGCCTTAGAATTGGTGAAATCTTATAAGTATCTTGACGTCCACATGGATTCGCAATTAACCTTTAAAACATCTTTCATCCAGAAGAGCCATAGTAAACATTTTGTTTGTGTTTAAAACTTTACAGCAAAAAACACATCGACACACCATCTTCTCCAGGTCATTGGCACAAAATGTATGCCTTTGCTATCCTACGGTTCAAAATTGCTAAAAGGAAATATGCGGTGATCCGAAACACACTACAATCGAGCCTCTCAAAAAAAACTCTTTGCAAGCCACAGTGTCTCGCACGCCCAAATCGAGCTCAAATTTGGCCTGCACCATCAGGGCCCAGCAGGGAATTGGGCCTTAGTCAAACTGTGTTGGAGGCTGAGATCGGCTGCATCGAATTCGCTTTCATGTGTTGGCTGGAAATTGAAAAACAGACTCACAAAAAGACCTCATGGCACTCTGTCATCCAACACTCAATCAAAGCCCTGCGATTAGAGTATGCATGGCACATCACGGAGGAATACGCTGCTTTTAAATGGATCACTAACAGAGCAGCCAAGATTTTATCACAAACCTTAGATAAGGCTGGATATGCTTGCAAACAACACGTGTCTCCAGTTTTGCCGTCGTATGAGGTCTGGGGCCCACAGCAATATCTTCATTTCTCAGCGGTCAGGAAACACTCTTTGCTGCTCTTCCGCCTTGACGTTTTCCCATCTAAGGACCTCTTCCCTTCCTGTAAGCAGTCCTGGCCCAACAACCAGTGCCACTTATGTGGATATACTAACAAAACCCTGCTTCACCCACTGTGGGTGTGCCTGGCCCTGCTAAATCATCGGCATAAACTCCTACTACCAGCTCTAAGACCTCTGCAAGTTGGGTCATGTCGCCCAGCAGTAATAGCCCTACTAAGCGGGAATCCAGTACAATTTTCATGCAAGGCAGTGAGGTGTCTCAACTACGCTTCCAAGAAGCTGGAAGGGCATGTTTTGTTAACCGCAGGTGTTCTGAAAATGGACCGGTCATCATAGGGGATTCCTTTCCTTAGCAATTTTCACATCGCACTTAGAAGCTCAACCTAGTTTCTATCGGATCTTGAGATGTTGCCGTCACATCAACGTATTAATCAGTTTATCCCTGGACAGGATTTTTATTCCTAGCACTTAATGCCTCAATGAGGCTTTTATCCTTTCACTGTCCATTAATGCATGAGATTGAGACATTGCTGTCACATCAACGCATTAGCACTTTATCCCTGGACTGGTTCACTATTCCTAGTACTTAATGCCTCAGAGGCTTTTTTCCTTTCATTGATTGCTTATCTACGTCAAATAATGTATATTGAAAATATTTTAATAAATCTAACAATAAAATTACTTACATTGTCATACTTTTACGTCTTTATTGAACCGTCCTGTTTCTATTAAGAAGGTCAGTGGTGTGTTGCTTTTGTGTTAACCAGTGCATCAGAAGCCTTTGTCTACCATAGGTGGAGCTTTTGGAGAGTTATGTGAGATTCTGTGGGTAAATAGCAGGTAATTTATTTTGTCTACAGTATGTTCTGATCAAGTTTTTTGCATTGTCTTGTTGTCATATATATAGTATTATTGCCAGCAGATGACGGTGTTGGTTTGAAGAAGTTACTGTTAAAGTGGATGGCATGATGAGCGCTTCAGGATATTGGGTTGTTACCCCTGACTGAGTATACTTTCTAATGCAAAAATAGCATTGAGATTATGGGCTACTGAATGTGTGGGTCCTGTGACTAGCGTATGCATGTCCAATGATTCGAGATTAGCATTGATTCTTGGCATACAAATAAATGCTGTTTTATCAAACACTCGACATTCACATTGATGCGTATGTGTTGGTGTTCTATACAATCTCTGCTATTGATAGTCATCCTAAGGGAAACAAAAAGTGAATGGTGGATTGCTTAAATTAATCTCGACCTTTGGTTATTATTCTGAGCTGCAGTCCAGTCCATTGCTTATGCCCACCATTCCACCTTAGGCAGGATCCAGCCATATGCAAACCCACCTTGGTCCTGCTGCAGTAGGAACAGCTCAATGTGAACTGGTCATCCAGGACCCCTCTGAACGGGAACTTAAGCAACCCCAAACTGGTTTTAGTCCATCTAGGCCTCATCCGTACGGTACAGCTCGAGCTTTATGGCACAGTGAGCCGGAGACTCCTCCCTGGGTGTACTCTTGTGTTTGATGTAATGCCCTAACTGGCCATGGGTATGCCCTGATATAGGTCCCTAGCTTCCTGAGCCACAGAATACAAGCTGTACTTGAAGGATGAGGCCTAGCAAGGCCGAAACCACTATGGGGTTAAGCGTGCTCCCTTCTAGAGGAAGCCTCTTGTGACATTTTGAGCTGAATTGTACCCATGAGCAGCAGTGTCCGTGCTGCTTTGCGTGAAGTGGACCTCAGTCTAGTGTGGCACGGTGGGAGTAAAACGATGGGCTGCAGTGCTACATCGAGTGATCGCAAGGGGTTTTGATTATTTGCAAGCTTTCTTCCCATCATCTTTTGTGTTAGTGAGTTAAGGAGAACATTAGAGAACTAGTTTGTGGGGGAAGTCACTAGAAGACGAGAATGGAGTCTGAGAGATTGATATCAATGGCCATCGAGCTAGTGGTAATTAACATTGTGAGACTGGAAATTCTTTAGTGCATGAAATCTGCATGGTGGGTGGGCCTGGGGGCTTAGTGGACTAATGCGTCCTCTGTAGGTGCCTGTGTTTGACCTCATGGTCACAGGTTCAAATCCTAGAGGGTCCACTCAGCCTTTCATTCTTCTGAGGTTGATAAAATGGGTACCATTGCGTTGGGTAACAATAAACATCTGTTATTCAGTGCCAAGATACCCGTCTGGGTGAGCATGCGCTTTACAAATACACGTGTTATGTTTCGTAGATGGCTGCAAGCCCTCCGCTCATGTTAGAGGACGTTTATGTAGTGAGCCAGGTACCCTTTGGGTATTGCTTTATGTAGTGCGGGTGCCGCATCATCTCCAACAAGATCAGGTGATCAAGAGCAGGTGAGGGTTGGGATCAGCTGGAAGGCCCTAGATATGTATTTTGTTTGATCTAGCATTGATTAGTATGCAGGATAGTTGGTTGGTAAAGGGCCTGTTCCATGCTCTGTTGGCTAGTGTTGATGGTTGCTCTTGTTGATGAGGTAGTGATGGGTGAGGTTGTTGTGATTTACAAGCCCAAACCCATTAGCTTTGCCAATGTTGTCCGTACCAGGTGGGGTGGGGTTGCATAGTACACGGTGAACATCAGGGCACACCAACAGCAGGACCCTAGAATGGCCTCTGAGCAGTGAAAGAATGCACTGGCCCGGAAGCAGAAGGGAGGGTGGCACTGGGCACACTCACTCTGTAAATGAGCACTGTCCCAGCACCAGTTGAGATGAGCCACTGGGCGGTTTCTGAGAGTCAGGCTCGCACTCAAGCGCCGACAAAAACACGTGAGAAAGCTCCGATTGCTTTGTGAACCGCATGAAAGTACGTCGTAAAATATTGAATGTCTGATGGCTGCCGATTTTACATCTGAAAAGTCATACATCCCAGTGTACGTTTATATTCTCATTAAATTGCCTTGTGACTAAAACGTATTTGCTTTCGGCTGCGGTAGACGTTACTCTATGGAGCCTAAATCAAGCTCGCCCTTCATCTCGGTGTTAAATCCGAACTTGTGCGCTGGAGCCATTTGAATCTGTTTTTAGGTCTCGCCTACGCAGCGCGCATGCGCTGCATAGGAGGGGACCTTTTGGAATCGATCAGCTTTTTGGCCAAAAACGTGCACGTTTTGCATTGCTTTCTATTGCAACGCGTGCATGTTTGGTGTTTCCCTTGCGGGAGCGAGCTTTGGCGACATCTGTTTGTAATTATCTTGCAAACAGATGGTGCCCCTGCTCGCTCCCGCAAGGGAAACGCTGTGTGTCCCCTCCACCCCACCTCCACAAGAGTGCGCGTCGTAATTTAGCGGAATGCTCACTTCCTCTCTTCGGGCTGTGGCTGCCTTCTCCTCCTCCCTCCTTGTCAGGCTCTTTTGTCCCCTGCAGCCAGCGCAACACTGCTGATTTCCTCCCCCCCCGCCTCTACTTCTTCCCTTTCCAGTGTGTATGTGCATTCTGTCAAGTCTCCTATCCCCTTCTCCCCATTCCACCCACTATCCCACTATTCTTTCCGCTCCCCTCGTTTTTCCTCAGCTCCTTGCCCCATGATTGTCTTCGCGCCCTTCCTCCCTCTCGCACCATCTTGGTAGCCCCTGCCCTCCTTCCTGGTGTGTACACACGCTCGTTGTGCAGCAGGAATACATTAGTTTCCTTCTCAGCGAGAAATGTAGACAGTGGAGATCATTTGCGTTGTTCTCCTCCATGGTGTCTAATGAATCACTTGTCCGTGGTCTCAGGCACTGCTGCAAACATGTCCACTTAGTTCACGGTGGAAGGGGACTGGTTTTCCGTTGGTCAACCTAAATTGCAATAGTTGGAGCTTAGGCAAAAATAAATATTTAATAAATATTATTTTTACGTATTAATCAATATTGCAGTTTCACAAGCACGGCTTGTTTTACATATTGCATCAGCTCTGCAATTAATAGGGTAAAATACATCTGTATCTTTGTTGAAAAAATAATCCATGCTCGTCAACATTGATATTTTTATTTTATAAAAAATAGTTGACTGTTTAGTGATGCTTGTAGATTATATACATACATTTGAACAGTACAAGATTGCTGCAACCGTGAATCAGGCTATACGTAGTCATTTCTGTCTGCTAGCGAAATCAATCTCCCACCCCCTCGGGCTGGGCCTTGCGCATGCGCTCTTTGTGGCCTACACTGGAGCAGACTCAGTGGAGCGGCCGGTGTAGTCTGCTGAGCAGCGGCACAGACTCACTGGGAGGATGTGCTGCTTTTGCCCTGCACCGAAGGCCTAATCCCCTCTCAACCCAATTCTACATTCCTTAGTGTTGGCCTACAGAAGTGTGTGTCACTCTTTGATTGGCCACTCCATGTATGTATAAACTGTATGGCTAAACACATACAAGGTCCCAAAAGCGAGACCTATTGGCTATGCCAATGCTTGTTTTTTTAAGGCTTGTGCCGCTGCAGACGCCTGCGTCACTCTTTCCAGCTCACCGGGTTTACTACAGAGCACACAGCGTGGCCATGAGCAGAGGGGGGCAGGATGGAAAGAGTGGTGAAGAAGAGGGAGAGGAAGAAAAACGGATGGAGAGAGATCAAGTGGAGGGCAAAGAGGGAAAAAGGACGAGAAACAGAATCGATGGATGGGAAAAGAGAGCCGGAGTGGTGGAAACAAAAGGTGCTAGTTTACATTTTTTTTGTCAGGGCCTTTGTTCGGTTGCCAGTCCAGCCCTCGTGCGCTGGTCGTGGGTCCCTGATTTTGCACACTTGAATCCCCTGACTCGTCAGCCCAAGCAACCACATCCAGTGTACGGTGGTTCATTACTATGGTTACCACCTTTCTCGGGGGATAATACAGGCGATATGTATTTTCTTCGAGGTTCTGGGAGGGCCAGAAAACAATACTTAAAGTCCGTTTCTGTAAAGTGCCCCCTGGTTTGTTTTTTTGAGGGCCATTGTGCCTCTGCTGTCCGTAATAGTAGTTTAGTAATAGTTTAGACAACTGTAAATTATTTTAGTCAATTTTCATCTTGTGTATGTATTGCTTAAAATTTACCCACACATCGGGGGCGAAGGGGCCACAGATTTGGTTATTTATTTTAAGCAGTCTTGGCATGAAATTACGTTCAAGTCAGTAAAAATCGTGGCAGGTGGCAGCCACGTTCATTACTGGTTCCCTGTGGAGGAGGGGTCACTCCATGTAGGGACAAACCGAGCGCCATAATAAAAGGGGCCTTGTGACCCCTGTATACCAAAGGAGAAGTTTTATTGATATGTTGCTTCGCAGCCATTATTATTAGTAGTGTTAAATATTATAATATTTACGGTAAAATCAGTATTGTAACATTATTGGCAATGGAGCCCATCAAAAATGGTAGTTGTAGACCAGGCTTCTCCAACGAGTAGCTCGTGAACTACTGGTAGCTCTCAAACTACTTGTGAGTAGCTCTCCTGTGTGCAGCCCAGTGAACTAATCTAGTAGCTTTTGCGTGGATGAATGAATATATGTATACATGTCAAATTTGAAAAGCGTGCATTGGAAACAAAAATGTGTATTCAGAATTCATAAGCTGATGTTTGTAGAAATCCCATTGAATTTCCAAAATATATTTAAAGCTGATATTAGTAATTAAAACCAAAAGGTGTTAGGAAGACTATTACTAAAATTAGTAAATTTTCTAGTGCTAGGGTCACTGCAGCGTTGGCTATGCAAAGGCATTCCACACACAGCATTTTTTTTTTTTTTTAGATTACTGCTGGCCACCGTGCCTGATGCACTGCGGTAATCGCTGTTAGTAATCTTGCATGTAATGGCGACTACATCTCTAATATTAGCTCAGGAGGATTTTCGTTGGACACGAGTAGCTCTTTTTACAGAACATTGGGGAGAGGATGTGGCCCAATGGCTAGAGCAGGCGACCTCAAAGCTTGGGAACCGGGTTAGTCTCCGCAGGCACGCTCCGCATCCTGTGATTCTGGGCAAATCACTTAATCTCCCCATGCCTAACAAAAAAATGAATGTCTCCGTCTAACGCAACTGGTGCTCATGTAAGGCGCTCTGATACCTTAGGGTCGAGTTTGCGCTATATAAAGCTGTTCTAGACTCTTGCGTGGCTTAAAACCCTAGGGTGTGGACGGAATTTAAAGGAAAATAACTTCTCGCTGGCTGCAAGGTGAATACAAACAATTAGTACAAGAGTACCAGCAGGCCCACCCCAGTGGCCCATATCCGGTCACCTTTCGGTTGTAAGCGCTGCACCTCAGGGCCCACGCCTCTCAACAGACCATCAAGTTTGTGTGTATAAATGATAATTTGGTATTTACTTTTACCCATGAGAATCCGCATACTGACAACGTTGCTGTTTCACATCTAATCGCACACCCACTCCTTTGATCTTTTCCTCAAAATTGCACTGCGTTCTGCAGTGTAAATGATATTTTCTCTGATTGCCAGAAAGCGCCGCAAGAGTTTTGACACTTATTTCAGTTTTGGATCCAATTTTCTTGCAGCAAGCTGCTTCTTATTAGTTTGATACTCTTTTAGTATTGTGCCGCGATTTTCACCCCTTCCCTCAAAATCCTTCATGGTCATGACTTGTCTGCTTGTGCAATGAAACATCCTGTGCCTTTGCAGCAGATACTGTCTCTGGAGCCAAACTGTACAAGGAAGAAGCCATTCGCCCATTTACCTTTTGAGTAGCGCCTCGGTCGGCCAATGGGTGCTCAGCGATGTGTGCGACACTTTAAAAAGAAATTTGTTGTTCTAAGACGTCTGCTCCTGGCTGTGACTTTTGATGCTTTCTCTGATCCTTTCGCAGTCGCTCGGTTTCCTGGTGAGAGGTTATATACATTTGCACCAATGAAGCACATTTGTACACTGACACTTGATTAGTGTGAAATATTGCACAAGTTGACCATTGCAAACATTTTTGCACCCTCTGTCATCGTAGGTGCACTTTTGGCACTGGTCCATTGGTGCAATGAATGCCTTGTACTGGTGTTGACATTTGTAATCGGACCATAGTGTGCCTGGGTAACATGGCTGTAATACGCAGTGCACAGAGCAACCATTAAGTGCACTGCTCGCTTATTAAGTGAAAGTTGCTAGGAAAGCTTACTGTGATGGTTTTCAATATTGCCAGATCGCCCTAGACTAGTAACTTCACAGGTCTTGAGCATGCCGGACCTTGTTACACCTTGCAGGGTGCTCATAACCCAAAGCGGCTTGTGTGTGCTCTTTTGTGAAGTGTTCACAGGTTCCTTTACTCCAGATGAACTTACCTCGTATTTATTTTACAGAAGTTTCTGTACAGAAAACAGCTGTCTGGTGCTTGCCTAGCAGCAACCTGCAGTGATGTTGTGGAGGACTGACAACTTAACTGAACGTGGGGGTTAGGAGGAGGAATGAGGGCAAAGGCAGTAACAGTGTGTAGTCATTCAGCGCAGTGTGCCTTGGGCACCAGGTAGGGTTTTGATCTAGTACCATGCCATCAAGTCTCCATGTTCCTAGCACTGGAGTTTGAATCGACAACCAAATGTATTTTGGGAGTTTTAGTCCCGACTAGTTCTGCTTTCAGGAAATCAGTTAGCCTACCTGATGACAATGGGGTGTCACAGAAAAGCCCAGGACTGGAAACGTTGTGTGCTGACAACATAGAGCAAGGTGACGACTCTAGCTCGTTGGCTTGGCCCTGACCGAATAGCCTGTTTGGTTTGTTAATTCAATGCTTTTTCCAGCAAATTCTGCTACTGAGGCAGAATTGATTCAATTGCATTGTCGCACTGCTGCCTGTGATGCGCTCAATGGAATGGTTTCCAGGGAAGGATGGTCTTCAGCTCTTCACATGGCCATAGAGATGCCAAGTGAGCAAGGACGTTAAGTTTTACATGGCACCTGGGGCTGTGGTGTTGATACACATCCATATAGTCTTTCCTACTGAGAGATGCCTGACCTGCTCTGCCCCTTCAGTTCCTCTGAGTTCGTTTGAGGAGCTGCTGGACACTTACGAGAAGCTCGGACTGACGATGCACGGTCCTTGCCATACCCCCATGTGCACCATATCTGTGGTTTCACCTGTGCACGGATCTTATATAAGCAATACGGTTTATTTCCTGATATTTTAAGGTTGTCATAGACATCGATTGGGTACTTAGTTACACTAATAAAGGCACCGCCTGAATTGTATGTTTTGCGCTCACCTACTGGCTAACATATAGGCACTGGGGTAGTGCCTATAAAGCTCATTTTTTTTCAGTATTGTAGGCATTGAAATGCAGGTAACGTCTAGGTCACAGTTGAAAACTAGTCCTCCCTCCTTTGGGTAAAGGTTTCTAGGGCTGCAGTATTGTGTGGCCTCTGAATGTTCAACTTTGCGTACGGTTCCTCAGGTGTTCTAGGTGGCTTGCATGTACTTTTTCCTCAGGAGAGCCCTTGTGATTCCTAGATGCAGGCCACCACACACTTCCGTGCATGACCAGCGGCCAGCTATTACCATGCATATTTTTTGTTATTAGAACCAAATGCTTTTGATAGTGCTAATGTTCATTCGATGGGTTAGCTGGTGTTCTTGAATGTGTTTTTACCATTGTAGCCTATCTTGGTCTGGTGAACTATAATCCTTGTTGACTTGTGTTAGCAATGGGTCAGTGCTTCGTTCATTAATCCTTCTTCAACGTCGGGCAGGCAGCTGAGAAAAGGGCAGTATGCATCCCCGACTGACTCCTTTGTTTGATATTTACCGCCTCACTGTGGTGCTTGAGCTCTGTACACTTCGGGGAGGTCTTTTCTGTGTTTATAACACACTTGGGTGACTGAGAAGGTTTGAGTCACTAGGCTTCATGTGTGTCCTCAAGTCTACAAGATCCTCAAATTGATTCATTGTACAGCACATGTCCACGCCCGTGGACTGCTCTAATGCAGTGTGTTGATCCCGTGCGTCACCCCTATGCCTCCATGTTGGCGTTTGTATGTCACGGTGTCTTGTACCTACTCTTTGACAACACCAGTCCATCCATTTTGATCCCATCGATTTGGTAAAGATCTGCAAACCTTCAGTTGTACTACAGGCTGTTTGTTCTGCTGATTTCTGTGGCCGTTTAATAGTTGTTGGAGCGGAAAATCCTTAGGCGTTTTAATTAACTGATTTGTAACATTCTTTTCTTTTTCAATGTGGTGCTGCGTGGGAAATGTGATGCTCGCAGCCATTTTGATGCTGCCTCTTCTCTAGTAAAGGTAACTCCACCACTCATGAGGCAATCAGCCCTAATCTGGGTGGGACCCCCCGCTGCGGTCCCATACTCTGCCCTGGAGGTGGAAATGCAGCTTAACATTGAGGGTCGTCATGGTCCTCCTGGGGTGTGGTTCACCCAGCCACTGGTCTTATTTGGCTGTATGCTGATCTGGCCCTCCTGTGATGGCAAAAGATGCTTCACCTTGACCTCTAGGGAAGGTCAGGAACCACAATGGACATCGGGGGTGGGGGAAGGGGAGCGGTGGGGGGGGGGGAGTAAGAGTGAGCTTGGCCTCTGACATGTTGCAGCACCAGACGCCCGTGGGGGACACCATTGTGTACTTGGTGTCTGTCCTCTGTGCCTGCTACTTATTACAGGATATATTTGGTACGGATTGTCTGGAGAAATGGTATGCATTCAAAGAACGTACTACATCCTCCAGTCTCTCCTCACTGCCCTTTCCTTCTGACTGGAACACAAAGCTCCATCGATTGAGGTGTGTCTGCCCACGTTAAGGTTAATTCGGGTTATGGAAGGTTGTTTGCTGATACCTGATAAAATGATCGCGCTCACACGCATGGAGTGCATCTTGTGGCGCCACTGTATGTCGAGAGGGACCCAATTAGAGGTTTAACATGGAATATGCGTGTAGCTCATGTAGTCATTAGACGAGTGGTTGCCACTGGCTCTTCCCTTGGGTCGTGCCCCTGGCACAGTCACCTTTTCTGCTCTTAAAACAGACCTGTGGCCCACGAGACACGAGAGGCCATGCTTGAGTAGATGAGTAATGTTAATTGCTTTTTATGCTGCAATTTGATTGATTCAGAGAACTTGAACAAGGAAGTCTTTCACAACCAAGGTCAAGGAATTCTGCTTCTTCTCTTGACACACTATCAAGTTTTCACCTTCTTTCACGTTTTAACCAGTACTCTATTTTTATTTTAAGGAATGTCTCCGCACCCCCATTTCTTTAGCAAAAGAGCTCCATGTGTCCACTTGAGTTGTCATAGAAATGTCACCTGCGTGGTTTTGGAGTGTATGCACCTGTGGTCTGTTAGAATGTTAGGAAAATCACAGTATGTTGTTGCAGGTTTTTTATTTTTGCTTCAGTGAGCATGTGTACAGTTGGGCGCCATGTAATGGCGTGAGACCCTAAGGGGTTGTACTGAGGTCTGGAGTGACGCACACAGTCCATGCAGTTTAGAGTGACTACTAACGGCTCACTGAGCTGAGAAACAGACTGCATCTGGTTGTAGTAGAAAGGACAAGCCCTTTTTGCTTGTCCCCTTCAAGGGCAAGATGCCGACTGGTTTATGCTACTAAAAGGTCTCCCTAGGCCAGACTGGGGGTCCTTCACTCAGAGTATGAAGAGTGTGTGTTTTCTCTGCATATATGAAATAGGGTGACAAGAGGTGTGGTGCGGCAGCCAGAGCCCACTGTTCTATCCCAGGCTCTGGCGGCAGCTCAGCACCATGTGACTCTGGGCAATAGCTCACTTAATCTCCCCAACGGGCCGCAGCGCCTTGAAACCTTAAGAGGTGATATGTTTGCACTTTACACATGTGGATTATTTGTTACAAGGGAACATGTGCTGTGCTTTTCTGCATGGGGGCAAGAATCCATTTTGGGATTCTCGTGTGTGGATGGTAGACAAAATGGACATTAAAGATTAGCCTATCCAGAGAGCGATGTGATTTGCAGTATGGCCCTGGAACCTTTGAATTGAGCCAGAGTCTAGGGAATGGACGTTGGAATACAATTACTCTTAAGGGTAGAAGTGCTCCCTGCCCCTTTCGTCCTCACTCCTGAGGGGCTGCTGTAGTGAGAATGCCTATCCTTCATTTGTGCCTTTGTTTCCACCTCCCAGACTCTCCAGCGCCGTCCACTGTGTCTTCTGATTATGCATGAAAAGGTCAGCGGCTTTAACGGCCTCATTAGAACTGCCCATCACCAAGAAAGCTCAACGTAACATACAAACAAGTGGGACTTTGCAATTCATATATGCGTCAGCTAGCCTGGCATAAAACAGTGGGTAGAAACTCCAATCAGTTTTTGAGGGGATTTGCAGTAACTGTTGTCCAGGCTTCACACAGCGGTGTGGGGGAGATCATTTCTGAGTAACCGGGATGGTGCAGTTGAAGGCCAAGTGTTGCTCGGGTGGAACAAAAGTTGAAGCAAGAACATACTGGAAGCACCCAAGCCTTCCTGGATAAGGAACTGCTGGCTTGGCTGAATCACCCAGAGGACCGCCTGCCTCGCTCGTGGGTTCAGCAGCCCAGGCACCTACCAGGTGACTAGGGCAGAGCATGGCACTTGGCTGAACTCTGCTGGAAATGCTGCCTTACACTGTCTCGAAGGTGGAATCCAACTACTGTGCAAGAGTTCTAGCAGCAGCGGCTCCTCCGCTAAGGTGGAGCGCCTCCTGGAAAAAGGAAAAATAAAATAACACTTTTCATTTTATTTTGCCGTAATGAGGCCGGTTTACATGGCTGAGCTGTCATCACAGCCAACAAGGCAGGAATGGTTAGGGCACTCAAGTGTGCATGACGGTTTGGCCGTCTGTCTTGAGCCAGCCAAACAGTCATGCGCACTTTGCATGTTCTCCACTGGCTGTATTGTACTGCCTGGATCGAACGTGATGCTCAGACCACTCGCGATGCTGCTGTCATGGTGACAGCAGCGTCGTGATGGGCTTAGGGGAGGCTGTGCGTTTTAGGGTGGGTGGTTTTACAGAGTAGAGCCCGGCTGTAAACCATATGTGTAATTAATGGGGGCTGAGCTGGTGGCACAGAATATGCCGCTACCCATCTGAGTACGAGATTGGCAGAGGGGGTGCTGCTCATTTCTTCCATAAGTCAGTTGCTGCACTTTGAACCCCCGACTTTCCCCTCTGTTACCACGTTGTCTTCTCCTATGCGATTTAAAGACATTATGTAGGCAGTTTTTACAAGTCAGTCGTCGCCCCATTCAGATTGGCCTATTATGCATCTTTCACAGGGCACTTTGATGCCAAGGAACATAGTGGATTTGTGTTTTTGGACCTGCAAGTTAACCATTTCCAAATCTCACTTTGGCAGAAAAATATCAACAGCTCATCAGCCCAAAATGTCGTCTTTTCACTAAAATACAATTTTTAAAAAGTGCAATAACATTACAGTTCGTAGTAAACCGCATTGCAGGATTGTCCCACTTTCCCACCCGTAGCCCCACCTTGCAGCCTTGTGTATTCTGCTGCAGGTCTAGGGAAGGTGATAGGAGTGTCCAAAGGGCGAAAAAAAACATGGCTATTCCCTTCCTATTTACTATCAGTTCTGCCACCACCTTGACTAAACACTAAAGGAAGCCAGGCCAGTACCAGGGGTATCATAGGGAAACGCGGGGGCTGCTACCCATGCCAACCCCCAATTGACTTCCCTTTGGCGCAAAATGGCTGCCAGAGCAGGTGCCTGGATCAACTGAATCCTAACAGTTTTTATGGATGGCTCCATCTTGACCTTCCGCGGGGAAGAAAAGCCCGGAAAGCTTCTTTTTTGGCCGCGACCTTGTGTGCGCTTACTGCCAGGGGGTTACGGCCCTAATATGGAATCAAGCAACTGTCTGAGCTATCAATTAGAGAATGAATCCGCTTCGTTAAATTGTCCTAATAGACGGTTGTGATGAGACATCCATCATGCTTTGCTTGTCAGGTGGGGATGGCGGGGGTGCAGGTGCTCGTCAGGATGTTGTGGTGATATCACTGCACTCAAGAGGGTGGTGTCCTCCAGGAATAAGTGCCTCTGATTTTAGAGCATTGCGCCTTGCATCCCGTTGTCAAGGAGCTGAGTGCGTCTTAAAGGAGGCGCTTTGGAGAACGTGTCCCCTCGAGGGCAGCTAATTAAGAGAGACGTCAGAAATCCTGACGCTGGGTGGAAAAAAAGCTCCGACGACGAGTTTATGCCTCAAATGTATATATTTGTCTGTTTCTTTTAAAATTAAACCTGCCTCTTCTTTTGAGCGCACCCGAGATGTTTTCATCAAAGCGGAGGGTTCTTTTCAGATCCCAAATTAAATGGCTCTGAGCAGTGCTAGGCTCACAGAATAGACGTGCCTGCTGTAGTGATTGCATAATGCTGTTGTACGCAGCTTGCTGCGCGAGGGCTTGGCTGCGGGCCAGCCTCGCTCGCATCTGTACTGCCTCGTGTGATCCAGCGCAGCCAGCTCTGCAGGAAGGCGGGGTTGCGCGCCTGCGCAGTGATGCCACTATGCGAGAGGTTCAATACGCATATTTCTGAGACCTTATAGTGCGTTTGCGGAAATTGTCTGCTCTGCGCACTTGTGTTGTAACCACCACCGAAGAAAGCCTGTGAATAGGTGAATCACTGAGGTCTGGTGTCTTATGTATGCAGAAGGGTCCGCAGTGCATACTTGCGTGGTTATGAAGGGGGCAAACCGGAATTGCGGAGTATGCCCTTTCAGTGCTTAATTTGTAAAATAGTAAGTGCCCAGGCTCTGTTCAGGAGGCGACTGCAGCGTGCACCAACCAACACTACCAATGGCGCTCTCACCACTGCTACTCACTTTCACACTTCTAGGAGTGTGGCAATTGACTATTCCAGGCCCTCATAGCTATAATAATGAGCCTTACGCAGATGCATGCACATATTTATTCAGTTATACTATCAAACATGCCAATAGGGTGACCAACTGGCAGGGTTGTAAATTCAGGACGGTAAGTGTAAAAATTCAGGACAAAGGGTCAAAATTCAGGACGGAAGGTCAAAATTCAGGACAAAAATTCGGGACAAAGGTACGTTCTACAGACACTACGAAGGAGGTCCCGCAATGGTATATTACAGGCAGGGCACCAAAAGGGCATGAATCCCGACCACACAGCCCTGAAGTGTCTCGTTTGTGCAAGCTTAAAAGACTCTCCATTCTTAAGAACTGTTGTCTGGCTCTACTTTACTCTGGTCTCCACATCTCTGCACTTGATGAGATCAGATAGAGAACGGAGAATAAGTATTCATCAGAAGTTCTGTGGGACTGTCATTAGGTCGAGCCTAGAGCAGCGCGCATGCGGTGCTCTGCGGGACTTTAGTAAGGGGGGCTTCAGAAAGCTCACCACACGCTTGTGCGTGTGGTTTTGTTTTCCTCACTTTCCTCACAGGCTATTGGGCTTTGCGTGCGTCTTTCTAAGAAAGACAGCACGCAATTGTCCAAAGCGGGTGCATGTCCCGCCTTTGCTCCGTCCTGACCTATTGCTTGCGGTTACCCGGGCAGCGACATCTGTTTTCAATTATCGTGCCCAGACACTGGCGCGATAATTGAAACAGATCGCTCGCTGT
The DNA here is from genome assembly GCA_963921515.1 of Calotriton arnoldi. Lineage (NCBI taxonomy): Eukaryota > Metazoa > Chordata > Amphibia > Caudata > Salamandridae > Calotriton > Calotriton arnoldi. The sequence goes on along the minus strand of CAWUFW010008748.1, from coordinate 770,699 downwards.
GGCGCGCGCGCACCACTCGCGAGCTTGTTCTGGATTCGGGGGATGTGCCTATTGTGCGCGGTTTGAGTCAGCGCTGCAGACAGTAGACTGCAGATCGTCGCCGCTTGGTTTTCCACTAATGACAATTACATTAACGGATGAGTGTCAGTCTACGTGTTAAAAAAGCGTCTGGTGCAGGCAAAGTCTCAGTTCTAGTCCGCAGACGTCAGGTGACTCCGGTCACGCCGCTAACACTGCTGTCCCGTTCGAACTACTATTACTACATGCAACTGAACAGACCCTGGGCGCGTCAATGCATTTGTACGTTCATTCGTCATCACGCACTGCGCTTTGGCAAACCTTGGAAAGATGGCGAAGGTTTCAGACATGTACGATGTAACATGGGAAGGTAAATATAGGGGCTTGGGGTCCAGAACCGTACATGTCACTTGCACGGGCAGGAGGCAGAACTCGCAGAGTTGGTGGAGAGGCAGGCGTAACTTGTTCATTTCAGAGAAGGTGCCCCCTGTAGTGCGCCATGGGACTTTAATCGCTGACACTCTGCTCCCCTCCAATGGTCTGCATTTCTAGTGTTCGCTGTGTCGCTGCAATTCAGTGTTTGCACTGTCCACCGTACTACCCCTTAGGGATTCCATATCACACCATCTCGTATGGGCAACACGTTCCTAATCCCCGACTTTCCTTTTGCAAATAAATATTTTCCGTCTTGTTAGTTTGAAGTGTTTAAAGACTACAGCTATCAAAACGTTCTGAATGATATCCAAGCCCCAGAAACATTGTATTGTAATTGTATTTATATAGCGCTTATTACCCCTGACGAGATGCCTAGCTGACACTAAGTTATCCAGTAACCTGACTCTTCATTTTTTCTATCTCCGACGACCTTTCTCATCATCAACCCATCTTCTCCCCACCATATGTATGTATATATTACGACTTATATACCGACTGTGAAAAGAAGCGCGCTATATAAATGAGAGAATACCACCAGTGATACCCACCGCCTGCCTCCGCAGTCGTCTGCTCGCATTGCCCAGTCAGCCCCCTTTAGTCCACTGCCCTCGTTAATCAGTTATTTGCTTTGCCTCTCTCTGATCAGCCTGCTCGTGTCCTCATTTGCAGTGCCCTCAGTAAAGAATCATAGCCAGGCAGAACCCCTTCTGGTCAATTTATACACTTCAGATAACCTTCAAATGCAGTCTTAGCATCTGCACTCTTTCTTTACAGCTTTAAGCGTTATAAAGGTTTAGAATGTGACGGCATTTTATTGCACAGGAGCTGATGTCTGTAGTTCCCTACATGAGCATAGGGCAGAAGTGTTGTACAGTGATTGCATCATTAAGGAGAGTTGAAGCTTGTAATTCTGTTTTGGTTCAAGGAATGAGATGGACAGGAAGTCTTTGTTTTCTGCAGGCTAGATGTTTAGTTCACAGCATGTTTCTGTCATAATTTGTTCATTGTGTAAATGGTCACTATTGAGGTAGTAAATGATAATCCTTGGTTTTCGTGGTGTTATGAAGCTGCAGGTCTGATAGCAAGCATATTATTGAAACCTGGTGATATTTATTGTTTAGTTTACAGCCAATAGGTCTCGCCTTTGGGACCTTCTAAGTATTTAGTTATGCAGCACAATATCCTTACTGCAACAACATTAACTGTTGCATGGCTAAACACTTATAAGGTCCCAAAGGCGAGACCTATTGGCTATGCCAATGCTTGTTTTTCTGTGGGTAGCCACCCCGCAGAGAGTTCTCTTTGCCCACAGTTCTCAACCAGAAACACAACCTTATTTGACTTGCATCGGGCCTAAATGATAAAACTGTGATGTTGAAGGAAATAGCCATGAGAGCAGCACTCCCACCCACAGTACTTGGAAACTTGGAGCGCAAATCCCTTGACATAGAATTTCCTGCAGAAGTGTTCTTGAACTTTCAAGATTTTGCCATGGGCATCATTTATGGGTGCAACGGTGACCCCCTGGTCTCAGCGGAGTAAGGGTGGTGTCAGAAACAATGATACAAAGCTCTAATGAGCCTTGTTTACTTTCTGTACCTCTCACCTACATCATTTGAAAGTAAAGTCATGAAAGTTCTAACCAGTAGCAGGTTGTAAGCTAAGCTACAGACTTGCAAAACAATTATTTATTTCTGAAAGTGGAACCAACCCTAGTAAAAGTTAGTCTCTGTCACTCCTCCACCCCCTGAGCGCGTGAAGGGGCAAGAAATAAGAAGTGCAGCAGAGGGGGAGAAAAGGGTAAAAGAGAAAAACTATGAGGGGAAAATAAGGAAGGAAGAGCATGAAGAGGACACTAAAGAGAGACAGGTGAGAGACTGAAAGATGGGGTGTGATAGAGAGAGGATTAAATACACAAGAGAAGGGCGACGGGTATAAGTGAAATATAGACGTGTGAAAAAGAATGAGGCAGGTGACCGCGGTAGGTGATATGCACATAGACAGGTGACAGAGAGCCAAGATTCAGAGAGAGAGGAAAATTGGCGATATGGGATGACAGTATGAGAGTTGTGATCTACATAGAGGCAGATGACAAAGAGAGACAGGAAGAGAGGAGAGACAGATGTGAGAGGTGCGATAAAGAGAGGTTATAAAGACCGCTGAAAGGGTGGGGTGGTAGACAGGTGAGAAAGTACAGATGAAAGAAGGGACACAATTGAGTGTGGTGATAAAATGAGAGACAGGTTATGTAGTTTATAGTGAGATAAAGAAAAAGAGAAGCTGGTGATAAGAAGACACAGGTTAGTAAAAACAGCTGGAGGAGAGGTATGGACCTGATCTAAGACTGCTGCGAAAGAGACAGACAAGGGGTTATAAGAGAGGTGGAAGACAAGTGAAAGATGTGAAAAAGTGACAGAACAGGTAAGAAAGTCAGTTGAGACTCCTTCAGTTACAGATCTGCAAAACGGCATCAAATATTTTCGCCCAACCACATCCAAGTGGCAGGGTATTCTACTAGAGCCAAGTGGTTCCCACCGGAACAGGTTTTTTCATATATTGTTTTTAAATCCAGACAAACTATCATCCGCTCAATAGCTGATGAAGGGCAAACCGAGGCAGGATGAGCAAGCATCATTTATTCACAGCTAGGCTGAACATCTTCACCTTTTAGAGACAAAACCATTGATGAGGTTTCTTGAATCATAAACATCATGTACAGAATACCAAGCTGTGATATTGATATATTTTGCTCCTGCTCTCAGGAAGACTAAGGGGCCCATTTCATGTTAGATGGGATATTGTTCTCCAGATTCCAGCTTTACTGGGTGCAGAAATGCAGGCAGTAAAAACAAATGTGTTTCTGTTGAATGTGCAGGGACAAGGCCTCGAATCGGGACACACATGTAAAATTGAACTTGGTAATTCCATATCAAGCATGATTTCCCCGATTTTGGACCCAATAACTCATAACTCCTTGTAATTGGGGAAGACAGTGACTGAAGTCATTAACTTCGGCCCAGTATCCCCTCACCTCGTTAACAATCATTCCTCTTATCTAAAGAGTGAGGCGTAGTTTGAAGGGGAAAAGGGCGAGAAAGCTAGAGAGAGCCTAGGAACGAGTACACTAGGGGAAACTGTGAAAACGCTGACACACTTCGATGAACTGGAAATAAACGCACACACACGTAAAAGAACGGTAAAAAGCACATTTATTAAATTTACCGACCGTTTGAGAAGTTCTTTGCAAAGGGTAACGAAGTCCATGGCTGACTCTGTGGTCCAGAAACTGGGGCTGAGAGAGTCTGCAGGCCTGGGAAAAGACGTCACTCTTCCAAAAATGCAGGAGTCGGACCCTACAAACACAAAACCGAAAGCGTGCTTCTGCACGTACTAAAGTAATGTAAGGCTGGTGCCCTAAAGCTGTTCTCATTGGCCCTGAAGCATCGGTGCCAATGAAAACAGTCCTGCAGTGGAGCCTGGAGCTCTAGGATTGGCTGAAGGCTTTCAAGCCAATCCTAGGTTCTCCACACAACGTCTTGGGCAATCATTGAAGAGTGAAAGCCACAAAACGATTGGCTCTCAGCCAAAATCAGCAGAATTACGGACAAATGGCGTCCGTTAAAGATGTTGTCACGGACAACGGACAGAGGGTGAAAATTACGGACTGTCCGTGAAATTTACGGACGGTTGGTGCCAACCCTCCCGATTCAGGTAGGAGACTACCGATTTCAAGGCTAGTCTCCTGCCTCCCAAAACCTGAATGCAAAATTCTGATTCCTCGGCGTGCTTCAGCTGACTGGGCCTGGTATTGTGTAACTCAGAGTATGCACTGCCAGTAACCTGCTCCTGCAGGCCAGTGCACGATACTTGCATCACGCTCTCTGCCTGCGAAAGCCCTTTCTCTGTGCTTCTGACAGGTTAAAAAAAGAAAAAAACATACATTTGAGTTTCTAATATCCGAATGTTGGTATGTATGTTATACAACTATGCTTCAACTGTACACCAGCAACCCGGCCTAATACTCCTAAGCAGGGTTTATGGCACAAGCCCACTTTCCATAGAGTACGGAAAGGTGTGGAATGGGTGCAGTGCTTAATTTGAGCTGGTGCTCTGCACCAGCACCTAATTGTCAACACCAGCACTTATGACAGTGCGCCACATGGTGGCACTATTGGTCTAGTTTAGATAAGCAAGCAACAGTTGTTTATTATTTCAATACACATAAAAAATGACTAATACCTGCAGCCCAAGCCATTGTGTGACCATGCAGAGTCATGCTGACTTTACGCTGAGTAATAACAATCTCCTGGGCTAGTGTGGTCATTAACATATGCTCTAGGATTTGTCCAACATTCCATCCATCAATTGTTTTTATTGCATATGTCACCCTACGTGGGAAGGGTATGCCCAGATGTGGGTCCCGTGCTCACTGCACCACTGGATTCAAGCTAGCCTTGCTGATGAACGGTGATGCCCTGAAACCGGTTCCAGGGTGCTAGTTTCCGGTCCAGGGAGGACCTGGCTTGGCAGTTCGGGCTGGACTGTTCCCGCAAGGAACAGGGTCAAGACTGATTTGCATATGGCTGGGTCCAAACTTGGGTGGTGTGGTGAGCAAAAGGATGGATTTAACCCAGATCCTTGTGACGAGGGGTGAATGTTTGCATTGTCCAGCCTTCCGTCCTTCAATTGTTTCTTTTGCATGAATTGGGAGAGTTGGCATGTTTGATAGTATAACTGAATAAATATCTGCATGCATCTGCGTAAGGCTCATTGTGTGACGATGCAGTCTCATGCTGAGTAATAACAATCTCCTGGGCTAGTGTGGTCATTAAGATGTGCTTTAGGATTTGTTTTGCATTTGCTCTAGTTCGAGCGGTGGTTGGTGGTTATTTCTCTGCTGAATGAGTGTCATTCGCTACTGCTGTCCTAAGGCCTGGGACACTACTGAACTCCTCAGTGCTGAAAGGTCCTGTCTGTGTCTTCATTCTCTTGAAGTAGCAAGACTAAGAAATCAAGGCTTTTTCTCTAGAAGATGGTGATGCGTTAGAAAGTCAGATAGCAGAGACAGTCTAGTAATACTCAAAGGCAAATTCCATGCAGGAACTATATTTTAATGGCCTCATTTCACATGCCGGATGAATAGAATAAAGCAGATTTAAGTAATGAAGATGTGAAGGTGCTAGAACTTTGCCGAGAACAGTTGCCACTCTGATCATTAGTCTAGAGAGCTCACTGCCGATGGTTGAATTTGAGCCTTATAGATATTCCTCTGCAGTGATATGGATTCTAAGCTAATATGTTGATCCGTAAAAGTCTGATGAATGCACTTTGTGGGGGGGGATGCGCGTATTTAAAAATGTGTAGTAACAACGATGTGGGGACAAAGAAGGTGTGGAGCTTGAGTGTTGTATTCCCTAAAATTGAGAAATGAAGATTTAAAAAAACCAAAATAAATTGGGCCTTGTGGATCATTTTAAAAATTGAGAAATGTAGTTTGTCAGCATGTCCTCTGCATTGTTCATGAGATGCTCTTGAATTTAGAGAAAAGGTCTCTTATTCACAACAGTTTACTGAGACAGATTCAAACTGATCAGAAGCCAGTGCTTATTTTGAGCTGGTGGTTTCCGGTGCTCGGTACCGGCACTTAATTGTCGACACCAGCACTTATGACAGCTGCCACATTGTGGCGCTGTTTGTATTGTTTAGATATGAGCAGACCAGCAATTAATCATTAATTCATATGCATTAAAAACAACTGATACCTGCCTCCCAAGTTATTTTTATAGCTTTGGGGGCCTGGAATAGTCTGAATTGTCACACTTATAGCAGTGTGCTGGTTAGTAGTTGTGTAGGTACTGTCATTACCAATGGTGGCAGTGGGTGGTGCAAGCTGCAAAGGCCTCGCGACTAGAGCCCTGGGACTTATTATTATTATTTTTTTACCAATTAAGCACTGCCAGAAGCTCATGCATCTCAGTGTGTAGCAAATTAAATGTGTAGTTATCTTATTCAGTAGATTTTGTATGAAAGAGGTGCTTTAGAGAGACCACTTCCAAACCAAAATGGTTCCAAATGTTTGTTTGCATTTTTATCTGCAGTCATTCTAGGTAGCTGATGTCAACATGGGAACCTGACGTTTGTGAATTTCCAAATCCTACAAACAAAATCTCCACTTAGCAGTCATCCAAGGGTCCCTGATTATGATTCTGAGATGCTGGAATTTGTGCCCTTCAGATGGTAGTCGAAACTTGCTCCCAGGAACCTGTCATTGACTAGTACCCGGTCCCATACCTGGAGGTCTGCTACCTTGGCTCCTTGGCACATGCTCGCTCGTTGGTTGGTGATCCTTTTCTTTTGTAGCACCCTTCCATCATCAGTTGGAGACTATGCCCACTGTGGGTGGCGGGGAATAGTGTCAGCGACCATTTGACCCAAGATAGTGTGTCCTGGGGCCCTCCCTGTGGTGGAATGTCAGGTCTGGCAGTACTACTGTAAAAGTGTATATGGCCCATTCCAAAGGCTGTTGATTTGCGTAGGCAATTTGGATAACCTTATTAAGTGTTTGCATAAATCTCTCGTCCTCACCATTAGGTTGGGGCCACCGGGGGGGGGGTCACTTTCTTGTGCTTGATCTTTCAGGCTTGCAACTATTTCGCAAACTCATGACTTTGGAATGGCGGGCCATTGTCAGTGGGAAGCTCTCTCAGCAGTCTATGCATTGCCATCATTTTCTCCAGTTTTGGCAGGATCACGCTGGCCATCTGGGATGTTACAATCTTCACTTCCAGATATTTGGTGTAGTCCTCTATTAGGACCGTGGTGTACCGCCCATCTGGAAGGCAACTGAAACAGCAATTGGCACAGGTCCATGGTTTCTGCCGACCACTCTCCGTAATGACAGAACCCGGTGGGTCGGTAGTCCCTGCTACTTGGCACCATTGGCATGAGCAGATCATGGTTTCCACCATTTCATCCATTAGTGGAAACCACACCTAACTCTTGAGGTGATTCTTTGTTTTGTCTACTCCTTGATGTCCAGTGTGTACTAACTGCACTGCCTGTTCCGTGAGGCTGCCGAAAATGACTAGGCACAGACCCCTGAGGAGGCATCCTTCGGCATCAGTCGCTAACTATTGTTGCACCTGATATAGCGAGTCTAATACCCTTTGCGCGTCCTGTGCTCAACGTTCCTTGAGTCTCCCATTTTCCTATTTGTAAGGCAACTAGGGTTAGCTGTAAGCATTCATCTCCCTCTCTCGGTGCGGATCTGGTCAAGTGATAGTGGTCCATACAGTTCAACCACATACTTGATATATTCTTTGGCGTCTTCTGCCTCCCTCTCCTCCTCCTGTGTTGCTTCGCGTGGGTGTCGGGATAAGTAGTCTGCCGGGCTCCTAGCCCCATACCGGTATTCTGCTTGGCAGACGTAGTGTTGGAGCTGGAACAGCCATTTCTCTATGCATGGTGGTGGCTTGGAGGAGGTGCCATTGAATAGTGGAACTAGCAGCTTGTGGTTAGTCTTCATGACAGAAGGGTGTTTGTAGACGTAAATGTGGAAATGCAGGCATGCACATTGGATGGCTTTTGCATCTATTTCAATTTGGGAGTACCTTTTTCTCCTTCGGGGGTGAGGAGCCTGCTGGTGTAGGCCTGGTAGCACTGGAGTAGACTGAATAAGCGTATTTGATATTAAACTGTGAAATGTGTGGAGTCCTTTCACGGGACTCCTGGCCTCAATGGACTGGTCGACTAGTTCTGACAATGAGGAATACACAAGTATGGTTGTGTAGGCCAGCCTGGAGACTGCTGTCACCATCCGTCTTCTGGGTTGCTGTTGCGTGAGGACGTCCCCCAGTCTTGTTGGTCTGTTGTCCTCTGCGATGGTTGTGCGCTTTGAAGGGTGAAAGTAAGGTAACATGGTGACATCATTTATTTGTTGCCTGAAACACCTTGGCTTGGTCTCCGCCCGCATGTCCACATGGTTGTGACTTTGGTGAGCTCTCTTAGGGTCTACATCAGGTTGTCTTCTGCCTCTGCCTTGGTCCTCAGCCCCCTCCCAGCACGAGTGTGCCAGCCTTTCGGGATGCTGGACAGATTTCAAACTCTGGGTTGAGACCAGACTTCAGATAGGGCCTCATCGGTACCTTAGGGTCTTACCGCCTCATTGCCAATGTGGAACTCTTACACAGAAGTCCGGGCCTCAATGGACTGGACCGCTGGCAATGAGGGACACATGGGTGCAAGTAGGTCTGTACGGGCTGGCCTGGAGCCTGCCGTGACCAGCATTGCCCCGCCCCGCTCTGTAATTACCATGCCCCGTCACAAGTATGTTGAACCAAGAGCTTAAAGACGACGGGTCTTCCATATGTGCTACCCATGCTTATGGTGCCGCCCTCAGGCACCAGGAGCAAACACTTCAATGTAGTACCTGTGGTAGATGAAATAAGAGATCCCACGCGTCATCCAATTTTCTCCTTTCATGAGCCCCATGGACAGTTTTGATATCCTGCAACTAAGTGCTGTACGGAGACGATGGTGAGATAGTGTGCAGAGGCAAGTTCTGCTTGCATACCAAAATTCCTTGAAGTGGCATCCTGGTGGGAAGTAGGGTGTTTTATGTCACTTCTTGTAGGCAGTGGCAGGGACGCTGGCCTCCTCCTGTTTAAGAGTTTGCCTCTGTCTTTCTACATAAGTAATATATTTGGTTAATCTACATTTAGAACCATGCACAGTGCTCTTCTGCTATAAATTACTCCTGAATAAGTAGTGTGCTGTATATTTTTTGTGCCGCATACTGGCTCCACTATGCCCAAATATGGTTTGTGCCGATTCTAATATTTTCCCACCATGCCCTTTTGCAGTAGAAGCAAGTGATCTTTTCCTTGGGGGCGGGGGGGAGAAAATGGCTCCACACATTGCTGTCGTGGTCTGTTCCTATGTTTGAAGGTAAGTGGGTGCTTGGTAGTGGTTGCAGATGTTTACGCTAATCTCAGAAGAAAGCCTTCTTGGTTTACTTACGCTGCCACGATGAAACCTGATTTGAGATGATGCTCTGAATTGGGCTGCTACAAATAATTTAGTTGGTCTGTCGAAGGCCATAAGAAGCAGCCATCCTTTCGGCAGAGCACTTGGAGCGCTCGCGGAGCAGTGGCGCTGAGTCGGCATACAGCGCATTAATCATGGCCGTGCCTTTTTCTACGGCTCGTTCCCTGCTGAAGTGACTAATGAAACCATGAAGCCTGGCAGCTAAGGGGGTTCTAATGACTCCCAGGCCACATTGTCTCAGAAATGGAGCAACTGCAGCTCCTCGCCTCATTGGAGGACCGCAAGTGGGCAGCATGCTAGGTTATTGAATTCTAGCAGCATCTGTCATGGTCTAAGGCTATTTCATCATAACGTCCTCTCTGGATGTTTTTTAGTCAATTACAGGGTCACACTGACCTCCAGGGAAATCTGAAAATTGGGTAGAGGAGACCGGGGACTTGCAAACGATACTACTTTGCCCCAGCTGGTCATTTCCAAGTATCCAGTCAGGAGGAGTTGGGATCTAGTGGTTAAATTGTTGGCTGGCTGTGTAGGTAATCTAAAGTCTATTCCCAGTTTACAAATTGGACAGGTGTTAGATCTTGAGCATTGATGTTTCTCTCGCTTACATTATATGACCAAATGTGCAGGTATGGGAGTGAGATTTTAAACAAGCCAGTACCATCCCCTCCATTTTGTTCGGATAGAAAGTACCTGGATATGATTTGGTGTAAGTTGTAGCTCTATTCATATCTAGTCACTACCAGATACCGGCCGGTCATGTTTGTGTGCAAGCCGGCTGATTTACTTGCCACCTTCAGTAGCTCGTAATTTCTTTATGTACGCTAGGGTGACCAACTGGCAACAGGGTAAATTCTGGACAGTGACAGTCAAAATTCAGGACAAAGATTCATTTTTAGAGACGCATCTGAGACAGCTGACAAAAGTACAAGCCAAAATAGGTTTGTTCTTTAGTTTGTATTACAGAGTGTTGAGCAAACCTTCAAAAATAGCTGGACAGATTTAAAGATGAAAAATCTAGTAAACACATACACTACAAGCAGAATTTGACAGTCGCTATCAGAGACAGATTTCACAATTCTACCCCCGTACCATAAATAATAGTGCCAGAAGCATCGCTCTGTTTCTAAACATAGACTTAGAGTTCACAGGCTGTAGGACTATTGGAGAGTGTGAAAATGAGAGGAACCTGAAGGTGAGCGGCTATATGCTGAGAGGGAGAAACAGAAGGTTGGAACAGTGAGAGTGAACAGTGAAAGGAGATTAAAGTGAGCATTGGTCTGCCAGCTGAGAGAAAGAACAGATGGTGAAAAGAGAAAAGATGACAGAAGAATTTGGAGCATAGAAAAGAGAAAACCCATACAGAAAGATAAGGGTGACGGAGAGAAGGTTGAATAGAGAAAAAAGTTAGATGGGACATAAAAAAGGTGGGGTAGGCTGAACCAGAAGAAAGCATGTGGGGGGGGGGGAGAGTCGGAGATGAATGGCTAGGTAGGGGAGAGGAGGGAACAGAGAGCGAAAAGAGAACCAAGAGGGGAAGAGGTTGAATAGGGTGCGAACAGATTGTGAGGGTTCACTTTGTAACTTGCATGCCAGACCTTTCAGTCCCAATTCACCATATCTTAGAAAGTAATGGGCTACTCTACCCTTTCACGCAACGCAGCACAGCAACTTCACTTACTGCGCTGTGTTGTACGAAATGCTAGTAGATATATCCCTCAAAGATTTGGCACAAATGCCCAGACTTAAATTTTGTCCTGAACCTTGTACAGTGGTCCTCTGCCTTTTGGCTAGGGTTGCACTACTGAAATGGCATGTACATTCATCCAGGCAGGAAAGGCTATTTTTCAAAGAATGAGGGAGAAATCTATCCAAGGTTCCAGCCAGGATTTGTCTGGCAGGTTACAGAGCATATCAGTCATGTTATGTAGGCATTTCTCCTTGTGCCATTCATTCTGCGTTAACTGGAAATGTTGAAAAAAAAACTTTACAGAAAAACAGATTACAATAAAACAAAATCTCTCCTTTCGTAGTCTATGCCTTCCTACCGTCCCGTCCCACAATCAGCTGATGTGCTTTTACCTCAGTGCATTGGGACACTGCACAGGCTGCAGGAATAACAGATGCTGCCTAGATGGGGCAGGCTTTAGTGCTGGTGCCAGATGGTATGAGAATCTTTGTTGTGCCCACACCCCCGAAAGACCTCCTCCAAGTATTTAATCAGTACCACCCGCCAATGGTGCCCCTCGGCTCTACACAGGCCCGTTATGTGTAGTTCATTTCTTTTACACTCCAATGCCTTCCAAGTATGTAGGGTAGAGTAGGATGTTAGTGTTACATTGCATAAACATTACAGACACAAAGGCTTGAATAAATGTGTAAGCCAATGTATAGGAAATATTACTTGAGACCAGGGCCATTGGAATTATTCAACTGTCTGACCGCTGCGATTTTCGCATAGTTATAGATTAGCTGCATTTGACACACAATCTGTCATCTGCTGCATATTCTGCAGATTTTAGCTCAAATGATTTAAAAGTTCGCAAAAACACAACACGTTTCCGCGCAGTGAAGGCTCTTTGCAAAGGCTGACTGGCCACCCTTCTGTTGCATGTTGATATATTTGGGTGTTAAACTGGTACTTATGAGGTGCAACCTATGCCCAGACAGTGTTCAATAGTTTTAAAAATGTCAAAATAATTAAGTAATATAATTACAAAATGTGCCGCATTGCGCCACATAATTTGCCTTTTCTTGCTGCATAATTTACTCAACCCTGCTGCAAAATGTGGCCCTCCCTTGGACGCATAATTCGAGTGGCCCTTCTTAAAACAATAAGGACTACAATGTATAGGAGTCGCATGTCATCCATACTGGTAGGCATTATATGTTAAGACTGCTTAGTCTAATGAAATACAAACTCTGGATTTAAAACCTAACGTTGGGGTTGTGTTTACTAATAAGTAATTATTATTATCCAAAGGAATCCTATTTATCAACCTTAAAATAATGAAAGATTAGAGAAAAACAAGGCTGCTATTTGATTATGGTTCATAGCTCACTGTGCTATATTAGGACTGTATCTTATGAACTGCAATTATCAAAAGGGTGCCTGTGACAAAACAGTAGCCCACTGAACGGCTACATAAAAAAAACAAATTTGTGATATGTTACACATTGTGCATCACTGGAGGCACACGATTACTCTGCACTAATTTATAATAAGTCAAAACTCAGACAAGACAGAACTCGGATCTCTCAAACAGATACGTTAATCGTCAGAGGTAAACTAATGTTTAGTCTATAAATGGCTGACGCTCAACTGATCTGAAGTATGTGCTTTTGAGCTTGTAAGATCTGTCAAAATGCAACCCCTCCCCAGGACTTAAAAGCTTGGCCCCTGGTGAGGTGACGCCAGCCCCTGAACAAAAGCAGAACGCCATGCTCTAGGCTGTGGGAGGAGGAGTCCTAGCAAATGCTGTAACTGCACAGAGAGGCCCATTATCATTCTGTATGTTGAAATGGGCCAGCATTATTAGATTGATAATGGGCTGATGGCAGTCTCTGCCAGTTAGGTGAGGGACTGCTGCAAGCCCTTGAAGTTCACAGCAAGTTTGCGACCTGGCACCTGTAGTGAGGGTTACAGAACTCTGAGGCTGCTTGCAGGAGGACAGCGCACATCACTCCAATGTCCAATGACAAAAGGCGTCCATGAAAAGGATCATCATGGAGATGAGGCCCAAATAACGGACGGTCCGTGAAATTCACCGAAGGTTGATCGCGTGTGCGTGTGCGTGTGCGTGTGCGTGTGTGTGTGTGTGTGTGTGTGTGTGTGTGTCAATGACACTCAGAACCTGCCTCTTTTAGTTTTTTTTTTTTCCTCCGCTAATGTAATTTTCCTCATTAAACTTTGAAATGTGTGATGTTGCACCAACACCCCTAGCTTATTTATAGCCTGTACATATTTTTAGGTTATATTTTAAGATTCATGGAAGCTGAGAAGTGTTCAATTTAAGAGATCTAAGGACAGTCATATCTTTAAATCATCAGTGAGATGTTGAGATTGGCTGCATAGGAGTGTTCGCCTGTGTTTTGTGCATTTGCCGGCATTTGTAATGGTGTACATATATTGTGCCTAAATCTGCTTCGGATGACTGTTTTGTGTCGTTCGTTATATGATCACGTGTAGATCTTTGGGACCGTCTTCTGTTTAAATACATTTGTTTGCCATACTGAGACTGATAGTGGTGTTTGTGGCTTACCATAAGTGCTCCTACTGGGGGCTTCTTGATTGGAGCCTAGGTTGTGTCTTGGTTTTAAATCTGCACTGGCCAATGGAGCACCTTCAGAGGCGCCCATCATTCTCTCCTATGCTTCTGTTTTTAGAAGCCGTGCATCTAGAATTTCTTTTGGAGCTGGTGCACTTGAGTTGGTTGGTAATTCCATTACAGCATTTGCTTCTGTGCTCCCTCTTAAAGCCACTGAGTGAGCTTTACCTCTGTTCTCCTAATGTGTTCTCTCATTCATTGGCTCCACCTTTTACAGGCGTATGTAGGATCATATTTTCTGTGGGATCTAACTTTTCCCTGGTAATTACTTTGAAATGATAAATCTATTATGTATGCACACCCAGTCTTCTCCAGATGGGGTACACCATGTCACTAATTTAGAAGGCCATCAAAATAGAAGACCCATACATCTGACAAGAAGATTAGATGGCATCCTGAAAGACTACAGGAGAAATTCATATACTGTAGGAGATCCACTTGTCATTTCAGGATTGAATGCATGGGGATTTGTGCTGCTTTGAGCTACATTTTTAACATTGATTTTCATAAAAAAGGGGACTACCCCTTCACCAAAATCTGAGTTATGCAACAGTCAAGTTTTAGAAACGTCAACACTAGACTACGATGTGAACATGCTCTCCTAGCATTTTGTTGGTGGACTTCAGCTGGTATTTTATGCCTGTTATGTGGGTCTCAGAAGGTCCCCTCAGTCTTTGATTTATACAGTGGATCACTTTTATTTGTCTTTCTTTGGATGAAAAAGTCCCTCGCAGGATGATAGATGTGCATCCCCATCCTGAGTGCCCTAGCAGCGGTGATAACTATATGCTTGGTAAAGATCTTTGGTCATGAGCATACACGGATTGTTCTATGACCTAGGCCTGTGTGATGAAATGCAGCCTGCATCGACCGGGAAGGGCTCCCAAAGCGCTGTGCTCAGGAGGTGGAAGGCTTCTGCCCCTTACTGGGAGTTAAGTAGCAAGAACGCAATGGTGGTAGCAGCATACTGTGTTTCTACCTTTTAGCGATCAGTAGAGTGAACAGGGCTTTTTATCTGTGCCACTGGAGTGAGGCCTTCTGGCCCACTCTGGTAAAGTTCTGATTCTGTTTGCTTGACTCTCACGTGGCCTGCATTGGACTGTGTGCAATGCTGGGATGTATGTGTACCTTTGGGACGGAGGAAGCGGTCTGTTGCCCTGAATCTGGGTGCAGCCAAAAAGACACTGTGACCCACAGAGTGCGAAGAACTACAACTCCCTGATCTGAAAGCATTGAAAGCCTGCCCCCAGATTCCAGGTGAGACTTACTACGTCAGTGGAGCGCCGAGGACAGCGGCCACTGCAAGCGCAGCTGATGAACACAGTCTGGCAGCTAAAGTGCACCCGGATACTCTGAACCGCCACTCTGCAAAAGCAGGTAAGATTGTCAATCTGTGCGCTGGGTCCTTTGAACTTGCTCTGATTGATGCACTCCAGTGAGTGGGCTTGAGATTTTTACATCAGAGCCACCTTAGAACATCTGAAACTTGAACGCATTAGCTGGGCCTTGCTTGAATGTCGCCGCCTGTGAATGGTGACTAATCATCAGCTATAAGCTGGTGCATGGAACTGGAAAACTGACCCGGGTGCACTATTGAGCTTTCCTCAAAAAGGGCATCCATATTGTTTGCATTTGTTTGTGTTATATTGTTCTTTGTCTTAGTAGATAAATACTCCTTTTTACATAAAAGCAAGTATTTGACAGGACAATAATTTATTGTGGTGGCTGGATGTATTTCGAGTTATGAGCATATGTGCATGCCTTAGACCTCCCTGAGAACCTTTGGACTGCTCCCCCATGCTACCACTGAGTCAGATGCTTTAGTGGTTTCCCCTCCCCCCCCCCAGTTGCTTACAGCCCATATTAGGCCAGGCCCTGGGACATCAGGTATAAAAGGCCTCAACCACTGTGGTTGCGCCCAGTAATTCCTGCATGCCCCGTGACCCTCTGAAAGAGGTTTTGACAGTATTGAAATATGAAATGTAAGAATGCTCTATTAATTTTTGCTCGTATCACAACTTTGGAAACTTTCAGATCTTAAGATCGTGTATTATACAATGAAATGGATGGTTCTATTTTATTGAAGTCCTGAGGGCTTTCTGTCCCCATTGGTAATATGGCCAGGTAATTCCCAACATAGCTTACAAGAAATGTGGAAAGCTTATTACAAAGTTGAAGATGCAGTATTCACAAATGTGGATTTGTATTTTTCTTTCTACTTTCTACTAGTGACGGTTCAGCTCTCTCAATTTCTATAAAGTCAGTGAGAGAATGGAATGCTCAAACTCGTTATCTGGAGATGCACAACATGTGATCTAGTCCAATGGATGAAG
The DNA here is from genome assembly GCA_963921515.1 of Calotriton arnoldi. Classification (NCBI taxonomy): domain Eukaryota; kingdom Metazoa; phylum Chordata; class Amphibia; order Caudata; family Salamandridae; genus Calotriton; species Calotriton arnoldi. Next base: position 754,540 of record CAWUFW010008748.1, on the reverse strand, counting down.
ACGTGGCTGTAGCAAAAACTTTCACTGGCGATGTGGAGGCCGATTTGTGTATTTAAAAAAAAAAAAAAAAGCATATGTCACTGCGACAAGAGGTGCACACTTATTTGTGGTAAACAGCTAGTTTGTGTGTTCCACCACAATAAGTTTGAATACACTGAGTGAGGCAAAGGAGTCGTATTGGTCTTATCCCCCAGTTACCCAGCCTCCTTCATTCCCCAACACTGCCCTTCAGGAGAACTTTACTGAGAATTTTAAGAGTTGAAAGGATGCCTTTACCCCCTCCTTCCATCCTAAATTAAGACAATGGCTCTTGGTTACTGTTTGCACACCCCAGCATTTCTCTTATAACTCCCCTTTTATCGCATGAATCCCGGACACCAATGCAATGATAGGTGCCCGCTTGTGCGATCTTCCAGACTGACTTTCTAGGTTTTCCATGCTGTGAAGCTCTGTCTCTTACTGTGTCCACTGAAAATCTTGACCTCACAAAGAGGTACAATTTGGATTCTTTTCATGGGCAGGTAGGAGAGTTGTACTTATCTGAGCGCGCCTAATGTTTGCAGCTATTCCGTGTCCAGTCAGTCTTTGTCCCATAAGTGCTTGCCCTTTTATGATTGTCCTGCAACTGACTGTGTGCTGAAGTTACTAGCCCAATTGGTCATTGCATTTTTGGTGCATTTTAGGTACTTCAGATGGTTTGCTTCCTGCTTCTTAGAAATTCTGTGTGGAGTCAATTTGTTGCGGTGGATAATCTTCTCTTCCATTAGGGCCCGTTTGCTCTTTTCCTTTCCTATTGAAGCAGCCTCTGATGACCTACACAATGCCCTTGAGTGCTCTGCATCCTCTGAGCACTATTCCCTTGAAGATGGATGGATAGATGATGCCTGGAATTATTGCCTTGATTCCTCTGAAAAGTGTTATGTGGGGTCTGAACCAAAGCACAATTCCAAAATGGGCCAATTTTGCCTTCTCCAGGAGATCGAGCCCTGACTTCACAATGCGCTGTTGTAAATGCTGTATGCTGCATCTTGTTTCTCTTCTGGTTTGAGAGGACCCTAATTCTTAGTCATGCAGGCCTAGTCTATTACGCAGAATCCTTTGTTTTTACTAAACTGCGCATAACTCAAGGTCACAGTTGGTTTGTAGAACAAGGCCTTTCCTGCTCACTGGCCTGGTTCCATGTTACAGAGCCGGTGCTCACACCGTGCAGTATTTACCTTTATAATTAGTGGTTATAGGGTAGACATTTTTTGCTTTAATTGGGATCCAGGGGCTAATTAGTACGTTTTCCGTTGCCGTGGCTGGGTTGGGGCCCTAGTTGTCTCTGGAGCCTCTATCTCCCCGGTAGAGTTCGGAGTGCTAATTAGGTCAATAAGCAGTAGTCAATGGTGAATGAATACCTCATTGCAAACTGAATCCCTCGTGGTCATTGAAGAAATCCCGATGGTGTGGGAGTCCTACTCTTCCTTGCCGTTGGTTCCATCCCTCTTCTCCCAGATCTTCCCACACATGCCAAGGCGTATAATTTGGGATCCCACAGGAGGACATGATGGATTTAATGAAAGACTAGATACAGATTTTTCGAGCAGTTTGAATCTTGGCTGCAGAGGTTAACCAATCTTATGGGTGGTCTGAACTGTGCCTTATCCACAGGTGATCCACCGTTGCATTTTTTTGCCACATGACACACTGTTCCTTGTTAAAGTAAGTCCTAGATTCTTCCTTCGTCTCAGGGCTGTCTTAACAGCGTTATATGCCCCAGGTAAAAGCGGTGCACTTGTCCCTGCCTATACAACCACTCACAGGAATAAAAATGTTTAACGGAAAATTAGTCTTAAATTCTGGTCTGCATGGGGCCCCTATGCTCGTGGGCCCCCGGGCAACTGCCCAGTGTGCCCATGCGTTAAGACTGCACTTCTTTGTCTAACGTTTGCAATTGTTCTGTATTCTTAAACATTTTCATTAGGCAGTGTCTTAACTACAGGAAGAGAAGAGTTTAAGAGCGGAAGCAAGAGCCTGGCGGCTTGCACAAAAGTGATCATTTTGATAATGGCTTCAATTTGCATTTGTTAATCATGACTCGGAAGTCCATTTAGAAATCCATTAGCAGGATTACGAAAACCTGCTGAAGGAAGAGGAAAAAGCCTTCTCAGGAAGGTGGAGCTCTTTCTGCAGAGAAGTAACTTTACCCGAGTGATGTCAGCTGATGGTCTGGCTTGTTGGTAAGTGTGATGGTGAAGTTAGTCAGATACTGTGCGCCCAGTATTAGGCAGAAGCTTCATGTGCCCTTTACTTAAGTGCCAATTTTTCAATCCCCTTGTGCCAGTTTCTAGCTTCCCCAGCTTGTTCCCAAAGGGTATTGTTGTTTACCCATGATTAGACTCATGCAGGCTGGCCCATTTCAGGGTTGAGTGTTATTGTGATGAGAATCTAAACTTGTCTAATAACGTTCTAAATCCATCAGCAATTCAATATGTGTTCAGGAGCCAGACCCCCTTTCACATTTTCTTTGCGCAAAAGTTACTGTGCAAGAGTGACAATGTGCATCTCCTCACCTTTCTGATCGCCTTTACTTGACTTTGGTCCACAGTCCAGCAAACATGCATCCCAAATGGGACGTGAGAATCTGTATTCTGAGGTCAAATAAATCTCTTACGGTCTTGGGTTCAGGAAAAATAGCACTGTCCTTTCACAAAAGATCTGTGGGAGCTTCTCATTTACTCCCAACACCTGTGGGAGCTCCGCCTCCTAAACTAAGCTGCTTGCGCACCTAGCAGAGCTAGAGTCGTACCTGGGTATTCGCCGCCCATGCTTCAACAGAGGTGGTCCAGTGTGTGAAAAATACAAACTCAATCCTAAGGGATCTGCAGTAAAAGTACTTCATTTCGGCAAATCTCAATTTGGGTGACTATTGTTTTTCAGCTCTAGATATCTGGCCGTATGTATGCAAGACACAGCTTTACGTTTTTTGTCTACAGAAAACTCAGAACTTGTCTGCAGGAAAATTGTCAATTTTATTTAGCTCCATTCAGTGAAACGAGGGCTGCATCCTTCACCTGCAGCGATGAAGGTGCCACAGCTCTGATAAGAGGGAGCCCTGATCCAGGGTCCTCCTCTTCTAGCGGCAGGTCAAGGAGTTAGTCCTTCCTCACTCTCACCAGTGCACTTTAAGTTTGAGTGACAGCCCATGCACTCTAATAAGTATGGCTTTTCAAACTAGAGAATTAACACCCATCTACGGCATGAAGAAGCACATTGGTGCGCTTGACTCTGAGTTGGATGGAGCTATTGCTGTTGCTAGTAGGCGACTATTACCAGTCGGTCTCTCTTGCTGTTGGCATATCTGCTCATTCGTCTAGTGATCGGTATCCTTTCCAAGTGATATTTAACTTTTACCGTCTGTATCAAATCTGTGTTGTTTAGGCCTTCTCCCTTGAGGTCTGTGGGGCTGCAACGTAAGCTTTGACTATTGAGAAGCTTCGCACCCGTACTGTCCACTTCGAATATGAAAGATGGTTTATTTCGACGTTTAGAAAAGTATTAAACATGCATATTATATATTTGCATAATAAAATAGTAAAAATAAAAAGCTGAAAGTCATGTCATTGCTTACACATCATACAATAATAGTTAGTGAACAATCATATTCAGTTCATCCTAGTGATATTTTTCCGTGCAGCGTCATGACACATATGAACTGCTGCTTTTTAAAAAAACCAAAAAAAAAAACCCTTACCCTCCAAAAATGTAATGATTCTGAAGCATTAGTAGCCAAAAATAAGCTGGTCCACAGTGTTATACTCTTGCCTTTTGTCAATGTAGGTGTTAACGAGTGGTGGGAAACTATATAATTCACCAAACGGAACACATTGTGTGTTTGTATAAACTTATCACATCAACACGCATGTGTTTCATCATTTCGTGTCCGGCCTCTAGAGAGCATAGAAAATGGCGTTCAAGTCGAAATCTAGACCCTCTCAATAAACTTCATTCATATAAATTTGAAACCCAGATTAAATTTCATGTGACTTTGGGACCCAGATCAAATGGTGTTCCTGGTCCAATATAGTACTTGATGTATAATCTAGAACTGTTGGTTCTTTCAGATTGTGACCCTCTCGTTCATCCATTTGAAAAACCAGAAACGCCCTTTCACCCAGTTCTTACCTTTCTATCTCAAACTTTCAGATGCATAGACCAGGTCGGGTGTCCCAAATCCTCGCATGTTCTCTTAATGAAAGACAATCATGAGGTGGTGCTACAATTTAGACGATCGTCTTACTCGTTAGGCGAGATTGTGGGTTTGACCGAATTACCACCCAAAGAAGCAGTGGGATCAGTTCAGTAATGTTTTTACAAATATAGTAGTGAGCAGCCCTCATGTGCTGGTAAAGTAAGTGCAGCAGATATCGAACCTACAAGCATCACTTTCGCCTTTTAAAGTCACATTTGATAAGTTTCCTGCGGCATTTTCTAAATGTGTCTGAAAGAGTCGCCATCTTTGTCAGGAAGTTTCCTGGGACATCTGTTAAAAGGTCTGAAAGAGAACCCACCCTTTCTGGAATCCTCAGTTTTTGAGCGAATCAGTCTCTCTCATTAGAGAACTGTGGGTGGGAGAAGAATCCCGCCCCGCCCCCCCACTTGTGTTTTGAGTGAACGGTCAGAATCCCAGCAGGGTGCAGCACTCGGGGACTGGGGTCATCACCGTACGAGGCTGGAGCAACAAGGAGGTTGGTGCAAGGAGTGTGCAAATGAAAGACCGGGGCAAAGTGGTGGAACCCCAGCTGTGCACTACGTGAAAAAGGACACCACAGACTTTAAGGGAGAATAAACAGAAAGGAATTGTATTTTGTAGTTGTGTGCGCTAAAATACTGGTGATTGAGCAGTAGTAGATAATGGGAGGGAGTTTTACAATTCCATTCCCAAACCGAGACCTATGGTTGTTTGAGTATGCGGTTGTCATGGAGACAAGAAGTTTGTGAATATTTCCCTTGTTAAATTTAAATAAACAAAGGTACGTCACACCTCCGTAATGGTGAGAGTAATTGTTTATTGAAATAGCCTTTATCGTCTTAGTGTTGATGGCCTTGCTCATATGGCAGATTACTACCAAATGTTAGTGATACTGGTGGTATCATTTGCAGGTTCAGCAAATTGGAGGAGCTATGTTTATGTAACAGAGTAAATATTGAAAATATTTGATATTTTAGAAATCTTATAAAGGCACGCCCAGTTTATGAAGGAGTAAGTAACAATTTGATTTTCCAAAGGAATCCGGTTGGCTTATCTTCGGCGAGTTGATGAGAGAGTAAGACCCCATGTCCTGTTTGAACAGTGCAGCGCCAGTATGCAATAAAATGGGAAGATTCAAGTTACTGTGATACTGTCGCGTTAGGAGCTACACTTGGCTCCTGACCAGACCTGTACATAGAGGGCACCTATATAGTAACATTAAGGTAGAAAAAAGGAATGCCACTGTGCATGAATAGTTCATTCGATGTGAGGGATGAGCTCATTTTGGGATCCCTGGCGGGGGCTCCTGTCGGGATGCCTAGCATGGGGTGAGGGGGGGCTCCTGTCGGGATGCCTAGCAGGGGGTGGGGGGGGCTCCTTTCGGGATGCCTGGTTGGGGGGGCTCCTCTCGGGATGCTTGTCGGGGAGGCTACTTTCCAGTCTTCTTCCCCATTTGCAGGAAGTATTTTTCTGTCTGGATGCGAGACATGGCTTACTATCTGATATTCTTCACCCATTTTCCACTTCAGGTACATACTCGGTTGACAGTTTAAAGCTCTGCATTGTCTGACGTTTCTTGAACTGCAGATTTGTTTTCTACCCTCAAGTTAGAATTTGGTGCATTCAAGAGTCTTTAAAAGACAATCGCTCCGACTTTTAGGGCGCCACCGGTGAAACCAGGGGCAAATAGGTGCCCAGTGACGCATGTAGACCTCTTTATTGCACAGTGTGATACCTGCACTTCCTGCCTGATCATGCTTCATTTAGGTACTTTATATCATAGGGACTCTGCCTCAAGGCACAGCAAAGCACTTTAGAGAACATTTTTACAGAAACCTGGAGCACGTTGAACACGGGATGTAGTATGTCCAACACCATTGTGTTTGTGGCATCTGGTACAAACCAAATCACAGAAAATGGGGCATGATTCTAAGTCCGATTGGAATATGCAATTGGGACAGTACTAGACAACACATTAAGGCTTTGCGTCGCCCTGTGGAGCATGCGCACAATGAGGACATCATTTTAAAGGGCTGATGGGCTTGCCTTTGTTGTGCAGATATGAATGCAGTATCTAAATCCAGCCTTAGTTGTAGTGTAATAGGAAAAACGATGTCGAAGAAGGATGCACTGAGAATAACCTGTATATTAATGTACAATGGTTTCAAAGACTTGTGCAACGTATAAGCACATAGGTTAATGACCTGTCATGTGCCTTTGACATTGAAGGGGTTTTCAACAGCTGCAGAGTAGCACCACCATTAATTCTACACTGAAATAAGATCTTTTGTGTCTATTGTTGGCCGTGGTTGCGTCCTTACAGTGGTTAGCGGAGTAGCAAGGACGGCATCTTTAAAATAACTAGCACGGGCAAAGCAAATAGGTCTGGTTTCATTTTGAGCCATTTGGCTTTCAGTGCTTGTTTCTTTAAAGGATTCTGTAAAACTGTTAGGGAAGCTACTGGACCCTCGATCTAAAAAAAAAAAAGTCAAAGCAAAAATATTTTTGGTCACAAAAAGCACTTATCGCCATAGTAGTCCGTGGCACTGAAATGGAATAACGTTTTGTGTGGATGTGCTTCTAGTGAAAGGGCAGAATGCTGCCTCTCACAGTAGAGTTTTCCAATGGTGGAAGTCATGGATATCAATCCACCAAAATGCTAGGGGTAGCGGAAGTGACATGGCACGACATTTAACTCCAATGACATCACAGGAAGAGACCTCATTTGACCTTTGTCCTGAAGCTATCCTAGGAAGTTATTTCACCAAAATTCTCAACCATAAAATAAGTGCAGTGCCTATGTTTTTATAAAAATAAATCCTAAAATTTCCAAGCACGCCTATTGGATGCTTTGGCATTTACCATTATTGCTCCACTGTCCATCATGCTATAATGCTGTACAACCGTCATACTGTGCTGCATTTATTTGCTAGAGAAAATGACTTTTTTCGTGGCCCCTGTCTCCCTCTTTTATCTCTCCTTTTCTCTCATTTCCAATCTCTCTTGTCAAATTTCTATATTGCATATTTCTCTGCAGTGCTTAACATGTTTTATTTTATTGAATGTGCTTTACACAGTTACGTTCCCTGCAGGCGACAAAGTAAACAAAGTCCGAGAGCCCTGTTTAATTTTTGTTCCCTGCACTGCCTTTGTTGCCTCTGAGTCTATGGGTCGCAAAGGCAGTGACAGGGGTCACATGGGGCAAGTCAGGGGTCACAGCTGCGACCCCTAAATGAAATCCATGATTGAAGTGGATTGACCCATTGCCACATTGTTTGCCCCAGTGGGAAGAAGAAAAATGTGAATGACCCACTAACAGACCAATGGATAAGGAGGGTTGGCTGTAAGCAGATTATACATGTAATATTAGTAAAATCAAAAGGTATTGGCTGAAGCCTTACCTAAATGGGCCTGCATTAGAGGAAAGTAAGCAATTGCTTTCTATATACTATGCATCTATGAGAAATAATTTAATGTGTGGTCATTCACTCTTAATTTGAGGTGTAAATTAGCCCCACAGACATACCAATGCATTACCTCCATGGATAGTGGAATAGTAAACCAAATAACCAATAGCATAAGGTGAGAGACCTAAACCTCTGGTCAGAGTCAAAGCCCACTCTGTGTATAGTTTTATGCATTTGTAACAATTGGTATGTCTGCTAGACCTAAAAATGGTTGTCCTTTTAAACCGCCCACTTGGCTGGGCTACTTTTAGGAGCTTCAGCCACTGCAGAAGTCAAAAGCACCAGATCTCTAAGGGCAAAGCTTTTGGGTGGAGGGGGTGTTTGGGTTGTGACCCCCCAGCCAAAATAAATGCATACTTGGCTTGAGAGTTGAGTCTGGGGGCCCTGAGTGAGGTCGTCTATGCCGTTCATTTTTCTCGTCATGCTCGTTTGACTAAAAGGTTTTTTAAACTTTTTTTTTTTTTTTTTTGTAAGGAACTTACAGGGGCCCACCTAATGCAAATTAGTATTGAACCTGTACCTCATGGGAACAGTATATCCCACGCTTTGGCCAGGATCCCTCCACCCTTTGGCATACTGTTTTTAGTTTGAGCCTGGGCAGCGCATGCGCTGCTCTGCAAGGCATGCTGTATTCTAGTATAGGCTTGAAGCCACGCCCACTCTCTGCCCATATTTGACATTGGCTTGTGTCAATGTCCTTCGTAAATGCTGGCTTCTAATTCGTTAATAGGCTTGTTAGTCCCTCCTTAGTACCGCCTTGTCTTCATTTGTAACCTCCCGTGAGGACTTGCCCTTTTACTTCTGTTACACTGTCTTATTTAGTCTATAAGCACTATTTTCTTTAATGAGTTTCTCCTACTGCAGGCACAACATGCTTTGCTGCAACATTAAGCACGCTACACACGCTTTCACTTTCCAAGCAGCACGGGACAATGGCAGTTGCTTATTTGAAATGAAATAGGTCTTGCATTTACAAGAGTTTGAGCTATTGGCCTTGTAAATGACAATGCCTTTTATTTGTGTTAATTATCAAAACCGATAAATAAAAGGCATTGTCATTTACAATGCAAATAGCTTAAACTCTCGCAAATGCGAGACCTATTGCATTGCAAATGCTTGTTTAGTTCTGGCTTAAAGTAGTGTTAGCAGGCATGTCCCAGTGCTTCCGCCCGTTCTATAAACTTTGCTCGTGTGCTCCCTTTCTGCATGCTGAGTGACTGCTCAAAGGGGTTGACGGACAGGCCAGCATGTCGTGTTAGACTGGTGCCTATTGGAGTCTTTTGATGCAAGCGACGTCTTCGTTTCTGTCATAAGTCTCCTGTACTTGAAATGCGGCCATAATTAGTAGGAAAAGATGAACCCCAGCAGGCAGTCATTAAAAGCAGCAACGCCTCGCTGCAGAAAGAGCGTTTCCAGATGCGGCCCTTTGATTTGCAGATATTGAGAGCTCGCTAGTGATCCTTGGAGGGGCGCCTGAAGCAAAATGTCACCCTAGCTGGCAGCTCGCGGCTCCAACTCTAATGCTGTCAGTTTGCAAATGTCAGCTGAATCTAGGTGTGTGCGCGTGGCAGCCCGGAACCGGCTCGCTCAGTCATGCTGGGTGCAACTTGCATTACGTCTTCCCGTGGTAGAACCAGTGCTTTAAATGGGCAGGTACCGTCTGGTACGGAGTACCTGCACTACTTTAATTTGAAATGGAGAGTACCGGCATTTCTCAGAGGCAAACAGGTACCTGCACTTCTACATTTCGATTTGAAACTCTGGGTAGAACACAGGTCTTTCTTTGGCTTGGTTACTTCATAAGGTGGGACTGACTGAAAGGGTATGTGCTTGGTGGAGAAATTGTAAATTAATGGAAAATGGACCAGCGGCGGCAGGCGAACTTTGAAAATGGTGGGGTGTGAATGGTTCATTTCTGATCACCATGCCACCTGTGATGTGATGAGGGTTGCACTGCCATGTTTGGCACTCCAGTTGTGGGTCATAGGGCAACTTTTCAGCTTTCTTGCAACACAGAGCTGCGTTTCTGAATGCCCTGCAGTAGTGGGCAGGTCTTGAGAAGGCATTGTAGGGCATTTTGGCCATCTCTCCTTCTGGTGCAGCTCCTCATCGACCAGTGCTTTGCACTGTGCCATCTAGTGGTTTTGTACAGGATGTCACTAGTAGTTGTGTACTTAAGTTCCTAAGTGTTGAGATTTGTTCCAGGCTTCCACATGGCCCATCTAAGTCGGATCTGGTCTCTCGGTTTAAGCCAAGCCCCGTCCCTCTTCAAAGCATGGCCTCATTCAAAAAACCCTCCTGCCTGCTTACCAGGCAACCAAAGGTGCCGTTCCACACTCACCCCGGGGTTCTACTGAATGCTATGGCTGCTGAATTAGCTTCACCCTCTTATCCTCCAGCTTAGCAGCACAGCCTTCCCTGCCAAGGTCCTTCGCTTCATTCTAATCCTTCCACTTCAAGCCTTCACTGTAAAAGGAGCTGCCATGAGTTCTAGTCCTCAACTCTGTGAAGTACCCCGATCCGGGAGCCATTCTTCCATCCCTGCCCTTTTAGGTTTGTCATCAATTGTGACCCAGTGAGCTTCACTTGACACTACAAGCCAAGAAAACCAACTACTGGCGCCAGTCCCTCAGCTGTTGATTGCAAAGTCGCTTATTCGGCGAAGCTCCTCTATTTTGGAACAGAGCGCATTGAGATTTCTCCGAAGTGTTACTAATTCTTCCCTGGATAGACCATGGTTGGGTGGTGGCCAGCATTTTCTATCCCAGCCTGCATGTGTGGCCAGGATCCTTTGCACTCTCGCTTCCCTTGGTTTTCTCTCTGTAATAGACGTAAGGCGGCTACTGCTGGGTGGTTTGTGTTGTGCTCTCCTTGTCTATTGGTTTGTCATCAGATCTCACTGCATCACCTAGATACCTTGTTTCCAGTAGCAGTCTTTACATTTTTGTTATAGTCTTTGTTTAAAAAAAAAAAAAAGGATTTAGAGCATAAGTGCCTTTGCGTGTACTGATAAAAAACCAAACCAATTATGCGTGAAGTTTGTGAAACGTTTGACCAATCCTTCCTAACTTGCTTTAGAGAAACCTTTCTCCTTGCCTCATCAAGTAGGTCGTACCCAATGATCAGGGTGCCACAGTGGGAGTACGAGGGGCTGCACGTAGAGTACGTTTCTGTGCTTGTTGTGGCACCGCTATCCCATTGGGAGTCCCCAAGATGTTAGATACCTTTTGAAAGCTGTTCATTTGAAGTGTGGATGGTATGTATGAAAAATGAGGGGAACATCCTTATTGGAAGGTGTTGCCCTCGCACACCCATGTGGGTGTCATGCTTCATCATCGGGCTTAGCTCCTTGCTAGGCCGGCACTGCAGCACCCTGTGAGCCCCGCTAGAGGGCTCTTTAGCGGAGACCTTTTCTTAGCTGTAATGATGAGTGCAGGTGTGTAGGGATTCAATGGTGTGTGTGTGTGTGGTGATGAGTGTATTAAAACTACCTAGGGGGTACAGTTAATTTTTCAATCAATGGTCCCCTCGGTAGGGTTAAAAACAGGTGAGTGTAGATTGTCAAATATTTCCAACCGCATTATTTCAAAGGAACAGCTACCCTCTTTTTGTTGAGATATTCCAAAATGGGAGCATGGGTACTGGACCTTTAATTGCTTCCGGTCTCTCCTTCTTGTGATTAAGATATCTTCGGAACTAGTTTTATGGATCTTGGAAGCGTCGACGGCTCAATGGGTCATGTCTTTGTTGCTGTCACGTATAGATTATAGAAGGGCATATGTAACAGTTGTATTAAGCCACTACAGATCTTGCTGAGAACAATTGAACACATTTCTGGACCATCAGACAAACAAACACTAACATATTAACCCCTTCGATGCTTATGACGAGCTGGACTCGTCATGGCACACAGTGGTCGTGTGCTCATGACGAGTCCAGCTCGTCATGAAACATCGCCTGGGAAATCCCTCTGGTGCGGGCACCAGAGGGATTCCACAATGCCACAAGAGCCTCGGGAGTTGGGGAAGAGCTTCCCAGCTCCCGAGGCCCCCCCTGAGTTTCCCTGGAAATGACGATCGGCGCGCACGTCGCGCTGGCGTCATTTCAGTAAAACTGAAACTGAAATGAGCCAAGAGGCTCATTTCAGTTTCCCCTACGATGCTCAGGGGCTATCTCAGCCCCCTGAGCACGTAGAGAAGACGGGAGAGGTATCGTTGGAAAGGGAGAATCTCCTTTCCAGTGAGTACCCCTCCCCAGTGGATCCCTGCTTGGGGATCGCCACAGGAGGGCGATTCCCAAGCAGGGATCCACCCACTAGACACCAGGGAGGGGGAGCGGTCCCTTGGGCAAGGGCCTTTGCTCCCCCAATTTAATTTGGCAAACTGTAGTCTTTTTGCCCCCAGAGGGGGACAGATGGGGGCAGTAGCCCTAATCTGCCCCCCGGGGAGGGCAAAAGCCCACTAGACACCAGGGATTTTTTTTAGGAAGTAAAAATAAGGGTGGGGGCTGCCCAAAACGGGCATGCCCATACCCCCACCGCCCCGCAATCATTAGTCTTTCTGCCCCTCTGGGGGGCAGATGGGGCATTGGCCCCTAATCTGCCCCTTCGGGGGGCAGAAAGCCCACTAAACACCAGGATTTTTTTTCGCACCATTTTCTTAGGGTGGGGCTTGCCCGAGCGAGCACGCATGTGCCCCCACCCCGCCACCATTACAGCCTTTCTGCCCCCTGGGGGGCAGATGGGAGCAGTAGCCCCAATCTGCCCCCACGGGGGGGCAGAAAACCCACTAAATGCCAGGGATTTTATTTTGCACAATTTGTTTTAAGGTGGGGGCTGCCCAAAATGGGCATGCCAATGCCCCCCACCCCTGCCACCATTACAGCCTTTCTGCCCCCCCCCTGAGGGCAGATTGGGGCGGCAACCCCAATCTGCCGCCCCAATAGGGGCAGAAAGCCCACTATCCAACAGGGATTTTTTTTTGCGCAATTGTTTTTAGGGTGTGGGCTGCCCGAAACGGGCACGCCAATGCCCCCACCGCCCCCCCACAAAAATGAGTCTTTCTGCCCCCCGGGAGGCAGATGGAGCTGTAGCCCCCAATCTGGCCCCCCGGGGGGCGCTGAAAGCACACTAGGAACCATGGATTTTTTTCTTTTATTAGTGTAGGGGTAGGGGCTGCCCAAAATGGGCATGACAATACCCCCACCCCCAGAGAAATTCCAGTCTTTCTGCCCCCTCGGGAGGGAAGATGGTGGCAGTGGCCCCTGATCTGCCCCCTGGGGGGGCAGAAAGCCCACTAGGCGCCAGCGAGTACGCAGGCTTTTTTTATGCGTGGGGGTGGGGGCTGCCCAAAATGGTCATACCAATGCCCCCACCCCCACAAAAAATAGCCACGGTCTTCCTGCCCCCTTTGGGGGCATATCGGGACAAACCCCCTCCCCCAATTCCCCCCCCCAGGGTGGCAAAAAGCCCACTAGGCTCCGACTTTTTTTTAGCAATGTGCCTACCTGTGGATTTTGGGCCTTAGCGCAGCTGGCACGTAGGGAAACCTAGCAAACCTGTACATTTTTGAAAACTAGATACCCAGGGGAATCCAGGATGGGGTGACTTGACTGGCTCTCACCAGGTTCTGTTACCCAGAATCCCTTGCAAACCTAAAAATTCGTCAAAAAAAACACATTTTCCTCACATTTCTGTGGTGGAAAGTTCTGGAATCTGCGTGGGTCCACAAAATTCCACCCACCCCACGTTCCCCAAAGTCTTCCGAGAAAAATAGTACCTCACTTGCATGGGTAGGCCTAGTGCCCGTGACAGGCAAGGGCCCAAAACCTATTTAGGAGACATCAAAATTACCTATCACAAAACAACCTGGTTTTGCAAGGGGGGGTCCCATGACTTTTTGGCCCCGGGCTTGGCGGCCATCTAGGGAAACCTACCAAACCCACACATTTTTGAAAACTAGACACCCGGGGGAGTCCAGGGAGGTATGGCTTGCGTGGATCCCCTAACGTTTTCTTACCCAGAATCCCCTGCAAACCTGATATTTTGCTGAAAAAAATCACTTTTTTCACACATTTTTGTGTGGTAAAGTTGTGGCATCACGGGGCTGACACAAATTTCCTACCACCCAGCGTTCCCCCAGGTCTCCCGATAAAAATGGTGCCTCACTCGGGTGGGAGGCCCAAGTACTCGCGACAGGCAAGGGCCCACAACGTATTGAGGCGACCTCAAAATTGCTTATCACAAAACGACCTGGTTTTGCAAGGGGGGTCCACATGACGTTTGGCCTGGGGCTCGGCTGACCACCTAGGGAAACCTACCAAACCCACACATTTTTGAAAACTAGACACCGGGGAGTCCAGGGAGGTATGGCTTGAGTGGATCCCCCAACGTTTTCTTACCCAGAATCCCCTGCAAACCTGATATTTTTGCTGAAAAAATCACTTTTTTTCACACATTTTTGTGTGGTAAAGTTGTGGCATCACGGGGCTGACACAAATTTCCTACCACCCAGGGTTCCCCCAGGTCTCCCGATAAAAATGGTGCCTCACTCGGGTGGGAGGTCCAAGTACCCGCAACAGGCAAGGGCCCACAACGTATTGAGGCGACATCAAAATTGCCTAACACAAAATGTTGTGGGCCCTTGCCTGTCGCGGGTACTTGGGCCTCCCACCCGAGTAAGGCACCATTTTTATCGGGAGACCTGGGGGAACGCTGGGTGGTAGGAAATTTGTGTCAGCCCGGTGATGACACCACTTTACCACACAAACATGTGTGAAAAAAGTGATTTTTTTTCAGCAAAATATCAGGTTTGCAGGGATTCTGGGTAAGAAAGCGTTGGGGAGCACCATAGCCATACCTCCTGGAATCCCCCTGGTTGTCTACTCTTCAGAAATGTGTGGGTTTGTAGGTTTCCCTAGGTGGCCAGCCCCAGGCTAAAGCATCAGGATCGCAAAACCAGGTGAGTTTTGTATCATAGGCACATTTGGGCAATTAGCCTCAACTACATTATGGGCCTTGCTCAGTCAGCGGGCACTAGACCTACCCACACAAGTGAGGTACCATTGTTTTCGGAAGACCTTGGGGAGGCGCGGGGTGGGAGTGTAATTTTGTGGCTCACGCAGATTCCAGAACTTTCACCACAGAAAAGTGAGGAAAATGTGGGGTTTTGCCAATTTTTAGGTTTGCAAGGATTCTGGAGTAACAGAACCTGGTGAGAACCAGTCAAGTCACCCCATCTTGGATTCCCCTGGTGTCTACTTCTCAGAAATGTATGGGTGTGCTAGGTTTCCCTGAGTGCCGGCAGAGCTAGGGTTCAAAAACTACAGCTAGGCACTTTGCAAAAAAAGGGTCATTTTTCACTGTGAAAATGTGGTGCGTCCACGTTGCGTTTTGCGCTGCTTCCTGTCGCGGGCACTAGGCCTACCCACACAAGTGAGGTACCATTTTTTTCGGAAGACCTTGGTGAGCGCGCGGGCGGGTGGAATTTTGTGCATCCACGCAGATTCCAGAACTTTCCACCACAGAAAAGTGAGGAAAATGTGGTTTTTTTGCTAATTTTTAGGTTTGCAAGGGATTCCTGGGTAACAGAACCTGGTGAGAGCCAGTCAAGTCACCCCATCCTGAGATTCCCCTGGGTGTCTAGTTTTCAAAAATGTATAGGTTTGCTAGGTTTCCCTAAGTGCCCGCAGAGCTAGGGTTCAAAAACAACAGCTAGGCACTTTGCAAAAAAAGGTGTAACTTTTCATTGTGAAAATGTGGTACGTCCACGTTTTGTTTTGAGCCATTTCCTGTTGTGGGCACAAGGCCTACCCACACAAGCGAGGTACCATTTTTATCGGGAGACTTAGGGTAACACAGAATTGTAGAGCAACTGTTATTACCTATTGACTTTTGATGCATTTCTGCCTCCCAAATGAAAGACCATGTGTAAAAAAATAAGTCATTTTGAAAAATGACCTATAATTCTCATGCTAGTATGGGTACTCCCAATTTTGGAAATGTGCAAATATCTACTGTTTCTAAAATCTACATTTTGTTCCCATTTCAGAAATACATAGGTGTCTTTCATAACAATTTTTCCATGTATACATTTTCCCAAAATAATTGCTATATACCCGGTACATAATAAAAAACCATTGCAGTCGCTGCTCCAGTTATTGGCTATGGGTTCGTTGGGTTCTTGGTGAACCTACAAGTCCTATATATCCCACAACCAGTAAGGTCGAGGATGTAACGGTATATTGCTTTCAAAGAGCTGTCATTATTAGAAGAAGTTACAGGTGAAAACGTTGACACAAAAGGCTGTTTTCCAACTAATGTTTAATTTTTCCTATATCTAACTGTTAGTTTCTATAAAGAAACCTTGAAGAATCTACACAAATGACCCCTTGCTGAATTCAGAATTTTGTCTACTTTACTAAAATGTATAGCTTTCCAGGATCCATTATTGCTTTTATACCCATTTCTACCATTAACTGGAAGGAGGTTGAAAGCACAAAAATAGCAAAAACAGGCTATGTCCCAGAAAAATGCCAAAACTGTGTAAAGTTTTTGGTTTTCTGACAAAAGTCTGTCATTCCCTAAAAGCTGGGAAAATGGTGATTTCAGCCCCACAAACCCTTTTTTGATACCATTTGCAGGGAAAAACCCAGACTCTTTCATTTGCAGCACTTTTTTCCCATTTTTCCCCAAAAACCCAAAATTTAGCTGTATTTTGGCTAATTTCTGGGTCCCCTTCAGGGAATCCACAAACCCTGGGTACCTTTAGAATCCCCAGGATGTTGGAAGAAAAGGACGCAAATTTGGCGCGGATACCTTATGTGGTCAAAAAGTTACAGGGGCCTAAGCGCGAACTACCCCAAATAGCCAAAAAAAGGCTTAGCACAGGGGGGGGGAAAGGCCTAGCAGCGAAGGGGTTAAACAAAAAGGGTGCAAACTATAAAATATGATGAGAAAAGCTTGCCGACTGGTGCAGACAATAGATATTAAACGACAATTAGGCTATTTCAAATCTTAAAATATAAAATTAAATGCATGCTGAATGGCATACATTTCAAAATATGAAATAGAGAGCACGCAGATTTGGTCAAACCTAAAATTGTGAAACGACAAACATACTGACCAGCACAGACATCGGCTGGTGCAAACCTTTCAAATATGAAATAAAAAGCAGGTTATCTTGCACAAACCACAAAGTATGAAATGGTAGTCATGCTGACTGGCTCAAACTATAGAACACGATGGGCAGAGGATAATTAATGGTGCAAACACGTATTAAACCATTACATTGTTGCACGGCATGGGTGCAAATCTATTTTTAGGAACCATCGACTGTAAGACTTATTTTTGGCCAATTGGAGTCCAGTCTACAAAACAAAATCCCCGGTAGACTGTACATTGTGGGTACCGCACTGTTGGTAGCACTTCGAGCAAGAAAAACCTTGTCCTAATGAATTTTGTGACTCACTATTCATATTAAAAAAAACAATTAATGGGTGCGGTTAGACGCCTCACATCAACTCGACTGACTCTCCACATGAATCGTATCTTTTTACCTCTTGATTCAGTTCTGCTGGCTTAGTCCTTTTTGAATTTACGCTCGTAGCCCACCAATGACTTAAATCTTGGTTTGTCTTGAATTCCTAGGACTTGGTCCAGCTCCATCTTCCACCATTGACCCCTCCCTGATTGATTTGAAAAAAAGGCCTGCCTGTTGAACAGTTTAATGTAGCATGGAATGTGCCCAGAGATATCAGCCCATTTTACAAGGAAAAAGAGCAGTAGCCTACAACATGGTATCAGGTTAAACTGTTATAGCATACCCATAAAGTAGAGGGTTAAAGATGCAGATCTGTAGGGGAGTTTGCCAACTCAGTTACTGATGTATTCATTTCTTGTGATCCATCATGAATCTGTTTTTTTATTGAGGCATTGAAATACATGTGTCTGCGCATTTTTAGATTTTGCTTGCACAGCACTTGCGAAATCTCTTGTTATTGAACAGAAAAAATCTTTACGTCCTGCCCAATACTTACCTTTACTTACCATTTGTTGATTCCAATGTCGCTCTAATTTACATGCTTCTGATTGGTCAGCATGTCGTTGTCTTCCTGCTCTGCTTTGCCTGTCCATGCCGTGGAGATTGGCCAGAGTACAGCTTCCGGCCTCTGGCTAGTGGCCAGTGTCCTTCCACTGAAGGTACTTTAAAAAAAATTTGCGATCAAGCACTCCATATGAGTGCATCTGCAGGCCATTTTCTCTCTTCCCCGGCGTGTTAACACACCACCCACTGCCGTTGTTTTTAATGAACCCCACCACGTCCTTCTCCCTGCTTTTTCTTTTTAAACCCCCCCCCCCCCCCCTTTGCTTCAGCCACCTCCCATGCCCTCACTCGTGTCTGGTATGAAATAAGATTACACCGCCTCGCTGGCTTTTGAAAATCTTGTGCTAGTCGTTTTTGTTTTTTAGCAGTATAATAAACTGTAAAAAACACAAATTGCACTCCTCTAGGTGAGTGTAAAGGCGTCCAAACCTCTGGAAAAAAAAGTGCAATTTTACTCCAAATACCACCAGGCGCGGAAGGGGATAAGATTTGTTGCACAAAACAAAGTCACAGAATGCATAATTCTCGTGGCTAAAACCAGTCTGGTTTACAATAGAAGCTTCTAAGCACAATGTAACCAAAGTGTTTGTAGAGTGATCTGATTCCCCTCCATGGCTTCATAAACACTCCATGACCAGAGTGCATAGATACCCTAGTTTGAAAATAGCACCATGCAATGTGGTTGACCGATCGAGGTGAAACCTATTGGCTTTGCCAATGCTTGTTTTTAGAAGATGTTTGTCATAGCCCTCCTATTCGTGGGGAGGGAGTTGGGTAGTTTGGAGGGCATGCCTGAGATTTTCATCGCCAGGCTTGTTTTGAACGTTGGTGATTTGCTGAGGACCCCTGCTTGTTGCTTGAACCTCTTACTCCTCCAGAGAAAGTCAACAAATTTGATGGGTATGGTTCGGGGAGGGAGGGTTGGGGGGGGGGGTCCTTGAATGTTAAGCAGCATACTTTAAATTTCAATCAAGCTTTTAATGGTAGCAAATAAAGGTCTCACGATGGTTTGAATTTGTTATGGAGTTTGCCAGCTGTGAGCCTGTAGGACCTGTAATCTTTGTTCAGCAAGGTTCAAGAGTTGGTCATAGGCGATCATCTGCGGTAGTGCCTACTCGAACCTTGGCAGAGGCTCATCTTGGCCGAGCCTGGGCCTTTTTGAAAGACTCTTATTGCACTGTTTGCTCATTATTATATGATGCTGCATCAGGAGGTTTGCTGTGTTCTCCGCTCTAGGAAGATCACTGCCTCAAGATGCGAGGGCTTGCAGTTGCAACACCCCCTAGCCTAGGCATATTAGTTTGTGGCAGACCTTTAATTTTGCATCTTTTTCTGTCATCTTTGGGTCTGCTGGCTCTTTTTGCTAGTTGAGCACATGCCCAGAGAAATCCAGTGTCCTTTCGCTAAAAAATACCTTGGCTCAGAGTGACCATCTATTTACAGAACTCCCCAAGAGATTGCCACCGCCCTCCTCTCAGCTATTATTGACACACCACCCCGAGCCCATTGTCTGCGCTGCCATGTCATCATTTGAGATTTATTCTGCTCCCATGTATCCCCCATAGTCTTCTGTGCCTTTGCTTCTGGGCCCAATTGTCTGTTGTAAACACCTGCTCTTGTACTGTAGATTCATAGCTAGACCTATATACATCTCATGTGGGAGTGCTCCATGGCTGCAGTGGAAGCAGCCTGCCTGATCTGGGATAGCTTTCTTTTGGATGACAAATTAGTCAAACCAAGGTCTTAAGAGTGCGGGGTCTCTCAAGGCTCAACCCATTGATTGACAGGACGTTTGCTTATTTGTTCATCAGCGAGCTTTATTCCTGCACTACAAAAATCTGCTTTTGTTATTTAAATTGAACATCTGTATCTCGGGTCTAACTAAGGATCACATCCTGTCCGTATGAGACCCATTATTGTTCCTTATATACACCCATTGTTAGGCGCATTGCAAAAGTCTCCAGCTGGAAGGTTAGACAAACGATCCTGTTAGCGTCTAGGTGGCTGTCATAATGAAGCAACTTTTTCCTCAGCCCATCATTTTGGAAAGAAAATGTCAACTGCCGGAGAAATAAAACCTTAAAGTATATGTTAATGCCAAAATATCTAAAAATTCAAGATTTGGTAGCTTGAGAGAAAAAATTTGATCCGGGCATGCTTAGGACTATCTTAGCTACGGTCTAAGACCAAAAAGATGTTTTTTTTTCATTAGAATCCGTTGTGAGAGCTCGGTCTTTCAAGAGCAAGTGTTTTGATGTGTTCACTTCATTTAAAAGAAGGATCAGCCTTGTGTATCAATGTTTAAAACTCCCACACAAACACCTGTCTGAAAATGGTGCTCTTTCAGCCATGGTATTTACACCATCCTTTAATAATTGGTCGACCACAGCATCTGTCCCCAAATACAGGTATAGACTACCCATTTTGCGACTTGCACTTTCCTTAATTTGCCAAGAGATGGTCACGATTGGTCGCCTGCCATGATTGTGCCCTCTCCTCAGTTTTTCTTGTGCCTTATATTAGGTAGTGAAAGACACACAATTGATGGACGGAATGCAGAACAAATCGAAACATTCACCCCCAGTCAAGAGATCTGGGTTAAATAAATCATTGTTTTGCTCACCATGCCACCCCAGTTTAGACCTGGCCATATGCAAATCAGTCTTGACCCTGTGCCTCATGGGAACAGTCCAGCCCGAACTGCCAAGAGAACGATGGATTTAACCCAGATCTCTTGACTGGGGGAGAATGTTTGAATCATTCAGCATTCCGTCCATCATTTGTTGGTTACACTTATATTAGGTAGTGGCCATAATTCAGTCTAGCAGTGGCTATCTGTTAAGTACTATCTGCAAGTGTGCCTCCTCTCTCCCTGTCCCTGCCTTTGTTAGGTTGAAGAACTAGTGCTTTGCCAGAGTTTTGTGCTGCTTTATTACACTGTGTGCAACCTAAAGTGTTGTGGAGTTCTGTTTGAATGACTCCTGTGTCTCAAGCTCCATTCTGTTATACACTTCTATATGTTCACTGTTGTCAATCACCCCTAGATATGAAGATTGTTAGTGTTCAACATGAGCAGCCGAATGCAAACTTTTCATTTTCAGGACCCTTGAAACCATAGACTCCAGATGATGCCAGATGTTGCAGTCTTACAGCAGCAGTCCCCACATTTGGTCATGTATCATGAGCCGAAGTTCTTGGGTGGGACAGGTGTGCCCAGGCGTGGGTCCCGTGCATACTGTGCTACTAGAACCAAGATATACCCTACAGATCTCTAACAAGGGCAACACTGGTCTAGGGTTGCTTGTGTTCTGGTTCAGGCTTGGCAGCTCGGTCTATACTGTTCCTATTGGAGCAGGGTCAAGACTGATTTGAATATGGCTGGGTCCAATATGAGGTGGCATGGTGTGCAAAATAACGATGGACTGGGATGCAGCAGTAAGTGATAACCAGTGGCTGAGATTAATTCAAGCATTCCATCTATCATTATTTTGTATACTGAAATTCTTGGGCAGTAGGGGTGTTAGAAATGGGATTTTTGGTAGGCGTGGGCCAAAGCAAGGCAAAAACCACCACTCTAGTCAGGATAAGGGAGTTACACGTCTAAAATAACCCCTGCTCACCCCCTTGGTAGCTTGCAGCCAGGCTTATCTTAGAGGCAGTGTGTAAAGCATTTGCAAATAACCAACAGTAATACAGTGTAAGCACTACAAAGGGACACCACACCAGTTTAGAAAAATATCCAATATTTTTATATACTTAAGACAAGACCAAAAACGATAAAAAATCCCCAATACAGTGCTCAAAAATCTTCAATTATCAAAATACGCTTGAAACACAGTTCCTTGATGTCGATAGCTCCGTCTGGGGCTATCACGGCGTTGTGAGCAAACAAATCCAAACAGTTCTGGCTGACCGCAGCGTCACGGGCCAGCTACGGTGTCGGGAAGACCCGCAAACTGTACCTTTTAGAAATGCAGGGCGTCGATGACCTCTCGTTCAGCTTCCGAACGCACGGCGTCTCCAGGAGTCGGTTCCGGAGGTCGGTGCAGGAGTTGTCGGGGCCCTCAAAGTCACAAGCGTTGCAGATCGATCTCCTCTCTGTTGAAGTCAGGAGCGCTGGCGTCGGCAGGCGTCGTGTGCTGCGGTGCGAAGTGCAGCGGTGCGGCGTGTGGTGCCCTCAGGTCGCGGTGCGAGCAGCGGCTCGGTGGCGGCGTCGGGTGGCGTCGGTGAGACCAGCGGTGCGAGATAAAGGCGGTGCTCATCACGGTGCGGGCAGGTCACGGTGCAAGCAGTGGCGTCGTCGTTGCTGAAGCGCTGACGAACTGGAGTCGATGGCGCCGGCAGGCCAAGGCTGCGGTGCGGGATGAGGGCGGTGCGTCGTATAACTTTACGAGCGGTGCCCTCGAACCACGGTGCAAGCAGCGGCGTCTGTTTCGGCGGGAAGTGGTGGCGTCAGGAAGGCCAAGGCGTCCTCGTGAAGCAAGGCGGTACGGAGTGCGGTACCCACAGGTCGTGGTGCGAGCAGCGGCTCGGTGGCAGCGTCAACAGGCGTAGTCGGTGAGACCAGGGTCGCGTTGCGGCGGTGCTCTCTGCGGTGCCAAAGCTTCGGCGTGAAGCGAGGCGGTGCGGAGTGCGGTGCCCAGAGGTCGCGGTGCGAGCAGCGGCTCGGTGGCAGCGTCAACAGGCGTAGTCGGTGAGACCAGGGTCGCGTTGAGGCGGTGCTCTCTGCGGTGCCAAAGCTTCGGCGTGAAGCGAGGCGGTGCGGAGTGCGGTGCCCACAGGTCGCGGTGCGAGCAGCGGCTCGGTGGTGGCGTCAACAGGCGGCATCGGGGAGACCAGGGTTGCGGTGCCCTCTGCGGTGCCAAAGCTTCGGCGTGAAGCGAGGCGGTGCGGAGTGCGCTGCCCACAGGTCACGGTGCAAGCAGCGGCTCTGTGGCGGCATCAACAGGCGTCGTCGGTGAGACCAGGGTTGCGGTGCGGCGGTGCCCTCTGCGGGGCCTTCAGGACACTGAGTTGGCAGTGGCGTCGTAGACGTCGTCGAGTTGGTGTTCTTCGGGTTGCAGCACAAAACACAGTCCCCAGTGCTGCGGGTCGAAGAACTTGAAGTCTTTGCTGTTCCTGAGACTTCGTGAACAGGGGGCAAGCTCTACCTCAAGCCCTTGGAGAGACTCACAAATTAGGTTGCAGAAAGTCCAGTCCAGGCCTTTCACTGCCCAAGACAGAAGCAGCCACTGCAGGTCAGCCCAGCAAAGCACCCAGCAAAGCAGTCCTTCCTTTTCGCAGCTTCTCCGGCTCTTCTTCTTGGCAGTCTTCTTGTTCCAGATGAGTTCTAAAGTTCAGGGGTCTGGGCCCCAGTATTTGTATCCAAAAATCCGTTGATCTTTCAGGCAGAGGGTGTCTGTGCCCGGCCAGAACCAGTTCTGCCTTCTCTGGTGTGATTTCCTGGCAGGAGGTGGAGACGGCATTGTCAGAGGCAGACCAGGCTCTTTGAGGTGCAAGGAAATCTCCTCCCCCTTCCCCCCATCGCAGCCCAGGTCTATTCAGCCCTTTCCTGACCTACCTAGACCATTTGGAGCCCCTCCGGCCCCCCAGCCTTCTGTCATCCAAAACCCAGACAGGCAATCCACATTCCAGCAGAGGCACACGGGATGACTGAGCAAGAAAATACCTACTTTCTAAAAGTGGTATTTTCAAACACAGAATGTAAAAATCACCTTCACTAAAAGATGCATCTTTAGATTCTGAGTTCAGGCATACTAAATTCTATTTTCTTACCGAATTCCTGGGCCAGTTATGTTTATAGGTGTTATAAACAAGCCTCCCATTCTATCCTATGGGAACTGGTAGCCTTGCAATAGTGAAAAACGAAATTGGCTGTAATTCACTATCAGGACATGCCACACACACCAGGGCATGTCCCACCTTTCACATACACACTGCACCCTGCCCACAGGGGTACCTTGGGCCTACCTGAGGGTGTCTGACATGTAAGAAAAGGGAAGGTTGAAGGACGGCCAGTGTGTGCACTGGCCAAGTCGTATGGC
Source organism: Calotriton arnoldi (assembly GCA_963921515.1). Classification (NCBI taxonomy): domain Eukaryota; kingdom Metazoa; phylum Chordata; class Amphibia; order Caudata; family Salamandridae; genus Calotriton; species Calotriton arnoldi. Next base: position 730,692 of record CAWUFW010008748.1, on the reverse strand, counting down.
AGTTACAAACTGCGCGCAGACTCTGCCATGGCAGGTCTGAGTTACCGTTTTCAGGGCTACTCATGGGGGTGGCACAGCCAGTGCTGCAGGCTCCCGTGCAGCATTTGATTCACCAGCCCTGGCACACGCAGTGCACTTTACTAGGGACTAACAAGTAAATCAAATATTCAATCATGGAAACACCAATCCATTACACGGAGAGCATATGCACTTTAGCACTGATTAGCAGTGGTAAAGTGCCCAGAGTCCTAGAACCAACACAAACGGGTCAGGGAAAAATAGGAGGAAAAAGCAAAAAGTTTGGGGATAACCCTGCAAAAAGGGCCATTTCCAACACAACCCCCTTCCAGCCTAAAGCCAGGGGGAGACCAATCCATACCTCGATGCGACTTCCCTGCTTGGGGCGATAGAACATGGGACCTGGCCCGCAACAGCAGGGTTTTCTTCCCGTTCTACGCCTTCCTGAACCTAGTTGGATCCCTCTATCCATACTCTCAGGGCCCACTAAGCTGACCAATGGGGAACCCTTCTCCTCACCTGTGGACCCCATCTGTGCAGCACCTAAACTTACTTTGCTCACAGATGTGTCCCAACAGGCAGACCGTACCCACATGGCCAACACAATGGTGTGGCCCAGCCCACCAAGGATGTGACTCCTGTCCCCCTCCCAGGGGCAACTCTTTCCACCAGGACAGCCAGCCACAGTGGCCACTGACAAATGTCAGTGATGAGAGGCAGGCCATGCCAGCCTTCAGGCCACTCCAACAGCTGTGGCGTCGGAGAGTGGGGCGGTAGCCCCAGGTGCCTGGCACCCCTTCTCCCTCTCTCCCCCCGCCAAGTCAGGTACGAGCCTCCTCGGCACTGGCCCACCAGCCCAGAGGTCTGTACCCTGTGGCTGGACAGGAGACTGGGGTGGGCTCTCCCACACCCTCCTTCTCCCCGGGGTTCTGTACCCTTCCACCTGGAGCTGTACCCCTTCCAGAATTGTCAGGGCACCTGTGGCAGGTGTCCTGCTGAGTTCGCCCACCAGTTCAGGGGTGCTATCCTACAACTGGTACACCAGCCCATGGTCTGTACCCTCGGGGCTGAACCAGGGACTGCGGGGGTCTCCCCACACCGGTCCTCCCCTGGGGCTCTGTACCCTCCCACCTGGAGCAGCACCCCGGAAGACAAACTGGGTAGGGGCACGGTTAGCAGTCTCCCTTCCCTCAGGTCAGGGGGAGACACCCTGAACCTGGTCCTCCAACCCAGGGTCTGTACCCCTCAGGCTGACCAGAGGTCTCGGCCAGAGCTCTCCTCCCTCTCCTGCTGAGTCCTGCATTCTCCTCCCCGGAGAAGCACCCCAGAACCAAAAACTGTCAGGATGCTGAAACCGGACCTTCTACACCAACTCTTCCACCAGTTCAGGGCCTTGACCTGCAACTGATCCACCACCCTCGGATCTAAACCCTCAGGTTGAACCGGGGTCAGAGGTGAGGACTCCCTCCCTCTGCACCCCCTTCCAGAGTTCTGCACTGTTAGACCTGGCACCATTGGCGTGGGTCTCCCTTCCATCTTTCGCTTTTTGTCTCCTGTGGTTGCTGGTGTTAGATGCTCTGGGCGCTGTGCCACTGCCATTCAGTGCTACAGCGCGAATGCTCCCTATTGTAAATTAACTGGATGAATTGGTATTCCCATAATTGGTTCATTTGATTCCTCGGTTAGTCCCGGAGCATAGTGAACCGTCGTGCCCGGGCTGGTAGGACCGAATGCTGCTTGGTGGGCCTGCAGCGCTGATTGCGCCACCCACATAAGCAGCGTGTAAAGTGTGCTCAGACCTGCCATCGCAGAGTCTGTGCGCAGTTCAGAACTGTCATTCTTTGACTGTAAAGTGAACCCACTTCCTGAGTCCCTCAGCCTTCCCTTGGCATCATGTAAGTCATCCCTATGGCAGGGGTGCGTTGAATGTGAAAGGTAGGACCTGCCTTGGTCTGTGTGGCATGTCCTGATAGTGAATTACACTCCATTTCATTTTCACTATTGCAAGGCTATGTGTTCCCTCAGGCCAGAATGGGCAGTTTTGATTATTACATCCTATAATCCCAGCTGACCCAAGGAACATGTTTGGAAAGTCGAATTTAGTATGCCTGAGCTCAGAATATTAAAATGCATCTTTTAGTGAGGATTATTTTTATATTCGGTTTGAAAATACCACTTCTAGAAAGTAGCTATTTTCTTACCCAAGTCGTCCAGTGTGCTCTGCTGTTGTGTATTGGATGTCTGGTCTTGGAGGGACAGGGCAGGCTGAGCCCGACCTGGGTTGAAGAGCGGAATCTGCAGCTGGAGTATGGGGAGGGGTGACCCTTTGGTCTGAGCAGGGCTGGGCCTGGCAAGGTGAATGATTGCTCCAGCCCCCACTGTGTGTCTGATGGCAGACCCCCTCATCCTCAAAGGCAGGATGCCGCCTCGTAAATAAAGTGCTCCAGGACCACACCGAACTGGTTCTGGCTGGGTTCAGTGACTTGTGACTTTTGAGAACAAAGACCCGTGGGGTATAAATATCTGCGCCGAAACCCCTACGTGTGTGTTACTTCTGGATGTCAAGACGAACCTCTGTCCGTGTAACGAGAGGAACAGGACTTTGAAACTTTGATCCATCTTGCTGAAGCAACTACCCAAGGGCCTGATTTGAGCTTGCCTCCTGCTGAAGCCTCAGGGACATTAGACTTCACCCATCAGCCTTCTGAATTCCTATTGAGAGGGTTCTACTGCTGGAGGTGAGGCCTCTGTCGAATTCCAGAGCCTCCTGGTCTACTGCGGGGAACGCAGGCTGAGAATCATTGCATATCGCTATTGTGGGCCGCTGCAGCTGAGGAGCTGTTGCCACTGAGAGCCCGCATTTGTCTGTGCTACGACGAATCATCGCTATCGCTATTGTGGGCCGCTGCAGCTGAGGAGCTGTTGCCGCTGAGAGCCCGCATTTGTCTGTGCTCACGAGAATCATCGCTATCGCTATTGGGCCGCTGCAGCTGAGGAGCTGTTGCTGTTGAGAGCCCGCATTTGTCTGTGCTACGAGAATTATCAGCTATTGTGGGCGCTGCAGCTGAGGAGCTGTTGCCGCTGAGAGCTCCGCATTTGTCTGTCGCGATGCGAGAATCATCGCCATCGCCTTATTGTGGACGCCGGAGCTGAGGAGCTGTTGCCGCTGAGAGCCCGCATTTGTCTGTGCTACGAGAATCATCGCCGATCGCGGGCCGCCGCAGCTGAGGAGCCGTTGCCGCTGAGAGCCCGCATTTGTCTGTGCTACGAGAATCATCGCTATCGCTATTGTGGGCCGCCGCAGCTGAGGAGCTGTTGACGCTGAGAGCTCATTTGTCTGCTACGAGAATCATCGCTATTGCTATTGTGGGCCGCTGCAGCTGAGGAGCTATGGCCGCTGAGAGCCCGCCTTTAATCACCGCCTCAGGATCATCGTGAGTGCACGCCGCGGCCTGCTGCAGCTGGGAGCTGCGGCCGCTGCGAGTCTTCCTGTCATCATCGCGGCTTCCTCCCGAGCTGCGTGCCGTGCCCCTAAGCCTCAGGGACATTGTGCATCACCGGGTCAGTGGGCCCGACCTCGAACCAAGTTCGTTTCACCCGCTTTTGAGTGCTTTATTGCCTTTTCAGTGAATTTATATTTACGTGCATTGTGGCTTGTTGATAGTCTTCGAGCCTTGTGTTAAACTGATATAAAGCTACTCTATTTTCTATAGTTACTGGTGTGGTTTCCCTTTGTGGTGTCTTCACTGCGTTATTGTGTATGGTCACGAATGCTTCACACACTGCCTCTGAGATAGGCCTGTCTGCTGCGTGCTACGTTACCACAGGGTTGAGCAGGGGTTATCAAAGGGTGTAGCCCCTTACTCTGACTTAGGAAGAAGGGTCCCTTCTTGGACATTGGCGCCAGCCATTGCCAACCAGAGACCCCCATTTCTAACATGCACCCTCCCATCTGGAGTGGTACCCCTAGAAGATAAACCGGTCAGGACACTGTTATGAGTCGTCCTTCCCTCCAGGTCAGGCAGGACCTGAACCTGGCTTCCCAACCCAGGGACTAACCCCCTGCGGCTGAGCTACCTGCCCGGCGCACCAGGACTTCCTTGGGAGCACACATGCCCCCCTGAGGTAACACAAGACTCATGTGTTGTGTGACAGTCTGCCTGGCGCAGATCTCCCAGCCCCTGTCCATCTGACAGTGCGCGAAGATCCCCCAGGACAGAAGTGGTGTCACCATGGTCACTCATAGGAGGCTCAGCCCTTCTGGCTGGCCCCTGACCCACTGGTTCTCCCACTGGGGAACGCATCCCCCTCTCACCCCTCAGTCAGGTCGTGGTGCGAGCAGCGACTCGGTGGCGGCGTCGGGTGGCGTAGTCGGTGAGACCAGGGTCGCGGTGCGAGATAAAGGCGGTGCTCGTCACGGTGCTGGCAGGTCACGGTGCAAGCAGCGGTGTCGTCGTTGCTGAAGCGCTGTCTTCGGCTGGCGAACTGGAGTCGATGGCGCCGGCAGGCCATGGCTGCAGTGCGGGATGAGGGCGGTGCGTCGTAACTTTATGAGCGGTGCCCTCGAACCACGGTGCAAGCAGCGGCGTCTGTTTCGGCGGGAAGTGGCGGTGTCAGGAAGGCCAAGGCGTCCTCGTGAAGCAAGGCGGTGCGGAGTGCGGTGCGAGCAGCGGCTCGGTGGCGGCGTCAACAGGCGTAGTCGGTGAGACCAGGGTTGCGGTGCAGCGTTGCGGCGGTGCTCTCTGCAGTGCCAAAGCTTCGGCGTGAAGCGAGGCTGTGTGGAGTGCGGTGCCCACAGGTCACGGTGCAAGCAGCGGCTCTGTGGCGGCATCAACAGGCGTCATCGGTGAGACCAGGGGTGCGGCGTTGCAGCGGTGCTCTCTGCGGTGCCAAAGCTTCGGCATGAAGCGAGGCGCTGCGGAGTGCGGTGCCCACAGGTCACAGTGCAAGCAGCGGCTCTGTGGCGGCATCAACAGGCGTCGGTGAGACCAGGGTTGCGGTGCGGCGTTGCGGCTGTGCCCTCTGCAGTGCCAAAGCTTCGGCGTGAAGCGAGGCTGTGTGGAGTGCGGTGCCCACAGGTCGCGGTGCAAGCAGCGGCTTGGTGGCGGCGTCAACAGGTGTCGTCTGGGAGACCGGGGTTGCGGTGTGGCGTTACGGCGGTGCCCTCTGCGGTGCCAAAGCTTCGGCGTGAAGCGAGGCGCTGCGGAGTGCGGTGCCCACAGGTCACAGTGCAAGCAGCGGCTCTGTGGCGGCATCAACAGGCGTCGGTGAGACCAGGGTTGCGGTGCGGCGTTGCGGCTGTGCCCTCTGCGGGGCCTTCAGGACACTGAGTCGGCAGTCGTGTCGTAGACGTCGTTGAGTTGGTGTGCTTTGGGTTGCAGCACAAAACACACAGTCCCCAGTGCTGCGGGTCGAAGAACTTGGTCTTTGCTGTTCCTGAGACTTCGTGAACAGGGGGCAAGCTCTACCTCAAGCCCTTGGAGAGACTCACAAATTAGGTTGCGGAAAGTCCAGTCCAGGCCTTTCACTGCCCAAGATAGAAGCAGCCACTGCAGGTCAGCCCAGCAAAGCAGTCCTTCCTTTTCGCAGCTTCTCCGGCTCTTCTTCTTGGCAGTCTTCTAGTTCCAGATGAGTTCTAAAGTTCAGGGTCTGGGCCCCAGTATTTGTATCCAAAATCCTTTGATCTTTCAGGCAGAGGGTGTCTGTGCCCGGCCAGAACCAGTTCTGCAGCTTCTCTGGTGTGATTTCCTGGCAGGAGGTGGAGACTGCATTGTCCGAGGCAGACCAGGCCCTTTGAGGTGCAAGGAAATCTCCTCCCCCTTCCCCCCATCGCAGCCCAGGTCTATTCAGCCCTTCTCCTGACCTACCTAGACCATCTGGAGCCCCTCCGGCCCCCCAGCCTTCTGTCATCCAAAACCCAGACAGGCATTCCACAATCCAGCAGAGGCACACGGGATGACTGAGCAAGAAAATACCTACTTTCTAAAAGTGGTATTTTTAAACACAGAATGTAAAAATCACCTTCACTAAAAGATGCATCTTTAGATTCTGAGTTCAGGCATACTAAATTCTATTTTCTTACCGAATTCCCTAGGCGCAGTTATGTTTATAAGATGGTTATAAACAAACCTCCCATTCTATCCTATGGGGAACTGGTAGCCTTGCACTAGTGGAAAAATGAAATTGGCTGTAATTCACCATCAGGACATGCCACACACCAGGGCATGTCCCACCTTCACATACACTGCACCCTGCCACACAGGGTACCTTGGGCCTACCTGAGGGGTGTCTGACATGTAAGGGAAGGTTAGGGACCGGCCAGTGTGTGCACTAGCCAAGTCGACATGGCAGTTACAAACTGCACGCGCAGACTCTGCAATGGCAGGTCTGAGTTACCGTTTTCAGGGCTACTCACGGGGTGGCACAGCCAGTGCTGCAGAGCCCCGTGCAGCATTTGATTCACCAGCCCTGGCACACGCAGTGCCTTGCACATAGGGGCTAACAAGTAAATCAAATATCCAATCATGGAAACACCAATCCATAACACAATTTACATGGAGAGCATATGCACTTTAGCACTGGTAAAGTGCCCAGAGTCCTAGAACCAACACAAACAGGTTGGGGAAAAATAGGAGGAAAAAGCAAAAAGTTTGGGGATAACCCTGCAAAAAGCCATTTCCAACAAGGAGCCAGCCGGCGCATCCCAGAGTGTCCTTCAATCCATGATCATATTTCTGTTGCGCTCCTAGCATGTGGAGCACTGTGGCGTTGGCAGGACAGATTAGTGCCCTGTGTGAGAGAGGAAGAGGACACGCCCAAGGTGAAGCAGGTTGCGTCTAGGCAGATAGAGAAGTGTAGCAGTATCAAATGAACATTGGTGCATTGGTGAAAGCAGTGCAGACAAGAACAACCATGCATGATGTTCTTGGGAAGGCAATGGCTTTCAGGAAGAGACACAGAGCTGTACAAAAGGAGGAACACAGATTGACAGAAAATGAAGCTAAGACTGGGGGAAGAGTAGACCTAGAGGGTCAGTAGTAACCTATGGCTCTCACTGGAAGGAAGTGGCTCAGATGAGAAGCCACATAGATCTGCAAATCGATGAAGAGGCAATATTTACTGTTGGGCACCCATGTGTTTTCAGTTAATTATTGCACAAGGGTGGGACGACATCACAGGAGAGAATACAGAAGGCCATGCATTAACGTATGTGTGGCAAATCACCTGTGCAGGGTTCACAGCTGAGCAGCTGTACAATAGTTAATCCCTCCATGTGCAAACATCAATTGACACTAGGTGGCGGCATAGCTATGCCACACAAGGAACTAATTTTGGTTGGCCATGCACAAGTGCTCTTGTTTGGACAGACTACCCTGTGAAGGGTGATGCATTGATCCCCTGGTTCAAATGAGCGTATGCATTCAGATTCCAAAAGACTTATTGCAAGTTTTGACTTTCTTCTGTTTATTACTTGGTGTTCAACTCATGCGTAAGTGCATTGCGGAGGCTGAGAGCTCCAACTTTAGCCCAATCGCCTAAACTTTTTGATGAAGCACCGACATAGGAGATATCCATCACCCCTGTTCAGCAATACAATCCATATTTAACAAAGTTTATGCCGCCATTGTACCTGGCGGATGGCAGTCGATCATGCTGCCCGATGCTCCCTTCGTATACTGCATTCACAGAACGCGCATCATCTGAGCAGAGTAATTGCAGCAATAAAATAATCCTGCAATCACTACTGTAATTAAGGGTATTTGTTAATGAAAGTGGCTAATGAGTGATGGCTATGGGCCTGGTCTTGCCTCTCCAAGTTGGTTGATTAGCGGTGCAGCGAGAGTGGCTATTGGGGGGTGTAGTGGTAGCAGTAGAGTTTGCTTGCTCTCTGGGTTTTTAATGAGGAAGCATCAAGAGCTTCCAAACCATCGATAGTGTGGGATTGTGAAGAACGCTGTACAGTGAGGCCATGGAGAATCCGTGGTAGGTAGAGGGCTGAATAACATGGCAGCAACTCACACAACCTTCCTCAATGGTAGGAGTGCATAAGATTGGCCTCTATATTGAAACTTCTCTGGAGTTCATTAAGGATTTTTATAAGTCCAAGATAGATTCAACTTGAGCTGTTGCTTGAGCTTATGCACCGTGCTTTGTGCGGGGTGCAGTTTTGTGCCAAGCTTGGTCTGCGCTGGTGGAAGCTTCTGGACTGAGCAAAGACTGTAGGTTAATTTGTGTCATTAGAAGAAATGTTACGAAGGCTTCCACAGTGCAAGCTTCCTTCATACAGGCTGCTGCACTGCAAGATTCCCTTATACAGGGTTTTGCAGTGCATGCTTCTTTCACACAGTCTGCTGCGGTGCAAGCTTCCTTCACTCAGGCTGCCACATTGCAAACTTCATTCTCACAGGTTCCTGCATTGCACAATTCTCTTGCACAGGTCGCTGCAGTGCATGATTTGCTTATACAGGGGGCCACAGTGCAAACGTCCTCCACGCTGGCTGCCACAGTGCAGACGTCCGCCACGCTGGCTGCCACAGTGCAGACGTCCGCCACGCTGGCTGCCACAGTGCAGACGTGCGCCACAGTGCAAGCTTCCCTCACGCTGGCTGCCACAGTGCAAGCTTCCCTCACGCTGGCTGCCACAGTGCAAGCTTCCCTCACGCTGGCTGCCACAGTGCAAGCTTCCCTCACGCTGGCTGCCACAGTGCAAGCTTCCCTCACGCTGGCTGCCACAGTGCAAGCTTTCCCTCACGCTGGCTGCCACAGTGCAAGCTTTCCCTCACGCTGGCTGCCACAGTGCAAGCTTTCCCGCACGCTGGCTGCCACAGTGCAAGCTTTCCCTCACGCTGGCTGCCGGAGTGCAGGCGTCCACCACGCTGGCTGCCGGAGTGCAGGCGTCCACCACGCTGGCTGCCGGAGTGCAGGCGTCCACCACGCTGGCTGCCGGAGTGCAGGCGTCCGCCACGCTGGCTGCCGGAGTGCAGGCGTCCGCCGCGCTGGCTGCCGGAGTGCAGGCGGTCCGCCGCGCTGGCTGCCGGAGTGCAGGCGGTCCGCCGCGCTGGCTGCCGGAGTGCAGGCGGTCCGCCGCGCTGGCTGCCGGAGTGCAGGCGGTCCGCCGCGCTGGCTGCCGGAGTGCAGGCGGTCCGCCGCGCCCAGCTGCCGAGTGCAGGCGCATCAACGCCGCGAGCTGGCTGCCGGCAGCTGCAGGCAGGCCGTCGCGCTGGCTGCCGGAGTGCAGGCGGTCCGCCCGCGCTGGCTGCCGAGTGCAGGCGGTCGCGCGCTGCAGTGCAGGCGGTCCCGCCGCGCCTGGCTGCCGGAGTGCAGGCGAGTCCGCCGCGCTGGCTGCGAGTGCAGGCGGTCCGCCGCGCTGGCTGCCGGAGTGCAGGCGAGTCCGCCGCGCTGGCTGCCGAGTGCAGGCGGCTCGCCGCGCTGGCTGCCGGAGTGCAGGCGGTCCCGCGCGCTGGCTGCCGAGTGCAGGCGGTCCCGCCGCGCTCGGCTGCCGAGTGCAGGCCGGTCCGCCGCGCTGGCTGCCGGAGTGCTGGCGGTCGGGTCCGCCGCTGGCTGCCGGAGTGCAGGCGGTCTCGCCTGCGCTGGCTGCCGAGTGCAGGCGAGTCCGCCCGCGCTGGCTGCCGGAGTGCAGGCGGTCCGCCGCGGCTGGCTGCCGGAGTGCAGGCGGTCGCCGCGCTGGCTGCCGGAGTGCAGGCGGTCCGCCGCGCTGGCTGCCGGAGTGCAGGCGGTCCGCGCGCTGGCTGCCGAGTGCAGGCGGTCCGCCGCGCTGGCTGCCGGAGTGCAGGCGGTCCCGGCCGCCGCAGGCTGCCGGAGTGCAGAGCGGTCCCGCCGCGCTGGCTGCCGGAGTGCAGGCGGTCCCGCCGCGCTGGCTGCCGGAGTGCGAGGCGGTCCGCCGCGCTGGCTGCCGGAGTGCAGGCGGTCCGCCGCGCTGGCTGCCGGAGTGCAGGCGGGTCCGCCGCGCTGGCTGCTGAGGCATGGCGGTCCGCCGCGCGGCTGCCGGAGTGCAGGCGGTCCGCCGCGCTGGCTGCCGGAGTGCAGGCGGGTCCGCCGCGCTGGCCGCGAGTGCAGGCGGTCCGCCGCGCTGGCTGCCGGAGTGCAGGCGGTCCGCCGCGCTGGCTGCCGGAGTGCAGGCGGTCCGCCGCGCTGGCTGCCGGAGTGCAGGCGGTCCGCCGCGCTGGCTGCCGGAGTGCGAGGCGGTCCGCCGCGCTGGCTGCCGGAGGGCAGGCGGTCCGCCGCGCCAGCTGCCGGAGGGCAGGCGGTCCGCCGCGCTAGCTGCCGGAGGGCAGGCGGTCCGCTCGCGCTGGCTGCGGAGGGCGAGGCGGTCCGCCGCGCTGGCTGCCGCAGAGCAGGCGGTCCGCGCGCTTCGGCTGCCGCAGAGGCAGGCGGTCTGCCGCGCTAGCTGCCGGAGGAGCAGGCGGTCCTCGCGCCTGGCTGCCGCAGGGCAAGCCGGTCCGCCGCGCTGGCTGCCGCAGGAGCAGGCGATCCGCCGCGCTGGCTGCCGCAGGGCAGGCGGTCGCCGCGCCTGGCTGCCGCAGAGGCAGGCGGTCCGCCCGCGCTGGCTGCCGCAGGGCAGGCGGTCCGCCGCGCTGGCTGCCGCAGGGCAGGCGGTCCGCCGCGCTGGCTGCCGCAGGGCAGGCGGTCCGCCGCGCTGGCTGCCGCAGGGCAGGCGGTCCTTGCGCGCTGGCTGCCGCGAGAGCAGGCGGTCCGCCCGCGCTGGCTGCCGCAGGGCAGGCGATCCGCCGCGCTGGCTGCCGCAGGGCAGGCGGTCCGCCGCGCTGGCTGCCGCAGGGCAGGCGGTCCGCCGCGCTGGCTGCCGCAGGGCAGAGCGGTCCGCCGCGCTGGCTGCCGCAGGGCAGGCGGTCCGCCAGCTGGCTGCCGCAGGCGCAGGCGGTCCCGCCGCGCTGGCTGCCGCGAGGGGCAGGCGGGTCGCCGCGCGCTGGCTGCCGCAGGGCAGGCGGTCCGCCCGCGCTGGCTGCCGCAGGGCAGGCCGGTCCGCCGGCGCTGGCTGCCGCAGGGCAGGCCGGTCCGCCGCGCTGGCTGCCGCAGGGCAGGCGATCCGCTCGCGCTGGCTGCCGCGAGGCAGGCCTTCCGCTCGCTGGCTGCCGCCAGGGCAGGCGGTCCTCGCGCGCTGGCTGCCGCAGGGCAGACCTTCCGCTGGTCTGCCGCGCGGCTGGCCTTCCCTCGCATGGCTGCCGCAGCGCGGGCCTTCCCTCTCGCTGGCTGCCGCAGGGCAGGCCTTCCTCTCGCTGGCTGCCGCAGGGACGAGGCCTTCCCTCTCGCTGGCTGCCGCAGGGCCGAGGCCTTCCCTCTCGCTGGCTGCCGCAGGGTTCGAGCCCTTCCCTCTCGCTGGCTGCCGGGCAGGGCAGGCCTTCCTTCCCTCTCGCTGGCTGCCGCAGGGCAGGCCTTCCCTCTCGCTGGCTGCCGCAGGGCAGGCCTTCCCTCTCGCTGGCTGCCGCAGGGCAGGCCTTCCCTCTCGCTGGCTGCCGCAGGGCAGGCCTTCCCTCTCGCTGGCTGCCGCAGGGCAGGCCTTCCCTCTCGCTGGCTGCCGCAGGGCAGGCCTTCCCTCTCGCTGGCTGCCGCAGGGCAGGCCTTCCCTCTCGCTGGCTGCCGCAGGGCAGGCCTTCCCTCACACAAGTAGCTATCAGCACTGTAAGATTCCCTCGCACAAACTCACTAGGAGCAGCAGTATAGACTTTTGTTATACAAATCGTGTACCTCACAGAGATCAAAAGTGAAATCTTCCCTCGCACAACCCGGGTAACCATAGACATCAGTAGTTGAAGCTACTGTCGCATGAAATCGTAGTGGAAGCTTCCCTGATGCATCCCAGGGAAACCCTCCCTTCATAAATAAGGTGTCACAGGCAGCAGCAGTGCAAGCTTCCCTCACACAAACTATGAATCAGCAGAGCAAATGTCCCTCGCACACACTGGGGTAACGCACAGACATCTGCATTTTAATTTTTCACCACGTGTAACAGTATTGTAAGCTTTTCTGAGGCACAACAAATACAGCACAGGCACCCTCTGTGAGAGCTTCCCCATCGCAAACAAGATGCCACACATGCATGCTTCCACCACAGTCGGAACGGATACACAACAGGCAGCAATCCAAGCATCTCTCACATGATCTTAATACAACAGTGGTAGCAGCAGAAGCTTCCATCAAGCACACATAAAAGGTACAACATGGTCCGCAATAGCGCGAGTGCCACTAGCGTGTGCAACGTTATCATATTGCAACTTGCTGTTCTTTTTTGCTTTTGAGCAATGACACAGGGGCTGCTTCACCTGAGCAATTGAATTGGGCCAAGTAGCTTCAGTGGCCACAACTCGGCTGAAGTATTTGTCTTCGCCATGTGAGAACTGATTTATGGTATTGGGCATCTCCCTTGTGACTGCTTTGAACGGAGAGCTCCTTGGAAGTTCAGGGTTAGATATTGAGATAGGAGTGCAATGAATGAATGAAGGATAGATGGATGCATGGTCGTTATCACCAGGGTGAAGAAATAATGGAATGAATAGTTATTTGGGTTAGAGCCAAGGTTTGGGGATGGATGGGTGCATAGAGGTAAGAAGCCGATATAGTGAACCATTGGAGGGGCAATGTGAGGCGCTGGATGGAGTAATGGATCTGGATGGCTGGCGCTGTGGAAGGATTGGTCGATGGATGGATCGCTCTATGGATGGAAGAATGAGATCTGTGGATTAATGGATCTCTTAAAATGACATGTACTAATTCTATTGACTGTGTGACAATCAAACACTTGTGTGTTATACAAGTGCAAATGAACAGTAAGGATGCGGAGGTTAGGGAGCGCCGATGGAAGAATGTCTGGAGAGTTTGGATTCTGATGAATTGAAGAGTCGAAGGGATTAGGGTGGGCTACGACCCATGGTGGTGGGAGGTGGAGTGGGCTGGATGAATTGGGAGAAAATGGAGAATGCAGGGGGTTGAAGGTATTTTAGTGGGAGAGTTGTGGATACCGAGTGAAGGACCACAAAGTGGGATGGGAGGGTGACTTGATAGGATATCAGATGAGTTGAAAGTAACTTCGATAGAGGGGTAGGAGGCAAGGTAAAGGAAGAAATGCTTTTTTAGAAGGAATAAATGCATTTTTAGGTTGAGCCTACCAAACCGCAAATGCGCTGGCTGTTGTGTGGCATATTGTGGCTTACCTTGAACCGTAGATGTGCTTGGAGTCCACACATTGCTTACCATGGATTGACTTTCGCTGCCACACTCATTTTCCTGCTTCTTATTCATGTGCCTGCTTCTCAAACTTGTTTGTCTCTTCCAAAGAGCATTGCCTCTTTACCATGTATGTGTCTGTGCTCGATGTTGCGCAACTAGTTTTCATTTTTGTTAAGCCCGTGCATGTGTTTTTGAGCCGTCTCCTTCGTGTACTTCACTACTCTCTCGTGCAAATGCCTGTTCTTTTGTGCTTCTCCCTACCCTCTGTATTGTTGCACTTGCATGTGTTCTTCTCTGGGTTGCATTTGCCTCCCTCGTGGTGTTTGTGTCCCCTGGCCCTCTCTCCTTGCTGCTTCTGCGTCCCCTGCCCTCTTTGTGTTGCTTCGGTCTCCCCAACCCCCCTCCCCTCCTCCCCTTGTCTATCCCCCATGTTGCTTCCAAACTTGCTTGCTTCTGTCCCCCTTGCTTCCGCTCGACCCCCACTCACTTAAAAAAAATCTTCTGCACGTTTTTAGGTCTCGCCTAGCGACGCAGCGCATGCGCTGCTCGCTTGTGAGACTATTGTGTCGTCGGTTTTGCCTTGGAATCGGGGTGGACCTCCACCCATGCTTCTCATTGGCGCGCGGCAAAAATGCTGGCTTTTGATTGGAAGGGAGGCATGTTTGTTCCCTCCCTGTCTCCCGTTTGCCGTGCCTGCCCGGACAGGAGATGCGCACGGCGTCTCTTATACTCGCGGCGTTCCAGGCATTGTATTATGTGCGAAGTGCGTGCTTTCACTTTCCTTTTGTTCGCGCACGGCGTCTCTGGCGATCTCAGCTGCTGCTTGTTAAGTGATTCTGGCGGGATTCGGTGCTCTGCCCGCCTCTTTGAAAGTGAATCTGTCAGAGCCTCACTACGGGCGTCAGTCAGCATGTGTTTGACTGTCTGTTGCCAATCTGTGTCTGCCCCTCCCCTTCCCTTGGCGGCGCTCAGTGCCCGTCTCTTTATCTCCTCCTCTCAGCCTTACCTTTTACCACCTAGAATTTTCGGTTTACCTGTGATTCAACATGCCACCACCAAGCCATTCCTTTGACTAGAGCCATCCCAGGCCTGCCCCTTCCTCACTGTCTCAGCCTGTGTGTGCCTCTCCCTTCCTCCCCGCCTGGGGGCCCTCCTCAGCCCTGTCTTTGCCCGCCTCTGTCACACGCTGTTTCCCGTCCTCTGCCAATCCCTGATTGCACCGCCCTGCCCATTCTGTCTCTCTGGCAAACCCTGTCCTCCTCCAGCGGCCCTCAGTGGTCTTCCACCTGTCCAAGGTCGCTCTCTTCCGCCATCCGGGTCTGTCTGTCCACGTCCAATCCGAGTCTCTGTTCACGTCCCTCCCCAGCAATTTCCACCCTCCCTTTGAAACGGTATGTCTGACCCTTCCCCTATCCTATGTACATATCTGGGGTGCGAAACCAGTACCCTTTCCCTAGATTCCTGTCAGCCCATGCTCGCCCCCCTCCACTGTCTCGGTCGGACCCTGGACCCCTCCATCTGAGGTGATCTGTGTACCCCACCAGACTCGCTCCTGCCCATGGATTCCCTCCGCCAGGTTTGCCCCGGGCTGCCCACTGCCAAACTACCTCCTCTCAAACCCCCCCCACCCTCTTTGTCTCCTGCCCTCCAGCGGTCGCTGTCATTTCAGTTATTTTTTGTTGAGAAGCGGCATATTTTGCATGATATTCACCTCCGACTGATGGCTGCCAGTCGGAGAGTGTGTGTGTGTGTTGGGGGAGGAGGGATGTTTCACGGGAGATGGGGGAGTGGAGGTGCAGATCTCAAAACAAATGGATAGCATGTTGACAGCAGAGAGGGGCAAACTGCCTAGAGCTGTTGCCCCTTCCTGGCACCTCCCGCTTTATTACCCCACCCTCTATCTATCATCAGGGGAGCTCGGCCTTCCCTCGTTCAGCAGGAAGGTTGCACTCGAGTCAGAAAAAGGCATAGAAGGTGCTGCGAAGCCCCGAGTCGAGGAGGCACAGGCTCTTCCACAGCCGAGGGAGCCTGCGCATCCTGTGAGAGCCGAGTCCCCTCCTCAGTGACAGCTCTCTCTCTCCTCAGTCACTGCTCTGCTCTCCGCTGTCACTGACCGCTCACCCCTCCCAGGGAAGCCCGTACACCCCCCTGTCTGACTCCTGGCTGCCGGCATCCCTGTGCGCACCACAGACCACCTCACTGGCAACCTCGCCGACAAGCCCCCTCCGCACCTCACACCCTCCCACAGCTAACCCTGCCCACACACAGCTCCCACTCCCTTCACAGCCCACCCTTCCCTCCTCACTCACAGCTCACCCCACACTTCTGACAGCTCTTCCTCCCCACAATTCACCACCTATACAGTCTGCCCTCTCACCCACCCTAATCACCACCCGTCCTCAAGGCCTACCACTGCTGCCTACTGGCAGACCACCCCCTCAAACCCCCCGCCCTCACAGGTCCGAACCCCACACCCCACTATTCTCACATTTCTATCCCCTACCTTCCTCACTTACAACCCACCCTCCTCACAGAGCACCCACATTTCCACAGGCAGCTCTGAAATCCACTATCCTCACATTCTACCCCTGCCCTCTTCACTCACGGCTCACCCTCCTCTCTAGTCAACCCCCCTCTTCTCCCCTTCCTCCCATAGGTCAACTCAGCAACCCACATCTCCCCCTTTCCACTCAACCCCCCTCCGCCCTTCTCTCTGCCTGCGCGTGCTTCTTCCAGTAACAGACTCCTTGGACTCTAAGGGGCAGATTTACAAGCCCCTTGCGCCACTTTTGCGTCACTTTTCCCATGTTAAAAATGACGCAAAAGTGGCACAAGGGGCTTGTAAATAAGCCCCTAAGTGCACTCTAATCACATCGACGTCTGGGAGCAGAGAGAATGTTTCCCTGTGTTCAAACATGTGCGTTTCACCCCCCGCATCCATCTCACACCCATCCCCAGTACACATGCACACCTCCCTGCAACAATAAATGACGCATTTGTCGGTGTTCACGCGCAGCTTTTACTGTTTAGAAAAAACGAGGGAGTACGTTAAATCAGTTGTCTGCGTCACCACAGAGCCCCAATACGTGCATAGAGCCCCTCGAAAGAGCAGAATGCTCACCGTGAGAGGCAAAGGTGAAAAACACGCATCTGAGACATGTTTTTTTGTAATAAAGGTGGTCTCTCAGTTGGGGTGAGGAAGTAAGACGAGTTTTTGAAGACAACGACCAGCTTTCATCCCAGGCATCCATCAACCACCCAAACCGAATTTGAACCTTTAGTATTCCATAACTAAGCACGCACCAAATGAAGGGCAATGAATAGTCCGAAAAAGGACAACCATGCAAACAGTAATAATCTAACAAAACAACGAGAACATGAAGAAACAATCATAAGAGAACAATATAACAGTTTTCCTCTGACCTCGGGTTCTTGGGAGGAGTGCATGGGCCTCCTCTTGCCTTCCCCACCCCCGCAGCCACTGATGACTGGCCCTGTGTTTTTATTATAATGCACTTTTCAAAAACAAGCATTTGCAATGCAATATGTCTCGCATTTGCAAGAGTTTACGCTATTTGCATTGTAAATGACAATGCCTTTTATGTATGTTTTAAAAACCAACACGTAAATAAAAGGCATCGTAATTTACAATGCCAACAGCTCAAACTCTCGCAAATGCGAGACCTATTGCATTGCAAATGCTTGTTTTTTTAGTTACTGATCTTTCTTGGATTGGTAACTACAAATAAACAAGAAAAGCGCGGCGTCATTTTGAAGGCTCGTGCATCTACAAAATGAGGCGTGCATGCAGTGGGGTAAAAATATTTTATTTTTTATACTGTAGTCATGCTGCACAGAATCTAGGATGCTGTACCACGTGGCTAAAAACCATTGGCAAAGCTGAGAACTTATGGCTTTGCCAATGCTTATTTAATAGGTCGTCTGTTTCCGTTTTTTGTTGTTGTTTTTTTTGCGTATTTGGTCGTTTTCATGTGATCAGCCTCATACACCCTGGAGACGGCCTAGAGATGGGCACTATGACAATACTGCCCTTTTCCTTTTTATCATCACTGACTGGTTTGTGCGTATTTTAATACTTTAAAATGTTTTTTAATAAACTATGTGAGCAATAGACTAACTGTAGGGCCCTACATGGCGAGCGTCTCCTCCTCACCCCAGTACTAATTAATTTAGTGAACATTCCGGGCTCCTCCCAAAGTCGGTGCTTTATAAATAAATCTGCTCTCTCCAAACGCACGCGCATGAAGTGTAATTCCGGAAGAGGCGCGTTTTAAAAACCAACAATCTCCCTATGAGTTATAGTTAAGTAACATTTACTTCCCCGAGAACTGCGGCTCAACCACACTTGCAAAGACGCTACGTCTGTGGTCTCCACCGGGGTTCCCCCGGCGCCGTTTACACCGCGTCCTATAAGCATCTCTGCGAAAACTACTACAAACGGTGATTTAGGAGTCTTTGCATTTTAGTCTCTGGAATAGAATATAAAATGATACAACGACGGAGGAGGATGTCAAGTGATACAGCCTCGCCATTAAAGTACTTTAGCACATATAAATCAAATTGGTGAGATACCTTTATTTCACTTTAATCATCACTGTACAGCTGAAAATCTGTTTATGTGCGGAAACGAGTAGTGATTCTATTTCGCTGACAAAGTTACCAGCCTCGTAAAGTGAATTTAAAACGTATTATACAAAAGCATTTTTGAAGTTGGTATAGACACCTGATGGTGAACACACTGTAAAATGTACACTTGTTAATTTTTTAAACCGTAACTGAGGTCTTTTTCAGTGTACACATTCTTAAATGCTTGCCCCCACTGGGCAGAATATTAACTTGTCTGTTTTCTTTTTTTTTTTCTTCAGGTAAGAATTTTTGTGAATGTGCCCGTGTAACTGCTGTCTCCACCACGTGTCCTGGAGTGTGTGTCCACCGCTAGGCCGCTGTTTCAGAATGGTCTAATTTGCCCAACGCGATTCAGGTTTGGATGTTGTTGTATTCCCTTATCCTTTTACTCGATTTGATAAAACTTAGTGTAAGTAGTAGTCGGGGAGCCAAGAAGTCTGACTTCTAGAGAATATTTAATATTAATTCAATAGTGTAATCTGGGCGAATGTCGCTTCTACTCCTCATCGAAAGGGACCCTTGCCTATTAAGTATTTTGTAGATGCCATCTTTATTTGTGCGTCCGGAAGAGGTTTGGAGCACAGCTTTATGCACAAAATTCAGAATAAGGTTATTTGGGATGTGCGTGTATTGCCTCCGGGTGGATTTGCCACAAACAAAGAAATAGTAGCCATGACTTTGCTACAAAGATGATGTTTTAAGTATGTTGTATGTTTCTTGATTGAGATCGTGATAAATGTGTGGAAAAGACTAGTAGGGGTGTGTGGTTATTGGTAGAGATATGAGGAACTTCATTATGAGTGGGATGTCGAATATTGATTGGTGAAATTAAAGCATGATTCTCACTGGGTGATTGAGCCCGTCACTTGGTAAAGGTGAAAGTGTTATTGGCAACAGAAGTGGCACTAATTCTACTTATGTCGTAAGTAAGGGTATGAGTAAGATAGTCTGGTGGTAAGAGTCTTATGCATTTTAAGGATTCCATTCTCAAAAACAAATTGTTTGAGGTAACCTTTTGCACAATCATTACAAAAGCAGCCACAGTGGAGAAAATCCTGCACAGATACCCCCCTACAGGTGTGATCAGCAATAAGAACAATATTACAACGTGCTACAGCAGACTGCGCCCCTGCTGCCAAGAGGTGTGAATAAGTGCGCTGCCAGCACAGTGACCGCTACAATTTCCTACTAATGTCTGGAGCACAAAATCGCTAACCGTAACGTGCAGTCATAATCCAGTCATTATCCAGTTAGATGACAGGGAAAACTTCTTTATTCATAAGTGTTACAATATGTTTAGTCATAAGTGTTGTAATACTGAAACACAATGTACAACAGTTTTTGAGCAATACATATACAATAATGCCGTATGAGATGTATATGAGACACATTCCCAGTGTGGTAAAATCTATCCACAAACTGCAATTTTGCCCAAATGATATCCGCGCAATCAAATACTATTTTGTCCAGATAGACCCAGCCCAGCCAACACGTGTTTCATCTTAAAAAGAGTTCCTCTGGGCCGCTGATGTGTAGTACTTGAAGAGCTACTGACACGAGTCGTTCATTAATTGGAATTGGTAAGCATTAGTTATAAAGATTTAGAGACCGCTTAGAAACATATCACTGGTATTGAAGAATACTTAGCCGTTCAAAAGTCCGTGGCAATAGAAATATCTGTTGTAGTTAGTATACAGGTGGTATAAAGGAACCCCTTGATAAGGGGTAGTATCCCCAAAGTCTGGTTCCATGTCTGGGGTTTGCGCGTAGTGCGAAGAATGCTCAAAAATTGTTGTACATTGTGTTTCAGGATTACAACATTGTTATGACTAAACATTGTCACACTGCTATGAGTAAAGAAGTTTTCCTTTTCATCGAATTGGATTATGATTACTGTTAGCAATTTTGTGCTCCAGACATTAGCAGGAAACATTTTGCACAGTGTTTTCCTTAAACCAATTGCAGGAAAATATTTTTAGTTTGGGTTCTTGTGTAACATCATATAGGCGCCCGTGATACAGTAATTAGAATGTACCTGGGTGCCTAACTCTTCTTTCTTGAGAGCTTCTCCTCTTTGGGGTTCCAGTCCTTGCTTTTGTTTGATATCTTCGTTAGAGATCCTCGTAAGTATCCGACAGTGGTCATGGTTGTGGGCGATAGTCTTTCACTAAGCTCAAATGTAGAGTGATTCTCTGCTTAGAGTAGACCATGATAATGAAAACATCTGCAGGGCATGCCCCAAGTCCAGGGGTGGTTATAAGCTTCGCATTGTTAAGGTCGTGGCTAGACCTGGTCCATGTTAACGACCTCAAGATACAATTCATTGGCATGTTCAACTGCTAGATGATAGGTTCCAATCAAGACCTCGGACCAGTATGATGGTGGCTCGATGTCTTGTATAGTCTTCCTAAATGTATAGATTCCTCAGTTTGTGGTCCGATCAGACCGTGGACATATCTGGTGGTTTTTGGAGCTGCTGTTGAATTATGATGCCTTATGTTATGGGTATTTCTTGAGCATGGTATTCGTTAACTACTTGACCTTTTGGTGTTGACTGAGGAGAATTGATTAGTATCTTTTCTTTTTGTCCACACACCCAAGCATTTATGACTTTCAAGAATAAAAGGTGATTTGTCTTACAGTAGCCTCCAGGAGGCTCTGTCAAGGACTGCGGCATGCAATGAGTGACACACCAACCGTGGCGTCTGTGATGCAGTCTTTTGTTTACTCATCTGTGGAGCTCAGTGGTCATTCTGAAGCAAGGTGGAGAAAAGATGGGCTCCTTTTAGAGGAGGGCTCTGTGTAAAGCACATAGCCTTGATCTGGATGTGGTTACCCAATACTACCCATGGCACAGAGCCGGGCCTCTGTGCTCGGTTCGTTGAGTGCAGTAGGGTGTGATCTATTCTTTGCATGCTTTGGATAATGTGTGTTCAGGTGATTCCTGGGTAGAGTGTTATAGTAGTCTGGTTCCAAGAGTTCAAGGTCCTCCTCAAAGTTACTCTGCGTAAAAGGTATATATGACAGAACCACATGACCTGTTTGGCTTTAGGTAAGTGGAATCATAATGCCTTTCTGCCATGTGGTGCATTGGAATTTTGACTTCTAGATTTCTGTTTTGCTCTATAGGTTTTGGGAACGGATCTCAACTTAAAGTCTATAGACTTTGGAGTCCGATGAAGTCTGTTGAGGAAGAAAAGGGCCTCAGTCTATCCCCTTTAAGTTCGAGCAATGTTGTGCACCCATAGCTGGATGGATTTGGGACACAATTGCAAAGTGTTTGGAGTAGTGGTGTGATTTGCCAAGGAGGATCAGGATTTGTGTTGTTCGTATGATTAAGTCATGGGATTGGATCAAATAAATGGCGAGTATTTAAGACTTTATTTCCAGAAATAAGCGTTTAGGAGCTGAGCTCGCTGAGATACCACGCCAGAGGCTGGGGATTGGAGATGGACTTGGGAGGGGTGGTTAAACTTGCTTATATCCTAAGAGGCGAAGGAACACATTCATTTCAGTGCTAGCTCCTCCACTCTGGATTCTTTGAAGGCACAAATAGCGTTTATTCTACCGCTCTCATTTGGTAAAAGTTTAAGACCATGGAGGAGTCTGTATAATTTACAGCCATGAAGAGGTCACCCAGAAACCAGACCAGGTTTCTTGCCTTTGTTTGGGCAGGAACTAACCTGTTCTATTTAATAAAGCTTGAAGGGAAAGAGTAGTTTGGAGACGAGCTAGGAGTCTGCCCTCTGGGCTATCCGTTCTCTGTAGCATCTGTGTTAAGAGTAGTGTTTTTAAGGATGCCTGTGCTTTCTTGTGATTTCTTGTTTGAAGGGTGTTTTGTTGGGCCCTTGCCTTTGGCTCATGAAGCTCTGTGGTATGGACTGACTAGAGGGGCCAGAGGTCGAAGTGCATGTAAAGCAAAGTATAGGAACTGTGATCCTGAGTCCAGGGAGGCGGAATAAAATGCATGGCTAAAAAGAATAAAATATCCCAACACTTGTAAAGGAGCGTCAAAGTGCTTGCTATGATAATCAATCAGTTATTGCATTCATTTAATAACCAGATCCAAAGGCAAGCTTGTATTGTAGAAACGTTCCATTTATTATTTTTTTTCTTTGTTTTCCTTTCTTTTCTATTCACAACTGAATACTTAAAAAAAAAAAAAAAAAAAAAACTCTCAATCCACAAACTTATACAATATCAGATCAGCCTACGCGTTTCGTCCCCACTTGGACGTCATCAGGGCTGATTGCCTGCTTCAAAGTCTGCAGCTTTGGCAGTTACACCACACATCCTCCGTCATTCCTGCTGTGGAATGCCTGTTTGCTTCTAGTGAGGCTTCCTCGTCGGGAATATCCTAATTTCAAACTGGAATCTCGGTCATTTAGAGAGACGTGCACCTGCTTTGCCTCCTGTCGGATCACTTATGTTCGTGGATTGAGAGTTTTTTTTTTTTTTTTTTTTTAGTATTCAGTTGTGAATAGAAAAGAAAGGAAAACAAAAAAGAATAATAAATGGAACGTTTCTACAATACAAGCTTGCCTTTGGATCTGCTTCTTAAATGAATGCAATAACTGATTATCATAGCAAGCACTTTGACGCTCCTTTCCAAGTGTTGGAATTGTTTTGAGGACTTAGTTCTAGTGGCGATGGGACCTAGGAGAGTGAAGCGTCACAGATACAGAACTTTGGGATTTTGAGAATAATAATCTGAACTATTCACCAGTGCGCTTGATTGTTTTGCCCTCCTCGCCTACAGTAAGGAAACAGAATAAAATATCCTGTGACTATTTTCTTGGTCTTTCACCTTCAAGTAAGTGCATCTAAACACACACCTTAAATGAAAAATAAATGCCAGTTAAACTTATCAGTGAGATGCACTATTTTTGGTTGTGAAACCTCTAATGGTCAATGTGATCACTGCAGAGGTTTGTTTGTGTAACCAGAGAGCCACAGAATTGAATTCTGGTTGGTGCAGTAGGAAAAAGTGAAATGTGTGTATTAAGTGCTATGATGCCCCATCCTTTGAGAGAAAGCACTGTGAATACGTAAATCATTATTTTAAACTTGCATGGCACACAGTATAAAATAAGCCGACACAAAGCGCACAAAAGATTTAGGGTTTAAGATTTTTTTTTTTATAAATGCTGCCAAAATATAGATCTGAGTAATATGGAGACTGTAGCTAGTGCAAACATTTCTTTTGTAACTGTCCATTAAAAGCACACACTCCACAGCTCATCATATCACCTCACACAATACCTCTCAAAAAGAACACTCTTTAAGTGGCTCCACTAATCCATGGCAATGCTGGCTTTCAGGCAGCCTTTACTTTTTCAGATTAACCAAATGCACAGATTTAAATTTCTATCCGGCATCTTACACCCTGGGATGAAGGCTCGTTTCTGGTTCAGCGTTCCGTTCCTCCTTCAGCTTTGCTGCACAGGAGACTCTCCACCCTTCCACTTCAGCTGAGGCATCTCAAATGGTGGAATTAATGGTCCCAGGATGGCTGCCTTTTAACAAAGTAGGGGAACTCTGTGTCAAATTAAAGTATGGGCACATCGTGCCCCTCAGATCCTGCCCAGTTAGACCTCTGCGAGGGGCCAGTGCAGGCATCAGTCGCAATAACTGAGCATTTTCATGAAACAAGGGTGGCTTAAGACAAAAGATTGACCTAAACTTCAGCCCTTCTGTCTTTCTTCACCCCACCCGTCTATCTTCACCCCACGACATGAGTTCTGGTTCCACATTTCTAATGTCAGTCTGACACCAATGATTCACTGCTACAAGGTCCAGTCTGCAAAGCTGTGTTCGTCTTAACTCAAGTGACTTAGAATCTAGAAGTGCCCAAAGTTTTGTTGTTGCTGAATGAGGGGGAGAGACGAGGGAGCGCGTGTAGGGGCATTTTGAACTCTGCACTAAGTCTTAGATTGATTGCTGGGTCACTGGAAGGAGGAGACTAGCTTTACCTAGTTTTTGGTTTTAGACCGGATGTGGGGGAATTGGTATGAACATCGGTATTGGAGAGGGCTACCTCATATTTCCGTTGGATAGTGGCAACCTCTTCAGTCCAAGAGGAGACTGCTCTTTCTTACATGCACCCACTGCTGTCTGCTCTTGCCTGCTTTTCAAGTACTCCAAACTTGGAAGAAGACTGAACATTTTACGTTAAGTTGTTAACTTATAGAGCAATAAATGCATCATTTAGGCTTCCCCAAAGTATCATTGGAGATGAGGGCAGGGGAGGCTATAGTAGGCCAGGGTAGAAGAATGCAGATACCATTAAAAGTCAACTTTCTTTAATTCAACTTGATTCTTAAGCCAATAACTATTTTCTAAATGTGCCCGAAGGCCTTATTCACCAACTACCAAAGCCACATTCTATATGTTTCGTGGTGTGACAAAGCCACAGTTTCATCTTTCCCCAACTTGCTCGATCTGGTATCTGTCCAATGAAGAAACCAAACATTGCAACATCCATTAAAGTCTGGCCCGCTTCATTCTGGTGCACACTTGTCAATGCTGGATCCCAATGCTAGGAAATGTATTCATGGTTAACCCCCAAGGTATCCTTGTTCACTGACATCCGAATTGGATCACTACAATGGAGAGGACCATGTACCTATGTCTGACCTGCTACAGCCTGGGTCACTCCTGTCCAAGCTGGATCTCGGCAGTGGAAGGTTGCTGCCTTGTGAGCTTGTGTTCCAGATACAGTGAGGATGCTACTGGCCTACGCAGTCTCCCTGATTTCAAGGCATTTGTCCTTACACATTGCCCATCGACCTTATTTTCTGTTTAATGCTCCTCCCACAATTAATTATGCATGCCACTCCCTCGAACACTATGAAGTAGCACTAGTGTGTTCCTGTCACGCTCTGGGTAAGCCAGAACCTGCTTTTGCATAAATTTTGTTTTGTAAACTTTGTACTCCTATCCGGTCATGTTACCCCCGTCAAATGGTTACAAGTGGTTGGTTGAGTAAATGCACCAGCATAAGCATCCATACTTGTCTCTGCAAAGCACCTTTTACTCAATCAGTTGTGATTGAATAAATCTATATGTGAATTATCAGCAGAACTCACTTCTTGACTTACCTTTTTTATGAGACCCCACTTAAAGCTGCCTTAGATGCCCTCTGTTACCATGTGGTGTGCCAGGCTGTGTTATATGAAAGATTGCTTTATGCACTTAAACTGTGTCAGATTCAGCATGTTTGTCTGTGGTTTGCAATTTCCAATTTATCATTACCTTGTACTGTGCAAAGTATTGTTTTCTATGTTGCCACACCCCACACATTTTCTACTGGCTTAGGGTCCAGGTGGATCCCATTTACCTGGCCATTATGCTTCCCTCCTCCACATTTGAACACTTGGACCTTACTTGGAACAGTCTAACGGTAGATAATGTCTCTATTGGATTGTGCAATAGGGTCTTGGATGTAGGTAATGTCCTGTTGAAGGCCAAGCGTTAGTGACTGAATGCAAGCTTTGTGGTAAGGTCTGAGTGGGGGCTGTGCGGTGGGGTCTAAGAGTGGGGGCTGCGCGGTGGGGTCTAAGAGTGGGGGCTGCGCGGTGGGGTCTAAGAGTGGGGGCTGCGCGGTGGGGTCTGAGGGGGGCTGCGCGTGGGGGGGATCTATGAGTGGGCGGGTCTAGGAGTGGGCTGCGCGGGGGGGTCTAGGAGTGGGCTGTGCGGGGGGTCTAGGAGTGGGCTGCGCGGGGGGTCTAGGAGTGGGCTGCGCGGGGGGTCTAGGAGTGGGCTGCGCGGGGGGTCTAGGAGTGGGCTGCGCGGGGGGGTCTAGGAGTGGGCTGCGCGGGGGGTCTAGGAGTGGGCTGCGCGGGGGTCTAGGAGTGGGCTGCGCGGGGGGTCTAGGAGTGGGCTGCGCGGGGGGTCTAGGAGTGGGCTGCGCGGGGGTCTAGGAGTGGGCTGCGCGGGGGGTCTAGGAGTGGGCTGCGCGGGGGGTCTAGGAGTGGGCTGCGCGGGGGGTCTAGGAGTGGGCTGCGCGGGGGGTCTAGGAGTGGGCTGCGCGGGGGTGTCTAGGAGTGGGCTGCGCGGGGGTGTCTAGGAGTGGGCTGCGCGGGGGGGTCTAGGAGTGGGCTGCGCGGGGGGTCTAGGAGTGGGCTGCGCGCGGGGGGATCTAGGAGTGGGCTGCGCGCGGGGGTGGTGTCTAGGAGTGGGCTGCGCGCGGGGGTGGTGTCTAGGAGTGGGCTGCGCGCGGGGGGGGTCTAGGAGTGGGCTGCGCGCGGGGGGGGTCTAGGAGTGGGCTGCGCGCGGGGGGGTCTAGGAGTGGGCTGCGCGCGGGGGGGGTCTAGGAGTGGGCTGCGCGCGGGGGGTCTAGGAGTGGGCTGCGCGCGGGGGGTCTAGGAGTGGGCTGCGCGCGGGGGTCTAGGAGTGGGCTGCGCGGGGGTCTAGGAGTGGGCTGCGCGCGGGGGGTCTAGGAGTGGGCTGCGCGCGGGGGGTCTAGGAGTGGGCTGCGCGCGGGGGGTCTAGGAGTGGGCTGCGCGCGGGGGGTCTAGGAGTGGGCTGCGCGCGGGGGGTCTAGGAGTGGGCTGCGCGGGGGGTCTAGGGAGGCTGCGCGTGGGGGGTCTAGGAGTCGTCTGAGTGGGAGGGGGGTCTAGGAGTGGGGGTCTAGGAGTGGGCTGCGCGCGGGGGGTCTAGGAGTGGGCTGCGCGCGGGGGGTCTAGGAGTGGGCTGCGCGGGGGGTCTAGGAGGGGGCTGCGCGTGGGGGTCTAGAGTCGTCTGAGTGGGAGGGGGTCTAGGGTGGGGGTCTAGGAGTGGGCTGCGCGGGGGGTCTAGGAGTGGGCTGCGCGGGGGGGTCTAGGAGTGGGCTGCGCGGGGGGTCTAGGAGTGGGCTGCGCGGGGGGTGTCTAGGAGTGGGCTGCGCGGGGGGTCTAGGAGTGGGCTGCGCGCGGGGTCTAGGAGTGGGCTGCGCGCGGGGGGTCTAGGAGTGGGCTGCGCGCGGGGGGGGTCTAGGAGTGGGCTGCGCGCGGGGTGGTGTCTAGGAGTGGGCTGCGCACGGGGGGGTCTAGGAGTGGGCTGCGCGCGGGGGGTCTAGGAGTGGGCTGCGCGCGGGGGTCTAGGAGTGGGCTGCGCGCGGGGGTCTAGGAGTGGGCTGCGCGCGGGGGTCTAGGAGTGGGCTGCGCGCGGGGGGGTCTAGGAGTGGGCTGCGCGCGGGGGTCTAGGAGTGGTCTAGGAGTGGGCTGCGCGGGGGGTCTAGGAGTGGGCTGCGCGTGGGGGGGGTCTAGGAGGGGGCTGCGCGTGGGGGGGTCTAGGAGTGGTCTATGAGTGGGAGGGGGGTCTAGGAGTGGGGGGTCTAGGAGTGGGGGGTCTAGGAGTGGGCTGCGCAGTATGGTAATGACTGGGAGTGGGCCGTGCGGTAGTGTTTGGGTGCAGTATTGAGCTAGTGTGCAGAGGACTTGTTGCTGCTGGAACCATCTGTGTCTCTTGCATATTTGAAGAATCAGACCCCATCTTCTCTTAAAGGTCAATGTTTATGTTCTCCATAGAGGCTCTAAGGTCAGTTATCTGAAGGTGACAGGAGCCAGCGTTGCCTCCGCTGCACGCCTTTCCTGAATGGTTCTGTTGAGGCTTCTGGCATCTTTCACAGGCTGTTAATTGCCTTGTTTCTGACTCGTTCATTGCGGTCTTGTTTTCTTGTGCTCACCTTTGAGTCCATGTCCTTTATTGTTGAGGTTGCCTTCTCATTCTCCCATCCCTCCCTGCCATCTTGTCTTTGATTAATTGGATTGCAGTATCTGAAACTCTAGGGTTTTGTTATGGGGTGCTGGGGTGAGCGGCGATGTCTGACATTTGGCTTTCCAGATCTACACTAAAATACTTTAGAAGATTGAGGCATTGAGGTGTATTCCAAAGACTGTGTCTCTCAGCAGACTGTGTTTGCTCTTGGAATGTCCAGGGATATTAAGTATTGAAAGCAGTTATTGAATTCCTATCCCCCTTAGGTCTCCATTCCCCTCCGCCCCCAGGAATAGATCTGCCAAGTTCCACCACCTTAAACCGCCTTGTAACCCTACTGTACTACCTTTCTTTCAGCTGAAGTTGGCTACATGTGGGGGGGAAAATGGCCCCTGTCCACAAAGGATTTTGTGTGTCCCTTTGGGGCCAGGGTGGAAATCTAGGTTATGTGGGATGTGGGTTGTGCAGCGAAAGGACCTGGCCATACGCAAGTTGAGCCCAACACAATCCTGTATTGGTGGAGGGATATGCTTTAGAAGTTCAATGAAAGGTGGGTGCATGACACGACCCATGGTTGGAGATGATGGGCCTTTGTACATGAGAGGCGAGGCTGGCTGGAGAGAGAAGTGTCCCCTCAGGGCGAAGAGAAGAGAGTCTTGGAGAAAGAGGGAAGCTCATGTGGCAGAAAAAGAGCTTTGTGCTCATAGAAAGAGTTCATGGATGGCACATATATTTTAAAGTAAAGTGAGAAAGAAGATTCCTAGACTGATGTGAATGCAAATGTGATATCAAGCAAAGGGGGTGTCACTAGCACCGGGGAGGGGGGTGTAGCTGCAGTGGTCCCGAGTGGACGATGAACTCCATTAACACCGAAGAAGATGGAGCATCTCCGGTGATTGCAAACACGTGGGAACGAATCGAAGCCACGCAGAGCGTGAATTGCTTTTCAGTGAATACTTATGGCTGAGAAGATGGCCTTTGACGCCAGGGAAGGTGCTGGGTGTATGGAATACATAATAGAAGGATGAGGAACAGCTAACAAGTTACTGCCCAGCATGGATGCAGATAACAAATGTACCATCGCTGAAAACTGTAGGAATTATACAAGGGGGATCGATGCTACTATACGTGAAGCTTTGTGGAGCAGAAGTTGGGACAGGCGCTTATATTCCTACTTGCATTGTATACAACCCTCCACGACAGTGTGTTCAGCAAAGCTGCTAGTTGTGTGTTAGGAAGTGAGCTCTATTTCATGTATAATGGTATCTGCCAGTTCTTATCCAGCTCTTCAAAGAACTCGCTGGAAGTCAGTCAATCACAAGGTGGGACACCCTCAAAAATCATATCTCCACCCAGTCCAGCATCTGGATCGCTGAAAGTGAGAGGAGTGGCACCAAACAATCCAAAAAGTAGATTCGAAAAACCGTGCAGCTTCCGTAGTGGGGGTCTCGGTTTCCAGAAGATGTTGGTGGCTGCCGAAATTATGTATCTGGGTTCAAACCAATGCGACCGCGCTGGAGGTAGTATAGTTTTCAACTGGTTGCGTGAAGACCGGTCCTTGATTTTGTCGTACAGTCATTGAGGTTTGCTCTTTGACTCTTATTTTATTTCACAGCAACCATACACCAACTCCAACCTTGAATCTGCAATAAAGAGGAAATACTTAGGTTTTAGACTTGTATATTCCCCTTCAACAATTTGAAGGGTCATAGAATATGCGTTTATCGGCCATGAAGGGATGTACTTTATTTTATGCGGATATAAATCTGAAACAATGGATCATCTTGTTTGCCTTTGCCCTAAGTTACAAGACCTTCGGAGGAAATACCTACAGGTAGCATTCAGAGAAGCTAAAATGCAATGTTTCAACTCCCAATCTAATGCTTTTATTAGTAAACTTATGGAATTTTTAGATCATGCCTATTATCTAAACCAAACTCAAAAAGCTATTAGATTTCCGGAAGAAAAATTATAGTAAGTCCATAGAGTTAAAATATGGACCTTTCATGAGGCATTACATCTTTTTTTAGCATGTTGGTAAACTCATGGAATTCTTAGATCATGCCTGTTGCCATTTGTATCAACTTTAATAAGGATATTTGCCCTTCAGATAAGAACTCCCACATTTTAAACCTCATCTTTGTGTGTTTATAAGATGACTTCAATTAGAGGATGTATTTTATTATTTGTGTTTTTATTCCAATCTTTGGATTAATATGATAAATTATTACCAACACACATAAAGTGCCTATATATGTGTACAGGGCATTACAGTGCCTTTCACGCATGCAAGCCTATCCAGTCCACGGTTTAGGTCTCGCCTACCAAACACAAGCTTTCTGGTTGGAAAAGACCTGTTGGCTTACCAAGAACTTGCAGTGGGATTACAGGCTGCACATCATTGGCTGACTGTCATTCATGTAATTTATTCTTATTCCATGGTTTTCTTTGTCCATCTGGTGCTTGTCCCTTCCCTAGAGCATGTTCGCTTGACTATCATTTGGCTTGACTGGCTTGTATTCTTCCACTGATCACTTTTAGGGAGCGATGTATTTTTTTTTTTACTCCTACTCTCCCTTGTGTTAAACCTGGCCTTTACCCCCCCCACGTCCTGTGTTGCTGTCTCCCTCATGCTTCAAGCTCTTATGTACGCTGCCAACTTTCACCCCCGCACTCTGTGTTGCTTTCTCACTTGTGTGCTTCTTTGCTTATCACAGTGTTGCTCTTACTTGTATCTGCTCCTTAGTGGCCCAACTCCCATGGTCTTTGTTTCTCTAAAATATTATTTTTACTTTATTTTTGGGGGTTGGGGACTACTAGGCAGTAAATTGCTGCTAGTCCCTCTGCCTTCACTTTTGTGCTATGTCTAGGTCATGGTTTTTTTTTGTATTTACTGATCAGTTTCAGACTGGTTAATTAAAAAAGCCTCCGGCATCATTAGTAGGCACATGTATCCCGAATGGTACGTGAATGTGCTTGTATCCTCATCCTTGCAGTCTCCTGCTCCTACAGAGTTACCTGGCTCCTGCAGCCGAGTCATCATATCCCAAAGGCGTGCCTTCTGACTTTGCCATTGCTTGTTTGTTTCAAGCAGGTTTCTGGGCTGTTTACATAGCAACCCACAGATCAGACAAGGGATAAACTCCAATGGGGTTTGAGGTGCTGGCCCCATGGGCTGCACCAAGAGACAAAGAATCCACCTTAAACCTGTTTCAGGAAAACCACAATGTTGTGCACCTTGGAATGTAACCTTGCAAAGGTCACAATCTTCATGCAGACCACACAATTGCAAAAACACAACATTACAAAAAACACACTCCGAGACTAAGTGAAGAATCCAACTGCTAATGGGATGAAGTGACAGGAACACTTATCTTACTGTATATTCTGTGATAGAAGTTCTGGAGTTTAAGATGTTCGAATGATGAAAATTAAATTTTTTAAGAAAACTGGACAACGGGCTCCCTATCACTTTCTGTGTATATATTTTTCCCTGACCAGTGTTTTAAATGGGCAGGTAGTGCCTGGTGCAGAGTATCTGCAGTGCTTTCATTTGTAATGGAGAAGACTGGCCTGCACTTATCTGCACTGCTGAGATACTTATGATGGTGGAGTACCAGCATTTCTCAGAAGCAAACACTGCACTTACACATTTCCATTTAAACCACTGCCCATGACCTTTTGAACTTGTGTGTGGGCAGGAACTAAGAATCCATATTGGCAGCATTAGAACAGTGGTCTGTTTTTGGGAATCGAAATGCTGTCCTACATGTCCGAATAGCATAAGTTTAGAAAGAAAAGATTAGCTTTTGAGTCTGGTTCGTGGAGTTGCACATTTTGATGTCTGGGGCACTTTTTTGACAGTCCCCCGTGTTTGCCTCGGAAATGTAGTTGCTTAGTTTGATGTATGCTGTCAAACAGGTGCTTAATTTGTTTAAAAATAAAACACTGGGCCCCAAAGTGTTTAGGGAGCTTTCCACTGGTGCTGCTGTATGCCGTGTTTGCGGGGTACCACGACTAACTATTATTTCTGCAGTTCATGACTTTCTTCACCACACTGCACCACTCTATCTGGATCTAGCTGGTTATTTTCCAGTGCTGCTTGCTCCCTTTGTCACTGTTTTCCTATATGTCTCATTCTTCGTTTCTACTGCTATTTCAGTCTCTTGCTGTGGTACAAAATATTTCCATGTAAAATAAGTTCCAGACTCCAAAAATGGATGTCTGCGCCTACCAGCTGTGCAACATTGGTGTAACAAAAGCTCCCGCATTGCGAGGAGGGTCCCCAAACTCCAGGGGGCCCCATCAGTACAGTGCCCTGGCCTGAGAGCTCCTGAGTAAGTCCGGAGGGGGGCCTCCCTGTACTTTACAGGGGGGGCCCTCAAGTTTCGTTACTCCACTGCTGTGCAGTTAAGCACTGGGTGAAACTGATCGAAACTCAAATCACTCTTGGGGTCAATCGGGGATAAAGAGCAACAGTAATAGAAATACTGCATTTACTAAGGCATTAGAGCAGGGTTCTCCAAAGTCTGTCTGTTAACACATTTTGCACATTGGTAAATGATGGAGGCTTTCGAGGAGAAGGTGACACTGCGTACAACTGCATAACCTACAAATGATTAATCTAATGCAGGGTTCTCCAAAGTTGGCCCTAGAGGGCCGGAACCATGGCAGATTTTTAGCATATCCCCATTTAGATAAATTCTACTCCCTCCAAAGGAGTACATGCATTGCAATGCATTAGAGTTAATTTACATCTCCCTACCTCTCCCACTGATGGCTTTTAGTTGCTAACTTATGCACAAATAAACACTTCTGCAAGCCTAACTTTACACGTGTTACTACCTTAAACCCAGATGTACCTTAGCTTGCCAGTCTCTTTTTTTTGTTCCTCCCCTCTTATCCCCCTGCAAAATCCACTTAATAAAGATGTCCCCAGTTGCCAGGGATGCGCCTGACTGTGTGAGGCTGCAGCAGAACTCAACTTGAAACAGTTTTAAGGAGACGGACACTCCACAAAAGCTCTTTTGTTTGCCCTCGCCTTGACCTTCCAAGGTCTGATGGCTAATAGCTCAGTGGCCTTGTACCCCCTTTTTACTTCAACCAAACCCACACCGCTAATCCTATTCTGTCGTCCTTAAGAAGGGAGGGAAGGAGCTGATAAACTGTTTATTCTCCATACAGAAAACTTTAGGGTTCTTCCCTTCCCAGTTTTCTTTGTAACGGTTATTTACTATTAGGAGTGTTCTTTTTGATAATAACTAGGCATACACAAGACAATAGGAAATCTAATTTAAATTTATGAAACAAACTACCTAAACACATTAACAATTAAAACCTTGCATGAGACCGCAATTTCCTGTGAAAGTCTAAAAATCCCTAAAGTTAAAATGCTGTAATTTGGTCTGAAATAGCAAAATTTTGATCTGATCCAATCAAAAATGTGAATGCCACTGTCCCGTCCCCCCTTGCTTCCAAACACCACCGTTGATTGGCCTAGTCTCACAGTGGGTGACTTTTATCAGCAGACACCTTGACCAGCCTTCTAAAACTTAAGATTGGCACTCCCGTAGAAAATGGAAAGTCCTCTGCTGAGCAAATGATAAATGTCCAGTTTTACCCAGAATGCATAGAGTAATGGTGCCAGAAGGCACCCCAGACTACTTCTTGTATCAGTTGATTTAAGTGGGGGTCACTACAATGTTTTTTTTTTTTTTGTGTGCAGAACCTTATTTAAGGCACTAAAGCACCTCTTGGGATTGAGCTGAAGGTCCAGGATTGACCAACTCCCTATCTGGGTGACATTCACATAGACAAAAAATTAACAGAACACAAATAGAACGGATGTGGTAAAGCTCACCTCACTCTGCACTATTCCCAGTAGTGAGTGAAGGGCTCACTCCCAGGGCCAACCATCCAAAATACCCTAATGTTTACAAATAAAAGCAAAGCCACTGGTGTGAATACTTGTGAACGACTGCGAATGCAGGTGAAATTGCATATCGGGACTCTTTGAAGGGACCGCTTTACCCCCGTAAACCATTAGGGCTATACTATCACAGGCAAAAACAACAGTTGATGGACAGAATGCAGAACAATGTCATACATTCACCCCAGTACAGAGATTTGGGCCTAAATCCATCGTTTTTTTGCTCACCATGCCATTCCAGTTTGAACCCAGCCATATGCAAATCAGTCTTGACCCTGTGCCTCATGGGAACAGTTCAGCCCGAACTGCCAAGCCAGGTCCTCCCTGGACTATAAACAAGCATCCTAGGACCGGTTTCGGGGTTTCACCCCTCATCAGCCAGGATAGCTTGATTCCAGTGGCATGGAGAGCACGGGACCCACGTCTGGGCATACCCGTCCCACTCGGGGTGACAAATGCAAAAACAGTTGATGGACTGAATGCAGAACAATGTCATACATTCACCCCAGTACAGAGATCTGGGCCTAAATCCATCGTTTTTTTGCTCGCCATTCCAGTTTGAACCCAGCCATATGCAAATCAGTCTTGACCCTGTGCCTCATGGGAACAGTCCAGCCCGAACTGGATGGATGGATTTAACCCAGATCTTTTGACTGGGGGAGAAAGTTTGCATTGTGGAGAAGTGTGGCTCAATGGTTAGAGCGGCAGACCCTGATGCAGAGATCAGGCCCGGGACCAGGGTTCAATTCCCGCCTCGGCGGGTCTTGGGCTCAATTTCCTCGGACCTGATAATTCTCACCTCGGTGCCTATTCTAATCATGGGTCCCACTCTGCAACTCTGGGCAATAGCTTGCTTAATCTCCACAACGGCCCCACCAGCGCTGGGATGCCTGGCTTCACCTTGGGGGTGCCCAGGAGTGGACATTTCACAGGGAAAAGACAGGAAGGGTTCCACAGCGGTATGCGTACAGCGCCAGGACACCCTAGGGTAACAGTGCGCTTTACAAGTACAAATTTCATTTCATTTCATTTCATTGTCCGCATTCCGTCCATTTGTTTGCTGTAACACTTTTCGCCCTAAGTGGGATGGGTATGCCCAGACGTGGGTCCCTTGCTCACTGTGCCACTGGGTTCAAGCTAGCCTGGCTGAAGAAGGGTGACATACCCTGAAACCGGTCCCTGGATGCTTGTTTCCGGTCCAGGGAGGGCCTGGCAGTTCGGTCTGGACTGTTCCCATGGGGCACAGGGTCAAGACTGATTTGCATATAGCTGGGTCCAAACTGGGGTGGCGTAGTGGGCAAAAGAACGATGGATTTAACCCAGATCTTTTGACTGGGGGAGAATGTTTGCATTGTCAGCATTCCGTCCATCATTTGTTTGCTGTAATACAATCACAGGCAACACGTGTGCTGTATGGAAGTGCCCTCATTTACTACGGAGAGGAATTACTTAAGTTATTGACCGTGAATGGCACACTATACATCTCCTATATATACACCCTGAAGAAGTTCCAATGTCCAGGGATGAAACACTTTGGCAGTGTTCTTGTCCACGCTTTTAAAGTTGAAGTAAAGAACACATTTTCTTCAATATATGTGGTTTGTGATGTCTATAGCCAGTGATTCAAATCCAATGCAACTCTACTCCCTTGATTTTTATATTTAATTTTGGACTTTAATTTGTACACTTATTGGACTTTTTGGCCGCATAGGCTCTTAGGAGTGCTTCTCCCACTGTGCTTTTGTTTGCAAACCTAGACAAAACTAACTCCAGTTCACCCTTGTGGCATGGTATTCAACATTCCACTTTGCTTTACTTTTAGCATTATATGGTTTTAAAAAGAGCTGTCTCTGACACCCCCTCACCCCAGCTCCACCCCAAGTCTTCTAGTTAGTGTCCTGCACTGACGCCTATAAATGTGAATTTTTCCCCTGCTGTTGAAATATGACTTTTTGTGAAATACAGAATATAACACCCTAGATCTTTCTATGTCAATAGAAGCTTCATGTGTTTGGCACGGTTCCTCGCTTCCTCTTGGCGTAGACCTGAATTAATATATTTTTTTGTTAAACACTTTGTTAATGTCAGGAAAAAGCATACATAGATGAGACTGTTTAGACGTTACTTGTGAACTTACTGTACGTTGTTCTCACTGAGCAGTGAAAGGAAAACGTTTAGGAAAAGGCTTGAAACATGGTAAGTAATGCTCCTTCAATATGAGCAAAAGCTACGGAGTCGGGGATTCCATGTTCACTGTTGAATTACCACTGTTTGTATCTCTTCTAGGTGATCACAGTAACTAATTTAAAATACTGAGCCTGGTCTGCTAACGTGCAAGCTTGCAAAGCTTGGGAAACCTAGAAACAGCTACTTAGTTGGTCACACTCTGCAGATACAGGCGACACACTGCAGATGCAGAAGGTTGTTTCGGCTGGCAGGCAAAACCTCAACTGAATAAAAGCAGTTAACTTGTTCAGAGCAGTATTCAGGTTCTGCCTGGGTCTAAAATGTATTTAATTTCATACTCCTGCGGATTTCCACAAGCTTTGTTTGCAATGCATGTTTTTGCTGCATTCAATTATCACTTTCTTCTATTTTTGCAATGTTTGTAATTGCACTGCCTCTTGAATGAATGGCTGTGGTAATAATCGTTTGGGAATGAGCCAGCCATAATGCCCATGTGATCTACAGTGCAGTTCAGATCCTCCTGCCACTAAATGTGCATTACCCTGTCGGGACCTTCAGAGCCACTGGCACAGAGAGCCTTTCTCTGCTGTGCAGTCCCTGCTGCCTGGTCTGGTGGTTCAGTGCATCTGTGTTTGTCTTTATGGTCCCAGATTTGAATCCCTGGGCCTTTTGTCCTTCGGCTGTAGAGAAAATGAGTATCACGGAGTTGGGTAACAGCATCTGTTGAGTGGCAGGATGCCGGAATGGGGGCTGTGCACTTTACAGTACATGGTTTGTTACAGGTTCTAAAATAAAGTAGTCGTATCTGGCTCTTGTTTATGCTGGCAAGCAATGGGTCTTTCAGCGGGCTCTGGAGCACTCTTCCGCCTGCTGTCTGAACGTGGTACTGCAGTGATTGCCCCTTTTCGTTACAGAGAGGCTCTGGAACAGGGGTCTCTAACTTTTTCTGTACTGTGAGCTACTTGTGTTGAATGAAACACATTCAGAGCTACTAATATTATTAGTGTGGTATAATTTCATTTTTTTCAATACTTGTGATTCAACCAAGCAAAATGTTTCTAATTTCATAAGCTGGGCTGCACACAAGTGAGCTAATCGGAGGTAGCTGGAGAGCTACAGAAGCTCATGAGCTACTGGTTGAAGACCCCTGCATCTGGAGTATTGAAGATCGTCTGACTTTCGGTTTACAACCTATATCCGAAAGGGGCAATATAAATTTTTTGCTTTTCTTCCTCCTTTACTCCTTTGGTAAGGAAGACAAATTAAAGGCCCAAACGCCTTCTGTGAGGCCCATTTGTTAAAAGGCCACTACAGACAAGCAACCCAAGAATGTTTTCTACCATGTGAGTGTACAGGGAGAAGGGGTTAGGGACCTGGCCAGTGGGACTTTGGACTGTCTGTCTAAACAGCTGCAGCCCCCTAACACACTCCCACATCAATAAGTAACTCATCTGGCTGTACTTCCTGTGCCCTGGAGAGGTATTAATTGGAGCTCAGTTGTGCAGAACATTCATAACTATGCTGGAAACTTCTTCTGTGCATGGGTTTCCAGCTAATCACGTGGTTATGCCTTGCAGCTGTGTGATGAGGCATGTAGTGTGTCACGCGGAGGCACCGTTTGAGTTAAGTGATTGGCTGCAGAGTCTTCAACTCTAATCTAGATCATAGTTTCAGGTCTGGATGCATGGTCCTCCATGGTGGCCCCCGCTCCACCCCTAAATGAAATGGAAATAAGAACATTGGTATTTTTCTTTGGTGTCACTCTTTGAATATTTTACTATCTTGCTTCTTTCTCCAGCAGTGGCAGCATTGCCGTCAGCCTGAGTAACCCCAGGGTACTGCCAGCTTTGCTTGTTTCTGGGATGAGAGCTCGGCGTGAGTGAAGTTTGCCATTTTCTTCGACATAACCTTTTAAGAATAACTCCCTTAAGCAGGTTATGTATTGTTTTGCAACCAATAATAAAACTGGTTTTCAACTTGAAAAACCTTTTATTGCCTCATTTGATTTAATATGGTCTTTTAAAGTCTCAGAGATGAAATGTAAACACATTTTCAATTGAATGCATGGTTTTAGCAAAGTTTTATTTCTAAGAAGTTTTACAGTGTTCCCAGTTTTGGCCCTTCATGAAGTTTGCAAACTTGTATAATCGTTTTTCAACTCAAAGCGGTGTAGTGTCCACCTATTGGAACTCCGCAGAGAAGGGAAATATATACATAATTTTATAGGTCTCGGCTCTAGACGGCGTGCATGCGTCATCTCGAAAAGAGACCTTTTGTGTGTACTTTGTGGGCTTCAGACCGCCCATAGGCTTGCCATTTGCTGGCATCCTCGTCACTCCATTATTCATTCTCCCCGTTTGCCCATGGCATGCATGCGCCATGCCACTTCCTGTCTTTAACCTGCCTGGGTTTCAGGGAAAACCTTATTATTACTTCAAGAGCACTTTTCACGAGCACTACTGTTTTTATTCGCTTTGTTCTGTGCTTCCTGCGCGTGCCGCCTTATTTCCTTATTTCTCTTTGCCTCTCGCAATCCCTCTGTTGCTCTCACTCACCGTTCTTTCACTCTGTTGCATCCTCTGTCTTCGCTAGTTTTTTTTTTTTGCATTTTCTTTTTAGCGCTAACTCAACTTGAAGGGATTGGAGCGCTTTACATGAGCACCAGTTACACTACACAAGGAACTTCCTCGGTTTGACTCTTTTCCAGCGTTTGCCCCTTACTGGCTTCCTAATAAATCAATCAGCATTTGTGAAGTGTGGCACTGTCACCCCTGAGAGTATCTGGGCACTGGGGTGCGAGGTCTCTGTCTAAAAGCCAGGTCTAGAGGAAATGGCGGGAAGAGGGAAGAAACTAGCAGAAAAAGGCAAAACCGAGGGCAGAAAAGCGAGCAGAAAAGGCAAAGAGCAAGCAACGAGCAGAGGAGGCACAAATAGAGGGCAGCAGAGGGTAGTGGACTGTGGGCAAGCTGGACAGGAGAACTTTTGCAAGGAGAGCTAGCATGAGGACCTGCCTATTAGTTGCTGAAGCTACATGTAGAAGATAAGATGGGAATCTATAAGAATCTTTTAAATTCCTGCTTATTTTATGTTCCCTCAGTGAGGAATCCTGCGAAAAGGAGTAGCAAGGAGTACTGAAGGGCAAGCAAAGGTGTAGTGGACTGCTCCCCTTATGGACATATATGATGGATAAGTGAACACCCCGAGTTTGGTCCTATAGGTCGCTTGTTTGTGCGGTTTGAAAATAAGGCGCATGAACTTGAGTTTAGTTTGTTCCTCCACTGGGAGCCTGTCCCAGTTTCGGTAATGTGATTCCTCCACCCTCCTTCCACCTTTCCCGAGGCCTCCTGCCAGACGCACCACAACATTTTGTCCCAATTGCAGGGTTAAAGATATATTTTAGCCATGCCTATAGACACTGCATTCCTGTCGTCTATTCTGGGAGTCCTAGCGGAGCCAGTAATCGTAGCTGAATGCAACAAGTCCGTAACCTTTCTTGACGGATATGAAACATACTCTTTTTTAAAAACATATCTCGGGTGAGGGGAGCTCAGTCATCAAAATCTAGCTACGGGGGACCGCTTCAGAAATCATTTTCGTTAGTAACACTTTTTTGCGCTCAACAAAGGCGTAAAGGTCCCCTGAACTTCCCGTAATAAGGCGCACTTAATCATAGGTACATACTTTTTCGAATTACCGAGCATGTGGACCGAAGGACATGGTTTCAGTCTTGTGCTCATGCAGGCCCAGCCTGCTGACTGTTCCAACTCCTAAGGTGTAGGCAGTTCTCTAAGAGTGCGGGACCCCCTTTTCTTTTTTGGCACTTGTTTCTGCATGAGGTGGATATGCTCTTGTGTACATTAAACATGCAAGGGGCAAAGACTTTTTGAGGCGCTGCCCATTTTAAAGTTTGGGTGTGGTGTCCATTGTAGCCCTTTGTAGCTTGTTTGCTGAAAAGATTAATAAAATGCCTTTTCGGCATGACCTAGTTGAAATGGAGTTTGTGAATTGGAAGCACACTCAGATGGTTTGTACTGTATTCTTCAGCTGTGCATTGTTAATATAGGTAGACAACCACCTCAATTAGACTTTGCAAATTATGTATTTTATGTGCATTAATTACATTGGCGTTTGCCGAAACCTTTTGATTTTTGCTACAATTATATTTATAATATACTTAAGGATGAAGAATTTCATCCAGCCCTGTCCATCTGCTAGTCTATTTTCTCATTCATGTAAATATTACCCATTTCAGTTGCGTGCATGTGTTTACCCAACTGAAGCATGTTATTATAACAGTGCTTAATTACAGCCCCTTACCTTTCTTTTTAAAAAAATTTTTATTCTTTTTTTTAGCGTAAAAAACCAAGCATCGTACAGACAAATTTGCAGACTCATCTCTCCCATATAATAAATAGACAATAAATTTACCCCATCTCCTAATTCATTAGTACATAATAAATATGATACACCCAATATACTAAAAGGATAAGAAAAAATAAAGCCTGTTGCATATTAAGTCTCACATTCAGGATATACAGTAAAAAGCGAGATATAAATTCATACTCCTTTTTCCTACATGATGTGCAAAACCAGCATTGTAAACAAGTCTATAATAGCATATCCCACTTAGCTTAACAATCTATATGCTTTCACTCTTCATCTAGAAATCTCCCTATAAATAAATCCAATTGCATCGTTAATGTGTGTAGTTGCAACATAGCCCTTCCATATCATCCCACGTTTCCGCACCGCCCCTATCCGCTTAGCATACGCCTCCTCAAATTTAAAGGTCCTCTCCATTTTGTATAACCATTGAGCCATTGTAGGTGATTTCTGAGATCTCCAATTTTGTAAAATTAAAGATCTGGCAACTGCTATGGCTAAGGAAACAAAAGATTGCTCATATAATGGAATCTGATCAATTACATAGGAGAAGCCAAATAGCGCCAGCGATGCACCTGGAGGGATGTTTACTGAAACACACTTACTAATAAACCTGAAGATTTCCTCCCAGAAGTGTTGTAGTCTCGGGCCGGTGAAGAATATATGTGACCAGTCTCCTGCATCCGGCAAATTACATCTAAAACAGTCATTCGGAATCGTGGGAAACCATTTATGCAGCCTAGAGGGAGTGTAGTAAGCCACCCATCTAGAGAGAAAGGACATTCGCTGGAAATTGGCTGCTCTGTGCCCTATGGCCCAGCTCACAGACTCGTAGCCATTCCTGTTTACTAAACCTACAATTAGTTTCCTGGGCAATCTTTGGGAGCATTTGTTCAATGAGTTTCTTATTCTTCTCTTGGCGTAATACCTTATACCAGTTACCAATCCCCGATAAATGTGACTCGAAGGCAGCTTTCAAAATAACTCTAGTACTTTCAGTAATTCCTCTAAAATTAGTCTGAAGAAAGCATGAGATCTGCCTAAAACTTAGCCAGAGATCCCTACTCTGCATTGCAAATTGTGTCTCAAAAGCCTCCCACGTCATCTGGTTAGTACCATTGTAAAAATCGCCCAGCTTACAAAACCCCAACAGAACATAAGGCTGTAGCCCCTTTTGTGGAAGTTTAAGACCCCATATCTCACAATCATAAAGAGAGGAGTATGCATGGCATGAAGGGATATTATAATTTCTATTGAGACGCTGAATGCGACTCAGTATTGTATTCACCACCTTATATCTTGTTTTCTTTGGTAGCTTTGCAGTGCGCAAGAATACTGGTAGCTTAATAGCACTCTCCTCAAGCATATGGTTAATTAAAAAATTATCAAACTTTGAGGACTGGGACAAGAGCTGAGTAGTTAAGCTAAGTAATGAGGCTTGATAATAACTAGCTAAATGAGGTAGTGCCAAACCACCCTGGTCTACATCCAGTTGCAGAATGGATAACTTAATTCGAGACTTTTTCTTAGCCCAAATAAACTCACGAAAAATCCTATCGATTTCATTAAAATACGAAATTGGGATCTTTAGAGGGAGATTTAAAAATAAAAATAGCAACAAAGGAAGAATCGACATTTTTATCAGAGAGACTCGACCTATTATTGACAAGGGCAATAATGTCCATCTTACTAGCAGACTTTTTATTTTATCAAGGGTTTTACCATAGTTTAGCTGAAAAAGTTGGAGAAAGTCTACTGTAACATACAGGCCCAGATATCTAATGGGTTTAAGAGGTGCAAATGTGAGCCCTTCCGGCAACTCTGTTCCTGATGCATTAAATAAAAGGAGTTCCGTTTTGGATTGATTGACCCTATAACCCCCTAATTCTGTGAATGCCTGGATTTCGCCCAATGCTCTCTCAATATCTCGATTTTTCTGGATTCAAATACAGAATAAGATCATCAGCAAACAGCTTTATTTTAGCCATTTCTAATAGGGGGCCCGGA
This sequence comes from Calotriton arnoldi, assembly GCA_963921515.1. NCBI lineage: Eukaryota > Metazoa > Chordata > Amphibia > Caudata > Salamandridae > Calotriton > Calotriton arnoldi. Next base: position 688,619 of record CAWUFW010008748.1, on the reverse strand, counting down.
TTAATATATTTGAACGGATTTTTATTGCTAATGGCTCGATAAAAAGTGAAAACAGAAGGGGGGAGAGGGGGCATCCCTGCCTGGTGCCCCTCCTTATCACTACCTCTCCCGCCTCCTCTGAATTTATAATAATTCTTGCAATGGCTCCCCTATATATTCTTTCCAACATCTCAATCAATTGGCGTGGAAAGCCAAACTCACCCAAAATAAAAGCGAGCCTGCCAATCTACCAAATCAAATGCTTTTTCTGCGTCCATCATTAAGATGGCCGCAGATTCCTTCGTAATAGAAAAATAATCAATAGCTTGCATCAGATAGAAAGTATTTGCAGCCATAGATCTCCCAGGCACAAACCCTGCCTGATCTGCATGCACCAAATAGTGTGCGCAGCCTGCAATTCTATTCGCCCAAATTTTCATAAGAAGTTTATAGTCTACATTAAGTAGACTTATTGGGCGATAAGAACTTGGGTCCTTATCTTTCTTTAAAATTGAGACCACCACTGATTCTTTAAATCTATCTGAGACCTGTGCTCCTGCCAGTACTTGGTTGTATAGTGGTACTAGGAAGGGTGTAAGTTCATTTAAAAACAGTTTATAAACTTAAATAGGGATCCCGTCATTGCCACTCGCCTTCCCATTTGCCATTTTATTAACGGTTTCACTTAATTCTGCACCAGTAATCGACTCATTCAAGAGCTTGCAATCCTCCTCACTAACTTTTGGCAGGTGTACAGTTTTAAAATCAGCAAGAGCTTGAGGATCAACTATCTAAACATCCGCATATATCTTGTTGAAGTGAGATATAAAAATTTCAGCAATTCCGTCCTTATCACTCACTAGACACCTAGTCCTTGGATTTCTGATTTGTGGAATGGTCTGTTTACTCTGTCGCGATTTTTGTAGACCATGCCAAAAATTTCCCGATATGCTGGCTTTCCTCGTACACCTTTTGGTGAGCAGCTTTACTTCCAGCAATTTCCTCGAGCAAAAAGAAACTTTTTAGCTCCTCCTTAGTCCTAGAAAGTTCCTGCTGAAATGTCTCTTCCTCACGTTCTCCTACTGACCTCCCCAGAAGTTCTCTTCTAGCCCGCTCTATCGCTTCCTGGAGTCCGGCAATCTTAAGTTTCCTTTCCTTATAAAGATTAGCTCTATATGCCACCACCCTTCCCCTAAATGTAGCTTTAAAGGCCTCCCATACCATAAAACCTGATGCCGAGTTCACATTCTCCTTAAAAAACCATCCTATAAAATCGCGAGTTTCATCGATCCAATTTTGATCTGATAGCAATGCTTTGTCGAAATGCCACCTATTACTCTTTCTCCTGGAGGCGGGCAAGTGCAATAACAAGGATACTAAAGAGTGGTCTGAAAAAGGATTAGAGAGAATCAATGATTCCCCCTTGCGAACAGATTACTGATCAAAAAGAAATCCAAACGAGATGCTGTTTTGAATCTCGCTGAGTGGCACGTAAACTCAGTGGCACCTGGGTGATCTATTCTCCATGGGTCCAACAAAGCAAAATCCTCCTTAATAATTTTTAAGAGCCTATCTGTTTTAGGTTTTAATTGCTTTTTCCCTTGTTAGAGGTATCCAAACGTAAATCTTGAATTAGGTTAAAATCTCCCCCCATAATTATCAACCCTTGCGCACCCACCAACAGATCGTATACCTGTTCCAGGGCTGCACAGTCGTCAGTGATTGGGCCATAATAGTTAAGCAGCACTAAATCTATCCCATTAACTACAACTTCTATCCACAGCCACCTGGCTCGCTCATCCCGAATCACCTTACCCACCTCCCAATCTAGATCCGAAGATAGAAGAATACCCACTCCTCGCACTGCCGCCTGGGCTGAGGCAAAATATGCTTGAGCGTATTTCTTTGGGAGGGTGAAGTTGGGGGAACTAGATTTGAGATGTCTCCTGCAAAAAAATCACCTGGGGGGAAAAGGATTCCAACCATTTTAACATTGCTCCTCTTTTTTGTGCATTCAAGAAGCCATTTACATTACATGAAACTACCTTCAACCCATGTGTCATTTTTTATACCATTTTTCAAAGAGGACTTTTATTTTCTCCTTTTCAGCTCTTTTGCAACCTACTTGTATCCGGCCCCTCAATAAAACCAACGCAATCTGTTTAGTAACAGAGACCCTGTCCTTTTCTGCTTTGCCACCATTCCTAGTCTGCCTGTTATTCATACGCTCATTTTTTCTGATGCTCCTCCCCTTATCCCCCACCCTTCTACCCACCCCAAACTCTCTGTGGAGTGAGGCTGCCCTTCCCTCACCACCACCACCTCCCAATAACCACAAGGTGCCTTGGTTGGGCACCCGGGAGCGCATCCTCCCCCCCTCTCCTCACTGACACCTCTGTCAATATTAACCCCGGAATAGTTAAAGTATACAACATACTTCGGGGACCCCCGCAGCTTACTTATGTATTAACGAATACCAGCTTTGTGAGGGACACAATACAAGAGTACTCCAATGCTTCAATACCTCAATAAGTAGAATCATATGTAATACAATATACACAGTACGTTAAAGAGTAAAGTGCATAATGCAATGTGCAAAGTGCCATACGGAAACAACAGCTCTACGCCTACTGCAACCAGTGCAGCAAAATATCAGTGTCGCACAAGATAAAGTGCCAAAAGAGAAAAAAAACCTACATGTCACATCCTCCATACACATTGTAGAGTAAAATTCAAGCATATAAAATGCCACGGAAGGGATAAGGAAGTAATCCATGTAGGGTACCCATACAAGAACAGGGGATAAAGTGCAATATGCATTGTGCAAAGTGTGCAAAATGTGCAAAGTGTCGCATCCAAGCATCGATATAGACTTACTATAGCATATGCAATGAGCATTAGTGCAAACAAATTACGCTTACTACCTTGGCATACATTATATATAAAGTAAAGTGCCGTACACAGTGCATTACAAGTCTGTCCCTGCCCTAAAAAATAAAATTAAATAAAAAAATAAAAAGTGCAGAAAGTACAGTGCGAAATGGTAATAAGTCCTATAAGTCCTATAATAGGTCCTATTTAGATTATCTAAAATGACCAAATGCCAGAATATTCAAGCAATAAAGGAATGAAATATCTCACAGCTCAATCAGTGAGTTGATTATAACAGAGCAAGAAGAGACTATACTTAAGACTGTTTAACTTCAATTAAGTCTGTTTGAGTCTCTTATTTTTCATTAACCCGATGTCCTGCTGACTCTGAGCGCATCGCCCCTCCCCCTTCCTCCACCTTCGGCTTTCCGGATGACCGCAGCAGCGGCAGCAAAGGCGAAGCTTCAGCGCGCACCTTAATGGCGTTTCCAGGGCTCTCGGCGGTTTCTAGGCATTCGGGAAGTGTATACTGCCTGCTGCCCCAGGTTGTGACTATCCTGGGATGGAAAGTTGCGAGGAGCCTCAGAAACGGCAGAGAATACACGGGGCTAGAGAGTTGGAGCTGCTCGTCGGTGTAACACGCTGGAACCAGCGGCCATAGAGCTCGAGCAGTTCAAAAGGGCTGTGAGTGAGAATATGAAACAGGAGCGGCACTTTTACCAGGCATGACTCTACTGCCTTCAAGCTGACAGACACGGTTGGATCTACTCTTAGTAACTGGGTGAGTATGATTCTCGAGCTGCTCCCCCCCCCCTCTTTTCTTTTCGTGAGAGGAAGAAGGGGAAAGGGAAAGAGTTGTTTTCTATGTAAACTCTGCCGGTTCTGGTTCTGGCAGTTAGCTTGCAATTAAGTGACTTTACGCCCAGAAGCTCATTTGCTCTACGTGGTCTGTGAAGTAAGAACTTGTTTTATGGAAGAGATTTAAGGGCCCTGACTAGGATTGAGCCAAGAGCTATGCGTCAGATGGTTCTGAGAGGGACAACAGCACGCGCAGGGGCCTCAGCTGCAGCTCCCCATACTTCTCCTTCGTCAGCACAGAAAGTTAGACGTCAAACAGCTCAGGCCCGTATTTTGGCTGTAAGGAGAGTAAGAACTGTTCAGAAAATTAGGGGGGATATAAACGTTACGACCTCACAAGTGGCTCTCTTGTCTCAGAAGTTCTCTTCTACACCATCTGACTCTCCTGGAACTTCTTCTACCTCACTGGAGCTTTCACCAGAATAGTGTTCCGGGGTCAAAGGCGGGGTCAAAGGCAGAGTCGAGGGGGCAGTGGTAGTGGAGTCGTCCACATCGAGATCTGTGGTCAATCCTCCTAAGGAGTACCCGGTTTTTTCTATAAATCGCAAATCCAATCAGATTGCTACTTTGGTTAGTACAGTGGTCAAGATACTTCCTCAGGAGGCGGCCCCCGTAATTCAGGAGAAAGACACTGTCGTCACTATGTGTACTGGGGCTCCGTTGGGAAAAGGAGAGCCCCTTCTCGAAAAAAGTTCAGAGGACCAAACCCAACCAAGGCAGTTGGCAGGGGATACACAGGGGGTAACGCAGGAGATGGCATGACGTAATTCCAGGGCAAGTGAGGTCCTGGGGTCTCTATCCCCCCTGGTACAGCATGAGTTGGTGATGGGACCAGAAGCGAGGGCCCCGGCTGGCCAGCAGGGAACGGGTATCGTCAATGCTGGGGAGGCTACCATTGGCACTGCTTCTGATGCGGCCCAGTCTTTAGTTGTTCCGTTATCCCAGATGCAGCAGCTCTTCGAAACCATTCTGGGAGAAATTTGAGATTGCAAAGCTGCACAAGCTCAGGAACTCTCACTATTGCATCAACGTTTAGATAAAATTGAAACTATGGTACAGCAAATACCTGAGAGATTTAAAGAACTGGAACAACGGGTATCTGATATTGAGGACCACTGTGTATTATGGGATTCTGATATTGTCTCTCTCCAGAAGAAAGTTCAGGCCTCTCAGAATAAGATGGACGAGATGGAGGACTATGCAAGGCGCTCGAATCTGCGCTTCACAGGGATCCCAGAGGACCGCGAACGCATAAACGGCCAAGTTAATCCAGTGGCCTATATTGAATCATTAATCAGAGACCACTTGCTGGAGAAGGCGCCGGAAGATCTTACAGTAATGAGGGCCCACAGAGTTCCCTTCCAGAAAACTCCTGGGGCTAAGTATCCTAGGACAATAATTGTGAACTTTTCGGATTACTGTATTAGAGAGGCAGTACTAACAAAGGCAATCCAGAAGAGAGATTGTTCTACCCAGTGGAGGTAGAGTACGAGTATTCTCCGATATGTCGGCAGCAGCAGCACGGAGACGGAAGGACTTTGTTGGATTGCTGAGTCAATTCAAGAATGCAGGAGCCCAGGCCTCGATTGCGCAACAGTCCAAATTGAGAGTTTTATGGAAAGGAAGGTCCCACCTATGCTCTTCTCTTGAAGAAGCTCAAGAGTTACTGCTGAAGATGACTCCAGCCCCTTAACTTTCAATGTGATCTGTGCACGAAACGGAAAGCACATCAGGGTTTATTAACACGGATTTTTTCTTAGAAGTAAATGAAAGGATTTGCTCGCTTCTAGTCATCTTTCTTCCCTTTATCTCATTCTTTGCATTTCTTTTGGCTTGGCCCGTTTCCGTTGTACGAGAGTAATTCTCCTTGTTGACTTTTTGATTTCACACGTGTTACTTTGGACCTGCCTGTCCATTTTTTGCATTCCTGTGTAAATTTGAAAAACGGATCAGACATTTTGCTATTTCCATACACTAAGGATGGTCTCGTCAATTAATTAACACCATGACAACCTCGATGCTTGTCTGGACTAAACCAAGTGCCAACTTGATAACAACTGAAGAACCCATAGACGCCTTTTGCCTTTAAGCAGAATAACTCATCTGTGCCTGAATCTTTTTTGTCTCGTTACTGTATTTATAGCTGGACAGATGTCTGTATGCTGCAAGTGAACCACTTTTAGTTTTCAAATAACATTGTACATAAATTATTTTACAACACTACTTTTTACAAAGTACATGAATACATGCATAATGCTATTAGTCGGCTGCATCAAGTTCTGTATTTGATCCTATTAATTCAATCAACTACTCTGTATGAGGCAATAAGTAATTACTTTGGCAGCTACTGTTTGTATTTTCGGTATTTACCCAAGCTCAAGAAGTTTTTGGGTTATCTTTTGCTAGTCTGATGTTAGTCAAAGCATTTTTGTGGAAGGTTATGTGCCACTTAAAGTAGTCCCCTTAGTCTAGCCTCGCCTGTCTTCTGTGCTGCCACCTCCAACACTGTTACTTTGTCCTAGCCAGTGATGTCATTTGAGATGCCATCAGTGATGTCACTGACAATTTCATGAGGTATGTAATATGTGAGGTTAAAAGCAGTGCATTGCGGGGGTGCAAGTTATAGTTAGCTCGGTTAACTAGAACTGCTGAATTTCTATGGTTTTCTGCATGTAAAATCTTAGCCTAACTTTAACATTCCTGTAATCTTTGTTTTTTAAGTAAATTTCTAAGGTCTCTAAATTGTATTTCCTAACTGTAACCTTTGAGAGTGGGTATGTGAGTGGTTGTATAGGTCTGTGAGTGCCTGTGTGAATGGCTACATCGGTCTGTGAATGGGTGTGCGAGTGGTTTTGTGGGTATGTGAATGGGTGTGCGAGTGGTTATATGGGTGTGTGAATGGTTATATGGGTGTGTGAATGGTTGTGCGAGTAACTGTATGGTATTGTAAGTAGGTAAGTGGCTGTGTGGGGGACAACTGCATTTATAATTGGGTGAATGGCTCTATGTATTTCTATCTAATTGATTGAGTACTCGGTACATGAAAAGCTTTATATGTAACTGAGAGGATATGACATTGCCTGTATACCTGTAAGAATGAGTATTTAACTAGATGTGTAGGTGAATAAATAGTTATGTCAATGGTTTTATTGATGTCCCTCTCAGTGTGTAAGTGTGTCCGGGTGAAAATCATATACTTACTCATTTTATATAGTGTAACAGATCGCCCACATCTACTTCCAAACACATTCATTAGAGCTTAATAAAATAACTATTTTCTCTTCAGACATATTTGATCCTTCTTTGCTGCTCACTGTGGTTTAGCTTCCCTCCCTTTCATTTTCCCTTTTACCGTTGTGTATAATCTGTTATTGCATTTTATGTACTCATAACATTTTATATACATATTATTTTTAAAAGTACACCCCAATTGACATGCCTGTGAAATGTCATTGCTGTTCTCCATTTTTTTCTCAGTATCACTTAGAATCTATTTTCAGTGATAACCTGAAGTCAATAGTACAGGAATGGTATACCACTATCCGTACTTAGGAACCATTAATGGCAACCCTTCCCACTCTGCTTTCAGTGATGCGGATGTTGAAAGCAAATCACAGCCTTCCTGTCATATTTTACTTTTGTTATACCGCTTCTGAATGGTCATTATTTTTTAACCATTTGTAAGACTGCTGTTGAGAATCTCAATTTGGTACGTGGATCCACGATTCCACACGGGAACCCTTAAACCCACAACAATCTACTGTTAAAGCATGGCATTTATACATTACCATGTAAAAAATTCTAAATTACAACCCAAACACTCCCTAATTAGCAATCTTACCATACCACTGTAATTCTCGGATTCAAAATCTACTATTCCCCCCCCCTCCCCCCACTTTTGTTACAATTTCCATGGTAGCCATGTTTATAACACTGACTGCTAGCACCAGGTCAAAAGTTCATAACTTTCACTGAGCACCATACTACCTTCAAATTGAACTGTAACCAGTGTGGTTGACTTTTTAGAATTATAAGCGTATCACAAACAGCATAACTTAATTTTTTTTCCAGAGCCAATCACAAAAGTTATTACTTTTTTTTTCAAAATCACTACCTACTTTATGCTACATGCATATGAACAGAACAGCATCCAATCAAGTTTGTTCTTTTTTTATTTTAGGTGCTGTCCTCCATTTTAACTGCCTTTCATTTTGAAAAGTATCTCATTCAGCTGCAGCCGTCTCCTGTGTGCTACTCCAGTTTGCCGCCAAAATGGTTAGAGTTTGGATTGTGGGCCATAGTTTTGTGTTTTAGGCCAGTCAGAGTACGAGAGAGTGGCATTGACAGCGACTTGGGCTTGCCGAATGTAGACATTACTTGGTTTACCAGAGAGGATTAAAGTGGCATCAATTGCTGCCTTTGGTTGAAAGCATTGTGGATTGCCAGCATACAGACCTCATGATTGTGCACTGTGGTGGCAATGACCTAGGCACACTTACTGGGGTAGGACTGGAAATCCTAATGAAGGATACCTTTGGTAAATTAATGGCACTTTTCCCACACACTGCATTGGTGTTCCCAACATTTGCCAAAGGCAGAAGTGGTCAAACAAATTCTGCCCACAGATAAATTCAGGAAACATGTCAATAAAATTGTTTCTTCGTTCGTCAGAGACCACAACATGGGCTCCATATACCACAACAAGTTACGCTTTGATATGGACGGTATATATAGAAATGATGCAGTTCAATGCACCGAGAAATGCAATAGGGTGTTATTCAACAACTTGAAGGATTGCATCATTTTTTATGTGTAGTTATCATCTACATGCCATAAGCATAAATGCTCTTTTTAGAGCCACTTTTTCCCAAACACTGGTTCATTTTCTTTTTTAAAACCTTTTTATTAAATTTTTACTCGACTCCGCAGATCTGTCGTGGTTCCACATACCAAAAGCACACATTTAATACAAAGCAGCACATTTAGGATTCGCTTGTACAAGTCTGAGAGTGGATGTATGACTGTGTGTGAGGATCTCTAAGTGGGTGTGAGTGCGCCTGTCTCGGTCTGTGAAGTGTGTGTGTGTGTGTGTGTGTGTGTGTGTATGGGTCTGTGTGTCTGTGTGTGTGTGTGTGTATGGGTCTGTGTGTGTGTGTGTGTGTGTATGTGTGTGTGTGTGTGTGTGTGTGTGTGTGTGTGTGTGTGTGTGTATGGGTCTGTGTGTGTGTATGGGTCTGTGTGTGTGTATGGGTCTGTGTGTGTGTATGGGTCTCTGTGTGTGTGTGTGTGTGTGTGTGTGTGTATGGGTCTGTGTGTGTGTGTGTGTGTGTGTGTGTATGGGTCTGTGAGTGTGTGTGTGTGTGTATGGGTCTGTGAGTGTGTGTGTGTGTGTATGGGTCTGTGAGTGTGTGTGTGTGTGTATGGGTCTGTGAGTGTGTGTGTGGGTCTGTGAGTGTGTGTGTGTGTGTATGGGTCTGTGAGTGTGTGTGTATGGGTCTGTGAGTGTGTATGGGTCTGTGAGTGTGTGTGTGTGTATGGGTCTGTGAGTGTGTGAATGGGTCTGTGTGTGAATGAGTCTGTGAGTGTGTGAATGGGTCTGTGAGTGTGTGTGTGTGTGTGTGTGTGTGTGTATGGGTCTGTGAGTGTGTGTGTGTGTGTGTGTGTGTGAATGGGTCTGTGTGTGTGTGTGTGAGTGTGTGAATGGGTCTGTGAGTGTGTGAATGGGTCTGTGAGTGTGTGAATGGGTCTGTGAGTGTGTGAATGGGTCTGTGAGTGTGTGAATGAGTGTGTGTGTGTGTGAATGAGTGTGTGAATGGGTCTGTGACTGGGTGTGAGTTCCTATGTGGGTCTGTCACTGGGTGGTGTGGGTGTGTCTGAGTGGGTCTGTGAGTTCCTGCATGACTGCCTGGGCAGTTCTGTGAATGGGTGTGAGAGTACCTGTGTGGGTGTCATGAGTTGGCCTGAAAGTGTATATTTTTCTTTCAAAGTGTCAAGATTTGCGAATCTGTTGTGAATTTACACAGGGGTGCACTCAGCCTTGCGGGGATCGGCGGATTCCCAAAGTGGAAAAAAATCCCCACTATAACTCAAATTTTAACACAACATAGGTCCCCCTGACACTCCTCTAAGACACCCAGGGGGTTAGGGTACCTCTACCCTGACCCCTTTAATCACTTTGCAGAAATAACAATTCTCCGATAGTTAAAATGCCAGCCACAACCTCCTGGTCCGGTTGTGGTCAGCCAATCATAGCGTTGCTAGTGACGCGTGACTTTGTGGGTCCTCTGACGGGGATCCATGAAGGGTCCACTTCCCTAGTTATCTTTATTTCTTTTTTCTTTAATAACTCGGCAGCTACTGAATGGATTTACACCAGGTCCCAAAGAGGGCTCTTTCTGGACCAACAGCTACCTCTCTGCCAAATTTGGTGTATTTCCATCCAGCAGTTCAGTCCGTAGTTGTGTTAAAAATCCCTATTGGAAATTGCATGGGAAAACACTTTTTTTACCCCCTTTCCTCGGCCCTCCCCTGACAGATCACCCTGAAACTTGTCGTGCACAACTACACACAAAAGGGCACTTTTTTGGGCAACTTTTCGTGAAGATTCATTAAACGGAGCCAAAGTTATAAGCAAACAAACGCTTTTCCTGTGGAAAATAGGTCCGAACTATGACTTGCATTTTGTACAGCTTTAAAAACTTGGCTCTTTCCATGGCCAAAACCACATGCATGTACGCATGTGGTAGCAAGCAGGCTGCTTCCCGCCTTACGATGTGGGTGCCAGCGACGGCTTGCACCTCCGTCTCAATATTCAGCAAATGTTTACAGTTCCATAGATAAGTAAACAGCAGCACACCGAAGTTCATACACTGGTTCTTTATTGAAACCAACAACAATGCATTTCAGCTACCAACGTAGCCTTTGTCAAGGTATAATGACCCGCCTCACATTCACTGAAATAAACTATTCACAAACATTAACATACTTCCGTGTTAGGTTGACACAGTCCTCAAATTAATTCTGTACCTCCTACATTTCTAACACTTTGGTTGGCAGATTGATCTCATAAATATATATATCAACATTTCTAAAATAAAGCGATAGATTCGAGGAAATTGCCAAATGACATATTTAAACATGCCTATCCACGAGGCATAGACGGAGAAAAAAATTCACGGTGCCATGAAGGGTGGAGGCATTTCATGTGATACAGCGAACAGAAAACAGTTGTTTTAAGTCCCTGAAGAGCGCATAATTCATCACAATAATAAGCTACACGAGGTAGCATCAAAATTACAAGTATAATCATTATGTTGTATATAGGACATTGAAGATTTCACCATATAATGGTCTTTGTCGAGCATTGTGACATCTAGAAGTGCCTATTAGAGAAAATTTGTACCAGAGTTGTTTCTCACTGTGTGAGACCTCAAACGTGATGCGATAAAAATTAAATTCTACAAAAGTGAACGACGTAGAATATAGCAAATAAGTAGTCTAACCCCCGTTCACATGAATCAATCATATAAGTCTGATAATAGGGATACATTAAAACAATCTGGGACTTAAAACATAACCGCAACAAAGTTTATGCGGGCTAGCACAGCATGTGTTGATTTATTTATTTTATTTTGGTGGCTGTCCCCGTCACACCTAGGGCACTCACAACTGAGCTTTTTGTTGGGTGTCACATGGGAGGCCCAAGGACCCCCTGGCTACCCAGCCTGCTCCCATTCTTGGTGCTAACAGGACCTGGGCATTCTTTTTATTTATTTTTTTCTTTGATGGCCATTTAATCACCCAGTTCCACCGGGCACCCAACACTGTTTTAGATATTAAGGGCTGCGGGTGACACCCAAGGCCTCCACCCCCCCATCAGCTGTTCTTTTTGCATGTGTCACCTTAAGTGGGAAGGGTATGCCCAGACGGCGGTCCCGCGCTCGCTACCCCACCAGATTCAAGCTAGCCTGGCTGAGTAGTGTTACCCCGAAACCGGTCCCAGGATGCTTGTTTCTGGTCCAGGGAAGGCCTGGCAGTTCAGGCTGGACTGTTCCCATTGGGAACAGGTTCATGACTGGTTTGCATATGGCCGGATCTAAACTGGAATGGCGTGGCATGGAAAAAACGATGGATTTAACCCAGATCTGTGACTGGGGGTGAATGTTTGATTAATTCAACATTCCGTCCATCATCTGTTCTTTTTGCACCCATCAGCTCCCTATCCATCACCCATCCTGGGTGCTAGCGGGAGCTGGAAACAATTAATGTACTCCCTCTCTGTGGGTGCAGCCTTCATTTCTGCTCTAGCTGCAGGAGCAATGCATTGTTTCCTGCCAGCGTTTTTGCGGGCAGGGACGTAGATTTCTGCCCCGATACAAACTAGGAGCAATCCTGCTTGCTGGCTCTGGGGGATGGAGTCTCCATGGCCAATACCTGGATCAGGGAGGGGGGCCCTACACAAGCCCTCTTGCCCAATACATTATGCATTTTTTTTTTAATTGGACAGGCCCCAATGCGCTGCGAGGCATGCTGTATTGAGGTACGGCATAGAAGCTCCGCCCATCTTTTCAATTGGCTCTTGTTACTGTCCTTGTGAAATCGTTGCTTTTCATTCGCGAATAGGGTCTGCATTTGTAACCTCACATAACGACTGGACTTTTTACTTGTGTTGTTACACTGTCTGATTTAGAAGTCGGTGAGCACTATTTTCTTTAATGATCTTCCCCTATTCCACCCACATCGCAGCAGGCAGTCTGCTTTTATATTTGTATTTCAATTAGAGCGGGATCCGCTATAGCGGCAATGCTTATTTAATTATTTAATTTAAAGTGCGGGCCGCTTTCACTTTAGCAGCCGCGCTTAATTATTTAATTATTAGTGCCGGCTGCTATCACTTTAGCAGCCGTGCTACAGAACCCTTTAAATTTATTTTCACTTTGGGTAAAAGCGCATCGTACGTGCTTTCACTTTAATGTTGGCTGCGCCCCTTTCTTTAGACGCTGCTCACTGTAACCTGAATACGGCGAGCCGCGTCTAAAGAAAGGGGCGCGGCCGCCATTAGAGTGGTCTTGCATTTGCGAGAGTTTGAGCTATTGGTATTAAAAATGGCAATGCCTTTTATATGCGTTGCTTTAAAAAACACACACATTGTTATTTACAATGCCAATAGCTTAAACGCTCGCAAATGCGAGACCTATTGCATTGAAATTCCTTGTTGAAGACAAGGAATTGCAGAAATGGAGAACAGCAGGCAGGTGCTCGCCCCTTGACATGCCCCTAAGGGTGCAGAGCATCAAGCTGTGGTCTCTCGCTGAACTGGAGCCTGGTGTAGTCCTGATGGTATATAGAGTGCCTCTGTGAGCCGACTCTGCAATGCCTTGTATGTCTCATCTGTAAGGGGCTCTAATGAACCTAGTTCATTCAGGATCAGTCGGTTCCTTTTACTTTACCTCTGTTACCAAGATTAATACTGCTGTTCTGCAGCAGAGTTTGAAGTTTGTTTCATTATGCACTGTCTGGAACAGTTCTATGGCATTATTACTAAACTGAATGAATTTTGAAGCAGAATGAGATTATTGTTCTCAACTGTCATGTTTTGTAATCTAACAAATAAACAAAACTTCCGAGGTTGTGAGATCTGTGCGTGTCACATCCTCTCTGGCTTGTGGCCTTGCTGTGGCAACTGCTGTAACTTTTTCTGCTTGAACGAATGGTTTCAGGGGAACGGACTTTAAGTGTTTAGGGCTGTCTCTGTTTCAGTAGTTACACTGTGGAGCTTGCAATATATTATTGAGCGTCCTCCAGAAATGTGTCTAAACCGGTCCGAGGTCATTTAATTTCTCATCTGGCAGGGCCAGCCCAAACGGATAGGTGAGCGGTCAGTGAGCCTTGCACCCCTCAATAACAGACCCTTTATACCCTGCAGGCTGGTTGGGCTTTCAGGGCTGGAGGGACCGGGAATCATTATGCAAGGGGTTGGGCCTGGGTGCTTGGTCTGACCTAAATCCCTTCCAAATGAAACCAGTTCCGAGTTTGCCCTGGGCAGATTTCCTTTATTTTTAAACTAAAGTTGATGGAAAGCTACCTGGTTTAAAAATGATATAATGCTAAGTTACTAGAGAGAGAGACACGCACACCATCCCCAATTGAAGCACGCATTTGATAAATATTAAAGTGTTGTGTCCGGTCAGAAAGTCCTGGATTAAACAACTGCTTCCCAGATCAGTTCACCCTACAGCCCTGCGCTCAATGAGCCAAACACGTAAACTCGAGCGTGCAGCAAATAGTGACGACAGCCATTCAGGTAGGTTCTGGCTTGCTCCCAAGGACACCTCGCTCACAAGCCCAGCTTGCATTGTACCGGATAAGGTAACCATTCAGGTGACGCCCATCTTGCACTTAATATGGATAAGGCTACACTTTGCTACAGAACCACACCACCTACATCAATGCATTTTTAAATAACTACAGAAAACAACATAACACTTAATCAATTCCAGAGAAAAAAAAACATTTCTTGATCCCAGCAGTTAAAAAGTAAAGTTCCTGTGGAGGTTGCTTTGCTGGTTGAGGAACCTTTCCACCTCCACTTGTTCTCCCTTATATGCATCACCGTGTATCTGTGCGCGCTCTATAGATTCCTTTCTATAACAAACAATAAACCTCCCTCTTTAAGAGAAATAAAATAAGTAAAATGCTGGCCTCTTTCTGTCTGTTGTGTAAGAGATTGCTCAAGTGTTCCCACCTACGCACAGGGCCGTCTTAACAGCATTATAGGTCCCCGGGCAAAGCTGTGCACTGGGCCCTGCCTACACAACCACTCACAGGAATAAATGTTTAACGGAAAATGAGTTAAATTCTGGCCGCATGGGGCCCCTATGCTCATGAGGCCCCCGGGCAACTGCCCACCGTGCCCATACGTTAAGACAGACCTGCCTACGCAGTTCCTATTCTGTTCAAATTGGTGAGATGATCAGTAATGTGACTGTATACAGGGTCTGCTTCTCAGCTTCCGGGCTGGTTCCAACCTGTACACCTGTGTCCGAGCTCACATATCTGTGCAATTCCTACTAGACGTGTAGGATGACCAGCGATGTAGGATTACAGTAGATTGCTTTGGAAGAGTTAAATCTATGCCATGAGCCACAGCTGAAGCATGGTTACTGCATCGCAGAGGCCAAGAGCCGCAAAACGACTAGGTAAAGTAAGCGCATTCTGCCTTACTCAGTCGGGTAAGTTGGGGAGGTATAACAACTGTTATTCACACTTCCACAATATGCTAAACTGTGTTAACAAGCACCATGTAAAAGGTTATCTGTTTCATTTGTCATCTTGATGCTCATGTTTCCAGGTGGAACTCTGAGGTGACTTGCAATATTCTATTCATGTACAGCAGAGAGTATCTTACTCCTTATAATTGATGGTCATGCCATCACCCTTGCCATTAACTGCGTATGTCTTTGGTGTCTTGCTCTTTCATGTTCATTGCAGAGAACAAAAATAAAAACAATCTGTACTGCGAAATTAAACACACCAAATGTAGTTAGTCATTTTTACAAACTGTATTCAAATCAGTTTATTGTATGTCCGGTTAAAAAAAATGCTGTGGCTACTGATTGTAGAAACATGCAGAGACTGAAGAGGGATATTCCTGGGTGGCTTCATATGACCATTGATCCCAAATATTCCCCTGGAAGTCATCACATGACCGTAACTCTGATGACAACTGACATCACTGAAGTTCCATAATGACTGCATGATTAATTCAACAACACAAAACAGACTATTTTAGGTACTGCCGATATTAGGGTGCTGACATGATCTTTGACATTTCTGTGGCACAACACTGCCTTGGATTGCAGCTGGTAAGTGACATTAGTCAGTCACATCCATAAGATGCCTGTCTTATAGATTGGATTGGGGGGGGAGGCAGGGCGTTCACAGCTCAATTGTTTTTTTTTTTTTTATATAAATGAGGTCTAATAGTGCTTTTTCAAGCACAATTTTCATATAGTTTTGCTAAAACCCCATAAAGTCCGTTCATGGTGTGACGAGTCAATGGAACCCGTTCCCTCCCCAGAAGATGACCCCATTTTTTTCAAAATGTGCTATGGGTGCCCTTGTATGTCAAAAATGACCCCCATTATGCTTGGGCTAGCATTTTGTCACGAATGGCCCCACTTGTCATAGGTTCCGCCTTAAGTCAAAAATTACCTTGGAATATAGGGCCAGCATTTTGCCATGGGTGCCCAAAGTGGCAAGATTTCCCTCTCGTATACTGGCTACTATCCAAATTATCTCACCCTAAAACTGTATGAAACACAACCAAACACAGGGTCAGCAGACCAGCGAGAATCCCTGGTTTCAGAAGCACTTTGGGACAATGTAAATGAAGGAGGCACACTGTTCAAATGCACTTAACATAAGAATAGAAGGAGCAGCCCATATTGCCTCCCTGAAACTCCAAGCACTCCACGTGAACCTCCATCGAGGACACAGCCTTGAACCAGGGTCATTCCTGGAGCAGTGTCATGGGAATGAACCGGTCTTACAGTTACCCCTTCAAAATTCACCCTTCTGTCTTTGTATACCTGACTGCTCAGCTCAGGTCCAGTCTTAGGGGATCCCTCATCAAACGTTGCATCATCTTGTGCAACGTCTCTGCAATGAACCTCCTCCCAGGACATAGTGAAAGAAAGTCCCTGGAGGACACGTAGGGACACCATGAATCATGGCTCAAGACAAACTGCAGACAGAGGCAGGCATACCTGCAAACTGCCTGAGGCACAGCCCGAAACTTTGTGGTCTCGAGGGACACCTGGTGAACCTCTGCCATGGACAAAACCTTGCTTCTGGTGGGCCTACCCTGACCTGCACAGAACAAGAAATCTGGCGCCTTGAGATACTTCTAGAAATATCCCTCAATGACTAGCACCTACGAGCCGCCAAGGAATGATTTAGACCCATGAGGTCACTCCCAAATTAACCAAAAATGGAAAAACCGGAGTAGGGAGTCCACCCATCGAATAGCAACGGAAAAGAGCCGTGGGTGAACAACTGGTGCTTCAGAAGCGTGGAAGTCTAACAATGGCTTAAGCGAGTCGATCAGAAGGCCTCTTGTAGCCTCCTCGCTGTCTGTCAGCGGCTCAGCACGAACAGGTTGGCATGCTTGCTATTGAATACTTGTGCGATCGATGCCGCTGCCAGTGGGTGACTTTTATACTACTCATTTAAAGAAGTGAAGAACGGATAATTGGGCCTTGCTCTACACAGGCACCTGTCTCCCTCGGTTCTTCTTTGCATGGCAGGTGGGTAGAAATAAAAAGTGTGGCACAGCGGCTTATGAACTAGATTTGGGTTTTCTTAATGCATAATTCTACCTTCACAGCCGGCCATCCTTTGTATTAATGGAAGCTTTGTCTGTTTTCTTGTTCGATGGAAAAGAGGGCGATTTAGACTTTGAGTACCAGTTCCTACCACGCGTTTTCCATTTCCTACCACTGGAAGGGTAAATGTACCATTTCCAGTGCCTCTTTATTAATAACCGCCAGCCTATTTACTAACTTGTAAGGACCCCCATCCATCTGTGGCCTGTGGATGCTGCTTTGGTTCCACCCAGTGATCAGGCCATTTCAACCAGGGCCGGTTCTAGGATTTTTGGGACCCTGGGCATAAGGGGAAAGTGCGAGGCCCCTCTAATTTGCATAGACTTGACCCATTCAGGGCTGTCTGCATCTCAATAGATGTGCCTGCTCCTGAAGCTGCAGCCCCGCCCTCTGTCACCTACAAGCACCTCTTTACAGCTCATCAAGGGCTGAAGGTGTGAGGGTTGCTTATCTCCAGAGGGGGGTTAAGACTGCCAGGGAGCTAAACAGCCAGGCAATAGTCCTCCCGCTGTGCCTCTGTGTGGGTAGGGGGAGGAGGCCTAATTGCCGGACAAAACTGAGGAACGTGCCTTCTTGCAACTGGGACTGCCCCCCCACCCCAGGATTCGCCACGCTACACCATAGCAGTGAGGCCAGGGGAGGGCCCCCCCCCCCTAAGGTGGTGCACTTGCAAGGTGGCACCTTTCATGCAGGACCCTGACTGTCTCATTGGTGCAAGGCCCCAAGGTGGAGGACTGACTGCGGGGCCCTGGGCAGCGGCCCACACTGCCCATGCCGGTCCTGATTTCACCCCTTTGATTCCAAAGGGGCCCCTTTCCCTATGATGGCGATATCTCGGAGCCTGCAGCTTCATCTAAAGGCACGAACATTCATGTTATGTTTTGTTCCGCAACGCAGGTGCCCCCCTTAGTAACGAAGGGTAATTTGCAGTACTTGTTTTAATGGTGTTATGCTGTTGTTGCTGTGTCCGACTGCTCTGTGTGCATTTTGTGAAACTCTTAGTCCCTATGCAGTGTGAGGCTGTGGTGATGGCTGTATGATCTGCTGTGTGTTATCCTTTGAAGTGGAGCTGTATGCAGTGCTTAATTTGGGCCGATGGTTTCTGGTGCTCGGCACTGGCATTTAATTCCAAACACTGGTACTTATGGCACTATGCCACACGGTGGGGCTGTTTGTCTAATTTAGAGACTGGCTCAACTACAGTTGTTTATTAATGTTTATTAATTTAATATACATTAGAAATGACTAATTCTGGCTGCCAAAGCCAGTCTTACAGCTTTGGGGGCCTGGAATAGTTAGAATGGTCATACTTGTAGTAGTGTGATGGTTAGTAGTTGTGTTGTACCTGTAATTAGCCGTGCTGACGGAGGCAATGGGCGGTGGCAAGGGGAAGTGGCCTCCTGACGAGGGCCCTGGCACGTACTTTTTTTTTTTTCCAGTTTAAGCACTGACTATGTATACTATTGGTTTGGCTCTCTATACAGAATGTATACAAAAGTCCATATGAGTTGAACATTGTGCCAGACTGCACAGGATGTGAGCTATTGTGCCACTAGTGTGCCCAGCTGCCCTGTGCGCCACCTGTACTAATTCACTCTGTGTGGCCTGTGTTTATGCGCATCTTTGTGCTAACTATACATTGAGTGGGTTTCATTGCTTTCATTGTAACCGAATACCATATGCATTATCTGTACCTGGTACTATCAATGTGGCCTACATAGCACATCTGCTCTCATCGAGGCAGCGACACAACGCATATGTTATTAAGGTCCGGGTGCTCCACTGCAGTGTTTGCAGCGTAATGCTGTGTGTGGCCTGCTGCAGTGAGAGCATGTACACTCTGGCGCTGTTGGTGTGGCCTGCATAATATGTGGTGTTGCACCTCAAGTGACT
Organism: Calotriton arnoldi; assembly: GCA_963921515.1. Taxonomy (NCBI): domain Eukaryota; kingdom Metazoa; phylum Chordata; class Amphibia; order Caudata; family Salamandridae; genus Calotriton; species Calotriton arnoldi. Next base: position 669,633 of record CAWUFW010008748.1, on the reverse strand, counting down.
GGCTGCAGTGTATATGTATGTTTGTGTGGCCCATGTGGATATGCTGCATTTGCCACAAAATCCATCATCTGCTGCATAATCATAAAATGTTAACAAAAAATGTTAACATCTCAAACGGATCAAAAGTTACTAATATAGCAGTGATCCCATGCTGCGGCATGGTGGAAGGACCTATGCAAAGATTGACTGGTCATCTTTCAATTACTTATTACTGCAGTTGGGTGTTAAACTGTACTAATGAGACGAAACCTTTGCCCATATAGTGTTAGCATCCAAAAAATAAGATGAAGTAATTCATCACCAAATATGAAGTAAATTGATTGCAAAATGTTTCCTTAATTGCCGCATAATTTAGTCAAACCTGCTGCATAACTTAGTCAACCTTACCGCATGATTTGGCCCTCCCATGCCGCATAATTCCAACGGCCCATGCAATATGTTATGCGCTCAGGAGCAGCTAGTGTGGCCGGCTACCCCGAACGCTGCATGTTAGCGCTGCCAGCGTGGACCGACGCACTGCGTGGTATACCTTACAATAGTGTTTTACGTACTGTCAGATGGTATGAATAAATGTATTTTTCATGCTGCTCAGAATGTATTTATCTTCCTGTGCAGATTAGATTTTCAAACTTTTTTTTTTTTTTTTGCATCTGATGTAAACTGTCCAGAAGCCGTTCATGCCTAAAGCCGGCTTCTGCCGCTCGCTTAGCAACAGTCTTCGCGGTCGCATCCTAAACCCGCCTTTGAATTAGCTGCGCGTAGCCTGTTTCTATTAAAGCATTTGATCCTTGTTTCTGCTGCTAATCCTGAGAACTTTTACTTTTTTATTCTCAAGATTAAGAGACCCTGATGGATTTAATTCATAAAGGGAAGCTGCCGCGCGGAATGTAAATGCGTGAACCCGATAAGGACGGATTTCCGAGTTGCCATGGCAACTCGCAGGTCAGGAGCATTGCCAAAACCGAGAGCCTGCCCCGAAGCTGCGCGGATGATTATACAATGTGACGGTGGTGTTTCATTGAGAGTTCACGGGGGCGCATTATTCATGAAAGTTTATCTTTGCGCAGTTCAGCCCGCCCATGGCCTTGGCGGGGCCTGAGGAATGTGCAGTCTCACCTGCGCCGACTCTAAAATGGCGTGCGGGTTCTCTACGTCACTGCTGCGTGGCCACCGGGTGCCGTGCAAACTATCCCCCCCTCACAGGTGTGTGTGAACAGGGCCGGTCCTAGGACTTCTGAGGCCCCGGGCGAAAGGGAAAATGTGAGGCCCCTCTAATTGCATAGTGCATCGCAAGAAGTGACATCACAGAAAGTGATATCGCAAAACTATTGATCTTATTTGACATCACTGAAGCGACCTAATGTGGATATCAGTAACATAGGCAACAAGCATTGGCATAGCCAATAGGTCTCGCCTTTGGGGCCTTATAAGTGTTTAGGCAGAGCTATTGACTTTGCCAATGTGTTTAATGGTGGTGGAGTGGTGGTGGAGTTGTGATGGTGGTGGAGTGATGGTGGTGGAGTGGTGGTGGAGTGGTGGTGGAGTGGTGGTGGAGTGGTGGTGTTGTGATGCTGAGGTGGTGGTGGAGTGGTGTTGTGGTGGAGTGGTGGTGGAGTGGTGCTGAGGTGGTGGTGGAGTGGTGCTGAGGTGGTGGTGTTGTGATGCTGAGGTGGTGGTGTTGTGATGCTGAGGGTGGTGGAGTGGTGGTGTTGTGATGCTGAGGTGGTGGAGTGGTGGTGGAGTGATGCTGAGGTGGTGGAGTGGTGGTGGAGTGGTGGTGTTGTGATGCTGAGGTGGTGGAGTGGTGGTGGAGTGGTGGTGTTGTGATGCTGAGGTGGTGGAGTGATGGTGGAGTGGTGGTGTGATGCTGAGGTGGTGGAGTGGTGGTGTTGTGATGCTGAGGTGGTGGTGGAGTGATGGTGGAGAGGTGGTGTTGTGATGCTGAGGTGGTGGAGTGGTGGTGGAGTGATGGTGCAGTGGTGGTGTTGCGATGCTGAGATGGTGGAGTGGTGGTGGAGTGATGGTGGAGTGGTGGTGTTGCGATGCTGAGGTGGTGGAGTGGTGGTGGAGTGATGGTGGAGTGGTGGTGTTGTGATGCTGAGGTGGTGGAGTGGTGATGGAGTGGTGGTGTTGCGATGCTGAGGTTGTGGAGTGGTGATGGAGTGGTGGTGTTGTGATGCTGAGGTGGTGGAGTGGTGGTGGAGTGATGGTGGAGTGGTGTTGTGATGCTGAGGTGGTGGAGTGGTGGTGGAGTGGTGCTGAGGTGGTGGAGTGGTGGTGGAGTGGTGCTGAGGTGGTGGAGTGGTGGTGGAGTGGTGCTGAGGTAGTGGAGTGGTGGTGGAGTGGTGCTGAGGTAGTGGTGTTGTGATGCTGAGGTGGTGGAGTGGTGGTGGAGTGGTGGTGTGATGCTGAGGTGGTGGGGAGTGATGGTGGAGTGGTGGTGGAGTGGTGTTGTGATGCTGAGGTGGTGGAGTGATGGTGGAGTGGTGCTGAGGTGGTGGAGTGGTGGTGGAGTGGTGCTGAGGTGGTGGTGTTGTGATGCTGAGGTGGTGGAGTGGTGGTGTTGTGATGCTGAGGTGGAGTGGTGGTGGAGTGATGGTGGAGTGGTGGTGTGATGCTGAGGTGCTGGAGTGGTGGTGGAGTGGTGGTGTTGTGATGCTGAGGTGGAGTGGTGGTGTGATGCTGAGGTGGTGGTGTGGTGGTGGAGTGATGGTGGAGTGGTGTTGTGATGCTGAGGTGGTGGAGTGATGGTGTTGTGATGCTGAGGTGGTGGAGTGGTGGTGGAGTGATGCTGAGGTGGTGGAGTGGTGGTGGAGTGATGCTGAGGTGGTGGAGTGGTGGTGGAGTGGTGGTGTTGTGATGCTGAGGTGGTGGAGTGGTGGTGTTGTGATGCTGAGTGGTGGAGTGGTGGTGGAGTGATGGTGGAGTGGTGGTGTGATGCTGAGGTGGTGGAGTGGTGGTGTTGTGATGCTGAGGTGGTGGTGGAGTGATGGTACAGTGGTGGTGTTGTGATGCTGAGGTGGTGGAGTGGTGGTGGAGTGATGCTGAGGTGGAGTGGTGGTGGAGTGATGGTGGAGTGGTGGTGTTGTGATGCTGAGGTGGTGGAGTGGTGGTGGAGTGATGCTGAGGTGGTGGTGGTGTGATGCTGAGGTGGTGGAGTGGTGGTGTTGTGATGCTGAGGTGGTGGAGTGGTGGTGTTGTGATGCTGAGGTGGTGGAGTGGTGGTGGAGTAATGATGAGGTGGTGGAGTCGTGGTGGAGTGGTGCTGAGGTGGTGGAGTGGTGGTGTTGTGATGCTGAGGTGGTGGAGTGGTGGTGGAGGGGTGCGGAGGTGGTGGAGTGGTGCGGAGGTGCTGAGGTGGTGGAGTGGTGCTGAGGTGGTGGAGTGGTGCTGTTGTGATGCTGAGTGGTGGAGTGGTGGTGGAGTGATGGTGGAGTGGTGGTGTGATGCTGAGGTGGTGGAGTGGTGGTGGAGTGGTGGTGTTGTGATGCTGAGGTGGTGGTGGAGTGGTGATGTTGTGATGCTCAGGTGGTGGAGTTGTGGTGGAGTGATGGTGCAGTGGTGGTGTTGTGATGCTGAGGTGGTGGAGTGGTGGTGGAGTGATGGTGGAGTGGTGGTGTTGTGATGCTGAGGTGGTGGAGTGATGGTGGAGTGGTGGTGTTGTGATGCTGAGGTGGTGGTGTTGTGATGCTGAGGTGGTGGAGTGGTGGTGGAGTGGTGGTGTTGTGATGCTGAGGTGGTGGAGTGGTGGTGTTGTGATGCTGAGGTGGTGGAGTGGTGGTGGAGTAATGATGAGGTGGTGGAGTGGTGGTGGAGTGGTGGTGGAGTGGTGCTGAGGTGGTGGAGTGGTGGTGTTGTGATGCTGAGGTGGTGGAGTGGTGGTGGAGTGGTGGAGGGGTGCGGAGGTGGTGGAGTGGTTCGGAGGTGCTGAGGTGGTGGAGTGGTGCTGAGGTGGTGGAGTGGTGCTGTTGTGATGCTGAGTGGTGGAGTGGTGGTGCAGATGTGTATTGTGGCTACCACCAAGCGCCTGTGCCAAGGTATATTTGCAGATTCCTTTGATGATATAACTTTCCTTGCAAAGCTACCAAATAACTTTTGAAGTTGAAAGAGGCGCAGGTTGACATCATGCCAAGAACAGTCTCGAAGTGTCTGTTAAAACTTACAACGTGAAAAAAACAACAAAATGCCCATGTTTTCCTCCAATGCCGTGCATCAAAAGGGTCACAACAGAAGCATGGCAGACGTTTCTGTGGTGGGGGAGAGGGAGGGGCATTGAAGTGAGGCGCGCACGCTTGGCCGAGCGAGAGGAATGCCACATGGCCCTCTGCTTGTGCATGTGCGCGTAATCGCACACTGTATGCCATGCCACACAAAGCTGTGGTTGCACTTTTAAAACCCCACTACTATAGGTCTCGCCAGAGACCAGCCCAAGCGCTGGTTCAGGACGAGACCTAAAAATATGAGGGGATAGAAAACAGGCAAGCAAATATCCATTTCTTAAACGGAAAGATTGCAATCAAACAATGAGGAGAGAATGAACACATGAAAATACAATTCCAGTGAAACATAAATAGAGTAACTCCAACGTTCTAGATTATTCTCATTGAGTGGCTCCCTGGCATTGATTAATTTAGGGAAGGCCAAGTATCTGGGTGTGTCTAAAGTGAAGGTGTGCTGCAGATTCAAGGGGTTTTCAACTCACCGTTTTTAATTTGGTGTTAGAACTGTAGGAAATGGTAGAGGCAGGATCGCAGGATTCTGATGTCAATTCTCAAACTCCCCAAAAAGACAGCACCATTGCTGTTTATATTTCCAACTTTATGGGGTTGTCCAACTTGGGGAAAATTGGGGTTCTGAACCCGCTGCAATTTATTAAGCACAGATTTATTAGAGCCGAGAAGAAGCACATTGCAGTAGTCCAGACGGGCCAGAATAGAAGCTTGTATAATCAGTTGGCGTGTTTGGGCATCAAAGAGACCCAAAATCGGTCGGAGGCCGTGCAATAGTCCAAAGCATTTCCCGGCCACTGATGTGGCATGTGTTTCAAAGTTGAGGTTATTATCAACTATGAAGCCTAGATTTTTCACCGCAGGTTTGGGATCAGGGGATCACCAAGTGCCCGAGGCCACCATTCCTTCGTCCAGAGATGAGACTCTTTGCCAACCAGGAGAATCTCTGATTTGGTAGAGTTCAATTGCAGAAAGTTAGCCGTCATCCATTCTGCAATTGCAGAGATGTCTTCTTTAAATTTTATTTTGTCTCGCTTGGGATCATTGGACAGGGCAATCACTAGTTGGGTGTCGTCGGCGTATGACACCAGGGAGATTCCTCGTACTTTGGCCAGCCATGCCAACGGGCTCATATATATATTGAAGAGCGTAGGGCTCAATGCAGAGCCCCGAGGAACCCCACGAAGAAGAGTGTACATGGGAAGAGAAAGGGGGAGAGGTCACTTGAAAGGTTCGGTCGGCCAGGAAGGAGGAGAACCACGCTAGAGCTTTATTCCCAATACCTATCTCCTTCAGACGTAGGAGCAGGATTTCATGGGACACCGTGTCAAATGCCGCACTTAGATCCAGCAGCACCAGCGCTGAAGTGCTGCCGTCATCCAGCGCGGATTTGAGATGTTCTACCACAGCCAGTAAAGCGGACTCGGTGCTGTATCTTGGTCGGAACCCATTCTGTGAACTATCAAGTATATGATTAGATTCTAGAAACTGTGTTAGAGTAGAATTCACATGTGCTTCTAGAATTTTAGAAAGAAAAGGAAGTAGAGAAATCGGGCGATAGTTCTCTGGTTTGGACATGTCAAGTGTTGATTTCTTAAGAAGAGGGACCACTTTTGCATGTTTCCATGATTTAGGCACCGTCGCAGTGAGAAGGGATAGATTGAGTAAATACAGACACTCAGGAAGAAGGCCTTGTTGGATTTTCCTGAAAGTGTCTGGTTTGAGAGGATCGTCTGGAGATCCAGATTTGATTTTGACCACTAATCTCTCTAATTCCTTCAGGGAAATATGGGGAAGAGAAGCAAGGAGGACAGTCTCAGAGCCAATATAAACGTTCTTCCCGCAAACACTGGAGGGTATACCATGATCGAACTTTTGGTAGATATCTTCGACCTTCTTCAAAAAGAAGGTTGCCAGCTCCTCGCAGTGTTTGTTGGAGGAAATAACATTGCCCGATTCCACTGGAGAGGAGATTAAATCTTTCAGTAGAGAGAATATAGTTTTGCTGCGGTTGGTGCTTGTATTAATCAAGCTGGAATAATGAGCTGCTCTGGTTATGCGTACCAGTTTATGATAGGATTTAATGGCCTCTCTATATAGTACTTTGGCCTGAGGGTCATATGATCTCCTCCAAGATCTTTCTAAGATCTTGCAGTTCTTCTTAGCAAGGGTTAGATCTTCATTGAACCAGGCATTGGCCCGAGTGCTTTTAGAATGGGTAAGTTTAAGGGGAATGCATGTATCTAAGGCTTGAGTAATCCACCTTTGGAAGATCGCGTCAGCCTCTTCCATATTTGCAACTTTTACCATGGGCTTTGCACTCAGGGCTGTGAGGAAATCTACTTGGTTCAGTTTGTGTCAGGGCCGGTTTAATGAGGTATGTTGATTAGGCTGGGGCTTATGGCCGGCTATCGTTAGCCGCATCATGATGAGGAAATGATCAGTCCAGATCATAGGGAGTGGTGACAGAACTTCCAGTGACTCTAGATTAGACAAAATAGGGTCAAGGAGATGTCCCGCTCTGTGCGTAGCACTGGGGGTCAATTGAATCAACTGACAGGCTGCCAGATCCCCCAGAAAGCCAACAATCTCCGATGATTCTTGTAGCTCTAGATGAAGGTTCAGATCGCCTATGATGTTAAAATTGGCAGTCTGGAGAGCCAGTGCTATAACAGTATTTATCAGGGCTTCTCTAAAGGTTTTTGAAGGACCAGGGGGTCGATAAATAAGAAGGCCGGAGAAAGTAAAGTTAGCACTCATAGAAATTTTAAAAAGTGCACTCTCACAGGCAGGAAGATCTAAGGGGGACAGGCTGCAGGAAAGGACTGATTTATAAATAATCGCAATGCCGCCCCCTCTTCCTCCAGATCTGTTTATGCTACGTATAGCATAGCCTGTAGGAAGAGCGAGTGCTGGTATGGCCACAGAGGATTCACATAGCCAAGTTTCCGTAAGGAAAAGGATCTCAGGTGAGCGTTCCTGTAGGAGATCGAACACCTCAGCATGATGTTTAGGCAGTGAGCGACAATTAATGCTCAGAAGAGTGTGTGTCACCATCCCAGAACCAGAGAGTGTAGCGTGTATCAGGGGGAGCACTCTGAATTCACAGTGTTCACAAAGAGAAGGACAGTTTTCTGGGTCCCAGCTATGATTCCCGCAGGAGCCTTTTTAAATAGGGCCCGTAGCTCTTCGCCGGTGTAGCTACCTAATTGGGCTTTAGAAGGAGCAGGGTCTCTGGCTTCTGGCAATGTCCCGGCGCGGACGGGCGCAGACGGGCTTTCCTTTGGCGCGCCAGCGCGCCGCTGCGCGCCGCTGCGCGTCCTCGCAGTGGTGTGCATTTGAGGCTACGGGGGCTCAACAGGCTCCACCCGTGCTCTGCGCTGATTGGCTAAGGGCCAACCAATCACCGTATGAGGATAAGCACCAGGAAGTACGGGCAGCCACACAGACGAGTGTGGAATATCAATTATGTATTTCTTTTAGCACTAAAGCATAGGGTGCAGTGGGCAAAATTGTGAGTGCGCTTTAAAAGAATTTTTAAAAGAATGTTAAAACCAACAATCAAATTCAATCAAACGTTCCCCCAGCAATTCCCCAGCTAAAACACCGCTCAGACAGCTGCAGCAGGCATTGTGTAAAAGTAAAGAGAGCGCTGAGGACCAGTGCTGTCAACCATGAGACCCGCAGACACAGTGCCCTCAATGCATGGGCATGCTGGGCAGGTGTCTGGGGACCCCACAAGCATAGGGCCCCCAAGCAGACCAAAATTTAACACTGATTATCCTTTAAACATTGTTATTCCTGAGAGTGGTTGTGTAGGCAGGGCTCAGTGCACTGCTTTGCACGAGGGCCTATAATGCTTTTAAGGTGGCCCTGCACAGACATGGCAGTGTGTGGAATAGTTGGTCATAGATTTCAATATGCCGTGATCACTCCAGATGTTTTCAGCAGCTCTGCCAGTGCTCAATTTGGGCCGGTGGTTTCCGGTGCTCGGCACCGGCACTTAATTGTCGACACCGGGGCCTGTGACAGTCTACCACAAGGTGGCGCTGTCTATCTGATTTAGAGATGGCCACAACAACAGTTAATTATTAATTCAATATACATTAAAAATTATTATTATTACCTGCCACCCAAGCCATTCTTATAGCCTTGAGGGCCTGAAATAGTCTGAATTGTCGCACTTGCAGTAGTGTGATGGTTAGTAGCTGTGTTGTTACTAAAATTGGCAACGTGGCGGGGGCAATGTGTGGTGCAAGCTGCAGTGACCTCCTGATGAGAGCCCTGGCACTTATGTTGTTACAAATTAAGCACTGACTGCTCTGCTCTTCTAAAATGTTCTGCCAGCTATAAATAAACTACTGCAGACCACTGCTGTCTGGGTGTGTTTTATTTGTGCCTCTTACATTGAAAGGCTGCATGCTACATCGTGCGTTTTTTGTGAAAGGACAGGCCCCGTACCAAGGAGCGAAATATCCGCTTAATACAGACATGCAGATGGTATTGTCAGACTTCTCTCTTTTTAAATTACAGACAAAAAGCCTCAGGCAAAGCTCATTTATGCAGATCAGATAACTGGTCTGGGACCACAGGCTCCTAATCCATGACTCCGCGAGAACCACAAGGGACATAATACTTAAATATGGCTGCAAAATAAGAGTTTTTGGAAGTTCTAAAATTAATAGAGAGGTGAAGTCGGTCTCTGACTTGCAGTGCCAGATGTCATGCACGGCAGACACACAGTGGGTCAAAGGTTACACAGGAGGATGAGTATGTCACCATAATTCTCACGGAGTAATTGTTATGGATGATTTCAGCTCCAAAGGTGGACAGTGCTATCACTGGCTCTCTGTGCAACTAATATGCTTAACTACACTTAGTGGGCAGGCATCAAGCAGATACTAAGAGCTCTATAGTTGCCTCACATGTGTGCATTCTGGGACCTGTAGTTTTACTTTCCTTCTGCAGCGCTCGGAGTGCCAGAAGGAAACAAGCATTCACAATGCAATAGGTCTCGCATTTGCGAGAGTTTAAGCTATTAGCATTGTAAATGACAATGCCTTTTATTTATGTTTTAAAAACCTAAACATAAATAAAGGCATTGTCATTTACAATGTCAATAGCTCAAACTTGCTTAAATCCGAGACCTATTGCATTGCAAATGCTTGCTTTACATGGAGCGCCAAGATTCAACATTTAAAATTAAATCAATGCCAAAAATCCATTCAGTTCTTTTGCTGTTCAAGGACAATCGAAAAACAAATTATTTATAGGAAAATGGGCCGTGGAAGGAGCTGCTGAGGCCTCTCGAGTTCACAGCAGCAGAGCAAGCCTGAACATAAATGAGGAAACAAAACGGCCCACTCAAGCCTCAGGGACTGGGCCTCTCGCACAGGCCGAATACCTCCCTTCCCAATCCAACCCTGGCACCGCATAATTACTACAAGGCCCAGGGAAGGCCCCCCCCACACCTGAACCTTGCAGCTTGATCCTGTGCTTCGAGGCCCAGGGAGGGGGGCCCCCTCCCCTGGGCCATGAAACAGTAAGGACGCACTTCCCAGTTACGGTTAAGAAGCCAGTTGATCTGGCTGCCCCCTCCTCCCCTCACCCACCTCCTCTTACCTGTGTCCGGCTGCTCCTGGAAACAAAGGGGCCTTCTGTCGCCTGGATACAAAATGCACAAGGGGCGCCTAGAATGGCAGGTACTTAACAGAGGCGCTGCCTCGCCCCTGACACTGAGCCAACATAATTGCTGGCCCAGCTGGTGTGCTGTACCCCATTCTGTTTGTACCTTCCCCCACCCCTGCACCCCCAGGAATGTCACCTCGCCCTGGCCAGCAAGGTCAAGACTACTGTGATCAGGTGGGGCAGGGGGCCTCGCAGGAATAAGTTGGCTAATTGTGAAAGTGTTGCCTTTCACAGTGATGCGGGGGGCCCCCTGTTTATTGGCAGAGCGCGAGGCCCTGGGCAGCTGCCCACACTGCCCATGCCTAGCGCCGGCCCTGTGTGTGAAGGGAATAGTATCTACAGTTTGTATAGGGGGTCAATGTCTAATCGTTCAGGGTTTTCTTTTGTAGCACGTGTGCAGGAGGAGATTCCTCGCGGCAAATGCTGCACTTTAGACGTGTCTCACTCGCCCCTTACAAGACCCTGAAGCACTTCCGGGTGGGCGAGGACGAGCCTGCTCTTTTAGTTTTGGATGTTTAGTGCACTTTGGGTTGATGGAGAGCAGTGGTTGAAGTGAATGAAAAAAATTGAGAACTGTTATCCGGAGTACAATAGGGGCGGGATCAGTGAGTGTGGGGAGGTGCATTTCTTTCAGGTAGCAGACTCCCTGGAGAGAAGTCTTGTTTCTTTAACTTTCTGGGTCTTCCCTCTATCACCGTGCAATAGTCCCTCCCCTCCCTTTTCTTTCAGCCCCAGGCACCTCCAAGATGAGCTTGAACTGTTCAGAAATGGTTTTGTTTAACCCCAAAAAACAAAAACTGGATCCGTTCCAGTAACAGTTTGGATGTTGTGTAAGAGAGGGATACTACAAAATGTGTTGCGACATACTTCTTATTTAGTGTAAGCATTGAATAAAGCGGGGAGATGAGATTCATGTTTTGTGTATAGTTATCTTTGTATAGACTACACTGTTTGATTTGAATGGCTGGTAGTGTTGGCTTACAGAGTGCCTGATGAGTCTTGGTTAGAAGTGTGGAAAATCATGCACTTTTTTCCTTATAACATTTTACAAAAATACCTAATGTCGCAAAATTATGTGAAATTATTTCGTAGCAAAATGTGGTTTGGTGTCGCATGACTTTTTTTAAGCAAGCGTGCATCTTGCACAAAAAAGTTTTGCAAGAGAATTATTTGAGCAGTAATTGCTTCCTGCTGGTGTCACGTCTCACGTGAGACTTTTTTTGTGCTGATTGTGTACTTGATTTACAAAAAAAATAGGTAAAAATTATGTAACGATCGCCTTGTTGATGTGCAAAGTTATTTGTTTTCCTTTCAGTTTGCCGAGGCCTTGCAGTATGGCCGGATGTTCCTGTAGAATGTTCCCTTTTTCCGACATGTGGTATGTCATCGCCAGTAGACCCATCACCTGCGCCGTGACATTGCTTAGCAGGCATGGTGCTGGGATGTCACCTTTCAGCACATGTATCTCTTCTTGGCAGGACCTGTCCTTGTACGTTAAGGTCTCCGTGAATTTCCCCATGTTTTCTACCTGCGTTTTGGAGCCCCACGTGAACACATCAACAGTGGACGGTGATAGCGGTGGTTTCACTTTCATTTTCTCGTACTCCGACATGCACATGATGTTGCATGTGGCCCCAATGTCGAGCACGAACCATGTGTTATGTCTCCCTACTTCAATGTCCACAGTTGCGGTTTTCTTTATTTGATGCTTTTCCACGCGGTGAATGTGCTCTGGTCTTCTGTCTTCCCTGAGTGCGTCTGACATTAGATACAACCGTGCCACATTCGCAGGGGCTGCCATTTCTTCCGACTCATCAGAGGAGCTGCGATTGCCGCGATCTGCCGTGTCCATGTGACGGGCATGCCTGCTGGTGGTCATCCGTGGTCTTGCCGCTCTACTTCGCTCGCTTCTGAATTGCCTGCTCATGCAGGCGCTTGCAAAGTGATTGTCTCTATTGCATTTCCTGCACTTCTGGCCCATTGCTGGGCACGCACCGACGTGCGGAAATACGAGGCCACATCGATAGCATGTTTGTTCGTTCTAATTTGTTGGCGAAGGCGCCAGGTATTCTTTCTTTTTGTTATTTCCAGTCACACGATTCGCTTGCTCCACTCTTTTTTTCTTTCCCCAGCTCCATTTGTTTGGCATGCGCCGTTGCTCTTGCTTCCGTGCGGGCCATGGTCAGTATCTTCTCTAGCGTTGTTGGTTCCTTCAGATCACGTGCACGGAATTCTACGGACTGACAGCCTTCAATTATGCGCAATCTTATCGCTTGTTCATTATCAAACTTGTCAAACTCGCAGTACGAGATCAGCTTGCGCAGTCTTGTTGCGAAGTCGTCAAGGGACTCCTCTGCTCGCTGACATGCCGTGTTGAAAGTGTACCTCTCAAAGTCAATATTACGTTGTGGGTCAAATTTCGCTGTGAGGCATTGTCACTTTCTTGTATGTCGCTGTCTGATCGCTGGGAAATGTTATGAGCAGGTCCTCCACTTCATCCCCTACGAGGTTCATAAAAGGTCCAGCTGTTTGCTGTCTGCGATGTCCGTGGCGCGCATGTAGCGTTCAAATTGCTGAATCCATCTTTCCCACCTTATGCCGGCCTGTGGTTCTGAGAGGCTGAATGGCAGTGGTCTTTGAAAGATTGCCTGTGGACTGTTTTTGTCACCTGCAGGTTCAACCATTTTCAGACGTGCAGCTCTGGTGCAGGCCTTGCTTGGATGTAGTTTCTTTTTATTTACTTCTTTAGTACTTCCTTCACTGTTCCCTTTCTTTACAGGTCACACTTTATCTTTTTCTTGGATGTATTGTCCTTTTTTTTCTTTCAATTTCACCCTTTTCTGTTATTTCCTGATGTCTGCCTGACTTTAAAATGGCCTCCCGGCCGTCTTCGCAGCTGATCCGTCAATCCTGCCTAACCTCAAAATGGCCACCGCAGTCTCGCGAGATCTTCGTTTCAGGCGCACTTGCCTGACCTCTTAAAATGGCCGCCGGGCCTTCTTAGTTGCTGATTTGTTGCCCCGCCTGACTTTAAAATGGCAGCTTAACTCACGCGAGATTTGCTTTCAAATCTACGCACGAGTGTACGGTCTTTCACGATGCGGCGGGCGGCTGGGGCACAGTCGGGGTGTACCGTCTAGATACGCGCAGCGCGCAGATGCCTGAGCGCGCAGATGCTTGAGCACGCAGACGCTTCAGCGCGTAGACTGGTGCACCGCTTGCCGCCGGGGCCTCTTACCGCTTCTTCACTGCGGCCGGGGTGGGCTCCCGCGCTGTTGGTCCTCTTCTCTGTGCGCGGACCAGGGTGGGCTCCTGGCTCCGTTTGCTTCTGCGACCGGGTGGGCTCCGGATGTCGCAGCGAGTCTTCTGCTGTTCGTCGACGGTGGCAGGCGGACCAGGGTGGGCTCCTGGCTCAGTTTTCAATCGCGAGGGGCCTCGATCTACGCATCTGGGGTCGCCTCGAAATCCCACCTTCCTCGTCGCCAGTTGTCGTGTCCCCGGCCAAAGGAAACACGCAAGAGTCGGGTAGGGGTATAATCTTCTTTATTCGATGTCTGTCTTGCTGCTTCCCACATGTACGTCTGGCCTCGTGCCCTCCTTGTCTCCACTCCCCTTCCCCACACCTTGACCGGATGTGGTGTCTGGTTCCTTTCCCCTTCATGTCCAGTGCAGGGTCCTAGTGCCCTACACCCAGGCCACTACAGCTACATTTAAAGAACTTTTTTGACTTTCACGTCCCAGGCCCAGTTTTGGTGCCCTGCATTATATTTTCGTTCTAATTCACACTTGACAAAACATTGTCTTGATGCTTAAATAAGTCACTTTTAGTTCTCAAAGGCTAAACTGGGCAACCTAGGATTCAAACCACTGAACAGCAAATAAGGTCCCCACATTTCTGGCTCATGCTGCTTGGTTTTTTTAACAAGTAGTCATTGTTGATTTTAGGAATATCCTTTCACCATTACAGATCCAAGAATGCCTTTAATTTTGTGGTCCATGGTGAGCCAAGCTGTTCCAAAAAAAGGTTGTCCTTCCAACAAGTTGCGCGGGTCAGGCTTTGCTGTTGTACCCTGTAGAAGAACCTGAAATCCATCTGCTTCTGGAATGTGATGGCATGGCATTTAGGGCTTGTTGGAAGTGGCACATTCTGGTTGGCTGAGGCGGGGCCCTAGCCAGGCAGAACCTACCACTCCTGTGGAGGGTGGGTGATTACACTCACTGAATAACCTGCGCTCACCCTTGGGTAGCTTGGTACTGAGCAGTCAGGCTTATGACAGAGGCAATGTGTAAAGCTTTGGCACAGCACTCACTCACAATAAATACACTGAGCGTCACAAAGGATTCTTCACACGTGATGTATATAAATAGCGTTTGTATTCAACACGCACAGTAATCAACACAACATGAACATTATGCATTCCTGGGCATAAATCACACTTGGAATTATTACTAGCAATTCTAGACCCAACCATGTTGAAATGACACCAGTAGTATGCACACTTGTGACATCTTATTCTTAACCCCCCTCCTCCTCCGCACCCTTAAGCAGTGCAACACACTGTCAAACCTAGGTCCACCCTGTCAATTCTTATAATTCAATACCACACAGTTATAGGGTGCACCCTAGGTCACAGCGACATCCGAAATATGTACTTTCAAAAAATGTTAACACTTTTTAGCAGGACCGCGAGCCGAAGCCGCACGTGTAAAACCAATGTCAAATGTAGAGTTCTTTTGGCAAGAAATCAATGTGTCAAGCAACACCGCTGGCCAGTTTCGTTACTCACAGGCTGTCCGCAGACTATCCCTATCTTCCCCCCCCACGCACACCGCACCGATACGCAGTGCAACGGATATCGGGCAGATCTGTAGGGAACGCGATTGCACACAGCACCATAATGCAGTGCAACAGATATTCGGCAGGTCAACTGATAGCACACTGCAGACCCCGTGGCCCAAGCCTTCCTCCAACGCACCAAAACTACCCAATGCTTACAGATTGCAGCTAACCAGCCCCCCGATACTAGGCCGCACGTGGCCAAAGTCGCACTTGGTCAGGGTCCCAGGTTATAAGGTGGGGGGTAGGTGCTCAGAACTAATTGAGGCAGTCGTCAAATGGGGGTTTGGCCACCACTCAGGAAGTTCACCCACCGGATGCAGAGAGGAAGCAGGCTAAGGGCAATAGTCAGTCACTCAAAAGGGTTCCACAAGGGGCCTTCCAGCACCAGCTGAGTTCTAGCAATGAGAAGGACCCTGGGGGAGAGGGGAGAGAAGGAGGGGGGTGGGGGGGTAGGGGAGGTCAGGTAGTCTCTTGACCCGCTTCCGATTGACAGGGTTGAAGGAACGCTTCTAAGTGCAATCACTCTCACTACCCAAGCCTGAGCTGGGCAACACTACCTGGCAACACAATGTTGGGGGGGCTGGGTGAGGAGAGGGCAGTTGGTCCGCCGCACTGAGGGCAAAAAAGGGAACAATTGATGAATGGGGAATGAAGCAGGGGAACCTCTTGGAAGAAAGATGCACCCCTCAGGTACCAGTCAGTCACAGCCAGGAAATCTTGGCACGTCTAGTGTGCAGTGGTACTAGTCGCACCAGAAAATACCGGCTTCCCACAATGAAGTTGCGCGCTCAGTACCTCCCTGGAAAGGAGGCACAACGGCTGGTGCGCATTGATACTGGTCGCACCAGGCAATTCCGGTCCCACACACAGGCGCAAGTTTAGCAATGCCACGTGAGGTAGAATGAGGCACTTCTACGTGACACTGCATGCAGTTGGCGTGTCGCGCGAGAGATGCAGCACGATTGACGAAGCGGGCCACGCTGGATCCCGCAATAGTTAATCCGCTCACCACCAACAAGACGCTTATGCGTGTTGAGGTCCCCACGATGCAAGGGCCACATGCCTCAGATCTGGGCAAGACTTCTGGGAATCTGCACAAGGGCAATCCCGTCTCCCGGCACAATTCTTAGTTCCACGCTCACACTGCGCTACCAGTTGGGATTCAGCAGACAATGTGGGCACTTAAGGGGGCATTGCTCTTCAGGTGTCACAAGTAGACGGTGGGGACCCCTCGTAAGAGATCTTTGTCTCTGAGAATGCAAAAAGAACAGGGGGAAAGCCAGCAAACCCTTGGAGAGCACACTTTAGGGTGCCACACAGCAGCAGGCTGTCAGCCCAGCCCAGCCACTATTCAGGAAGGGTGCACAGTCCCTTCCAATGGCAGTAATCCTCCTTGTGCCCAACAGAGTCCTCTGGCAATATGCACAGCGCAGTTCCAGGATCTCTGGTCCCACGTCCCTACAAGTGTATCTCTGCCTTGCTGAAGTATGCCACCAGTAGTCCTTCTGTAGTGTGCCATTGAAGTTTGGGTGGTTCAGAGGGTCTCCCTTTGAACCACAGTTGTCTCCCCTAAATTTCAGTGCTGTCTGCCATGAAGCCGCATAATGCAGATCTTAATCTTTAGTGGGCCCATGATCTGGCTCCCAGAGGCCAAGTGTCAAAACCCCTTCCTCCATTTCATCCAGCCAGGCCCTCAAATTGGAGAGGTCTGTGGGCCCAGTTGCATGCCCAATGTTTTTTGTAGCTGTTGCTGGGAAATGCCAGATGTGCTTCCCCAGCCTCCAGTGTGGAATGGAGATAACAAAATGGCACACAGTTTTAGAGCAGGAAAATGCCCCCTTTGTAGAAATGGCATTTCTAAGCTAGTAATGACAAAACCACCTTTACCATAGGAAATGGTTTGTCATTGTGAATCCAATGATAGGAACATAATGAGGCTGCTCTTCTGCAATCCACTATTGCAGCCTTAAGTAATTTCCACCATATCCTCATGTTAGCCTATTGGAAGAGTAAACCTCACAGGCAATGAAAACACACATGGGTATTCCTCACTATCTGGGCTGGGAAAACAAGTGTACCTGCCCACCTTTCACCTACCACTTGCTTCACCCCTCAAGACGTAACCTAGGTGTGCTCTAGTGGTAATTAATGAAAGCTCATCTCCGGATTGGCTAGTGATCTAGGAAGGCCAGCCTGAGCATAAAGGCAATTGCACAGACCTGCAATGGCAGGCTGGACACACGTTAAAAAACTTCATAGGTGCAAGTGCGCACAACATCCTGCACTGGCAGGCTAGACACATGTTTAAGTTAATTGGTGCAAGCGCGCACACCGGCCTGCAATGACAGGCGTGACATGTTTAAAAACATTAAGTAAGCACCGCTTGCTAACATGGGTAGGAAGGGTGCACGCACCTTCACATTGCATTTACAGTGGGAAAGTTCCCCGGGCACCAAGGCCACAGCAAGAGAATTGGCAAAACCCAGGATGTGTCCCATGGGAAGAGCCGACCCTCTAGTTAGGGAAAACCCACATGGGGGTTCTTCACTACCCGGGCAGAGAACACGTGTACATACCCGGCCGCTCACCTACACTGAGCTTCACTCCTCTGGACTTACCCTAGAGGCGCACTGGTGGTAGTGAAAGACCCCTCGGGGTTGGCTAATGAGTGAGAAAGCCCAACCTGAGCATGACACGTTTGACAGGCTATTCTGTTGGGTGGCACAATCAGTGCTGTGTCCCAGTACCCGCCCTGGGTATGGTGTGTATCTTTTTACAGGGCACTCGAAAAAGATACCAATCAAGTAAGCATCCCTTCCTTGCATGTGCAGGAAGGGCGCACTTGCTTTCCCACTGCAGTACAGTTGGAAAGTGCTCAGAGTCCTAAGGCCACTAAAACAAGCAAAGCCCAGGAGGACAAAGTTTTAGGGAAATCCCTTAGAAGGGACATGTCCAACAGGGCTGAAGCCACCAACTTCTCAACAATGATGCTGTTCAGTTGGGTTCTGACTATTGATGTCCAGTGACCGGGTCATAGACGATTTGTGGGGGTCTTCTCGCACCCCAGTTTAGATGAGTGACTACCACCAGTTAGAGGCCTATGCTGGCTATTGTACCATCATCTGTGTACACATTGGGATTATTGATCTTTGGTTCTAGTCTATGCAAGAATGGATCAACCTCGTCAGTGCCACAATCGCATCCATAGGGAAAATTCTCATTTGATAGTCCTGTTGATTACTAAAAGAAAAACATTTTTGAAGCATACCATCATTAACTGAATCCAATCTCAGCACCACACCTCGCATTGCTGTAGTGAAACATTTTTAAGTGTCTTCAGTGTCTTTCTGAAAATCAAGTGATCGAACACTGCACAGATCTCTGCAAGGAACAGATTGTAGAATTTGTGCCCTTTAAATGCGAAACGCTCTATATTTGTGGATGCGGATGGTATGGGCTTGCAGGACTTTCTGCTGCGCACAGTGTTGAAGCTGTTGAAGATAATACTGGACAGTCTCAGATATGAAATTCTGATTTCTCTGCCCTCTGCTTTTGCATACTCATAGTTGTGAAGGTTATCTAAGGTTCCTTTGGTTTTCTTAGCTCGTCAATGGTAGCAGTGGTTGAGCAGTCAAGTCTGACTCAGAGGTGTGGATGTGAAGGTTAGATGCACACACAAATGTGGCACGTAAGATGCAGTAATCCATTATGGATGTAGTCCAAGCCTATGCCTTACTTAGGAAAGGAAAGTTAGGTCAGTGAAAAACAAGTGTTTCTGAAACAGCTGATCCTAGTGATATGATGAGCAACCGGTTTTAGACCTGGTCGGATTGGGAAGGCGGGCAGTCTGGCATTGACCGATGGGCCGGCGCCTAAGTGTCACCTGCGGGCTGTTTTTTTTTAAGCCCTGTGTCACCTGGCCCACAGAGCTTTGCAATCTTTGGCAGCCTCCCAGCCAGGCCGCTGTATTGTAAGGCAGGCTTACTATCAGGACAGGGTCTTGCAACACTAGGCCTGCCGTCGCAGACTTCAGCTTAGTCTCTGGGGGGCTGCACACACACACACCCAAAAGCAGTGCTTCTTCACCCCTGCTGAGCTGTCAAACAAAGGCGGGCGGGAAGAGTAAAGCAGCCTTGCAGGGGGTTCAGTGTCTGGTGATAACAGCCGATGGTCCATCTTCACCTCAGCCCCCATTGCCCCTCCACCTCCGAGGCTGGCCCAGAAGCTTTGTTCTTTGCTTACTTCAACCTCTGCCAGGCCATTGCCCATAGGCTATAGTGAGCTGGGGAGGAGGTGAGTGGGAAGCAGCCAGCAGGCTCCCTGGTGTTCAGTTGTTCCTCTGGCTGTAGCGTCATTTTCACGTCACCCCCTTGGGTTCGACCCAGCACAAAATCACTGTCTTTCCCCTGGTCGCTCCCCCACTGGGCCATCACAGCACATTCAGGCCTTGGTGGACAGGGAGAGAGTATTCAGGGGCTTTGCTGGGGGCCAGGTGTTGTCATCTCAGCCCCAGTGTCTTTCTGCATGAAGTGTAAGGTGGTGTGTGTGTGGGGGGCGGGGGGGGGGAGGTGTTTGCATAGGCCTAGCTGTGAGGCTACCTTGACCAGAGCTGCCAACTTTGGAACTATGTTGGAATCCCGGCTTTAGCTCAATATCCTGTGATTCTGGGCAAATCACTTCTTGTCCTGAGGCTGAAAAATAAAAACGAATTTGATCTCCTCTAGCACATCTGGTGCTCATTAAATTAGATCCAATGCCCTTGGGGCCAGTTCACACTATATAAAACTACAAAAAACATTCTTTTTAAATGACGGCCATTGTTCACGTTATCAAATGTTGCAAACTCCAGAGCATGATAATTAAAGACAAATCTTTATATAGCATAAAAACCTTATTCTTTTTTAACATGGCTTTTCTGCCTTTGTTAATTTGACGATCAGTCACGTGTCATTAAGGCAGCTTTAGAAATCAATATAAAGTGCATTTGCCTTACGTTTACTGTTTAAAATACATACGGATTATGGGAAAAAAATACCAGATTCTGGTTATTTTTGTACAGGCCAGGATATTAACTCCTTAACCGTGGCGCAAATTCCGCCGCGGTGCGGGAGTTCTATTGAGTGGGCGGGGCCGCGTCTGCCAAAGGACATGTGCAGCACTAGCGAGGTGGTGCTCGTGCCGGCCGTTGGCCGACACACGCACGGAAGGGGTTAAAATGCCCATCAGAGCAGGTGTTGTAGCCCTTGGACCATTATATTTCACCTTGTCCGCCTGGTCAAAACTCAGTGCTCCTAGTTTTTACCCACGCTACTGGCTCTATAAGCTATAAAATGTTAAAATTACCAATCATTTCTATAAACATGTGCCCAATGAGACTAATCAATTGGTGTTTAATGAAAAGGCACGATCCGGGAATGTAGGCCGCTTTTATTTTTTTAGGAGTACCCGGGCCTAATTGTGATCCCAATCCGACCCTGGTTTTAGATAGTGTAGCGACATGTAAAACATTATAAATGCTACTTCATCTGCCGCGTATTGGCAATTGTGACTCTATAAGTTAGCTTTACAATCGCCTGAAGCACTTCTGGAGTTAGAAATTCCAAGAGTCATTGGAAGGATAGAAAGCATCTCATGGTGTTTAAGAGGTCTTGTATAGGAGTCTTGGAATGTCCGGTAATATTTCAAGTCTACTGAGTGGATTTTGCTGAAGTGGTGGTATTTTGGGTCAAAAGACCTTGAAAAATCATAGAAAATGAATACAAGAGTTAGGTAACTGGGACTTTTTTGACTGTGGTTACAAGATTGGGAATGTCAATTGATTCCCTGAACCATCCTTGGCTCATACCTTCAGATACAGGGTACCTGTGAACAAGGTGCCCAATATCTTATAACTGGCTTATTGTGCTTGCTGCTTTTTTTTTTTTTTTGCCCTTTGGTGTTATGGTGAGGCCGTTTGCAGGTTTAATAAGCTTGAATTTCAGACCTGAATGGTTTTGAGGAGATTTAAGGGCTCCTGTAGTCCCGGAAGCCCCATATTTTGAACTGGGGCTCTTGATTGTGAAATCTTTCTGTGGCTCATGGGATGGAAGGATGGTCTCATACACAGGTTGGCAGTCCAGTGGAGAAGCACAAAACCCTATGCACCAGTTCCTCAACTATGAATCTCAGCCATATGTTAAACAGGCTTTCCACACATGCGTATTGGTGGCGAAGTATACTGTTATGTAGAACTGTATGGAATTTAATTGGGGTAGACCTATCTTCTAGGGTACAAAAAGACAATTCTCCCGCTACATGTAAACTAAGTCCAACTACAGAGGTGCTGGCTGTCTAGCAGTTTACTGGTCACCTGGGGTAGAACCAGCAAAGCCAACGGTTTGGCCGGGTCAGGAGAAATTAACTTTAGAGGGGTGGTCTCTGACCCATGCTGCATTTTAAACCAGCCAGAGTATCTTGCCTTCCGTCTGGCCAGATTGAAGCGCATAATTGCTTTCTCCCAACTCGGCCTTCATTCTTTTAGTTGTTGACCCAATTCCTTGGCAGCACTTTTAAATATCGGTATTAGATGAGTCCATTGCTCTATTTCCCCCTTTGTGGTGGTACAAAGGTGCTGCATATGAGGTAATCTTTTGCATGATTCGTACTTCTGAGCTCATTTCCTGAGTTTATAGATATACTACACTTTCCCTTACAGTGTGAGTGTGTTACACGTGCAGGGACTTCTAGGAGCGTGTAATTTGGGTCCTTGTTCTGTGTACCTTTTGTCCTCGAAGCTCAGACCCTTGCAGGAGATGCATACACCCAAGGTTCGGGCTCAAGCACTGCTGGACACCATGATGTTAAGACTCTTGAAGGTGAGGATTTAAGGACCTCATGCTGCGGTTGGTATTGTGACCAGTGCATGACGTTATCAACCATTACAATTTAGTTTATATTTAGGGCTATTTTGTACTTTTAAGAATGTCGGGAATCTATGCTCACTAAACACTTGCAGCTAATCAATCTCGATTCTCAAGTAAATGGTTATGATATATTTTCGAGTTTGTAAAGATGCCCGAGTTCTGAGTTAGAGTTGCCTTTGTATTTCTGGCCTTTGAGGCAGCTTCAATTTTCTCGCAAGTCAATTATGTTTTAAAAAAAACATACATATTCTTCATACAGAGGGGCTTTCGGTTAGCCGGTTTCATCCATTGGTAAATTAAACTGCCATTTACATTTTGCTTCCACGTGGTACATCCTACAGCATGGGATAATGGGTAAGCCCACTTCTCACATTGACTCTGTTCACTGTGAGTGACTTCATTTTGCATATGTGCAAGTGCTCATACTTTTATTTGGT
Organism: Calotriton arnoldi; assembly: GCA_963921515.1. Lineage (NCBI taxonomy): Eukaryota > Metazoa > Chordata > Amphibia > Caudata > Salamandridae > Calotriton > Calotriton arnoldi. The sequence goes on along the minus strand of CAWUFW010008748.1, from coordinate 647,537 downwards.
AGACCGCTTAATTGCTATGGCTGGAAGACCAGTCTCTGCTTTATTTATTTATTTTCATTTTTGCGATGGGCCATTTATTAGTTAGGTTTTTTTTTCAATGTAGAATTGTCTAAGGGGGACATTCATATGTTTACAAACATATGAACGTACCCCATGTTTACAAACATATGAACGTCCCCCTTAGACAATTATACATTTTTACTTTATATTACTTTTATTTCACTTTTAATGTCCAATGTGTATATGTGGGGAAAAAATCCATGCTTGCCAAAGCCAAACCCTTTGGCTTCAGTGCTTATTATGTTTGTGATGACAACCTCGCCCAGTTATGCTCTGTAGCCAAGCTCTTATCTTCCTTGTTCTGTGCAGCAGTTCGGCACAGTTCTCGGGCTGACCTAGTTGACAAGACATTGGTTTGCATTATTCAGTCACTCCGAACAGGAGCAAAACCTGTACTTCCTTTGGAAGCCTCAATCAGGCGTGTAATAAGTCTGTGATGGGGGTCACATGGAGCACTGACCTACTGGCATCCGCTTGGTGGCTTGCAGGAGACATTCATATTTGTACCTTGAGGGGATGTGTACAGCACCAGTGCTTGAGAATGCACAGTAACCTCATGGTGTGCAGATGTGGCTGCCAGACAGTGAATAGCAGACTTCCGCTATTTGCTAGTGACTTTAGTGTTTTTCAGTATCGGAGTGAGTGAACCCGCTGGCTTGGGGCATCTGCTGAGGGAAAAGTAATCATTTGTTGACCAGTGCCAATATTAACACCCCCATGGACACCAGGTGGTAGTGTGTATGTGTTTAGCTAGGATAACATGAACTAGCTAAACTATAATTTGATTCCAATAAATTCCAACCCTGTGGCTGATACCTAAATCATCAGATCCCTGCTCTGCACTGTTGGTCCACGGAAATACATTTTCACTGCTGGAATTACCTGTGGTGGGTGACAGTAGGAATCCCATGAACCAACTAATTCTCATATTTGTGTTGAAAAGACATCTTCCAGGTTGCTTGCCGTGTGTTGGTATCTCAGACATGACCTAAAATAATAAGTTTGGGAGCTGAAGCATAACTTACTGGTTGGAAAGATCTTGTAGAGAAAGGAGAATGGACTGGTCATAAAAATGATGAAGATGAAGGCTGTAATGGGAATGGAAGGATAGACTGCATTGGGCATGTATACAAACCTATCCACGTCCTTAAACTTCTCCTTGTGTCGGGTTGTGTTCTCTGCAAGCTGTTGGAATATTCATTAATTGTGTGTTTCAAGTACTTGTTTACAGTGTTTTGTATTAGAATGTAGTGAGTCTACTACATGGTTAAAGCACAGTCAAGAAAAAGGAGATGCAAAATGGCATCAACACATCAAAAGCAAAAACACTGCACCTCAGGTGGCAAATAAATACTCCAGAAAAAATAGATCTGCGGGAAAATGCTTCTACCCTAGCCTTTTCCGCAACTGTTGAGCTCCTCCGTTTCAAGTAGTTAAAATAAGCTGCCACTGACTCAATTAGTATTTAACAGTGAGGTGGTGGTGGTTTGGGGGTGGGGAGGGTTACTGAAGAGCCGGCTCCAGACCACAAGGCATGAAGAGAAGAGCAATCACTTTTCTGTGTTTCGTTGCAGATACTTTTTGGAATGGCAAGATGAGGCCGTACCCTACCAATGAAGGAAAACTGAAAGCACAGTCTTATCGAACAAAGCTCAAAACATCAGCTAAAGTTCAATTTGAGCCTACTCACTTGGAAAGCGCATATTAGTGGGTGTCTGAGGCAGGTGTTTGACTTGCCTACTTCTAATTTCCATCCCTGAAGGAATATTGCTAATGAATCTGGCCCAATATAGGGCAAGAATTAACCTGCTTATAACTTGACTGGAGCTCAACTCCCAGACCAGACTTGGCTGATATCAGCTTGGACAATGTTTAACTAGTTGAGGTTTCAAAGCATCCATTGTGTTCAGGTCCTGGAAAACTATCTGAAAGCATGTACGTATAATGCAACTCCGTCAACGGGACAGTCCAGGATATTGAGAAGTAGGTGTTGCTAAGGTGCTTTTTTGCATCTCTCGGTAGGTTCCATGCTTCTGTTCCCCGGACAACCTTGATCACATGCTCCTCCACCTGGTACAAGGGGTGTCTATGTTCCCACTGAGGTTTGGCAAGGTGCTCCGTTTCCATGAGGTCGTGATGGCAGGCCTACACTGGAGATTTGTGCCTGTACTGAGGTTTGGTTGGAAGGCATGGGGTTGGATTGATTAAGAGGGTATGGGTTTCCACTGAGGTCTTTCAGGAGGAGAGACCCTTGCTCTGAGGTGTGGGTAGGAGAGAGCATGCTCGCCTCGTTCTGATGTGCGGGTAGAAGAGTAGCATGCTTGCGCTGAAATGTAGAGTGCATACTCGCTCTGATAGGTTGATACAAGTGCACATTGCTCTGATGGGTGTGCAGAAGAGGGTACACGCTCGTTCTGCGGTGTTTGGAGAAGAAAGTGCTGCAGCTTTGCTAGATGCAGATGTGTGATTGCACTGCCGATAGGCAGGAGCGTATGACGTCACACTGAACGAGCATCTCAGTTCCAGAAGGCGCATGGGAGTGTGTCCCACGACTGGTAGGAAGTGTCCGTTCCTCTGTCGTAGAAAGGTCATCTGGCCGCAGTGCCGCCGGAGTCTCTTTGAAGCGAGTTCCTCCTTCGAGGCGAATTACAATGAGGATCTGGTTTTTTCCTCAGTGGTGACCTTTCCAGAAGCAGCGTTTAGACTGATAGCAGTTCTGTGCTTCCAGTAACCCAGTTCCAAAATGTGTTTTATATGAAGACTGTATTTCAAGCCCCTTTGCTTTCATTCCTACAATATGATTTGGGTTTTCCGCAAAACCTCTGAGGGCAGAAACTGATGCAATGGTTGTATCTCTGCCCTGATATAAGCAGCACATTGGAAATCTGCCTTTATGAAACGATTGGGAAGTATGCTGCGGGTGAGATCTGTGTCTGTAGAGGTCTGCGCCATTCAACATCTTTCAAGTGTAAAATATTGTCATAAACTTGCGTCTCTGCTTACCCTTGGGTGCTCTTCCCATGCGCTCCTTTCCCGTATCCGAGACCATTGAAGGTGACTTGTGCGAGTGAAGTAATATTGGCTCCTCGGCTTTAACATGGCCATGAGCATTTCATCAAAATATGAGAATGGATTCAATTGGACAGCCCATGAGCACTAAATATCCCATTTCATTGCTAGGTAGGGTAGCACTAATGTTGGCATGCCTAAGATAATGGGTGACTCATAAAAGCTTATAGATTACATTTCTTTACACTGGAATGGGCAACTTGGAGCGGTAGAGAATATAAAAATAACAGTAACCAATGAGGCTCCCCTAAATTAATGCAAGAGAAGCTGAACTTTCCTGCCAGCTTAAGAAGCGCAGGGTTTGGACGCTCAGTCTTTTCTTGCCTTTTGAAATATCAAAGGTGGATGGGTTCTGTCTACTTATTGGTCGAATTCTGGGACTGGTTCTGCAATGAAAATCTGGGCCGCAAAAGTGGTACATTGGTCAAGCAGTCAAGGCCTAGCTCGGGGGTCTTGGAGATGAGGTGGGAGCTAGTTACAGTATAAAATATTTACTCACAAAATCAATATGTCAAGTCCGCGATACTACTTGATGAGAAATCACATCTTAAACACTGTTGACCTGTATAAATGAGAAAGATTGATAGCAGTCTCATGCAACTAGCCCTGACTGTTTAAAATATAAACCTTTATTTTTTTCCTTTTCCGTGGCTTGCTGAATGGTTGTCTTCCCGGTGCACTGTTCCTGAGGTTGCCAGTGTTATTCTAAGAGTTGAACTCCACACATGACTACAGAACTGTGTGTTATTACCCGTTAACATTGAATTCAACGTAAGTTGATAGACATGAAGGCATCCCTGGGGGACCATCCTTGTATCTCTCTAGGTAATTGCTACTGCTTATGGGTGGTCTGCAGAAGGCACCCTGGGAGGACCATCCACTGAATCTCTTTAGGTAATTGCGACTCCTTATGGGTGGTCTGCAAAAAATAGGCCCAAGCTCATGGAACTAAATCAGAGTTGCCCCAAAGTTGACAAAGTTCAGGTTCCCAGTGCCTACTATGTTTTCCTTGGCCACGAGTTGTGCAGTATCTTCTGGTTGGGGTTAAAGGGTGACTGTAGCCTATAAGGACTCGTATCTTGCTATAGCAAACGTGGTTGAAATATTCCAGTGCCCTTTGTGTGCTGATATAACCGCATATCATATCAAGAGGTGTAGGTGACCATTAAGCTTTAAATTATATATCTCTGAACGCGTGTGTGGTGTTTCAAACATTCCAACAGATTTGTGCATTTTGAAGACCAGGCCGTCTCCGTTTTCTGATTAGGGATTTATCTGGATTTTAACGGTATGTAGCTCAAGCCCTGGTTGTTCCAGCTGGGCATTGTGAACTTTATTGGCTTGAAATGGGGGCAGGGGACCTTGGGAAAGGCGAGAGTGTGGACTGACTCGAACCTCAGCCAGTGAACTGTAATCCCTGCATGGATGGACCAGATGTTCCATCCGTCTCCGAACATCAACATCCCTTGCCGAGTTCAGGAGTGGACTCAAGACCTCGCTGTTCAGATAGACTCCCATCACACTAGCACTTGGATACCCCTCGGGATGATTAGCGGGCTATACAAAACTCTGATTGATTGAGGGTCAGAGAACTGAGTGCAAGATGCCGGCACCAGGTGTTTGCTCGGGTTCTGTCCAGCTGGGGTATGGAGGACCCTTGTTTGTGTGAAGGACACGGTCTCAGGCTGAAGGCAGGTGGTGACTTTCCTCACATCACCTTGGCCTAGACTGGCAGGTGCCTGTCACGAAGGAATCCTCAACTTGAATGTGATCACGTAACCGCAGGCACGGATTGTATTGTGGGATTAAATTGCAATGCTTAGTTTGCATTTTTGAGTTGAGAGCACCAATGAAATGTTATTGCTTAGCTTGAAAGCTTAGACACAGCTGCCAGGCTGGACCTGAAGAAGCCAGGCCTATGCTCAAATACACCAGGGATATGAACCGATGTGCACATCCCACTCGCTCATACATGTACACAACATTCACCTGTGCAGGATTTGTGCAAGTTGAGAGAAAGTTGCTCATATTAAAAACTTTCTACTGATCACAATGGCTTCTGACCTCAAACCCATTCTTTGCCTGTCCAGTCTCTTTCTGCACCCCACCCTTCCATCCACTGTCTGATTATTTCTGATAGGCTTACCTAGTTTATATCCTGTAGCTTATGATCACTTTTTCTATATGAATGAGGAATGAATTATTGAATTGTGGTTTTCACCATAAGCTATAAGAAAGCCTTATGATAATCTGCATTTTGTAATTGGCCATTTCCAAGTCTACACTTTAGGGATTATCTTTTGAGCTGGTCTAGAGCTTGGTTACTGCAGAACTGCTTACAGACCATGCAGGAATCGGGATTTCTCCAATTCTTTTTGGTTCTGGAGGCCCCCCTTGGTCCCAGATTCCAGATGCTAGTACTGCAATGGCTTGTCCAGGCTTTGTAGCTTCCTTTACTATGCAGAAGTAGCAGTCGTTGAGTGCTTAACTGGTGGAAGATCTTGTAAATATTGTTAATAGGTCCATTGTAATTCTGTTATCACTAGACAATCCGAGATCAATGTGATGTCAAAGGTGTTGCTTTTGATAGAATCTCTTTTTTTTAAAAACATTTTATAAACTAGAACTTTTAGATAAAACTGTCTTGCCATCTTGTCATCTGTCCAGGTCTCTCCCTGTCTTAACTTCTCAGACTCTGTCCTCTTTCAAGCTGTAGCCCCCACTTCCCATCCTACAAATCTGGCACAAGGGTTCAATGCTTTGTTATTATGAATTTGCTACACATTGTGTGTACATCGTGCTCTCATTTTCAGTTGCCTGCAGACCGTTGCAAAGTCCCCAAGCCCCCAATAGGTGCAAGTGGGAGATACTAAGTGAAAGTTTTCGACTCAAATTCCCAGAATTGCCAGACTTATTCACTCCTTTTCAGTTACCCTTGGAAATTGACGACCTTTTCCAGCAACCCCAGTGGTCATTCCCCCAATGCCTCCTATAGTGTTTTGTGGTGCTCTTGTTTACCCTGGATATTCAGTGTGTCCCTTGATTTCCTACTAATAACTTATTTGTTATCCTTGGTGTTCACAACCTGTACCCCAGTAACTCCCTAATCCACATAATATGGCTTCAGCCTCAATTTCCATCTAGAGAAGTACAATTCGCAAACTCACCCCTCTATATCGAGGCATCCTATAACACCCCCTGTGGCTTCTGGTAGGTCTGAAGAGTGCAGTATTTGAGGGTTTTAAGAAGCTTTAATTCAAAGTTGTGCTGTCTAGGGAAGACTTGTGGAGCTTGGACGGAGTGGTGTTGGTGGTTGTCTGCACCGTTGCCTTGAAGGTGTTGCACTGTATCACTCCAAAGAAAGATGGATGACTGTTGTAAAAACAGTCTCCATACATGCATGAATGTGAGTGCTGTGTTGGATCTCATGTATGAAGTGTGCTGTGGGTGGTGTACTTGACATAGAAGAAAGACTTGATTCATTGTTGGACTTAGCCTTTTTTTGCAGAGTTATCCCCTAACGTTTTACTTCTTTCTCCTATTTTTTCCTGACCTGTTGTTGGTTATAGGACTCTGGGCACTTTACCACTGCTAATCAGTGCTAAAGTGCATATGCTCTCTGTGTAAATTGTGAACATGATTGGTTATCCAGGATTGGCATATTTGATTTACTGGAAAGTCCCTAGGAAAGTGCACTGAGTGTGCCAGGGCCTGTAAATCAAATGCTACTAGTGGGCCTTCAGCACGGATTGTGCCACCCACATGAGTAGCCCTGAAAAGGTGTCTCAGACCTGCCACTGCAGTGTCTGCGTGCAGTTTGTAAACGGAAATGTCGACTTGGCAAGTGCACCCACTTGCCAGGCCCTAACATTCCCTTTTCTTGCATGTAAGGCACCCCTATGGTAGGCCCAAGGTACCCCACTGGGCAGGATGCAGTGTATGTGAAAGGTAGGAGATGTACTGGTGTGTGTGACCTGTCCGGATAGTGAAATACTGCCAATTTCGTTTTTCACTATTGAAAGGCTATCTTGCCCCATAGGCTAGAGATAGGAAATGCTTTGTAACATCTTATAAGTATATCTTCCCATTGGGACAAGATGGAGAAATAAAGTTTAGGCTCTCTGAACTCAGAATTTAATAACCTCTTTTAGTAAAGATGTTTTTTTTCTGGGATGGGCCGACAAACTGACACAACAAACCCCACTGTGGGACACTAGCAAACTAGGCACACTGGGCAAGAGCAAAGGGTTCCGGAAATGGGATGCAATAGGGATCTCCTAGCTAGGCAAGGGAAGCCTATGGAAGGGGGGGAAAGTGGTTTCCTTTGCCCACTTACAGGAACAATACGAGATGGCGCCCACAGAGATGTTCCGATACATGCAGGTAAAACATGCACTGGAGGCGGCCGTCCCGGCGGGAGAGATTCTCCCTGAGGCGTCCCCCCTGGAAGACCGGCTACTAACCGAACACATGGATAGGAAAGCGATCTCCCTCAAATACCGCAAAATAATCAACAACCAAATAGATCCTTTAGAAAAACTGCGGGTTAAATGGCAGGAAAAGGTTGGGTAACTGGACGACACCGACTGGCAGGAAGCGATAGAATCACCAAGGGTGGTGGCGGTGTCCTCTAGATTGCGTTTGGTACAACTTAAAATATTACATAGGACGTACTTTACTAGAGTGACATTATGTAAAATAGGGAAAGCCTCAGACCAGCACTGCATGCGTCAATGTAACGAAATAGGTACCTTCTACCACACATTGTGGGAATGCCAGGTTATCAACAGATACTGGACAGCAGTAATGAATACCATCACGGAGATCAGCGCCTGCCCGGTCCCACCTGAACCCAAACGCTGTCTCTTGAATGTGTGGGAACCAACAGACTTAAACTATGCTGGACAAACCTGGGCAACACTGGGGATGATAATAGCTAAGGGAAATGTAGCTCAGAAATGGGGGACTGTGCAGGCCCCAAATCTTGAGGACTGGTCCAGAGACATGGATATGACTATGGTGGCAGAGAAAGCCACATACGTCCACAGAGGATGTCCCAAGAAATGGGAAAAGATATGGGGTAAATGGAATGTCTATAGAGGTAAGATATGTACCCCCCCAGCAACGGACAGGGATTCAGAAGAGGAGATATAAAACAGTCATAACAAAATGCAGCTGTAATGTAATGCATACATTGTTGACCAAATGTGAGAACCATGTAAGCTATTGTGCAAATAATATGGACTGTAATGTAAATGCTTTGTCAAATTTAAAAGACTCAAATGCAGATCTTTGTTTCTTAATAAAAAATGTTTAAAAAAAAAATAAAAAAGATGGTTTTTAAATTGTTTGAAAATGTCAATTTTAGAAAGTAAAAAGAACAATTGATGGAGAGAATTTTATTTGTTTATTTGTTTTATTTGATGAGTTTTATATAGCGCTTGCTAGACCCGGAGGTATCGGAGCACTTTACATGAGTTACATATTGTTACAAGGTTACATCAGAAACAATTTACATCAGTTACTAGGACGTTACAAGGAATAGAAAAGCGAGAATATGAGAGCGTAGATGGTGAAGAGAGAGAGGGGTAGAAGGAAGATCCGATCACAGACAATAGTCAGTAAGGTGAAATAAGGCGCTGATCAGATGCATGAGTCGGTCAGGGAGAATGACGAGACCGTAAGATGTCGGTTTCAGCTTCAAAGACCCCAGGTACCTCGCAAACAAAAATGGCGGCAATTGCGGGTAAACACAAATCAGGTTAAAAAAAAAAAAAATTCCCAAAAGGGAAAAAAAACGTACCCCACGAGTAGGGTTGAGTGGGGGCAGCTCCCAGATCTATAGTGAAGGAAGTCAGAAGGCCGTTGAACACCCACGACACATCGGCAGTCCAGTGATAACAGGGAAGACTAGGAGCCTCGTGGCAGCAGCCTCGTAAGGGGAAAGGTGGCCATGGGGGGTCAGGCGGGCGCTTCAATGCGGCCGAGGGAACCAACTCGGAGATCCGGACAGCCGCGTCGCGGCACTCTCGGGGTGGCTCTGACGGGGGAAGACACGAACCACACAACTCTGTTGAAGCCCCGGACTAGGTGCCAGCGGGATGCCAGGCAGCAGCAGCAATGGACCGGCCCGCAGGCGAAAGCCAGATCTCCTCGTCGCATTCTCGCCTAATTCTTTGCTGCTGAGCTGCGGGATGGGAGGCAACCGCATCTCGGTTCCCAAAAGGAAGGCGGGCGGCCACGCGTCCCAGCAGCAGTCCCAGTGAGGCGCCGCAGGCAGTCCGTGAATCGCAGCAAAGCCAAGGTCCAGAAAGGGAAAGAGTCAATCTGCGGGGCCATGGTCAACGATGCAGTGAACAAGCAACTGGCAGACCCACAGGAGCTCACCGGGAGGCGAGGAAGAAAGGAGAACCAGCGGAGAGAGGAGGCAGGCACTGTGCCCGATGTCCGGCTGGGTAGGTGACGGCCGAGGTAGTGAACCGAGCCGATCTCCTCTATAGCTGGCGGAGCAGCTCCACCAGACATCGGCCATGTTGGTCAGGATCCGCCGCCAGTAACATCGGTCACAGTTCCATGGGAGGCCTCAGTTCAAATGAGGGAGACCAGAGAGGCGAGAACCGCTGAAAAAAGACAAGACCTCAGGTATGTAGAAAGGGTCGATGGAGGGAAGATTTCAGGGGATTTACACCAGAAGGCGATCCCTGGCCGGGAGCACCCGGCCGGAGCTCTTACCCGTCGGCCATCTTGTCCATACCATTGCAAACAATGTTATGCTTTCACCCCAGTACAGAGATCTGGGCCTAAATCCATCGTTTTTTTGCTCCCCATGCCATTCCAGTTTGAACTCAGCCATATGTAAATCAGTCTTGACCCTGCGCCCAATGGGAACAGTCCAGCCTAAACTGCCAAGCCAGGTCCTCCCTGGACTGGAAACAAGCATCCTAGGACCGGTTTCGGGGTTTCACCCCTCATCAGCCAGGATAGCTTGACTCCAGTGGCATGGAGAGCATGGGACCCACGTGGGTTCCGGGCTCACTGTGCCACTGGATTCAAGTTCTCCTGGCTGATGAGGGGTGAAACCCCAAAATCGGTCCTAGGATGCTTATTTCCAGTCCAGGGAGGACCTGGCTTGGCAGTTCAGGCTGGACTGTTCCCATGAGGCACAGGGTCAAGACTGATTTGCATATGGCCAGGTCTAAACTGAGGTGGCATGGTGAGCAAAAGAATGATGGATTTAACCCAGGTCTTTTGACTGGGGGTGAATGTTTTGATTTGTTCTGCATTCCCGTCCATCAATTGTGACTTTTAGAAAGTAGGCATTTTCTCGTTTAACCATTCTGTGTGCCTCTGCCTGTTTGTGTATTGACTGTCTGGCTTTGGAGTGACGGGGGCTGGGGATGTGCATTCTCTCAGACAGCCACCGGGGGGTGGGGTGGTGTGATGTGAGTCCTTCCTTTCCCGAATGAGTCGGAGCTGAGCTAAATAGACCTTAGCTGAATTTAGAGTAGTGGGAGGAGATTTCTTTACACCTGAATAGGGCCCGTCTCCCTTGCACAATGTTGTCTCCACCCCTTGTGGTCTTACTGCACCAGTGAGGACAGAACTGGTTTGGACTGGGCTCAGAGACCCTTGCACAAAGAGAACAAAGACATTTTGGGGTATAAGTATTAGACCTAAAACCGCAGAACTTAAGATCATTTCTGGAATTCAAGAGGAACCTTTGCCAAGGAGAAGAGCTGGAGAAACTGAAGGAGAAGTACTGCCCCTCTGCTGTGTGCTGTCTGGGGTTGGCCTGCAGTAGCTGATTCTGCCAAGGAAAGGATAAGGACTTTGCTGTGTGCTGTGTCCCCTGCTTGAGGAAGATCTCCAAGTGCCTGTGTGTGCTGGCCTCCTGTTCTGAAGGCTCAGGGACCCAAAGACTTCACCCCCAGCTCCCCTGAACTTCCTTGCTGGGAGTTCTGACCTGCCAAGAGGTACCTGTGACTGTGTTGGGCCTCTGGAGGTTGTTCCTGCTGTTGGGAGCTGGAAAAGCAACGCAACGCAACTACAAGAAAATCGACGCATCGCTCTTCTTGCTGCAGTTTTTCCAATGCAGCACTGCTGTGCGAGAAGAATAATCTCCACTCATTGCCGCACCGCTGCTGAAACCGACGCAGCGCCTGTCACCGCTGCAAGAACCGACGCATCGAGGGGTCGTGGCTGAAGAAACTGACGCAGCGCCGCTCGCCGATGCATCGATCGCCGACACATCCCGGATTTCCACGCATTGTACCTTGGCGACAGGTTTTCCCGACGTATCACCCGCGGACCAGAACCGTCTCGGAATCGGCGCATCACTTCCCCCTACAGACCGGATTCGACGCATCACTTCTCCTGCGTGCAGCAGAACTGTTGCATCACCTCCCCATGGTCTCAGGAACTGACGCATCTTTGTTTTTCGATGCTTCCCATCTCTGCAGCTGTTTGGCCTTGTGAATTTTATCCCAACTACAGGTAATTTGAGAGAAATCGCGCATTTATAGTTTTCTATGGGCCAAGTTGTTTGAAACCTTTTTAAAGTCATATTCTTATTATATGTATGTTGGATTTTTGTCGTTTTGGTCTTGTTGAGTTTAGATAGATACTTTATTTTTCTAAACTAGTGTGGTGTCCATTTGTGGTGTTATCACTGTATTACGGTGTACAAATACTTTACACATTGCCTTTGGAATACGTCTTTCTGCTCGTGCCAAGCTACCCAGGGGTTATCTAAAGTGTGTATCCACCTTACCCTGACTAGAAACAAGGGTCCCTATTTGGACAAAGGTACCTACCTCTGCCAACTAGAGACGCCCATTTCTAACATTCATGCTATGTGAAATCTCTTAGCGAGCTTGAGTAGAAGTGCAGCATTGGATCTCCGGGCCCTGTGCTTGTAGTGTGAGCCTGAGTAACTGTCCGACGCCGAGGGAAGAGTTGACTCTTACTAAGGGAAGTCTCTAAAAATGTTTTAATTGAAGTATAGGTTCACTACAAGGGCTCTAAACATGACGCACCAAGGGCAATGAGTGATTAAGGAGCTATGCACTGCCGAGTTTATTTCCGTATTGATTTTGAAAAATGATTCTGCGTTGTTGCATAAACATCTCTGGGCGGCTTTCCAAGAGCTTGAACTGTACTGTGGAGGCAGGTTTTTTTTTTTTGCTTATTTTTTTTTTTCAATCCCATCAGCAGACGACTGATAGCAAATAGATCTATGGAAAGCTTTCCCCAGTTCTTGATCCAAACTGGGCCATTGTTGACTTGGATGGTGGTTTCTTTGAAGGATAAGGTGGGGGGGGGGGGTCCACATCTGAGGGTGATGTCATTTAGAAAGCAGTCATGAGGTATGTGTTGTGGTGGTGGAATGAAAATACAGCATTTTACTCCATTGCCATCAGTGGGTGCATGACTCCAAGGAACAGCAGGGATCCATGAACCCATCTTGACCCAGTCACGATAAAGTGGGGTGGTAATGAGTCCCAGTTAGAAAAATGTGTTTTGATTTGATAAACTTCTCTTTGGGGGGGGGGGCTGTGGAATTTTGCCAACCTAAAGAGGCAGGAAGTTCATTGCCACAAGTGACCTAACTGGAATGCAGATTTCTCTAAAAGATGGCAAACCATGCCACAGTGGTGTGTATTCACCACACTATTCAATGATTGATTCCAAGTTGGTCCGAACAGCTCCTCTGCCTGCAGTTGTGTGCTCCCACAGAAAGCCCCATGCATCATTGAAATCTCGTACTCTAAAAGAATCCCATTGCATAAAAGACAGCTCATAACAAACAGTAGTGCAGTCTCTCCTCGATTGTTTTTTTTTTTTTTTATATTTAAGGGAAGTTAGTGTTAATAGAAACCATGTCTGGATAATTTAGGGTAGCACCAGTCTTGTCACGACTGTTTATGTGACATAATTGACTGTGAAATATACGACAAAAGCAAAAGAACAAATGATGGACGGAATGCTGAACAAATCAAACATTCACCCCCAGTCCCGTGCTCTCCATGCCACTGGAGTCACGCTAGCTTGGTTGATGAGGGGTGAAACCCCGAAACCGGTCCCAGGATGCTTGTTTTCCGGTCCAGGGAGTACCTGGCCTGGCAATTCGGGCTGGACTGTTCCCATGAGGAGCAGGGTCTAGACTGATTTGCGTATGGCTGGGTTTAAACTGGAATGGCATGGGGAACAAAATAATACTTTAGGCCCAGATCTCTGTACTGGGGTGAATGTTTGGCATTGTTAACCATTCTGTCCATCAATTGTTCTTTTTGCATGTGAAATACGCAAGCCAGGTAATCCTTTAGGGAGAGTCCTTCAATCCACTGAGACCTTTGGCTGTCTGAACTCTGATAGTTGTGAATGTAACTGCGCTCTAACTGGAATGGCCTTCCAAAACCCTGCATTTGTAAGGACTTTCTGAATAGTGTGATGGCTGAGCCTTCTGCGACCTCCTCCCCCCCCCCACCTCTCTTTACTAGCACTCTGCAGCCCTTGAATAATCCGTGGTCGCAGTATAGAAATGATAGCAAATAATTAAGAATACTTTTTGGTGAGATGGCCAGATACTCTATACAAAAAGAACAATGGATGGACGAAAAGCTGTGCAACCTGAAACATTCACCCCAGTACAGAGATCTGGGCCTAAATCCATCGGTTTTTTTTGCCCAATTTTCCATTCCAGTTTAATCCTAGCCATATGCAAATCAGTCTTGAGCCTGCTCCCCTTGGGAACAGTCCAGTCCGAACTGCCAGGCCATGTCCGGTTTCGGGGTATCACCCCTCATCAGCCAGGCTAGCTTGAATCCAGTGGAATGGTGAGCACGGGGCCTGTGTCTGGGCATACCCGTCCCACATGGGGTGCCAAATGCAAAAGGACAAGCCAGCCTGGCTGATGAGGGGTGATACCCCGAAACCGGTCCCAGGATGATTCTTTCTGGTCCAGGGAGGACCTTGATTGGCAGTTCAGGCTGGACTGTTCCCATGAGGCACAGGGTCAAGACTGATTTGCATATGGCTGGGTCTAAACAGGGGTGGTAAGTGAGCTAAAGAATGAATGTTTAATTTGTTCCACATTCCATCCATCATTTGTAAGTTTTCAGATATTCTATACTGCACAGAATTAAGGGGTGACTGTTGGTTGTTGAGGTGTCCTGAGGAGGGGAGGAATCCTAAATTCAGCGTGTGGGCAGGTTTTTGTGCAGTTGTTTTCAGGAGATGGCCTAGGTAAACATCTTCCCTATGTATAATTTGTGCTAGTAAATCCACGCTTGTGCCGTAGGGTTGGGGTGGTTTGTGGGCTTCGGTTGGATCTTTCCTATATTGGGATCAGTGTTTGTGTTCTTTCAGTACTGCGCTGTTGGCTGTTGTCTGGCTGAATGATTGCAGCTCTTTATGCCAGAAAAGTTTTCATTCGTAATTGCTAAAATATACGACAGGCCTTTTGTTTTAGTCAGCAGCGTTATGTATGCATATTTGTCATGAATATATGGGTTTCCGGTTCTTTTCTCCACCAGGAAAGTTTATATAGTTTTTAGCATGCAGGATGGGAAAGTCAAAAAAGCATGCAAGAGTGCCGGGTTGGAAAATAGCCTTTCTCTAACGGGTTCCTTTTAAAAGTTTGAGAAATATTCGCAAATAACAGCCGCGTTCATTGCGCTACAACGTTAACGTTGATCGAAGCAGGTGTGCGCGCTCCAGGCTGCTGGGGTCTCACCTGAAACGCTGTCCTTATCTGTTACTGGGCCTCCAGGGCCGCCTCTCCATGCGGTCTTCAGGATATCCCATCAGATACATTTATGAACTATGAGTCCAACTATATAGCATAGATCAGGGCTTTAAGTGGGATGAAAAAACTGTGGGGTCTCTCAAAGGGGTGTGGTCATTGTAATTAAGGGCGTGGCTTAAAAACACCTAAGCTAAAAATCTGTGCTTAGCATAGTGTGCCGCCCGACTTGTATTTTGCTGTTTCTGTCATTGCATCCAGATTTGATACAACAAGTAACATCATACCTACAACAAGTCAGGACTATTGGCTTTGTCAATGGTTGTTAGTTGCATAAGATAAATAAGCAGCAACTATGGCTTGTATATAATATTGAAAAAGCTTCCACTTAAAGCCCTGATGACACCACGACAATGTTGCTGCGCCTGAGTTTGAAAAAGAGAAGGGAACTCCATAGAGAAAACAACTCTTTAACCCCTTTGCTGCTAGGCCTCCTCCCCCCCCCCCCCCCCCATTCCCCTGTGCTAAGCCTTTTTTTTGGCTATTTGGGGTAGTTCGCGCTTAGGCCCCTGTCACTTTTTGACCACATAAGGTATCCACGCCAAATTTGCGTCCTTTTCTTCCAACATCATGGGGATTCTAAAGGTACCCAGGGTTTGTGGATTCCCCTGGAGGGGACCCAGAAATTAGCCAAAATACAGCTAAAATGTTTTTGGGGGAAAAAATGGGGATAAAGTGCTGCAAATGAAAGCGTCCGTTTTTTTCCCTGCAAATGGTATCAACAAAGGGTTTGTGGGGCTGAAATCACAATTTTCCCAGATTTCAGGGACTGACTGACTTTTGTCAGAAAACCAACATTTTTTACACTGTTTTGGCATTTTACTGGGACATAGCCTATTTTTGCTATTTTTTGTGCTTTTCAACCTTCTTCCAGTTAATGGTAGGAATGGGTATGAAAGCAATAATGGATCCTGGAAAGCTATACATTTTAGAAAAGTAGACAAAATTCTGAATTTAGCAAAGGGTCATTTGTGTAGATCCTTCAAGGTTTCTTTATAGAAACTAACAGTTAAAAAGAGGAAAAATTGAAAATGAGTTGGAAAAAAAACAGCCATTTGTGCCAATGTTTTCACCTGTAACTTCTTCTAATTAGGACAGATGTTTTAAAGCAATATACCGTTACATCCGCTGGACCTTTCTGGTTGTGCGGATATATAGGACTTGTAGGTTCACCACGAACCCAGAGCCAATAACTGAGCAGCGTCTTGCAATGGTTTTTTTATTATGTACCGGGGATATAGCAATTCATTCAGGAAAATATATACAGTGAAAAACCAGGATGAAAGACACCTATGTAATTCTGAAATTGGAACAAAGTACAGAGTTTAGAAACAGTAGCTATTTGCACATTTCCAAAATTGTGAGTACCCATACTAGCATGAGAATTATAGGACATTTTTCAAAGTAACTTCTCTTTTACACATTGCCTTTCATTTGGAAGGCAGAAATGCATCGAAAGTCAATAGGTAATAACAGTTGCTCTACAATTCTGTGTTACCCTAAGTCTCCTCATAAAAATGGTACCTCACTTGTGTGGGTAGGCTTGGTGCCCGCGACAGGAAACAGCTCAAAACGCAACGTGGACACACCACATTTTTACACTGAAAACTGACCCTTTTTTTGCTAAGTGCCTAGCTGTAGATTTTGAACCGTAGCTCTGCCGGCACCTAGGGAAACCTAGCAAACCTATACATTTTGGAAAACTAGATTCTCAGGGGAAACCAGGATGGGGTGACTTGTCTGGCTCTCACCAGGTTCTGTTACCCAGAATCCCTTGCAAACCCCAAACTTTGTTTAAAAAAACTCATTTTCCTCATATTTCTGTGGTGGAAAGTTCTGGAATCTGCGTGGATCCACAAAATACCACCCACCCCGCATTCCCCAAAGTCTTCTGAGAAAAATGGTACCTCACTTGTGTGGGTAGGCCAAGTGCCCGTGACAGGAAACGGCCCAAAACCCAACGTGGACACACCACATTTTCACAGTGAAAACTGACCCTTTTTTTGCAAAGTGCCTAGCTGTAGATTTTGAACCCTAGCTCTGCCGGCACCTAGGGAAACCTAGAAAACCTATACATTTTTCAAAACTAGACACCCAGGGGAATTCAGGATGGGGTGACTTGTCTGGCTCTCACCAGGTTCTGTTACCCAGAATCCCTTGCAAACCTCAAACTTTGTAAAAGAAAACACATTTTCCTCACATTTCTGTGGTGGAAAGTTCTGGAATCTGCGTGGATCCACAAATTTCCTACCACAGAGCGTTCCCCCTGGTCTCCCGATAAAAATGGTACCTCACTCGAGTGGGTGGGTCAAGTACCCACGACAGGCAAGGTCCCAAAATGTATTGAGGAGACATCAAAATTGCCTATCACAGAACAACCTGGTTTTGCAAGGGGGGTTTCCCGGCTGCGCTAGGGCCCAAAATCCACAGGTAGGAACATTGGGGCAGAAAGACTGGCATTTTTTTGGGGGGGGGTGTGGGCATTGGCATGCCCATTCTGGGCTGACCTCACCCCTGAATTAAAAAAATATTTCCTGATGCCTAGTGGGCTCTGTGCCCCCCTCCCCCCCCCCCGGGGCAGATAAGGGGCTATTGCCCCCATATGCCTACCGGGGGTGCAGAGACTGTGGTAATTGTTTTTGGGGTGGGGGCTTTGGGATGCCCATTCTGGGCAGCCCCCACCCCTACATCATAAAAAACAAATCCCTGATGCCTTGTGGGCTTTCGCCCCCCCGGGGGGGCAGATCAGGGGCTACTGCCCCCATGTGCCCTGGGGGGGCAGAAAGACTGTTGCATTTTGGGGGGGGGGGGGTTGGGGGCATTGGCCTGCCCATCTTGGGCAGCCCCCACCCCTTAATCAAATCTAAAATAAATTCCTGGCTTCTAGTGGGCTTTCTGCCCCCCCCCCCGGGGGTCAGATTGGGGGCTACTGCCTCCGTCTGCCCCCCGGGGGGGCAGAAAGACTGGAATTTCTCAGGGGGGTCAGGGTTGGGGGCATTGTCATGCCCATTTTGGGCAGCCCCTACCCCTACATTACTAAAAAAAAAAAAATCCCTGGTTTCCAGTGGGCTTTCTGCCCCCCCCCCCCCCTGGTGGTCAGATTGGGAGGTTCTGCTCCCGGCCGTCGTGCGCATGGAAGGGGTTAAAGGGTTTTCCTTCCCCTACAACGCTTACCTGGCATGACGTCATGCCATAACTTCTCCACTAGTGAGCAGTGAGCACGAGCACATCGATGTGCCTACTGTCACTGCAGTCCGGAAAAAAACGGACCGCCTGTGCCAGGGCACAAACCGAGCCGGATAGAGACCCGTTTCGAGGCCCACTTTAAAAAACTGCCGGTGCTCAGCAACGGTGAGACCCGGCCCACTTAAAGCCCTGGCATACATGTAGTCTGATGTAAACCTTAAAACTGCAGTTGTAGACTTTGTGACATTGGTCTCTACTTAGTCTCCAGCTCAATTACTGATATTAGCTTGTTAACTTGTACACTGGCGCCATCTCATGGCTCATTATTACACTGCATTGTTAATTACTTTACGCCGTGTATCTGACCCCAATTCCTCTTACTTTGACTGACTGCTGTTTGCCAGCAACGCTCCATTTCTTTAGCGGCGGAGCCTTTCTGCTTGCAATGCAAATGCAATTACTCATGCCCATGTTATTATAGAACTATAAACTCTCTCGGTAGGGCAACATTGTGCATAACCACAATTGTTTTACGAATACGGCATACTTGATTTTGTGTCGACACACGTGTTTTTTTTAACTGTGAACATAAAGTGAGCCCTTCTGGCTATGTCATTGATGGATGTTCATAATATCGTGTTAAATACCCCTATGAGGGCCGCAGACGCGCCTCCCGGGACTGGCAAAGCTGTGTGGGAATGAGTGGTTGGATGAATGCTGCCTTCGCCGTGAGTCCGTGGAAAGCGTTTCCGTGTCGTGCGTGAGTGGCCGCATTATCTAGCTAATTATGTTTTCCTCCGACTGCTGCACATTGTGACTTTATTTTTAAGCGTGGCTAGCTTTTGTTGACGTTTCATTCATTAATGAATGCACCACACTCGGTCGGAGTGTGTTGACCAGACGTAGGTTGCTGCTGACAGACAAACGGTCATCGTCGACCGCTTTTACAGGTAGAAGCCAAGAATCCATGTTGTAGTTGAAAGGCCACAGTCCGCGGACGACGAGTTCGGAAACTTTCGGTGACGCAGTTGGGACAGTGCTTGACGCAGAGCCGTAGCCCCCGAGGACCAGGGCTGAAAGCCCCCTCCAGTGTTCCGGGGACAGCAAGAGGCGCGCCGCAACCTTTAGCATCGAAGCTATGTAGATTGGGACCGCAACCAAACAATGGCGTATCTGTCCGCGCTGGCGCGACCTTTCCGCTTCGTCCACTGAGAGCCCCATTGTCGGCTTTGTCTTCCTCTGACCGCCTCTGGAAAAGTGGGGTTTTGTCGCGCTTTGTCGTCGCCGAAACGAAATGAGCTTTTCCGTTCTTTTTTGTTGTCCTCAATGAAGAGCGCTCGTTGTGCAGTCGTGACTCTCTGACATGCTGCACGCGGCACTGATTGCATGTTTCCCTCGATCTTCGTGTCTTTCAGCCTTTTAAAAATCTACCCCTCGCTGGACTTCAAACGGTACAATCGTGTCGCAACCCTTCATTGGCTCGCGCTCGCTATAGTTGTAAACACGTCCCCCCCCCCCCCCCTTCCAAATTTAGCCTCGTGTTTTCAAGCCTTCAATAGGTTTCGTGGGAAATTGGGCAGTAACCTCTCGCACCCTTTTTTTTGTCAGAACAAGTCCATGTTCGGAAAAATGCACCATGTCCTCTGACGTTTTCACTGAGAATTGCATTTTGTGAGACCTCAAAACCTGTGAATAGAACAAGCCGGTATGGCGCAATCGGTCCCGACCCTCGGAGATCAGAAACACGAAGGATAGTTTTATTTTTGAATATTTTAACCCAGAGGAGTAGCCAGAAAATCCAAATCACCCCCACCCCAACTTGAACCATACCACTAATCACACACAGGATGTGAAGTGAGCCACACCCAACCCTCAGGAATGTCCCCTTCTCTCTTATATTCTTTCTACCCACCCTATCCCCTTCTATCTATTCGTCCATTCATTGTCCATCCTTTCACCTTTCCATCCATTGTCACCTATCCATCTTTTCACCCTTTCACATATACATCCACCCTTCCATGCAATTACCTGTAAATACCTCTATATCATTGTATCATCCTTTCATCATTCATTCTTTCACTCTTCCCTATCTGCCTATTCTTCATCCTTTCATCACCCTTTACCCGATCGATCCTTTCACTCTTCCATCCATTCTCCCCTTCTCTTGATATTTCCATGCAACCCTTTTTTATGCATTCCTATAACTTTACTTTTTTTTGCGATTCCTTTCTCCTCCGGTTTTCCTGTTCGTCTCTCCATTTATTTATTATCTCTTATCCCTTTTCTTTCTTTCCTTTCTCTCATTCTCACTTTTTTTCTATTTGTCCCTCTCTTTGTAATTTCCTCTATTGTCATCACTTCATCAGTTCCGCTTTCGGTTATCTTTCCTGTTCACACAAGACCATCTTCAAACCCCTCTATTTGGAATTCCCTTGCAGTTCTTTTTGAGAACTTGTTTGCAGACTTGCAGGCAGAAAAGGCCCATACACAACTAGTTAAGGTATTAGGGGGACCCAGTTATCCAGGCCCTGGGTCCAAAAACAGTCCCACTGAAGCTGCTTAAGAGGGGGCTTCACTACGCTACTGCTTGAGCCTTCTCTTCACCACCCTACGATTCATTTCGGTGCCTCGTACTACATTTTAGTTGATTTTAGTGATAAGCAGTGCTTAATTTGAGCCAGTGGTTTCTGGTGCTCAGCACCGGCACTTAACACCTGCGCTTTTCTTGAGCACTAGTTAAGGACACATTCATTTATAAGCACTGGGAGATTAAGTGATTTGCCCAGAATCACAGGATGTTGAGCCGATGCACAGACTCTAACCTGGTTCCCCAACTCTGAAGTCAGCAGCTCTGCCCATTACGCCACATCCTCTCCCCACTTTCATGATTAGTAGTTAGTTCTGTTTTAGGCGGTGCTAACAGGAGAAATGGGCTGGTGCAAGCTGTCTCCTGACGAGAGCCCCAGCACTTTTTTTTACACATTAACCACTGTTGATGAGTGTTGGTGGGATGCGGCAATGGATGTGTAGCTCAGAACGTGACTTGTTCTTGTGGACCTCCCAATGAGCTGAGAGCTAACTGCAGGATAGTTACAGCTACATATAATGCGCAATGGGTGTTGTAATGCTTCAACGTTGCATGTAATATGCAAAGATGATCCAGTGCCTCCAATCATGGCCATTGAACTAGATGAAAATGAATCAGTCAGACATATGCGTATGCAGGGCACAAGCTGAGTGTACTTGCAGGTAATCTGTGTTTACCCACTATTTTCTTAGGGTGGACGCCATCCCCCCCTGCTAAGAAGTTGGGCCTCAGTGAAGTAAGCTGAACCTGTCCCGGTGTAATTTTCCAACACGTGACTCATTCAGCTGCGCCTGCACATTGTACGCTTTCCACTAAGCATCAGCGTGCATACAGTGGAGAGGCTTTTTTACTTTCCCCTCCAGCTGGGCCAAGACAAAGCTGGTTTAAAGGCCATCAGGTCTCCAATCCTGCCTGGGAGCAATCTACAGCCTCGCACCTATGTGCAAGAGCAGCAAGGGGAAACACACACAGCTTGTTATCACTTCACAAGCACAAAGAAACTAGGCTTTGGAAGCAAGCTTTTGAATTGTTTTAATCCCAACCAATAGCCAATTAAATGGATATTTTTTAAAAAAAATTATTTAATTTTTACAGCTGCCACATGCGATGTGACATGCAGTGATGTTACATGCCATGATGTCGTTTACATACTGTCTAACTTAGTCTCCCCCACTTTTTTTTTTTTTTTTGGACTTGTGCCCTGTGCTTTTGAGATGGGCATGATTCCATCACTCTCTCTCTGAGATAGATCATGATGTGGTAACACTGGCGCTGCTTGTGACACTGCTTGCGGAAACCATACTTCGAGTAATGAGACCAGATCTATACTCGCAAAGACCTGAACCATGGTGTAATCAGTGGTGTGCCCAAATGACCTAGATGGATGTTGCCTTTGATCATAACTGCCCTCTATCAGGGACACAATGCCATGATCTAGTGATATTTGATATAAGTGTAGAAGGGTAGGTCATGTTTGCAGTATCATACAACACGTATCCCAGCGTCAGTCGTCCAGGAAGTCGAAGTCCTATAAATGCATAGTTTGGTACAGTCATCTGATAGCGGACAGATCCTGAAGTGTAAGAGAAGCTAGGCTAACATCGTCGGCTGGAGGCGGTACTCGTTGGTTTACCTTCCATATTGGACTAGAGCAAATGGTTAAATCACCCTCTTCATACACACTTTATTTAATTACTTTATTTTTCAATGAGTTCTAGTGACAGTTATGTGGTGTACATTGCAAAGTCCTTCGGTCTTCATCAATGAATACATTCACTGCCAGCTCACTCTCGACCCTGATTTCTATGGACGCCAAAGTCATGCTGAACCCTGCAAGTGCCTCAAGGCTGAATAGGAAAAGGCAAGCCAAAAGGTGCCTTCGGCACATCTAAACAATGTCTGGGTCGGGGCTGACTGAATATCGAGAGACTGCTGGTGCCAGATCTAACATTCAAGAAAAAGGTCAATGGCCAAGAAGGGAATCATTTATAGAAAAATATTTGGTATGATTTACTTTAAATTTTCTGTCCAAACAGTGACAGCAGGAACTAAATCAAAACAAAGCTTGTAAATATAGTTGATAGAGGAATTAATCTGCAAAACAGGTGCACACAAAATTTAGATTGAGATTGTGGTTGAGAAGCTGCCATGGAGTTGCCCTACCACCACTCAAGTAACAGCAGATAAACACTACTCCATGCCTACTCATGACACCAGACTACAGAGAGGCATCAAGCATGCCTAACCATGCTGGCCTCGGGTACATTTGGGAAACTTTGTGCTTCTTTCTAACTTTGTGAATTACGAAACTCTTCAGTTTCACTGATTACATGGGCTTAAGTACGAATTCACGCACCCTAGCGAAGATTAGAGCAGTGGGAAGCAAGTCTCGAGTCAGAGCACATATTGGTGTTCTGGACCGTGGTTAACAAACGGTTGTACTCCACTTTGCAGTTAAGACTCTACCTTCTGAACCATTGCATAGCAAGAGTCCCGTGGGTCCCAGCATAAGCAAGGAAACAAAACGGATCCTTCGGGCGGGTAGTCCTAGGCGGGTAATAACTGGGATTTAGTGGAGATCTCGCACCCCTGGGCCCTGGTGCCATTGTAACTGCTGCACTGATCTAGGCACTGGCGCAACAAAGTTCAGGTGGAAGGAAAGTTCTTAGCAAAGTTGGACATCTTTCCTTTCGATAAAAGTGATCCTAGAGTTATTCTCACCATCTTAGTTTTGCAATATCATATCTGTGCTAAAACAAGCTCGATTTCCAAACCCTGTGTGTTCTTTGGGGGGTGTTTGGGTGAGAGGGGGGGGGGGGAGAGATGGTATTCATGACGTGACCTCTTTTAGGTGAGTGGAGGAGAGTTTGGCCAGCAGAAGTACCTCCTGATTTTCTTACGTTAAGCTTGAGACCCCTTCTGCGCTTCGACTCTAATCATCTGTAAACTCAAGAACCACAGACATGTATGAAAATGTGCTGTTTCCATAAGAGTGGGGAAAATGCCTCCAGATCCTACAGTGAGCCCATTCGGTATCAGGGACACATTAAAGAGCTCAGGATAGGACACGCCCTAAGGGACTCCATAGTCTAATTTTGTGGCTATCTAATTGAGGAACATTGCCTCCCTGCTTGAAGTGACCATAGAGTAATAGCATTGCTGAGACGTTACACTTTGGCAGTAGTATGGAAAAGGGTTGCATTCCCTTAAATACAGTAGTGTCCGAGACCATTGAGGTACGATTCTGGTACCCAGTTGTCCTTAATCAGGTGGTGCTGATGGAAATATCCACAAAGATGTGAGTCACTATTCCCATTGTTGGTTCCTCTGGCAACCAGTCTGTGCCCCTTCTGCTTAATCATGAGACTAGAATGCGCTCAGGGCGCCAGCTCGCTGTGCCAGGTTCTCCATCACAGATATGCCGGGCAGGTTCCAGTATCCAGCCCACAGCTTTTTTCTGAAGTGGCTTCTGGCATCTTCCTTCTGTTGAGAGACACATTTCCTTCAGTCTGTCACAGCACAGTACAAAATGTAGATAAACAAATACATTAGTTAATTCCGATGTTTAATGATCACTGCTCCGCCAGTCTCCATCTTTCGGTGCCCCCACATTCTACCCACGGAAGGAAAGGAGTCACCACCACTCGATGCCAACTTGAGACCAAAGGT
The DNA here is from genome assembly GCA_963921515.1 of Calotriton arnoldi. Lineage (NCBI taxonomy): Eukaryota > Metazoa > Chordata > Amphibia > Caudata > Salamandridae > Calotriton > Calotriton arnoldi. The sequence continues at coordinate 623,163 of CAWUFW010008748.1, read as the reverse complement.
GGGTTGGGCTCTGTTCAGGAATTTATGAAACTCCAGAGCCTGATTTCAAATGATGCACAATCACTTGTTTTCACCTTTATAACTCAGAAAAGACAACAAAATGACGTTCTCATTATAATGCCTTCTCGCCCACAATAAGCGGTGCTGTAAGTAAATGGGCGCTGCTGCCAAGTACTTGTTTTTGTCATTTTTGTCATTTTTTATGATTAGCAAAGTTATTTTAATTGTGAATTTGGTCAGTGTGGAAACAGATTGGAGATTTTTTTTCCACTATTTGGCTGCTATTCAGACTTAGTTCTTTACAACGCTTCCAATCCTATGTTCATAGGGGGGGGGAAAAAAACCTGGTTCTCAGTCGGTCATACCCAGTCTGTGGAGGATCACAGTTTTTTACCTCCGATTTCAATGAGGGAGATTGCCTGCGGTAGTCGGTGTTAATTTCTATTATTGAAAAATCCTTCATTTCTCTGGTTGTGCCCAGTCCTTCCCCACCCAGGTTCCTGTCCCAGCAACCCCTGTCACTATGTGCAGAATTCGGGCACATGTCTAGGCCGACACCTTCCTTGTGCTCTTCCACTTCAGAATTCTTTGAATAGCCAATAATCTGGATGGTTGCTCCACAGGGTTGGACATTCAGTCCCTTGCTGCTCTCCAGAGCTATCCCCTCTGGAATAGAGTTTAGGTTCAGTGGAGTTGCTAGTCAAGCTGTCCCTGGATGAGCATCTTCAGGGCGCACTGAATGTCACCGAAGCAGTAAACCTCTAAAGGATCGGGGGACATGAACAGTTGTCCTCATATACTTCCATTTGAAGGTGCCACCTTTGCAGCACTGCCCTAGTCCTGTATTGTTCCATGTCCCTTAGTCTCTGGCCTTACAGTGTCTATCGGTTTAATAAATGTTGTTCTCCTGTACGATTGTAGGTGCCTTGGAGTGATTAACCTGCAGTCTTTGTGTTACCGGAATGGGGAATTTAACTCCTACACACAACCTACTTTCAGCACTAGGCTACAGAGACCACTTTCTTAGGGTGGGTCTTGTTCTTTGTTTACTCATTTGTTCTAGGTCCCCCATGAAGCCACTGATCTTGGAAGCAGAGTTTCCGTTCATCCCATAACTGAGGATGCACTGGGCTGGAAAGCATCTGCAGACATCCGACAAGCGGCTCTTTGAAGTGCCAAATTCTAGTGCTGCTTTCAGTGACGGGCCTGAGGTGCAAGAAGCTTGGTGGCTCTCCTATTCAGCTGTTGGGACTTATGCACCTCTAACCAGAGGAACGGTAGCTTTGACTCACTCCTGGCGAGAGTTCGGGCAAAAAAGGTTTCTGAAAATGGCAAATCCGAATTGGACAATAGTGTTTTTTTCCATTCCTGCCTTTATCTTGTAGGTTGCATGTGAATACCGCTCTCCAGACCTAATTTATTCACTTACAAATCTCCTCCATCACTCCTGGAGAAAGTGAACTGTGTGTGCTACGTAGGTAACTGGATTCACCGTTGGCCAGTGTTGAAGCCTGTGCATGCACCAAGTTTCCAACACTGGCCTCTGTGGCTAATATCTGACTGGATTTCTAATCTCCACGCTTCCTAGTTGGGATGTAAATATGGCTTTCAGACAAAAGTGTTACTGCTCGACAGATAAATATTAGTAGACCACGTTAAAGTCTGTTCTAGGTTGTTAAAATGCTTATCCCTTTTCTTTCTTTCCTTTCTCTCATTCTCACTTTTTTTCTATTTGTCCCTCTCTTTGTAATTTCCTCTATTGTCATCACTTCATCAGTTCCGCTTTCGGTTATCTTTCCTGTTCACACAAGACCATCTTCAAACCCCTCTATTTGGAATTCCCTTGCAGTTCTTTTTGAGAACTTGTTTGCAGACTTGCAGGCAGAAAAGGCCCATACACAACTAGTTAAGGTATTAGGGGGACCCAGTTATCCAGGCCCTGGGTCCAAAAACAGTCCCACTGAAGCTGCTTATTAGTACAATATTAGTACACACTGTAAGCACTACTTTACAGTTTGTGTACTAATGTATCAATTTAAAGTAGTGTTTACAGTTTGTGTACTAATATTGTATCAATTAAAACACTACTTTAAATTGATACAATATAAGTCCACAAACTGTAAACACTTATTTAGATTGATACAGTATTAATACACAAATTCCAAACACTACTTTACAGTCTGCATACTGATATTGTATTTATTCAAAGTATTGTTTACGGTTTGTGTACTAATATTGTATCAATTTAAAGACTACTCTTGCCTGATCGTTGCTTAATTTGTGCTGGTGGTTGCAGGTGAGGGGCACCCAGATATATTTGTGGAGTCCCATGCTTATTTGTAGTCATCGAACTATGGGTCGTGCAAGAAAGAGATAGGGAGGCAGGAAGAGAAAGCTAGGAGAACGTTGGCAAAGTTGAAAGCAAGGATTAAAAAGAACCAACAAGACTGGTATTAAGAGAAGGGAAGTCAATACAGTATATGAAGGGGGCATGAGGTGCAATCAAGTCCATGCCGCCTTTGTGTTCAGCAGTCTCCAGCACTTGGCAGCACCAGATATGAGCTACTCAGAAAAGCTTTGGGCCTTTGCGCCAACCTTTCTGATTTTGTTTTTACATTTTCCAAGATAAGTACTGCTAGGATACATATTTTTTTTTTACATAGTCTGCAAACACTTATTAAAACGTACGTTGTCTGTTGCTGTAGGAGGTAAACCTGTGTCAATCTCCATTTCTCAATGGTCTTAGTGGATGGGGCATAACTAATGCTTTCTTTCCTACATAAACAATGTTTTTGGATTGATCCTTTTAGTTTGCAGGATAGAAACAGTGCATTGATTTAACTTTTCAAATGTGTTTTGTGTGCTACATATTAACACTATGTTGCATGTGTGAATTGATTGTTTTGTTGGAAAACACACGGCATTGTCATGTGCATGTGTGGTTATCTCAGGGTAGCATTCTAAAGCATCCTACTTTTGGCCACCTTAGTTTGGACCCGGGACATATGTAAATCATTCTTGATCCTTCCCTAACAAGAACAGTCCAACCTGAGCTGCCAGGCCAGGTCCTCCCTAAACCAGATTAAAAGTGGTCTTGCCCTGATTGGGGCTCGTCAGGCGGGTGTAGCTTTGTTCCAGTGAGACAGTAAGTATGTGACCCACATCTGGGCATGCTCTTCTCACTTACGGTGGTAAATAAATCACAGAAAAGGTGATGGGAGAAATGCTTGCAATTTGTCCAGCCCCTGGAAATTGTTTACGGTAGGATTCCAATCCATTGATTTTTTTTGCCCACTGTTCCACTCGGTTTGGCCCCAGACAAATGCAAATCAGTCTTGAAACTGTTCCAATTGAACAGACCAGAACAAACTGCCTGGCCAGATCCTCCCTGAATCGAAATACAAGCAACCCAAGACCAGTTTCACCCTGGCTGGAACTTGACAATCTAGTGTAGCTTGGTTCTTTTTGTGCCCACTGTGTAAATACACTACTTATGAGCTTTGCTTAGTACTTGTGCATGCGCATCACATCAACATAACTTGAGATGTGTGATGGTTCTGTATTTCACAGGATGTTGCCTTTAATGTGGGATTGTAAATTTTTACACAGCACTCTAGACCGCTTGTTTGCGTAAATGGCAGTTTCTTGCATGAAAGATGTGGTATGGTGGTTTTATTTATTTTTTAATATTTATATTTGGGATATTCATATAAAGTGGACCCAGTCAAGTGGCAGCAGAACTCTGTGTAGAGAACTGAAGTGTCATCCTGTACAAGTTGAAAAAGTCCTGAAGGGGCCTTACTAGCGTATCATAAGAGATTGTCATAGAACCATAACTTAGCAAGGAACAGAGATGTATATTCCTTCTGCAGTACACCCACGTTGGCCTAGTTTTACCAGAGCAGAGGATCACGAGTCATTCTACAGAACTGTCAAACATCCTTATTCAAGGGCATGATGCTAGAGTCCTGGATTCTAATCTTGGCATCTCCACTGGATCAAAATAGTTGTGCGGTTCTCCTCCTGACAAATCTTCCACAAACTAAATCTGCAAGCATGTAAAAAACAAAAAATGTGGTGTTTTAGTGCTATACCACTTAAATGTACCAGCCCGCCTCTCCATTGCACCGGCCCGCCTCTCCATTGCGTCCTGGTTTCTGTAACGTGTCACCCACATACCTCAGTTCTGTGTAGAGCAGCTCATGCTAGGGAAGGTCTTGCAACAGAGAAGTGTTCTCTAGAACTTGCACAACTGTACCTGGGTCAAGGGGATAAATAGTTTAATTGGGTGTACCCGTGCCTTCCCACCTTCATACATTCAGTCTGAAGATGCTGCTGGAGAGGTTTCTTCATCAAATGAAGGCCTTAATCGTGGCTTCTAGCTATGCAGGGTGTCCCGGAGCTCAGTCTTGTATATGGCAGCACACCTTCAATGTGATGCCCTGGCATGAGAAGCCAGTGGAGATCTGTTGCGAGTGGCAACAATTCCTTTTTACTTCTCGTGACTAGATCGATTGAACTTCCGCTTGCTCTTCCGAAGTCCCAGTGTTTCTCAGAGATGCACCTAGCAGGATGTTGCCTTGGTCAGTATGGGATACGACCAGTTCTTCGATAATGCTTCTGAAGTACTTTTACAGAATGCAGTTCTTCACTTTGCTGATCGGAGTGAATTGGTGCCAGGTTTTTTGTTCTCGTTTGCTGTGAGTTCTGAAGTGAATGTTTGTGTCTATGTGCAAACCTGGTATCTAGTACTATTGATGAGTTGTTGAGTAAAGCTGACTATGTTTATTACAAAAAGCCAGACTTGACTATTTTTTTTTTTGCTGTTTACTTAGCACAGATTGCATCGCAGTGAGATCGAGCTTGGGGTAGGCCTTTTACGTCCATGAAGGAATTCCTACCACTCAGCCCTTTAGTCAGGCACTCTGAGGAGTCCCTCGGGTAGAGCCGATCGCTGTCCACAGACTGGTGGGCTTGTATGTTCCTGTTGAACGGCTGGACTCTTGGGGGCTCCTTGTTAAAGTTGAAGATCTCTGGCAAGAAGCTGGAGGTTTTGGGGAAAACTGCAGGACATGGAGATAAGCGTAGATCATGACCCTTGCATCTGAAAGAGCTTGGACCCCGTTCTTCGGGTCGCAAGTTAGCCTTTGCGTAAGTTTTCATTGGAGCCCTTTCTGGGTGCAGACACGGCCAGGGCCGTACTGGGAACCGAAACCAGCCCTGGCAAACAGCTCCCCCCTTCCCCCCCCCCCCCCCCCTGTACTCCCCACCCCTGGGGTGGGGGAGCTAGTCGAAAGCACCACTCTGCTGTCTCACCACTGCTGCTTTTGTTACAGGGGGCTGATATTGCAGAACCGACCCCCGGTAACATCAACGACCTCCCAGGGGTACAAAACCGGCTGCCACTGGGGAAACGCCCGGTGCCCCGCTACGGCCACTCCGGCCCTGGACACAGGTCCGTGGTGGTGAAGGGTGCAGAGCAATTGAGCAGGCTGAGCGGACATGGGTCATCCTTATTCAATATCTGTAAGGCTGCGTCACCTGTAGGAATGGTTGTCATCTCTATACTGCTTTGTGGCCTGAACTTCCACTGGAATCCAAGATGAGGACATTGCTCCTGATATCGTCCTGTATCTGGATGGCAGCTGCTTGGTCTGTGAACACCCCCAGCAAAGGCAGGTGGGTGACGGATGCTAGTTTGCAAGGTCTTTAATTACGCTTATTTTATCATTGTTGGTCCCCTACTCCCTACCGTGCAACCCCCGGGAACCTGTACGGTGTTAGATGCTGTCTGAAGCCATCACATGGGCTGTTGCAGTGGACGGGATACAGTCAAGGGACACTGAGATGAAATTGATTAAGGGGAAGAAATGGAATTCATATTTTGTCTTCAGGAGGGGTGGATTTTTTCCTTCCCGCACTCGCAGTATATTTGAAGTCCTTCTTCGGTACTTTGTCTTGCGGCGCCGAATTGATGAATGTTGATGAGTTTGTAACTGTAAACCGGGTGACATTTACACTGCAAGGCACGCTTCGCCCCTTTGCATAATCCTGTTTAATGGCGGCGCGTGCTCAGGCGAACAAGCCGGCATTTACCATTTACTTCTGCTGGGAAGGAGCGGACCGGCCCCTCCCCCTCCCTCTCCCCCCTTCCCCCCAGGGTGAATGTGACACTTCTGAAATACGCTTAATCAAGAATTAAATGCGCCATGGATAGGCGGCCGGCCCGGCGCTCCTGCGGCCACGTTTGATTGCAGGTTGGGAGTTGGCTCCCTCTGCTTAATTCACCAATACTGCAGTCGGAGGCTGAACTTGCATTTTCATTCCGGAAAATTAATGTGTTTTTCTTGGGGGACAGCCAGATATTGCTTACAACTAAACAAGTTTGAAGTTGGGCCAAAGCAGCTGAAAGATCTGGTGCCAGGCGAGCCCAGTGCGGTGAGATGAAATGGGGGTTTGAGGTGCTGCAGTGCTAGTTGGTTGTCCCACTGGTCATGCCTTGCTAGACTGGCCGAGAGTGCAAACCAGTGGCATGAAATGGCTGAACTCTGCCAACCATGACGCCAGGGTCTTCACGTTGTCTGGGCCATTGGTCCTTGTCCCTTTTTGGAGATATAGTCTCATAGTGCGTAGAAAGGGAAATGCACTGCCATGCATGAGCGACATCTTTATTTGTAGCCTGGGAAAGCAGATTGCTAGAGCTATCATTTCCGCAACCGTGTCCGTATTAGCCGTCCAACTTGATGCTGCCCCTAGAAAAGAGTGTGTGGTCTAAAGAGACTCCCTTTTGCCCACTTATATCTGCTTCCAATTATTGTGCACATCTACTATAACCAGTGCTTTAAATGGGCCGGTGCTGTCTGGTAATGAGTAGCAGCACTTTTTTATTTTGAGAGGGAGCGTACCGGCACTTCTCAGAAATAAGCAGGTACTCTGGTACAGAGTACCTGCACTTCTGTTTTTCCATTTCAAGCACTGATTATATATAACCTGTATGGAAAAATGTTTTGAGAGAAAGCACAGGAGCAATATGCAGAGGATTATGGCAGTGGAAATAAATGGCTTGTTTCCCTGCTCTCTACGCGTTGTCCTGATAATTGCTCGGTTGAGTCCACAGCTGTGCCCCTCCTTGAGAGCCGCCATGTTTCAAAGTGCGCAAAGCAAGCAGCGGCCTTTCCCCTCCTTGCATGGTCGGTCAGGTTTTATGGAAAACTGACCTTCAATGTCGCAGACCAGGTCCAGGCTAAAACGAGCACCACTACTGGACCAAAAAAAACGACAGAACCTACATTTTAGGTGCAGTGCTACGGACAGTGTGTTGGTACACACCAAGCTTTTCAAAGATTGATACCTGTGTGCTGAACAGTGAATATGATGATGGGGTCCAGATGTATTGGATGAAAGAATATGATGAGTTAATCAAGGTTGGGACAGTATTACTAAGTTTGATCTATCAACTATGGGCACCCATAAGAACAGAGAATTGTCTGACAATCGCAGGCTGCTAGTCAAACCTCATTGATGGGAATACTGCTTCCAAATCAAAGAATCAACCAATACCAAGGTGACCGGATGGATACCAGCATGGTGGATCAGGTGGCGAGAGGGATCACACCAAATTATATAAATTCTGATTAAATGATTTAGCCTGTGATTGGTCAGGGTAATACCTGCCTCTTGCTAAGTCATCTACTTAGGACAAAAAGCCCCCAGTGGGGTCCAAAACGTCACCAATGCGGTGTGAGACATCCTGGGGCACATTGATGACCTGGAAATTGAAGTGTGGTAAGAGAAAAAGAAATATTGAGGCGAAGAGACCAATGTATAGCCCAGGACTTTAGATGTTTGTGCTTCCAGTGCACTAGGGAATTCTGGAAGGTTATGTCAAGTTTTGGAAGTCGCTTGTGGATTCCAGCCTGCACTTGGTCCAAGGACTTGATTTTTTTTTCAATTTTGGCATTAGCCAAGACCGTTTGATTTTAATAACATCATATAAATAAATTATTTACAAACATGAGCTTTCAGCAACCTCTCTGCATCCATTAGTGTGTTGTCATTCACATTTTTCTTCTTCTCAACAGCATTAGGCAATGGGTCAGCTCATTTCAGCCATTGGCTTTCCTTTCCATCAGCGTTGCATTCTGATGTTGTACAATGTGCACTTATACACAAAAAGTAGTCCCTTGTACAATAAGCATTCACAAACAACACTAACATTGGCGAATTCAATAGTAGGCAGCCAATGCCAGGCTGTTGGCTCTTCTGGGAAAGTCTAGAAGCCTAGACTCTAAACTAGTGATGTGAGGTGGCGGTAATTGAACCATCGGTTCACTTTGTATGTTCTAGATTTTAAGTTTTGGTGTAGTACATTCTTCCAAAGACGTTTGCTGTATTCAATTGCATCACAAAGCAAATGGCAGCCACATTTCGAATAACTATAGTTTATGCCTATCTTAAACTCGAGGCAGGGTAGTTTATATCTATCTCAGAGTATAGTCATTCGGGAATAGTGGTCTGTTCCTGTGAATTGATAGGACCGCTTCTTTTATGTGATAAATGTTCTGAGAATTATGGTTAGTGGAACAAAGAATCAAAGGGGGTTTGTGTGGTGTCTATTTTCTTGTAGTTGGAGCACCTTGACCATGGATTAGTTTTGTCCTAACTTTTATTGGATCTGATCTAGAATGGCTAGAAAACATCTTTTCTTCTGAGCTCATAGTTTTTTTGAGGTGGGAGAGTTGGTCAGTTTGGAATTAATCTAAAGCAGGACTCATTGTCATGGGTCTGCTTGCCATGGCATTTGTGGCAGTCGGGCGCTGCTTGCCATGGCATTTGTGGCAGTCGGGCGCTGCTTGCCATGGCATTTGTGGCAGTCGGGCGCTGCTTGCCATGGCATTTGTGGCAGTCGGGCGCTGCTTGCCATGGCATTTGTGGCAGTCGGGCGCTGCTTGCCATGGCATTTGTGGCAGTCGGACGCTGCTTGCCCTGGCATTTGTGGCAGTCAGACGCTGCTTGCCGTGGCTTTCGTGGGAGTCGGATGAATATTATTGGAAGTGACTTTATTTGTAATTGATCCATAATCATATTTTCTCTTTCACACATGATGGTTCTTAACATAACTGCAAGTGAGAACCTTATCCCTGAGTAAACGCCATCAGCCATATGGTATTATTCCAACTTCCATCAGATTGTCAATAAGACTGCGAGAAGCCTCCTCTTCCCGGGCTGTCTACTGGTTGATGCCACAAAGCAAGATCTGATGGAAACCGCATAAGAAATGAAACACATTGTACAAAGGGCAAAGAGGGAGAGCAGCGGGAAAAAAAAATGCAGGAAAGTTGAAGAGAACAGATTAATATTTATAGAGCCGAACCACGGTGTTTTAGCCGCATTTATAACTCTGATAGTGGCGGCTGATGGCTGAATCAACATTTTTCTCTACCTGGGAAATAATAAATATGGAAAAGCAGCCCTCCGAACTGCCTTTATCATAAGAATAAATCAGGGGAGTTTGTGTTGCAGGAGCGACTTAAAACGTATAAATATGTTGGCCTTTAAGGTTGCAATTCATCATCCTGTCCGATACGCCAACTCGACGAGGAGCCTTTCTTATAATGCAGCTTTTCATTCATTTTGGGGCAGTTAGCTTGTTGCCTCCATCACCCAGATGATCCCGGGCTGACAGCCTATTTACCAGAGTCAGTGTCTACATTTGTATAGGTGTGTAACTGCCTGGCCTGCTCTCCCTTAATCTGCATAACTCATTTTGTAGAGGTTGTCCAAAGTAGCTGCATGTAGACGCATGATCGGCTTTAGCGTTGGTGGCGCCCGGAGCCACAAACTTTGTTGCCACGCCCCAAGACCCCCTCAAACAGCCTCATCCCCTAACCACCACCTTTACAGATCCCCCTTGCTATCCCCCTTCAACGGTGCCCCCCATCTGTCCATACCACCTCTGTCACAATTATTTAATTTGTTTTCTAGCACTACTTAGCTCAATGTATGGTATTAAAGCACTTTACATCACACAAATTGTACAGGTGCAATGAGCCATGCAAGTGTTTAGATGTAATGTGTAGGAGTAACAGACCACCCTTTTTGGTAGGCATTATCGGTTAAGAGTTTTTGGTCTGGAGAAACACAAACTGATTTCAAAACTTAGCCGTGGTCAGGGTTGTCTCTACTAATAAGAATATATTACAAGTAGCAGCTGGCAGGGAATTGGGGGGGGGGGGGAAATAAAAAATAGAAAACACTTGCCTACGTCCTCAGCCGCCGTCTCTTCAACCCGGAACCAGGAAGCAGCAGGAAGCCCCCGGGCTTCCAGGCTCCCCTAAGCCAATCAAAATGCTGCAATGCAGCATTGTGATTGGTCTGAGCGCCGCGATTCGGTGCTCAGATGGGGACAGGGAGCATGGGCATGTTCCCCACTAGGCTGTGGCAGTGGGGAGGAAAATGCTAGGTGCCCATGACTATTTGGCCGGTCCCAGACAGCCGGCCAAGCAGTCATGTGCACTTAGTGTGCACAAACCACTGCTTCCCCTGTGCCACCAGCCCAGCCCCGCCCTAATCCAGCCCTGAACCTACGAAAAATAAAGTAACCGTTTTTATTTTTCCTGCTCTGAGAGCAGTAGAGCGACGCTCCTCCGCCTTAGCGGGGGAGCCGCCCCTGTGTATTACTACCCAGGAAAACCCTTTTTGCACCTTAAAAAACAAAACCTATGTCTTGCAGTTTGCATTCAGCTCCTTCATGCCAGTTCATAGCTCAATGTGCTATATTAGGATTGTATTTTAGAAACTGCAGGTAAAACAAGGATTGCAGTGAGAACAACAGTAACCCACTGAGCTATCAACATAAAATGCAAAGCTACGATCTGCATGTTAAACGTTGTGCTTTGCAGCAGACACAAGCTCTGTGCTACTTTATAATGAGTCAAAACTGTGACGAGTCAAAATACAGATCTCTCAAGCAAATACATTAATCACCAGAGTTACCATGGTGGTGTTACTAAATCGGTGGGCAAAGAAAAATATCTGCAGACTGCACTTGTCACCCCTCCCACTTGACCCTTCCGCTCTGTCCACCCCTTCTGTCAGAATGCAAATGGTGCACCCCTTGGGGCCTGGCGGCCGGCACAGCACCACTGGTTGCACAGCCCTAAAGCCGCCGCTCCGTTCACTGAGTAACCATGGATGTAGATCTGCAGAGTATGGCTGCAGCCCATTACCCTTTCCAGTCCCTCCCTTTAACTTTTTTATTACTAAATATTGCAGGTATCACCACAACTGTAAAATCTATTAATGTATTTCACTAGCCCTGGTATACAGCTTGTACCTGTGACCTCACCCTTGTTACATTTTCAACTGAAACGTAAAATCAAAGACTCTGTAAAGACCGAGCTTCTTGGATTGTTCGTGATCAGCTCACCGGTGGCCACCCTGCTTGGGAAGAAATTGAAAGTTACCTTGGCCAACCACTACAGCATAGCACATGGCCAATAGGTCCACCTACTTCAGCCATTGGGTAACTTCCCTGTGAGTAATACTCTGCTCTTTCACAAAAAAACAGTTGAATGAGTGTCTTTTATATAGCGCACAGCTACTCTGAGTGTGCTGGCGTTCACGCAAAGTAGTTCACTTAATTGTCAGGGTCTGCTACGGCAAAGTGTCCTTCATAAGGCCAACAAAATATTTTCATTTTTAGCCAATGCTTCTAATTTATATTGGCGATGGCCCAAAAGCCCCTCGAAAATGAAGTGATTACAAAAACCACGACAAAACAAGAGTTGACAAGTCTTGCAGCTAATGTCAGACCTATAGGCTTTGCCACTGCTTGTTTCAAATCCTGCCTGACATACAATTGGCTTGGTTCATGCCTATAATTTATTTTAAAAACATTTTGTTTTCGAAGTAATAACATTCAGTGTTAAAATATTTGGAAGTATTTACATTTTTAATAGCCTAAATAATCCCATTCCAAAAATGTTAACTAGTGGATGAGATCCCATATTGCTATCTTTTATTTACAGAATTTTATATAGCGCTCAACAGCTGTGCTGCAAGTCCAAGCGCTGCACAGCAGGTTGTGGATTGCATTGTACCTAAAGTAGAACCAAAGCAGCCAATGGCGTTTGGAATCAACACAGTACCTGGATAGGTAGCTGGGGTTGATAACTCTGGACAGAGTTTAAGGTCGAAACTGGCCAGTTGCAGTTCTAGGCACATTTCTTAGACTCCTCAGCTGGAAACTGTGTTTTAACTTTTTGGATAAAACACAAAAACAGAAGTAGCAAGGCGTCGACGGCGTTTCGACTAAGCTAAACTGGAATGGTCATCATCAGGACCAACAGTGCATATTGGCAGAGCATCCAACATATAATTCTAGAATAAATATATACACACGGGTATCGGAATCAAAAAGTCCACTACAATACAGCCAGCATAGCACAAGACCAAAAATCAGTGTCATGCATGTGGATCTTGGTAGTGTAAAACTAAACCAAATAATTATGAGAAGAACAAAAAAGACAAAAAATACCAAGGAGGAAAGGATAAAACCAAGTGCTCACATTAGCATATAGTACCAAAATTATTTGGGTACTGTATGCTAATGTGAGCACTTGGTTTTATCCTTTCCTCCTTGGTATTTTTGGACTTTTTTGTTCTTCTCATAATTATTATATGTTGGATGTTCTGCCAAAATGCACTGTTTGTCCTGATGATGACCATTCCAGTTTAGCTTGGTCGAAACGCCATCAACGCCTATTTGTGGCCTTTATTGAAGAGGAAGCAATCCTTGCTACTTCTGTTTTTGTATTTTATCCAAACAGTCTGTGTATAAAACGTTTTTTCTCAGCCACTGTCTTTGTTTACACTGTCAATTGTTTTTATATAGTTTGTTGTGTAACTGTGTGAGCACCACTGCCTTATGATCGCATTGTCTTTTATATTAGTCTCATTAAATTTTGTATATATTGTGTTTTGTGCAGGGGTATTATTTTGTAATATTTTGCAGTTCTGTAGCGTTTGTCTTATGTGAGGCAGTTTTTATAATATATTTATGTTGGGATTATTTTCAATGTTACTTAAGTTTATGTAGCATGTAATGTAGTACTTGAACCTTTGTTAGGATTCTAGTCTGATCTGAACTAATAACCTAGTAGACGAGACCTGTGATGAGAGGAGAAGCTTATTTAACACTGGGAAACGGATACACCAGGTTATAGTTCTATACCACCATCTGCTTTCAAAGTCTTTTTCCCTTTTTTATTTATTTACAGTTTTGGTACTTTGTTTTAGTCAGGGCAGGACTGGGAACCAAAATGAGCCCCGGCAAATTTTCGGACCAGCCCTCCTATTGCATATAGTGAGCGAGAGATCTGACCACTGCAAAGCGGGTGGTGGTTGGTTAGGGTTTCACTGGCAAGGAATTTTTTGTTTTTTTCACAATTGTGTGTGTGCTGTTTTACAAAATGTTTCATTATAGAACCTTGTTCGGTCATCACTGCTAACAATTGTCACTCAATGCAATGGTATCATTTAACATACGAAACTCCAACACATTGCCACAGTCACATTATAAAGAATGACCCTTTTTAAAATTTTGAAGTCTTTCATATTTCATATGATATTCAAATAAGATTTATCCCAAATTAGTCATTCCACATGCATCAGAGTAAACGGTACATCTCAATTGCAATAAAACGGATTCCACTATGCTGTGATATGGGTATCTTGTGCCTTGTTTTTGTGTTACCAAGGCCAAGTGAGATTCCTAGAACACAGATTCCTGATCCAGCAAAGTATCTCCTCCTTAAAAGTGATGTCAGACAATAGGGGTAGCAAGTTCATCCATATTGAGTCCACCTGGGTCTTCAGTGCCCAGTTCAATTAAATGCTCACATCCTTCTGTACAGTGGAATCTGTTTTCTTTTCATGGAGATGTACTGTTTATACTGATGCATGCGGAATGACCCTAATTGAGGATGAGTCTTATATGTAATATATATATATATATATATATATATGTATGTGTGTGTATGTATGTATGTATATATATATATATATATATATGTATATATATATGTATATATATATATATATATATATTTCAGCAAACATTGGCTGACTGGAGCAGTACTTGTCAGCACATGAATGAAGAATACTATAGAAGCATGACACCCCCAATCGAACCCGGTAGAAGCATATCCCTCTCTATCCTTGAGTGATCACGATGTCATTGTTAATGTACTTACACAGACCTATGATAAGGAATCATGTTAGAATAGAGAAACCACTTGAAGTACATGAGATTTGGTTTGGTCTTGGGTCACAGTGGGACAATATGATAACCATCATTAAACTATGAAAGCGATAACCCTCTTCTTATAACCATGACCGGCTCTGGAGATGTATTTTTTGCCCCTTAATAGGTGAACTAGATGTCAGAAAACAGTACTTTGCATATACTAATACATTATCATATAGGTCAAGATTTAGACATCACACTTCTAATGTGGCTAAGGAGATGCAGTAACCCCCATCACTAACATCTAGACCTGCATTGGGCAACCGATTTAATCCCCAGTAAGGCTGCCACTATGCTAAGCTTACATGTAACATGAAATTGATTCCTTGACACTCTGGTTTAGAATTGGGATTTCAATTTCTTTATAATGTTTTGGGACATGCACATGAACAACCAACAATTCATTTGACATGAACCATTTCAAGATGATAAAACACACTCAGTAGAACATGCGCTTTGGGCGCTTCACTGGGTGTTTTTTCTATGTCGATAAATCTGTTTTTTTATGTTCACACAAGGATGTAAGGGTTATTGATCTGTTAAGACGGTAACGTTGAAATGCATAATCTTTCGATAAAATCTTCAGAGTATAGTATAATGGAGATTGTTCACTTTTTAATGCGATCATGGTACCATTTCCCCTCCTGGCACCAGTGCAAACAGGTGGGCGAGCTGCCAAAAATCCATAGGAGACTGGGATAGAGAGATGGAGATATATAGATATCTGTGTAAATGGATGCTCTACCCTACTGCTTACTAACCTTGCCTTTGAGCGTCTGCTTCTACTACTTGTTGCATCGTCTCTTGTCCAAAAAGTAAAAACATTTCCATCTCTGTTCCTTCACAATCCGTGTAATTTGCTATCCAGTAGTTTTACTCGCTTGACCCACCATTTTGTACTGCGCAAATGAAAACTTGTGTTAAGAACACTGCTAACTTGTGGTCCCCTCTTACCCCAAAAATAGTTGAAAATGCAGCATTAACAAACCTACACAGTTTGTTGGACCTCTAAGAGTTACTGTCCATGAACTGTGCCTGGAGCTATCGTGGGAAGAGGGAGGGGAGGAGCATGGGTGGTGGGGGAGGGCAAGTATTAACATTGTGACGTTTTGAATGTGCAGTCAGACTTTATCCAAGTTGTTTCCTCAATCCATTTATGCCCCCACTTACTAACATATGGCCAGTCTATTTCTAGATAACGAGTTCAGCTCCTCCTTAATGGCGAAGGAGCATCGCCCCACTGCACCAGCAGTTGAAAAATAAAATGATAAAACAATTTTATTATGATTTAATTTTTCACTGTCAGCCGATCTGAGTCTAGAGTGGGGTCAGGCAATCCTTGATTGACAGGGAATGGGAGGATGATTGGTGGGCACTATAAGTGCGCATGCCAGTTTGGCCGGCTGTTTTAGGACGGCCAAACTGACATGCACACTTAATCTCTCCAACCCAGCTGTGTTGCACAGCCTGGTGGAGATTAGGCACAGGCTCATAGTCCCTTAGTGAGCACCTAACCAGGCTGCTCAGATCAATCCTGGTGCTGCTGTCATGCAGACTACTAGCATGAGAGCAGCGTCTTGATTGGGTGGGGAGTCTGGAAGCCTGTGCTGGCAGGTAAGTCTTTTTTTTTAATTTGTTTAACACCCCCTGCGCTGCTCCATGACTTTGTGTTGGCAGCAGCCGATACTGAATGAGGTAATATTTCACTTGTGAGATATTGTAATTCAAACCTCCTAATTTAGCCATAATACTAAAGAGCTTGTTTTGATATTATAGTAAATGTGAAAATGTAAAGTGTGTGTTCTCTTAGGTGGAAGCGGCAGCCTACAAGGATTTCCGGACTACAGTTTCAGTAAGTTTCACACACATGTTGATTTAAATAGATAAATGAGGATGGCTTTGTTCGGTGGGATGGTGGGTGAGCTGGGTGGTCATTGCAAGGCATTGCTTTATCTCTTACAATTTTCTATGTGATTTGACACCTTAATCAATTGGATTTTTAGTACTGCTGGAGCCATATTGGAGAAAGTGCCCCAGGGATGCAGTGGGCATTTGTGTCTTCTTGGTCCCTCTGGGTACTTTGGTATTATAGAAGGAGCTGGTGATGCTTGTGTGGTCCACTTTATAACCTGGATTGTGCCACCACGCATTTTGTGCTAGTCATTTGCTTGGGCAATGGCCTTGCAAATGTAGGAATGCTTTGCCTTTACCCCAGCGGCATGTTACACACATGGGTGCAGACGCAAGAAAGCTGTGTAGAGGCATACTGACTGTGCACTAATAGAGGTGGCACACTGTGCGCCTCACTACCTTGACCATAGGGAGTGAAGAACAGGGGAGGAGCAGAGGGACTTCCCCCACCACCCATGAATCCCTGCCCTCAAATAGAGGCTGATTCACCTCCAGCGAAACACGAAGCAGCGATCTTCAGCGGTGGCTCCATCTGTCACTAAAGCCCTCTCCATAGTGCAGGCATCAACTGTCTGGGTTTGCGCCTACGATGAGGACAGTACATTCTGTAGTATAATTGGGTGAAATGTCCTGAGATAAGGGTGAACTACAACACAAACGGTGAACCCTGTAATTTGTGCTGTAAATAATGTTTTAGGGTTTTAACTGATTAGTGGCTATAAGCCCCTCAGATTACGCCTTCTGCTGCTATCCGTGTGATCATTGTGGAATTTTGTGCCCTGAGTTTATAGATGTCAATTAGAGAAGCAGATACTTGCCTTCAGTTGTCCTTTGTTGCCCTTGGTGCGTTCCCTGCTACATTTGGTCTCGGGTGGGCATTTCATGAAGGCAACAAGATTAAATGAAGCCGAAACATATAAGCCATTGTAGAAGTTTTAGTTAGACATCTTGTTCTTCCTCAGCCCCTCAGCAGTAAGTAGGAGATTAGTGAGTGGCACAAGTAATTAATGTTGTGATACTTTCAAGGGTTATGTGGTCTCATTGTGCCACCATTGGCATTTCTCTTTAATTCTTGTCCATGCATATGTGCGGCTAAAATTGACCTAAGGAAGGCATAAATTATCCCTGAACACTGCCCTGGTGTTATGGCCAGGTTGTGTTTGATGTGAGATGGTGTTGGAAGGTCTCTGTGGGGTCTTTGGTCATGCTTGCCGCCAATACCTTTATATGGGTATGGATGGGAATCCTCGCTAAGTGCACAGAAGGCTCGCTAGAGGGTTCGGGGAGGATATGTCTAGGTCTCAGGAATGGAGGGACCATTTAAGGTTGTGTACTGTCTTGTACAATGGGGAGACGGGATTTATAAAGTGTAACCCTAACTACATGGCTATGGACCAATATACGAAAGTCGGAGAAACACAAAGGGAGGGGCCTAAGGGAGGTGATGGAGACAGGGCTGGGTGGGTTTATCTGCTGGGAAAAATGACTCAATTCAGATTTCGGACCACTCTCCACTGGCACCGACTAATTTCGCTACCTCTCACAGAACCTTGAGATGTGCTTTCTTGGTTATCATGGCAATTCAGACAAACAGGTGAACTTCACTGAGCATGATTCATATGTATTCACTCTAGACCGACAGTACAGTGGAGATGAACTTGCTGACTCAAAGCATTAAATGAACTGTTGGCTCATCTGGTTTTTGCAATCACTACATTCCCCTGAGTCCAAGTATTTCAGTGAGAATTGACACTGTACCTGCCCCATTTCTAAACTGACCCAATTTAATCTTCTTGCCATATATGGGCTTGATGAATTTGTTTTACTTCCAAACGTATCACCACAGTTTTCTGCCCTGAAGGAGGTTCCAACAATAGGCGTACATATCCTCTGGCCCCTGTTATAACTTAATGCTATACCATTTTTTTTTAAAAATTTTTTTTAACTTTCCATGAATGAAAGGCTGAGTTTTGAACCAGTATTCTAGATGCTTAGTGCCTCTACACTGGATACCGTGACCTACTGAGCTATCTAATCCGCTTTCGAGCAAGTTGCATGTCTCCCAATTTCCCCGTTCTGTCTAATCTAATGATAGATCGGGCCCACTCCAAAACTGCATCCACCACTGTACCTTAAGCATTACAAACATTTATAAGTAAAAGAAAAATGCTCTTGATAAATGGAGCTCCTCGTCACCAAGTGATAGCCTTCACACTGCACCATCATGGGGGTGGGCCAAATTGTTGGTTAGTCTTTTTATGTCTGAGTTTTGACAGTGTAGTTATCAACCTATTGTTTACCATACACCTAGAATGTAACTTGTGTTTGCCCCTTTCAGCCATTGCCTTTCTTTAGCCAGTCTCTTTCAGCCATTGGCTGGAGCCTTTGTCAATTATGTCTTGGCTCAGCCCAGTGGAGTATTCATATGTCCTCTAATGCTATGGGTGTATCCTGCCACCTCCGCTTGAGTACTTGCCTTGAAATGTACAAGGAAGTAGTTTGTAGCTAAAACCTTCTCTGTTTTCTCCTGTTGGCTGTCTTCCAATTGTCTCGCTCTAATGTTGTAAGTGTTAGCAGATTAAATTCAGAACCGTCCGTTTGTCTTTGTCACTGCTTGTTTTCTTAATGCTGTGAAACCCAGCGGTCTCCGTTCCATCATAAGGCCGCCATTTCATGAGACCTGCAAATGTTTCACAGTGATTACAATGGCAGATTCTTTTATTTCAACACAGTGCACAGACCTTTGTTATGTACACACGCCGGATACAGCTTTGTTCTCCAAAGGTCGGAGTAATTAAAAGCCCGCTCGTTTTCGATTTCTTAAAAAAATACCCAGTGACAGGGACTGACTGTTGCTACAAAATGCTAATGTTGACTTCCCTTTAGGAGGGAAGATGATAGAAAAAAAAAACTACTGTGGATGTCTGAAAATATGCTAAAGAATCTTTAATATTATGCGAGCCCAGGCTTTGGCAGTTTAGATAAATTACTGTATCCTGCTTTGCTTGTCCAATTAGAGACTTTGATAAAATGCTTTCAAGCAGATTTTCACCAGATAATGCGGCTTATTAAGCCTGTACGCAAAGGGGAATGGTAATTGTGTGGCTTATGCCAAATAGTCTCCCAATGTGTTGTCTTGCATGTTTGCCCGAGGATTCCTCACCGATTTAATAAGCTCAGCAAAGGTTTAGCATTTATGCTTAAGGTCTGTTGTGGCTTATACACTGCACGTACTGTTTTAGAAACCGTTGCTTAACCCTCTACCATTAAAACAACTGCTTATGGTCTCAAGTCTTAAACCTTCAGTCTAGCCTGAAACCGCCAGCGCGCTGGGCCGCCCCGACGCCGCCAGCGCGCTGGGCCGCCCCGACGCCGCCAGCGCGCTGGGTTGCCCCGACGCCGCCAGCGCGCTGGGCTAACTTCCAGCTAGTCCTACCATTACCCGAAATGTGTGCAGTCTATTGTCCCGCTCATGACCAACCGCAACCTCCTGTTTCATATCAAGGAGGATTCCCAAGCGATAGCAAGTCATCTCACCACAACTGACTTTGTATTGAGCTCTATCTCTAGTCAGCCATAACTGATAACCTCTCTGCAGATCGTACGTTTTACTTCATGAAGGTGAACACCAGCCTTCCTAGCTTATTTTTGATTCCCATATGTTGCTGATACATAGAACCTGAACACCATCCACATAAACTCAATGCTCTAAGCGTACATTTATGGCAACTTATAAAATAGAAATGCTTGCAATGTAGATCTCAGTGTGGGATTACTGGGAGCGGCATACACTATTGCACATTAGGAAAATCCCCTGTAAGGTATCAGTGTGGTTTAATGCGTGCATGGCCATTTTTTTTTCCTTTTCCCCAGGTTACGGTCTTGTGTATACTGTCAACTCAACTGTCCTTGAGCCTCTCATGATATTGCCACCTCTACAAATAGCATTCTTTTGGAGCTTAGAATCATACACTTGTAATTGATTAGAGCAAAATCATCGACATAATTTGGGCACATTTTGGGAGAGCTCCACATAACCAATCTCTTACTTTTATTGTTAAAGCCCACACCTGCCTCAGCCTGTAGAAGTCCATAGACACTAGAGTTGTCCCTGTGCACATTCTTTGAGACCACTGATTTTCAAGGCGTGTTCCACAAAAATGACAACCTGGCTTTACTTGGCTTGTTTACCACCAGAAGAATGTGCCATTCTTTGTATTTTAGTCTTGCAGGTGTTTTTCAAAAGTTGAATTTTAGTTAGCAATGTTTAATCTCTTTAAAACCCTTGGGTAGGGTGATCCTTGAAACTTGAAAAACCAAAGTCTTGAACACTTGTACTGGGAACAGTGAGTTTCGATGCGTTGCTCTGGTGTGAGAGGATGTGGAGAACTCTTCAAGCAAGTATAACCGCTTCGAAGAGTTTTGTGCAGAATATTTTGAAATGCGCCCCTGGGAGAGATCTGTGGGTGGAATGCCTACTACAGAGATTTGTGTAACTGGCCGGTCCTGGTGCAAACCCCTTTGGGACCTCCTCAACCTTTCTATCTCTAGAGGTTGGAGATTACCACCTATTACAGTGCCACAATACAGTGTAGTTTGTGGTGGCACTTAGATTTACTCTTATAACCTAATATATGATGCAGTGGTGTATGGCAGAATGGGGTTTTCAGGTGTTTGCAGCAGGGAGAATTCTTTGTGCAGCAAAAATACATTTGCAAACAGTTTGCCCTAAGGGCAGACAAAATCATCGTTAAATTACATCGAGAGCAGTGAATTGGAGAGTTTCATTTGCTAATCACTCCTTTCTGTTCAGTAAGTCCAGATGATAACTTTGACTCTGACAATAAGATGGTCTGTTTCCAGCATCAAGCTTTAGATCTTTTAAATTGATTGGTTAGTGAGTAAGTTGTACGCATTGCCACTACCACTCTGCAGGGCCGCAGCTATTGATAGTGCAGCAAGTTCAGTGGCACTGGTGCCTAGGGTTTACAAGCACAGCAGTTTTATACTACGAAACCAGTTGATGGGGCCCCTTTTTTTTTTTTAGGTCTGGCCTAGGCAGTACTTGCGCTGTCTCTGCGAGACATGCTGTATTCAGGATATGGGCTTTAAAAGGTCTGCCCATTTTAAAGGACTTCCCCTGTAACGTGAGTTATTCAGAGCTTCTGGGCACTATTTCTTTCTTTAAGCTGGAGCAGTCGAGACCAGTGCTCGTGGTTTACGGAGCTTTGTTGTAAACAGTGCTGTAAATCTTGCTCTTATCTTGCCACATTTGCTGTACATTCAAAAACCGAGGTCTGTTTTGGCGGCAGCTGCCCCCTCCTTCCTCCTGCTTTTGAAACACCCGGCCTGGCGTCACGGTCCCTGCCTTCCTATGACTGCTGCCGCCTTGGTCTCAGAGCTCAACAAGCATTTGCAATGTAATAGGTCTCGCATTTGCGAGAGTTTGAGCTATTGGCATTGTAAATGACAATGCCTTTAATTTCTGTTTTGAAAACCTGCAAGCGGTGCATAAACACACACTTTGTACTTCTAGTCGTTACTTACGAGCAGCAAGGCTGGCAGCAACTGCGTTTCTTTTACTGCCAGCTTTGCTTCTTGTAAGCAAGGACCTATTGCTTTGCAAATGCTTGTCCTTCCTTGCTTTAGGGACAAGGGCACCCATGCTGTGCCACTGCCACCTTGGCCAGCTACAATGAAAACATGATATCCTGTAAGTATTTAAAGAGTGTAGGTGGGTATCATTTAATCTTCCACACTGCCTTTTTTCTGACCACTCCTCTTGCTCATTTTCCTACCCTAACTTGGTGTGAGACTCCATCCCTTCTATACTGAGAGGACTGCGAGGAATGGGCCCAGGGCTGTGTTTAATTAACATGTTTTCTAAGTCTCCTACTTATGCTGCAGATGGTAATGTCCAGAAGCAATAATTTCCAAATGTCAAATTTCCCCTTTTGGTGGCAAAAAACTGAGACACAGAACACACTTGCAACCATTAGGAGGTCTCAGGGATGGAAGATCCCTGAGACCTCGTGTGGAGATACCAGAGTTCTGCAAGAAAATTTTTTGTAAACCATAATAGGGAGTGAGACATGCAGAGCTCCCTCTGCCTATGGAAGCCAGAAGTCCAAATCTTGAACATGTCAATCAAGCACTTGCCATGTCAATCTGTCTAGATGCTTCCTGTAGCTGAGACCCACTGTTGGCTTAAGTCCTGCCCGCATGCCCCTGTTGTAACATTTGCCCCCTGAACTTGAAAAAATCAAGCTTTGTGCTGGGGCATTGCAGCAATAGTAGCCAAGTATAAATGTGCGTGGTTATTTTTAAAGTTGAGATTTTCTGCCTTTTTATTTTTCGTTTTTGGTCGCTTTACTTTGCTTGTGTGTGTTAATTCAGTAATTATTTCTTTTAACAATACGTTGATTTCAGATGGTGATTTGTACTTGGTCTATCAGTAGGATATTTCATTCCGTATTTTTTTTTTTTTTTTTGTGCATATTTGCTTAAGTGTAGCCCTAGTTGAACCCTCCCATTTGGTGAAGGCCGACTTTAAACCCCACCCACCAGGCGGCCTCCTCCCTGGCTCCTTCCTCAGGACCTATGACCGCTTAAAGCAGAATAGAGGCATGGTTGAGGATGTGAACCCTCACACGGCTGTCTTTAATGGCTCATTATTGAACTTCTCCACCATCCAAGAAGTATTCAAATTAGTCATTTTTTTTTTTTTTTTTTTTTTGCCAGTACCGGTGTGTCCCGGACCCTCGTTGGCCACCTCTTGCCCGCCGGTTGTGACAGATTAGTGCTCTATTGATTGCAATCTTCTGCTGGCTGTAACCTTTGGAATGTCAGGCGATGCTTCACGAACGCTTTTTATCTATCAATATCCACACTAATGGAAGGACGAGGGTGACATCTAATCACAACACCGGCGACAGGTCGTAAATCTGATCCAACTTGGCTATGGGAGTGACCTCGAGAATGGAGGGATGCTGACATCAAGAGGCAGGCCAGGAGTTAATGCTACCACCAGTGGTGGCTGGTGTTGTGGAAGAGTGGCAGAAGAGGTTGGGGAGGGTGGGTAAAGGGGGGGGCAAAAAAACAAACAAAAAAATACTTGCATGCAGCCGGCTACGTCGCGGTCTTCTGTTCCTCTTCTCGCAAGCACAGGCTCCCAGACTCCACTGATGCTGCTCTCATGTCATATGAGCAGCGTCAGGATTGGCCTGAGCGCTCTGAATTTGCGCTCC
Source organism: Calotriton arnoldi (assembly GCA_963921515.1). Classification (NCBI taxonomy): domain Eukaryota; kingdom Metazoa; phylum Chordata; class Amphibia; order Caudata; family Salamandridae; genus Calotriton; species Calotriton arnoldi. The sequence goes on along the minus strand of CAWUFW010008748.1, from coordinate 599,697 downwards.
CAGTGAGACTGGGAGCCTGTGCCTGTGCTCTCCAACCCAGCAACGCATCTCTGGTTGGAGACCGCTTCAGTGTGCATGGCGGTTTGGCCGGCCTGAGACGGCTGGCCAAACAGTCAACCACGCTGAAAACTGTGGTTACCAGTCCTCTTTCAGCCTGTCATTCCCCCAAAGCCTCACCAGGAAAGAAAAAATAAAACCGTAATGTGTTTATCGTTTTAGTTTTCCCTTCCTGCCGTTTTGAGGTGGGTGGGGGGGGAAGCCCCAACGCTCCTCTGCCATAGTGGAGTAGCCGCTGCTGGTTACCACACTGGATGGAGGTGGAAAGGAGAATTGATGCTGCAGATCACAAGATGATGGATTATCAAAAGCATGTCTCATGGCATGTAGTGCTTGGAAACCAAAAATGCATCACCTTCAAGGCCCTGAAAGGTGCAGGGGAAAAGACAGTGTTTTTGCATTCCCCCCCCCCCCCCCAATGAACATAGGTTGTGTTCACAACAGAGGCATGGCTGGCCACCAGTGGTGTAGAGGCCTGCTGAGGGCTTAGGAGGGGATTGGGCTGGTACAAGTAGTCAGAGCTAGCGCTTCCTTCTCATTGAATACTGTTATACATGGTATAGTTGTATTCTGCTAAAATGGCGTTAATTACGGGCTTTAATCTGAGTCATGTAACTATGGTGTGGTGGGTAGAGGCCTGCATCAGTTAAGACTGCGCTGCATTATGTTGACTACATAGCGGTTTGAGTTTGTGCTAAATGGCAAAGGTTTGCCTGTTTTGGGCCCACTTTGCAGCTATGAATGAGCACTTAATACCGAGCCTTATCGTATTATTACCATGCCAGTTCTATTACACTGTGAGACCTCGGTTGAAACGTAACACATCCTCCTGTACCGTGACCTGCCCTGGTGTATGTACGTTTGGTCCTGTGCAAGAAGCAGAATCTGGCACCTACATGGATGCCTATCCCCGTGCGCCACATTCAACCGGGCTTTATGCGCATGGCAAAGTGCAATGGGGCTCACTCCACTCATGCAAGACACTAGTTGGAGGCTTTAAAAGAGGATATCTACGAGTGCTGTTCTGAGATATTAAAGTTTTTTTGAGCCAATTCATTACTATTTGAGATGGTGGTTGACAGTCTTCCTAACATGTCCTCCTCACATCCCATTCCCACATCCCTCTAAATTCATCGTTACTGAAAGCTTTGGACATTGATAAATATATTTGTTTAATTTTATGTGGCCCCTTGAGTGAGTAGCCAATTTATTACAGGTTTTATTTTTCACTTTGGCACTTTTAGTACTTCTATTATAATGGGATAAATTGGATTACAAGTACCAGAATTGAAAGCAAAAGCATGGACTGGAAAAGCTACTCATGAGTGCACCAGATAACCCTGAGTGTGGAATACTTTGGGAATCAAGCTTCTGAAGAGGTATAAGTCCTGCAAGAAGTCTAAAAATGAATGTAGATGAATGCACACCACCACAGTGTTTGATGGAATGGTGCGACGATATGCCCTCTAGATAATCTTTAATGTGAGGATGTCTTGAAGGAAAATCCATGCTCATTTTAAGAGGGTTTTCTCGCTCGCTCAGCTTTTTCCAATTGCAAGTGGGTGTGACCGTGCATGCCTTATGCAACATCGAAGAGTTTGCATCTGTTGTAAGAAATGTGACTTGCAGGGGAGTGGGAGGCTAAGGAATGGAGGGTTGAGAAAGTGGAAAGGAGGCTTGTGAGATGGTGTGGAAACCAATGTGAGCTTGGAGAAATGAGAAGTTTGGGGTGGGGGGGAGGAGTCGCTTTGCAGGAGATTTGTCAGATCATTCAGAATGGGAGATGATGAAAGGATGAGCTTAAGGTGTGTGGGAGAGGTATGCAGAAGCGTGCCAAGAATGGCTGGACAGGTGCTACCAGATACAGTTAGCAGGACCGTTCCATCCAGTGATAACTTTTGTGGACATTAAAGGGCTTCATGATGCACTCCAGAATGCCTTTTTTTTTTTTTTTTGTCAATTTTTTCACAGATTGTAATGAGGTTTGCTGTTTTAATACCTCATTTAAACTTCTCCTGCTGATAGCTGCCAAGTTTCCCAGATCCACGTGTGATGTGCTGCTCAAGTCCAGCTTTTTTGTTTGAATTCTGGGCTCTGTAGTACTGTTTATGATCAAATAAACTAGACTACAAGCCCCAGAATTCAAAGAAAACCTGGAATGGAGCAGCACATCATGCATGGACCAGGTAACTTAACAGGGCTGCTGTTCAGAATCTATGAAGGGGAACTGGGCCCAGGAGAAGTAATCCCTGTAATATCTGCACGATTTCAGTAGTCTTGGGCTGGCACGAGAGCGAAGGTCCATGTTGAGTTGGGCTTGATCCTTTCCTATTTCAATATCTTCTGCTTGAGGTTGACACCACATACACCATTGACTCCAGCCACCACCTGACCATGGCATCCGGACAAACCATATTGCTACCAAGATCTACTCTGCTGCTCAGCTTTAAAATGCTTCTCTGAAATCCTGGCTGCAACACCCTTGCTTCTCCTTCCAGCATGACTGCTCAGTAGCCTCGGACTCAGCCAATGAAAATGAGTGGCTGAGTCTGTGAGGTCAAGTTCACAAAAGACTTTATTTGCCAATGCACTACTTTCAGTGTGGATACATCACTAATGAAATATACTGTTGTTGCAAACATGGCGTTCATCTTGGAGCTGCCAAAAGTGCATGTGGGGGTGTGCTTTTTACCCTCTTTTCCCATTGGTTGGACAAATAGCCTGAAGGTGAAACTCTTGAGATTTCGGGTTAGCAGAAGGAAATAGCGAGTAATGGCTGCCAAATACGAGTTGGTTCTTAATTACCTTTAATTGGCTCTGGAAGAGAAGCAAGAGAAAGGAACCAGCTAAAATGGACTGGAGGGAAAATGAAGATGTGGATACGACCATATGCTCATACCAGATCCAGAACTGACATAATAACTCGAGGCCGCGTTATGAGACCAGTAATTCCCAGATCCGTGTTGGGTTTGCATCGTGCTTTAGATAGTTTAAAGTGTTAACTTTCATGATCAGTTTTTAATTCGATTTAGTGATCAATTAAATCCCCTCCTATAAACGATCTAAACAATTAATTAAACTAATAAAAATATGAAAAACTGTTTTGAAAACATAATCTGTTCAATTTCCCCTTTAGTCGAAATGTAGACTCGCATAATGTCTTTAAATTATCAGGCGCGGCTGGCACAGATAAGAGCGGTGAGGCACAGGTGGGGATGTCGACTGACAATGGGATAGGGAAAGTAAAATTAAAAAATAAACAAAACCCCTTACCTTGCGCTCGCCGAGTTGGCGATGCAGCAATCGCAAGGTTGGTGGTTTTATTTATTTTTTACTTTGGTTTCCGTTTGTCAACTCCCTCCCTCCTCCCACTGCCCCCCCTCCCCCCTCCCCATCCCGCCTGCAACTGCCTCTCTGCACTTACCTGTGCCGGCCGCACCTGCAAATTGATAGAGCAATCTAACCCTGGTGCATGTTCAGTATCGGTTCTTCAGTTCTATTGGTGGTGCCTCACTGAGCTTTATCACATCACAAATGTATTTTGTTTTGTAGCTTCCTGACCATGTTTTCTTTCATTTCAGTTCTGGGCACATTGATTACCATAGGGATTGTCTGGTCCTTTGGTCACCTCTTGCGTGTTTCTGAGATTGCTTCCACTGTGGTCTTCTAGTCCTTATCTTTTCGAGTTGAAATGGGCAGTTTCCCCTTCCTTGTAATGCTCCCAGGATATAGAAATAAGAAGCAGTGGCGTACCGTGCAGGTGAGACGGGGTTGTGGGGGTGTAAGTAGACATACGACGGTATAGTAAACATAAAATAAATAAATGAAACCACTTACCATGCGCTCGGCGATGCGGCGAGCGCAAGGCAAGTGGTTTTATTTATTTATTTTATGTTTACTATACCGTCGTAAGTCTACTTACACCCCCGTTGCACTGATCTTACCTGCCTGAACTGCCTCTGATAAGTGTGAATAACGTCAATGCATTTTGGATGTGCTCTATTGGAATATATTGGGAAGCTTGGCTTTTGTCTCCCTAGTCATGATTATTTGACCTGCTGCAATTTTTGTTTTTGTTTTTTAACCAGTCTTTACTCATTTGGGTCTTGTCATGCTTCGTTGGAGCGGTGCTTTGTATTAAATGTCATTTTGTGTTTCTTAGCTGGCATGTTTGTCACCAGAGGTTGCATCAAGTTGCTTATTGGCTGCACGTGGATTAATGGAACAAAAATTGTTGCATTGCCTACAGCAGGGATGGCCAGTCTAAGTCCATGAGTTAGATCAAGCTGGAAGTTTGGGGTATCCTCGTAAGCTACTTTTATAAAGTAAATATGTACTAAATTTATTTACGTAGGTGCTGGTTATTTTAGAACTTTGACATTGTTCTGCCTGCTTCAGATGCATTTCATGCCCACTGACCTAAAACATTGAAAGATGTATGATATGAGTATTTTAATGTGCATGGTATGCTCTCTTTAACTCGACCACCATCTCACTATTCGTGTACCTTTAAAAAGTCCGCTGTTTTTAGGTCTCTTCTTCAGACAGCTTTCAGCTGTCAGTTGTCAAAAGAGCTCTTGTAAAGCATACCAAAAGCTTAAAGTGGGCTTTGTGCCAGCCCGCTGCTCACCATTGTTTGGCTTTCCTGTCGGTCACTGCTTGCTTCTTATTCAATGACTTTCCTTGCTTTTGCCCCACCCCAGGATCATAGCGTTTTTCACATCCTTTTGATTGGATGGTGTGTATCCTTCCACCGCTCGCATTCAGTGAAATACTTTTTCACTCGGCACTCCTTGAGAGTGCATGTGCTTTATTACTCTCTACCTCATTCTTTTTCCCCCTCAAGTTCCCGCATGTGCTCCAAGTGTTGCTCCTCGCCCCTCTCAGCTTGTCAATAAATGCACAGCAACAGGAAATTTGGTTTTGCTGAGGAGTGGCATAAGATTCTACTTCTGGTGTTTTTGTTTAATCGCCTGCATTCCGCATATTTTATGAAATCTCAGGCCTTGCCACACACAGGGTGTTAGACCAGTAGGGGATGAGCTAGCTGTTCCACTCAGCTGGTGTTGGAGGCAGAAGGTATACTTAGCATGACTGAAAAAAAAACATCTCTCGAAGGTCCCAAAATTTGCCCCTTGTGACACTACATAGTACCAAATAACGAACATTTTTTAAACGTCTGAGTTCTTTGGAGAGTAAATTTGCCATGAAAATCATTTTCTATTAAATGCTGAAAATCCTTTTTTCTTTTTAAATTAGATTTACTACTTCCTGAGTGGAAAGTATTTGAAAATAAACCAGGCCATTTATAAAGATTAAAATTATTTAATTCAATGTACAGTTTAAAATACATTTAAGGATACTTTTCCTCTAATAATCTGAAATATTTTTTTTCAACTTTTCAAAACAATGCTTTAGAAACTAGAATTGGCATGCCTCATATAAAGGCAAGACAATTAGCTTTGACAGTGCTTCGTTGTAAGAGCTTCAGAAAAGGGTCCTGTACCAGTTATTTCTTGCTATATCCCATGGTGTCATTATTTGCCCCTTTCTGAACATTAATTATCTTATTTAGTGTAAAACTTAAATTCCAATCCTTAGTAATTGTTAATTTCAATAAAGAGCATTCTGTGTTCAGTACGGTCTCATTAAAGATTACTTGGTGTAATTTACCATCTGCATTCAGAATGGAAAACTCATCCCTTCTTAACGTTGTATCTAGTTAGCCTAGGGAAACCGACTCAAAAGTATACAGTGGCGGCATGGCTTGGAAGAAGAGGAAGATGGCGGTGTAAGCCTGCAGCTGTGCTCCAGGGAAACAATTGTATGTTAAAAACCCTGCCTGCGCTGTGAAATGTTAAAACAAAGGAGGCTGAAATGGGAGTGTCTTCATACTGCGCACTCTGAGGTATCTTTAACCACTGCTCAAACCTTCAATCAAAGATCCTGATGTTGGCCTCTGTTTCGTGCCGTAAATACGCAGCACGTCTACCATCAAGGACCGAGACCTGCCAGAACGAACATCTGCTGAGCTGTTCATCACATCGGAGACACTGGACTCTCAAAAAAGTAAGCAGCACTCACCCTGATAGCGCCACATGCAAATAAATACAAATATACAGAGACCTACCTATCTGAGCTTTACCTTTGCGATATAAGTGCTGCTCACGGAGTAACAAAATGATGGCTCCATAACCGCCGCACGGTGAAGAAGCAAGCAGGGCACGTTTATGGCCCCTTTCATGCAACAACAACTAATTATAACTTTCAAAACACTGTGCAGGGGATGTAAATACAGGACATGTGCTCTCCACACTCTGGCACACCTGAACTTGACCTTCTGAGCCCAGCCCTGTAGTCTGCCCGTGCCCTAACCAGCAACGCTGCAATGAAGCTGCCACATACAGAGAATTTGCAAAAGGCAGGCATAGAGCATAGCCCTGATTGAAGACACACTAGAATAGACAATACCCTCAGCAAGTAGAATCTATTTCTGTATTCAGCAAACCAGAACACTCGCTGACTTGTGCTAGTGAAACACTGAGAATCTGATAGAATATAGTGTCCGGATTAATGATTGCCTGAGCAGACACCAGAACTCTACATGCCCCACACAGGCTTCTCAACCGATTTAGCACAGAAACCTGTATCTGTCCCAGATACAAAAACACCATAAATGTTACTGGGCTGGAGGTGGTCAGCCGTTGAGTGTCTAATTGCCTATTGTCATCTCTTCAAAGACCCCTCGGAGTCACATTGGGAGTGGGACCCCTGGTCATTTCAACCTATTGAGTGTCTAAATATCCTACCATCCCGGTTGTAAACAACCAAAGTGAACGTCTGGTAAACCCAATACCAACAAGCTCCCAAAAAACCTACAAGAGCACTCTTCCACCGATGGTGACCTCCCACTTAAACTTGTATTCACAGTACGGTGCAATATTCTAGTGGGGTCCAACCCACCCTCAGCGTTTACTTCCAAATAAGTCTCAAGCTTCAGTCTTCATCCCTAATCGGAACAGAGTGGCAGTGCTACATAAAAGGGAGAACAAATGCTCCATTCTTTCCTATGTCAAGACACCAGGTTCTATCAGTGCACCGCTTGATCAGTATAATGCTTTTACGCCATATGGCTGAAAAGGAGTCTAAAATGAGCTTGAAAAGAGTCAAAGCGTATCACCAAACCCTCATTTACTGGTAAAAAATTAATGACTAACTCCACAATGGAAATGATTTTAAAGAAACTAGTAGATGTCCATGATCTTGCCAAGTCTAAAAAAGACAACACAGACACAATGCAGAATGAAGTCTGCGTTATCCACTTAGACATCAAACAAATCAATTCCAGAATCACTAAAACTGAAAGAAGCAGTAACCTGGAAGAATCCGACACCAAATCCTACAAAGCTATCTCTTCTCTCAATACCATGATTTAATCTCTATCCAAAGAACTAACCGCTCTAGAAGGTAGAAACAGATGGGGGAATCTCAGTCTCTTCGGCATCCCAGAAGGTGAAAGACCCGGCTGGGTCCTGTATTCTATTCCTAGAGAAATGTTTCTTACAAAATACAGACCTAATATTTGAATAAGACCTTGAATTTGAAAGAGTGCATAGTCCCAACACGGAAACCCTCTAACCAGACTCAACCTCACCTAATTGTATGCAAACCACTTCACTATCAACAGGTGGAAAAAATCCTCTAATTTAGGAAGAAACGGAACCACATACAATGGAAGGGCAGCAAGGTCCTTATCTCCCAAGACTATTCAATATCTACAGTTGAGAGTAGGAAGAGCTTCCTGGCCCTGCACCCCAGGTTGAAAGCAATGAACTGCCAATTTTCTTTTGCACGTCCTGCTAAATACCATGTGACAATTCGGGACACTTCACGCATCTTTAAGAATCATCTTGCCCTCACAAAATTATTGGATGACCATGACAGTGTAGATATGGACACCATCACACAAGGACACATTCTTGAGGAACAAACTTTTTTTTTTTTTTTTTTAACTCTACTCACCAAAGATAACTCCTAACTTGCTCTACAAGATGAAAATGTCCTCATACGGCCTTTGCTTTCACTTTCATCCTTCGTCAATCTACAGAGGCTCATCACCTCCATGACTGTCATTTCATCTACCATATTTCGGTGATTAAGGTCCTCTGAACAAGTATTCTAACACGCCATCAGCATCTGTAAGTAGTCTTGCTGTATAGTGTTAGCGACTCAGACCTCAACGGGTCCTTTAATGTCACCAGAAATAAGGTATGAGAACATTACAACTATGTATTTGATATACAGCACTACCCCAAATCAATGGGTGAATGTACAATTACTATTCCGATTGTTTTCCAGTCATCGTTCTCCTTCAAATGCACCTTTTGATGACCCAAGGTCTTACGATCATTAGCAATGTGATTTATGATGCCTGTATCAGTTATCTCCCTAGACGCATTTAATCCAGTTGTGATGCTTTAACTGGATCCAGTTGTGATGCTTTAACTGGAGATCACTACTATTTTACCGTTGCATTACCTAACCATTTATGCTAATACAGTGCTAGAACTTTAAATTTCTCCTTTGCTTTAAGTAGGTGAATGTATACCTTGGTCAAGAAACTGTAGGCACTACTTACTGTTTTATTTTTGACGTACCGTTTCCCTGGAGGAGCGTTTTCTCCTCTCACTATTTCTGTTGTATACTTCGGGGGAGGTGAGGGGGTTTATCAGCCGAAAGGGCCTGTTTGACAATGGCAATTTATTTGGTATTTTTCTACAAGTTTTTAATTTTTCTTTATCTTAATTCCCTTTCTTGATAGTCTTGACAAATAATAGTCTTATGCAAGTGATCACTGTATACCAAGCTGGGCCTAATCACCCTCTACTCTGAGCACAACCTCATGCCATAGGGAATAACCTCTGGAGTTTAATCTGTTATGCCACCAACTCATGGTATTCTACCACACTATATATGACAAAGGATGACAAACTTAATAAGGAATAAAAACTGGAATAAGCTTTCTGCCCAACTTAAAATAATCCCAGTCTCAGCCACGACCATCTTTGCAGGAGACTTTAATTTGCCAATGGACCCTACTTTAGACAGAAACTCACAATTTACATTCTGCCCTAACAAGTCATAAAGCCCTTAAGAGCCTATGCTCTAGATACAATCCTATTGATGCCTGGAGAATGCAAAACCTAGAGGAAAAAGTCTATACTTTTTACTCATTCCCTCACAATTTGTATTCTCGTCTTGACTACTTGCTAATCTCAGGACACTCCATTAGATATGTTGACCAAACAACAATTGAACCAAGAGATATATCAGATCATTCCTGTATATAGTGGTCTATCACTAATCATGAATCAAAGCAAAAACAATGGAGTAAATAAAAAATAACAGTAGACCAATAACAAAAGAAGAAATTGCCTATGGTATCGAAAAACTCAAAGCCGGCAAATCCCCTGGCCTGGATGGGTATAAAGCACACTTTTTTTTAATCCTTTCAAACGAGAATTATTCCACCTTAATAAATCTTTGTACCCACTTTGCCAACTGGTCAAGTCACGGGCACCCCAGCAGAGGCTATCATAAATGTGATCCCCCAGGAGGGAAAGACACCTTGCTTCCAAAAACTATAGACCAATATCACTAATTAATTTGGATTTCAAAATATATCCCATGATACTCTCCTCTAAGCTCCAAAAATACATATCTAAACTCATTCACCCCTCACTGGTTGAATTTCTTTTGAACAGACTATCCAGCGACAAAACACAAATACTTTGTCACATACTAGAAAAAGCAAAACTTTCATAGTCCCCCACAGTAGCAATTGCGCTTGACACAGAAAAAGCATTTGAAGAAGTTGATTGGACTACTAAATTTGGTCCTTGAAGCTTAATCTGATGAAGTCCTTGATACAAATGATTGTCCCTCTACCACAACCCGACTGCCAGGGTTAGAGTGGGCATCACCATCTTTAACACATATTCCTTATAACAAGGAATCAGACAAGGCTGGGCCAATTGCCTCCTCTTTTTCTTAGCATTGGAGCCCTTTTTACACCATCTGAGGGAAAAAAGGAAAATATCAGGGGTATCGTTCAGTGAAAACCGTATAAAAATAGCTGCATGTTCTGATGATACCTTAATTACCACAGAGGGTGTCCCCTCCTCCATTGCTGCTTTAAAAACATTGATTTAAGAATTCGCTGATATATCAGGCTATTCACTCTAAGGACAAATCTGAGGTTAAACTACTCCATATTATTGGAAATCAAGATATTCTAGATGATTCGGGCCTCGCTTGGCAACCAGGTTGCATTAAATATGGATAGAATTTTCCAACGACCCAATCACTACTTTATAAAGTATAACGAAAATTCCATACTTAAGATTAATAACGTCCTAAATGGCTGGTCACCCAAATTTCTTTCATGGTGGTTTAGGGCAGAGTCCCTAAAAAGGATGATTTCCTCTAGTAAATTATCTTATTACTATACTCCCTATGTCACTCTCAGAAGTTTTCCTTACAAAAATCAGCAATACTTTTAATACATTTTTTGACAAGACAAGAAACCTAGAATTTCACTCAAAAAACGTATGCTCTCTAAGGATAATGGTGATATAGGTCTCCCTAACTTTATGAACTACCAAACAGCATATTTACTCAAGCAAAATAACGACTGGTTTCTTGAGGAGGCATACTATATACCAGTTTAGGTAAAACTAGAAAAATCACTTCTGAATGACATACTCATTGGTGCGTACCTAACGATGCATAATTTTCACCTCCCACATTCAAAATATATTATGAATAACACTAGAAAGTCTATTCTAAGAATGGACTACCTCTCAAAAATAAAGATCCGCAACTCAAACTTGTCATCCATATGGCTCAACCCCAAAATTTTACTTGATCGTCAGCCTGTGCTGTGGCCCGATTGGTTAAAAAAAAAAAGGAATAATTTTGGTCAAACACATCTTTGATAGCAACCTTCCACTCCCCTTCTCCACCTTAGTCATTTTTTCAGGCTGGATAACCTCTACTTGTATATTTTTGAGGTTAAGAGTCCAGATATCGAAACATCCAACACTAAAGAATAATCCCTCACTCCCTGCTTTAATCAGTAACTTGTGTAAAATGGAACATGTACTATCCAAAGTATATAAGTTACTACTGCCTAAATCTATCAGAGCCCAAATTCGAAACAAGCAAAAATAGGAGGCTGAACCATCAAAAAGCAATATAAAATTTGGCTAGAACCCATCCACTTTTACAAATAAAATATCACCAATGCTCTCCCAAACTAGATGCTACTGGACTCCCAAAAAAACTCCATAAACTTAATTTCATATAGGATCCCAAATGCTGGAATTGTGGTGTACACATAAGTGACATGGCTCACATGTTCTTTTATTGTACTATCCTCCAAAAGTATTGGGATAACATCTTTAAACTTATCAAAAACAACTTGGGGATTGCGCTCACTCGCAAGTATCATGTATACTACTTGCTCAGCTAAACCCTCAAATAAAAAGTTGATGAATCTCTTTTAGACCTAATGGTGACCCTTGCCTGCAAACTGATTCTCACTAACTAGAAGAACTCCAGCATAGTTTTATTCCATATATGGCGGGAATGGGTCACGTTTCTTAGAGGGGCCAATAACACCTTGCTACAACGCTCTCCTTGACGTCCACCCCATAGACCTATGTGGGGCTCTCTTGACGCTACTACACTCCACTTTGAACCACCATAGTCAATTTTTCCTCTCATTAGCACCTGCCCTATACATCCCAAGATGTTTACGACCCTGGTTTTCCCTCATTTATGATTCCCAATAACCAAATCCAAATGAATTCTATATACGCTCTTGTATTCAGTCGCTCACTGTATTGAATTAAATGTACTGATTTAAGTGTTGACTGTTGGTTCCACTGTGCCTATAAGATAATATTAATTGGTATTTTGAGCAAACCCAAATTAATCCAATTAACGTTCCCATATTCACTTGCTTACTCTATTGACCTAATGTACCAATTCAAATGTTGTCTATTTACCGCTATAAGTATAAGATATGACTAACGGGGAATTTTATGCTGTCTTGACCCCTTACCTCTTATTTTCTGTTCCTATTTTACTTGTTCTTAATGAGATCAGTTGTACTAATGTAATACAATTAGTAATGTCAAGCACACCGTCTTATTTATTTGCATTCATGAACTGTCCTTGTGTTTGTTATGCGTCTAAAACTCAATAAAGATTTTTCAAAGTCCAAGTATACAGTGGCAAATATGGAACAAGTACACATTGCCCATCCCCACATGCAGACACACCACTAATTCGTGATATTGACATGCACCTGATAGTTATCAACACTGTTACTGGATGTGTTGGAATGGGAGTAACACTAGTTAATTTAGAAAGATTAAGCGAGTTTCTCTGAATTAGGAAAATTAATCCGACTCACAATTTATATTTATGCATTGTTGATATTTTACCTTTTCTTATTCTGTATTCCTTCTTCATGGATCCCCTAATTTACTCTTAACAAATCCTGCTTCCCTCCCTTGCGGAGAAACTCATGGCATTTGCTTGATGGTTCAGTGATCATCTTGTTACCGAAACAGACAATGCTTGCATTGTTGATATTCAATTCTACTGTGTACCCACTTCACAGCAGTGCTGCTTTCCAATGCCTGTAAACTGTCTTTACCTCTAATTTTCACTAGGGGTGATCAGCCTTCTCTTGCATTACCATCAGTGTACCCTAGAACTGCCTTCCAAAATCAATTTTTGAGATGGCAACCATTTCAAATCAAAACTTCAAGATGTTTTCTCTGACACTGAATTGTTTGCAACTTACATTGTATTGTCTTATGTTGTTTTTTATAGCAATCTTGACGCCTACTGTGAGACCTGAAGTACTTTCTTGGGTTGTCCTGATCTCTTTTTAACAACTTAATGAAGCAGATCATATTTTCCCACCTGTAGTAAATTTTATAGTTTGAGTGATGGAAGAGAGAGCAGTAGATGATGAACATGTGGAGGGTCGATTAGCTGCAGGCAACATTTCTTAGGCAAATTATATTAATGTTTATGGATGGAAGTGGGAAAGGAAAGAGGAAGGATAAAGCCCTAGCTCCAGTAGTGACTACTATCAGAGAAAAGTGGTGGGACAGCGCAGGGGGACATTAACAAAAAAGAACTTACCTGCGGCTCCTCTGTTAGTGCAAAGAATCCCCAACTCCAATCCAGATGCTGCGGTCATGCTGGTATTACTATTACCCTGCATGAGAGAAGCGCTGTGAGTGGTCTGAGTAGGCTGATTTTGCGCACTCACGGGGATTGGGATCCTGTGCTTGCTGTTCTCCACCCATTACAAATTAATGGGGTAACCCGATCATAGCCAAAGGACCTGGGTACAGTATAATATGAAAACAATTGGTCCTTGACTAACAGAGGAAAAAACCAAATAATGAGGGAAATTTATCAATACGTGGGTTGCCAAATCGGTCAACCACTGGTAATCAATACTGCTATACCGCAAATTTTATGACAAACTCGCACCCTGAAGGGAAAGGAGAAAATATATAGATACACAGTGCGTATATACAAACTACGCCCACAATCACCAAATGTGAATAGTGACCTGGGACGCCCCTCCTTGGCACCAGGATTAGGTCAGTACCTACACCCTTTTCCTCCACACTCCACCACAGTTGGAGTTTGCGCCATTAATATATTACCTTTACTCCTCAGGTTGCCCCTCCCATCCCTCTGTCCTGAAGAAGACCCGCAAGCAGAGGTCACAAGTTACCCTCAACGCATAAGCCAAGCAAGGGCCTGTTCCACTCCTTCGACCATCCCTGCTCCACCATCAAATGTTGCATTCATGCACTTACAGAATAATGAAAAATGTACTATAAATGTCGTGGACAGGTCATATTGTACTGGTTTTCCTTCATAAACCAGCATCCTCTTGAAACAAGGAATAGCTTGCAACTCTAAAGCGTGTGATTCTCACCCCCCCTTTTTCCTCTAGCACGAGCACTTCCTTCTCCCACTCCTTTCCCTCGAGCAACCTCTTTTTGCCTCTAATTTGTGTGGTAATGTCTTTACCATTGTAATTATATTCACATTCATCTTTGAGAATATATAAAAAATTAATTCATTCAACAAAACATTGTGGGCGTAGTTTGTATATACGCACTGTGTATATATTTTCTCCTTTCCCTTCAGGGTGTGAGTTTGTCATAAAATTTGCGGTATAGCAGTATTGATTACCAGTGGTTGACCGATTTGATAACCCCCGTATTGATAAATTTCCCTCATTATTTGGTTTTTTCTCGAAGGTTAGTCAAGGGCCAATTGTTTTCATATTATACTGTTCTCCACCCGGCAATGCAGCTGGGGTTGGCGATATCTCAGTCCGCATGTATGTTTGGCAGTCCTAAGACAGCCGGACAAACCGACATGCGCACATGCAGTGCCCACCACTCCTCCATGCTTGCTGCAGGGCTGTCTTCAGGATGGCCCCCAACTCCAAGACTCCGCTCCATGAAGAAAAATAAAATTATAATAAAATTGTTTTATCATTTTATTTTTCATGTTTTGCATCTGTTGGCAGGTATGGTGACACTCCTCTGCCGTAATCGAGGACCCGTGGCTGGCTAGATCACAATACATTTGTAAATAAGATCTCAAATGTGGTTGGTGGCCTATGAAGAAACCCAGCTAGAAATAAACATGGTGAAACATGGCTCCAATTGAAGCTGATAAGTGAGACTAGTCACATACTGTTACCAATAATTCTCTGACTGTTTCATGTTCCTCACTGAAGAACTAGTTCGACCATGCCCCTTCAACTGTGTAATATGTACTTTTGAAAACCCTAATCGCTCCGACTTTAGTTTGCACTGTGTAATTTTTAGTGAATTTATATTTTGTAAATATGTAACCATCACTCTGCGCAACTGTAGTAGTTATAAGTTTTGTCACCTCTACCGTTTTACCTGGAATATCTGATCTAATGTACTTCACTCTTTTGTAAAGCTCTGACACCTCCGGGTAAAGTACACACTATATAAAAAGGCATACATAAATAAATATTTAGCCTAGCCATCAGTGAGAATCATAAAACGATTTGGGAGGCGAGAGGGGGGGCAAAATTCTGTAACTAATATAGGAACAGAGCAGTTTGGCTCCAAAGTTTAATAATGTCAGATCTCAGCAGCGAAAACATTCTACAGATGTCCGATATTGCAGCTGTGATATGCCTGCCTTACATTCTGGGTACCGTGTGAATACCAATAAGCTGGAGCAGTAACCACTTAACTGCAACAGTATATATGACAAAAGATAGAAAGCAATTTTCTGAACAGTTTTAAAACTCAGTCCACAAGGTTGTTCTATCTTATTTATTTGGTGGCATATTTGATGGTGGCGATGCAAATTTGTCTAGGTTAGGAGTTACCTGTTTCAGGATAGTTACTCTACAGCTGTGCATGCCCCTAAATCCCAGTGTATCATTGGTGGCTCTGCGACAGCTCACACATTCTCAACACTGTTGTATAAGGATTGGCTGCTCTCTGCAGATGATTTTATGCTGACTTTCTGGCTGCACTCTCCCTTGTGGGTGAGGTCGTAATGGAGAAGGCGTAGCTAGAGCTGCCCCATGTTGCACCAAGACCCCATGTTTTTTTTTAATGTATTACCTGTGATTCTACATCAGTTGTGGTTTGTGCAGGCTTGTACCAGGGAGATATCAAATAAGAAATCATGTAATTGTGATGTCACTCCATTGTGTTCTCTTCACAAGAAGAGAAAATTGAGATCGGTGAGTAAATCTGAAGGAAAGCAGCTGTCTGTGGAGGTAGCCTTGGAAGCTTCAGACAGCGTTGTCTTTCTTCCATTTCGCTGCTTACAACTGAAGAGACTGTTCTTGATGCATTATGTCTTGGAAGTACTTGACTTAGAATCAGGGCCAGAATGGCAGTACTGGGCGTCAGGCTTTTACCCGGAGGCTGGAAGGGTGGGGGCCAGTTCTGCAGCGGATGTGGGCCGGTTTGTTAACAGTGGTGCTGCAATATCGACCCCCAGTAACAAAAGCAGCAAGTGTTTCCAGCCTCCCAGGACCAGGCAGTGCTTCCCCAGGGGCTGGTCTGCAAAAATTGCCAGGGCTGCTTTAGGTTCTCAGTCCAGCCCTGCTTGGAATTGCAGTGGCGGCTCCTCCACAATGGTGGAGGAGTGTCACCCCACTACCTGGCTCAGAGCCAGGAAATGTAAAGTAAAACTGTTCTTGCATAGTTTTATTTTGCATTTGCCGGCTCTTAGCCAGCAGTGTTGGGAGGGGTGGGTCTTAGGCATGGGAGGGGGAGGAGGAGTGCTACATGCACTCCACTCCCTAAGTTTATATAAAGTTTTATATAGCGTGAACATGACCCACGAGGGTATCAGAGCGCTTTACAATGCACAGTTATTAAACATTAGATGGTCGAGGTAATATACGTACATTCGGTATTCGCCATTCAATACAAAAGAGGTAGACCGTAGTATATGGATAGCATTGATGACTAGTAGTCATCAAAGAATTAGTCTTAGGATGTGAATTTGTTCATTAGAAGCATTTTTACTTTTTTTTTGAAGGAGGTAAAGGGAGAGATGCCGGGTACCTCTGGAGGTAGGGAGTTCCAAATCTTCGGTGCGATCCCTGAGAGTGCTCTGCAACCAGTTCTCTTTTTATGGAAGGATTGTGGTTTCAGTAGTAGTGAACTCACACTTCGCAATTGTCTGCATCCTCCCGATCGCTCTAGCTTTTGTGCTAAGTAACTGGGGGTATTGCTATGCAGGGCTTTGAGTCATGCAGGCGATCTTTAGTTGTATTCTTGCCTCGTAGGGTAGCCAGTTCAGAACTTTCAAGGTCGGAGAAATGTGGTTATTTCTTTTAGTTCCAGAGACCAGTCTGGCCGCAGCGTTAAGCGATGCCCTCAGCGGGGCCAGCTTGTATTTGGGGAGACCGCATAGAGTGGTGCTTCCATAGTCCAATCTTGGTAACACTAGGGCTTGTACCGCCTTTTTTAAGTCTGTCTGTGGGAGGAAGGGTTTAAGTTTCCTTAGGATACTCATCTGATGATTAGCTCCCTTGGTGGCATTGATTTGCGCCTGCATGTTCAAGTGTTTGTCTATGGTGACTCCCAGGGATTTTGCGGAGTCAATGATGTGGGGAGCACAGTCAAAGGAAGTTAGATGCTTCAACCATAAGTCTATCTTGGGTGTGTGGTTGGGTGGGGAGATGAGAAGGAATTCCATTTTTTTGGTGTTAACCGCGGCGGCAATTCCGCAGCGGTGCGGCAGTTTAGCGCAGTGTACGGGGGCCGCGTCGGCCAACAGACGTGCGCAGCCCTACGAAGGTAGTGCGCGCGACGGCCGTTGGCCGACGCCAGCAGCGAAGGGGTTAAGCATGAGGTGGTTGCCAGTGAGCCAACTTTGAGTATTATGTAGAATAGCGTTGAGGGAGATTAAGTCTTCTGGAGAGGAGATTTTCATATACAGTTGTGTGTTGTCCGCATACAGGTGATATAGAATGTTCGCAGAGTTCAATGCGTTTGCCAGGGATTCCATGAATAGATTAAAAAGAATGGGTGAGAGTGGTGAGCCCTGTGGAGCCCCTTTGGTGACCATGGAGGGTTGAGAGAGTGATTGCTTCATCTTGATTCTTTGTGTTCTGTTATTTAGGAAGGAGGTGAACCATTGTAACACTGGGCCAGTTAGGCCCATCCTTCGTTCCAGTAGGGACAATAAATTGTCATGCTTAACCGTATCGAAAGCGGAGGATAAGTCCAGAAGTATCAGTAGGCATGATTCGTTATGGTCTAGCATTTTTAGTATGTCATCCATTATGTGGGGGAGTGCAGATTCAGTGCTGTGATCTTGATGGAAGCCGGATTGGTGTTTGTCTAGGAGGTTGTAATTCTCGATGTGGTTGCATAATTGAATTTGTACACATTTTTCCAGCAATTTCGCCAAACTGGCGATGTTGGATATAGGGCGGTAGTTGTTGAGATCTGAGGTGAGGGAGTTGGATTTTTTTAGTATAGGAGTGACCTGCCCTACTTTAAGACAGTCCGGTATGGAGCCTTGTCTCAGAGAGGCGTTTACAATCTTTGACCATAGGGGTAGAATAGAGGTTTTTATCATTTTGAATAAAGGAGGTAAGGGGTCAGAGAAGGGATTGGAGGGGTTAATCGCCAGAAGAATGTTGTAGATTTCTTGTTCAAGGATGGGCGAAAAGGTGTGCCAAGAGGCATTGTTTTTTGGGATTTCACTCTGAATACTAAAATGGTCCTTGATCTGTGGGTAAAATTTAGTATCATGAGCAATAGTTTGTGGAAGGGCCTTCATAGATTGGATGTCGAGTTCAATGGATTTGGTCTTTTCTAGGAAGAAATTGGCAAGCTCATCGCAGTTAGGTGTAGCCGAATCGCTTAGTTCCATAGTCGGGCGTGTTGCGCGCTTGTTGTTTGACGATTTCGAATAGTTTTTTGAGACGGTTAATGGCTTGGTTCAGCTGGGTTTTGAAAAATTCTGCCTTAGCCTTTAGGATCTTCCTGTTGTATGTATTCCTCAGCACCCTAAGGTGATATAGGTGATCAATGGAGGGTGCTGATTTCCATAGTCGCTCAGCTGATCTTAGCTTGCGCCGATCCGAGTTCAGGTTCTCATTGAACCATGGTTTGGAGATTTTGGAGGAAACTTTTTTTTCTTGGAGGGGCGCTGTAGAGTCAAGAATTTCAAGCATTGTGGAATTGTAAAAGACTGAGGTCATGGACGTCAACCATGCCTGTCGTGGGGATAATGGCGGCGTTGCATCGGTTTACCAGGGCGATGGGGTTAATATTTTGTATATTCCCTTTCCATTGTTTTGTTTTTGTAGGTTGGCCCCTTTTTGGAATTACCTCAATATTGATGGAGAAGAAAATGCTGTAATGGTCCGTCCTGTCACATGGAGTGATGAATTCTAATGATAGTGTTCGTTTTCGCTATGATGAGGTCTAATGTCTCTCCCTTGATGTGGGTTGGACTGTCAGAGTTGAGACAGATCCTGATCTGACAGAAAAGATTTAAGACCGCTTACACCATGATCGCTTGAGTTCCAATGGAGATTAAAGTCGCCCAGGAAAATCTGTGGCACTTGTGAGTTGTCGTTGGATGTAATGACTTCCATTAACTCATCGATGAACGTCATACCACCCGGGGGTGGTGGTATATTATGTGAAGTTTGCTGGTGAGGCGCTTGTCATGGGAGATGTTGATACAGAGATATTCGCAGGAGGATAAAGAGATGGAGTCTGCTTGATTGACTGAGATTGTGTTTCGATAAATGCAGGCTAACCCACCACCGGGTTTCACGTTTCTGTCTAGGTGGATTATGTCATGACTAGGAGGTACCAGTAGGTCTAGGATGGGAGAGGAGGAACTATTTAGCCATGTTTCGGTAAGGACGATAATGTCCAGATCATTCGCGAGGATGAGGTCGTAAATGTCGGGAGCATGTTTGCTAGCAGATCTGCAATTGATGAGTGCACACTTCATCTTGCTAGTCGAATGGGAGAGAGTAGTCTGCACTATGTTGATATTTGTGAGGTTTTCTCTATTAATGGATCTGTAGTTGTGAGTGGGTTCTCTGAAGGGGTTGGTTTGAATGGATTGGATAGTGCCACATAGAGACTTACTGTTGTCTGTCAGACTGGCATAGGATATGAGGAGGTCATCTGTCATTGTCAGATAGTTCAGCAGTTGCCCTCCTAGGACGAGATGGGTCTTTGGGGGAAGGTATCTTACTCTGTCTAGTGTCCTCAGGGTGTGAATTATTGGCGATGTATCTGCTAGTTTGGTAACTGATTCGGTTCACGGCACTAGTGGCTCTGTGTGCGTTTAGTAGTTCTTTGGTGATGGTTGATAGATTTTGCATCTCGACCTTGAGATGGGATAGGCCGATGGCTAACTCATTGAATCGTGCGATCGAATCAGAGTTGGGATAGTTAGTTGTGTGTAGGCATAAGTGCGCATGTGTTTTGCCCAGCTGTCTCAAGTCGACCAAAACACACATTTGCACTTACGTTTTCTCCAGCCCAGCTGCATTGAGCAGCTGGGCCAGAGAAACCCCACAGACTCCCTGGTCTGAGCAGGGCATCTTTCCTGCCTGCTCAGACCAATCCTGCGCTGCTCTGCAGCACGGGGATTGGATGGGAGTCTGGGTCCCAGGGGCTGCTGGGACCAAGTAAGAGGAGAGGTGGCCGAGTCGACGCTGGAGGTGGCTCGGGCAAAGGTACGTTTTTTTTATTTTAAATAATGTATTTCTAACACCCGCCCACTCACACCTCCCCCCCCCCAACCCAGCCCCACCACTCTTTGTTTATGGCGGCCGCCACTGTAGAATTGAGAGCTTTTCTTCGATAATCAGAATGGGTGAGTGAGCCTTCAGAATCGGGATAATCTGGTAGCAAGATGCCTAGTAATGAGAAATCAGTGAGTCGAAGTGCAAATCCCAGCCATGGAAAAAGGTACATCAGGAGAAAAAAGATTACATATCGGAGCCTGCACAAGAAGAATCGGGTGATTCAAAATAGAACGTAGAGAGATGCGATCGGCATTACATTTGTCTGTAATTAGTGTGTTTTTTGTTGTGTACAGGTCCTCTTTAGACCAACATGGCTTTGTTCCCAAACATTTGTTTGGATCTCGGAACCAGTGTAAAGGCTTCATCTAGTGTTTGTCACTTAAGCCGTAGTGCCATTGAAAAATCCTACACCTTGGTGCCATTTTAAGGTTGACTTGCAGGTTAGACATATCATGTGTTGATATGCCTGTGTGGAGTATGCATCCTATCAATGTAGGGGATGTCGGAAGAAGAGTGCGAATTTGGGGAAGCCGGCTTCCTCGTGATTGGAAGAAATGCCCTATCTATTAGAGAGTTACAGCAAACAAATGATGGACGTAATGCTGACAATGCAAACATTCTCCCCCAGTCAAAAGATCTGGGTTAAATCCATCGTTCTTTTGCCCACTACGCCACCCCAGTTTGGACCCAGCCAAATGCAAATCAGTCTTGACCCTGTGCCCCATGGGAACAGTCCAGACCGAACTGGCAGGCCATGTCCTCCCTGGACAGGAAACTAGCATCCTGGGACCGGTTTCAGGGTATGTCACCCTTCAGCCAGGCTAGCTTGAATCCAGTGGCACAGTGAGCTAGGGACCCACGTCTGGGCATACCCATCCCACTTAGGGCAAAAAGTGTTACAGCAAACAAATGATGGACGGAATGCTGACAATGCAAACATTCTCCCCCAATCAAAAGATCTGGGTTTAAAAAAAAAAAAAAAAAAAAAGATGGATTTAGGCCCAGATCTCTGTACTGGGGTGAATGTATGACATTGTTCTGCATTCAGTCCATCAACTGTTTTTGCATTTGTCACCCCGAGTGGCACGGGTATGCCCAGACGTGGGTCCTGTGCTCTCCATGCCACTGGAGTCAAGCTATCCTGGCTGATGAGGGCTGAAAGCCCGAAACCGGTCCTAGGATGCTTGTTTCCAGTCCTGGGAGGACCTGGCTTGGCAGTTCGGGCTGGACTGTTCCCATTGGGCGCAGGGTCAAGACTGATTTGCATATGGCTGGGTCCAAACTGGAATGGCATGGTGAGCAAAAAAAAAAAAGATGGATTTAGGCCCAGATCTCTGTACTGGGGTGAATGTATGACATTGTTCTGCATTCTGTCCATCAATTGTTCTTTTTGCATCTATCTAGTAGAGAAGCAAAGTTACCTGTAAGTAAATTTGCCTTTAATTGATTGTACAGGTACTAAAGAGTACATAACGTTGAATCTGTGTTGAAGTCTATTTGGCTGAATGGTTTTCAGTAACTGAAAGCCAGAAGTTGTGCATTAAATAGGATTTGATTTGGTGGAAGAACTAGATCAATATTTATTTTAAGGGGGATATTAAGGCAATTTTGGTCCTAAAAGAACAAGCACCATGGATGATTTTGCCCCATGATTATGATGTCTACTCTACAACAGGAAGGGGCATGTTTAAAGGACCCGGTCTAAACAATATACTGCCTGATCCCGAAGCTTGTCTTTGAGCCACAAGAAGGGATGTTCTAGTTGTCACTTGCACCCACATGAAGTCCCAGCCGCAAGAGTTAATACTACACTGCGCCACTCCCCCTACAGAGAGCACGCATCCTTGGTTCCGTCACACTCTGCAGGCAGCCAGCTGTACTCATTCTGCCCTATAAAGGGAATTGGAAAGTTAACATTTTCCCCATAAAAAGCAGAGTGATGTTGTGGATGGCACGAGTTTTCCATTAAAGTTCTTGGTTGAGTGGCCATATGTACTTTGGTACCATTAGAATTCTCAACTCATTGCTGTATCCCTCTCCCTCCCCCTTTTGGAAATTATATTTCTGTTGCAGAACTGTTGAGACTTAGTTGTGTTTCCTTCCGACTATATTTCATACTCTGGATGCGGCAAATGTGACTGCCCATAAAGGCCGCTTCTCAGACATTCAAGATAATCTTCTCAGCAAAACAGCGGTGGGCTAATTCAGCAAAAAGCCATTTACTGCTGAACTTGGCCCGCTTCCCCTTAGCGAGCGCCTTGTAAAGGAGGCTTTTATTGCCCTAGTGGGCTCCTTCGCCAAGAGGGATGTGGTCATTGTGGCGCCCTTACTTATTAAGGTGCGCAATGAGGAGCCTTTGAAATGGCTGGGTGTGGAGGCAAGAGACGCTATAAACATGCTCTATAATAATATGAAGCAGAGTGAAGTATGGCACATACAATTGGCAGTCTCGGTGCACCTAATTGGCTACGGGTAGTCGCGAGTGCTAGAGGTGGCTTGATCAATTCCCAGGTCTTGCTGTCTCTTCTCCCCCTGGATGGCTCACAGCCCAGCCATCAATAGATGCTTTATATTCCATCCTTGGAACTTCCAGCTTCTTTTCAGTACTTTACTATAATATGAACAGACGGACAAAAAGACAACAGTGTATCCTGTGAGCGTATCGTGCCCAAGGGCCCTAGCAGGGTGGCAGGGAGGTCAGATGGGGTGTGCTTTGAGGTTTATTCTGATTTGCTCCTGATCCACACAGATTTGCTGTTAGTGAAGACAGGAAGAGTTCCATGGCTTTCTGTATTTCTTCAACTAGTGTCGCCTCTGGCCCCTCTTCTTTACTTATTCTCTGGCCCACCTCCCTCTCTTAATTCCTTTTGAGAGTCGCAGACTTTTGAAGTGGATTCCTCACTGCCCATCCCTTTGACCTATATCACATGTTGACTCGAGGCATTTGGGCTCAGTAACTGGCTCAATTCCATTGAAGTATGCCCTTCACCATTTGGTACTTTATGCCTCCTCACTCCCCATTTCCCCTATGTTTTTATTTTTGTCTCCATCTCACTCATTCAGAAGTAGTTCTCTTTGTCAGTGGGTCAGTTATTCCCATAATGAGGTTTTATTTCTGCTTGTGGTTTCTCATTGTGGCTTTTCTGCCGTTGTGCAACTAGATGGCCACCGTCTTTCTCCAGCTGTGGCTCTGATACTCATTAGGTTTTGATGCCGGCATGCTTGTTTTTATCCCTAGAGCTGAAATTGAGTGTCAGTACAAAGGTATTGCTGACCCAGGCAAAGTTATCATTTGCAACCCATTCCGCTAACAGTGAATACCGTATGACTTATTTACTCTGTTCCCTGGGAGTTATGGGATCTTCACATGTGCAGGTTCAAGGTTTTTTCCCCTCTGTGAAGTTCCATCAGGTAACAAGTGGCGGCCGGCATTGATCGGGGGGGGGTAGTTAAATAAATAAACTTACCTTATTGCCGCATCCCTCCTCTCTCTCCTCCGTGTCGGACTCGGGCCATAACAGGAAGCACATCTACGCTCCCCTAAGCCAATCACAGCACTGCAGTTTTGTGATAGGTCTGAGCACTGTGGTTCGGAGCTCGGATGGGGAATGGGAGCCTGGGCATGTTAGCCACCCAGGCTGTAATGCAGCCTAGGTGGAGAACATGCAAAGTGCGCATGAATGTTTGGCCGGCCAAACAGTCATGTGCACTTAGTGTGCCCACCACTCCTACCCCTGCTCCGAGAGCAGAGCAGTCCCGCCCCGCCAAGCTGCTGCAGCAGGAGAAAATAAAATGATAATATCAAGTTATTTTATTTTTCCTTTATTTTAGTGCTGTCAAACAGTGGGGCAACGCTTCTCCGCCATGGCGGAAGAGCCGCCACTGCAGGGAACATTGAATCTCTTCGTAGCATGCATAATTGTCTCCACCGATCTTGTACTCCACTGGTTGCATTTCTAAATGGTGAAGCTAGTCTTAAATCTAATTGATATGGTTATAGTTTAAGGCCTGCAACAAATCCCTTCTCTAAGCCAGAGAAGAACTAGAGCAGGCTTCTCCAATGAGTAGCTTGTGAGCTACTAGTAGTTCTCCACCTACCTGTGAGTAGCTCTCCTGTGTGCAGCCCAGCCTGATAAATGACGACGCTTTTGTTTATTTGAAATAATGTGTACCAAAATCAAAAGTGTGTATAAGTGGCAAAATGTGTGAAGTTTCAAAGCTCATATGCTGTTGTTTGGACAAAAACTGTTGACTTTGCAAAATAAATTTAAAGCTGATATTTAAGTTATAAATTTTGTGGCACTGGTATAATACTCATATTATTACCTTGGTGCCAGGGGTATTGCAGCTTTGGCTGTTCGTTTTTACCCGCATGGAGGCATTCCAAATTGGCCAACCCTTTTTAGGTCTCGCCTGAGCCAGCGCATGCGCTGGTCTGGCGAGACAATTAGTAAGTGGGCTTTAGAAATCCTACCATGGCCTAAAGCTTGCGGCTATGCGCGCGGTGACGCGCACAGGCGCCATCTGGCTTTCCGTCATGGCTCATTAAGCGCTCGCGGCACCCTTACAGCACGCAATCACTTTCGCGCGCACCACTCGCGTGTTTTTTTTTATTTCCTTTTTGCGCGCGGTTCCATTTCTAACACTATGTAAACCTCTTTTCCTTTTCTTCTTTTTTCTAACTTTATTGCACACTGTTTTTTAACACCACTTGACACTGCGCCTTTAAGGCGCCTTAATTACGTTATAATGTGAACACGCAATCACGGCAATCACAGGTTCTACAATGTCTGATGTGCCTCTTTCCGAGAAGATCCATTTCCTTACATCTGTGACGCGGGAACCGTATACCTCCTAATAAACTGCTTATAAGTAAGCGAATCCCCTGTTTATCTTAAGGAGGCACATCGTATCTGCATTCCAGATCTACCATACCGCCTGCCGCCTGCGAGGTTTGTGTCCCCAGGGTACAATCGTGGACTTGAAACAGTGCAGCAAGGAGATGTATATCTACTCTGTGTGGTGAGGAATTGTAAACTCCGGAAGTTTAACTCTCTTCATCACCCTAGGATTACGCTCTCTCGCGTGCATTGTCTCTCGTTTTCCTCTCGCTCTCCCCCCTTCCTTCACTGCCTCTCTCCCTCACTCTAGTCCTCTCCTCCTTCTCATGTTCTCATTCTTTCTTTGTCTCGCACTTTCTCTCTCCATCTCTGTATCCTCTCCCGTGTCTCTTTTTTGCTCTCTGTGGCATTGTCTGTCTAAAGCACACATACTTGTTTATATTTGTTTATATCAACACTCCGACCCAGTCCGCTTTTCCTGTTTACCATTGGTTACGTGCCTTTAAATTTTGTTTTACACTCTATGGTTGTCTAGACACACTATCCCTTGAGTACGCCATCACTAAGGGTTTCTCATGAAAAATAAGATTCACGGTAAGAAGGTTTACATGGTCACACCGTATTTTTCTCCAAGTTTACGGCAACAGGACACTGAAAGCAAAAGAGCATGTGACTTTAGTCCACTCATCATTATATTCGGGAATGCGACTGTTTCACTTTTCTATTATTGAGATCCAGATTCCTACGTGGACACTGTTGGCCCTTTATGTGCTCACACATTTCACGAGCTGCTGCATGTTTTGGTTTCTCTTTATCGTTGCACTCGTACGTACTACACGATATTTCCACGTAATTTACTTCAGTGTACCAGTCCTAATGCTCCCGCATGCTGGGGAAAAGACAGTCTTGTTTTTTGACTTAAAATGGCAGCTTTTATGATACGATCTGTGCACATCTCATTCATTTACTTTTCATTCATTTGTTCACCCTCCCCTTTTTACTTACCCTTTCAGAAAGCAGGAATCTTCACCAAGTTGCACCACTGGTCTGCACGTCATAGCCATACATATTTAAATCATCGGAACACCCAGTTCATTTTAATCACGTATACTTACCCTGTGTTGCTGGTTGTGTATTCCACCAACATTCATTTATTACTTTCCAGAGTAGGGGGAGGAGCAATTGATTCACTGTATTAAACACATAAATTGTTCTGTGTTGAAAATGAATCTTTCAAATTTTTGTAAATGTAATGTCTTGCCTTATCGTGCTATCTCATGCGCACACGCCCCTTTTTTTTTATTTTATTTTTTTAACCCTGACCCTCTTCCACCCAGGGAATCTCCAATGCTTCTCGGTGGCCATAACAATTTACATATTTAAGTTTCTCTGAAATGGTAACACAGTCCCGCTGGCCTTTCTCACTCTTGCCTTGCATGTTTTAGTTTTGCGTTTGAAGCTGCACATGGAAGCGCTTAACCAAGTGCACATAAAGCTTCTCTTTTGTGCTACCTATTACCACCCTTTAATGGTGAAACATTGCTTAAAACTAAATCCACCCAACCCTCCCCCCAAACCCTATTCTACTGCATGGCTAAACACTTATAAGCTCCCGTCGGCGAGACCTATTGGCTATGCCAATGCTTGTTGAGATTACGGCTGGTAAACCTCCCTGACACACTGAAGTGATCACTGCTGGTAATCTTTCATGCGGTGGCTATTAATGTAATCTTGTCTGTGATCAGTTACAACAATAATAATATTAGTAGCTTAGGATGATTTTCATTGAGCATAGGTAGCTCTTATTACAGAAAAGGTTGGAGACCCCTGAGCTAGAGGGATCAGGGAAAAGCCTTTCATGGTTGAAATTTGGGGTTCCAGACAAGAGGTTGCAGGTGCTCCATGATGCAATATTGATTCTAGCGTATAGGAAGCAAAACCCCACACAATAGACCAGATGCCCCAGAGGGAATGGCAGGTTCTTCATATTACCAGTCATGGGTCTCTGCCATTTGTACCCCTCACATATTCTCATTGTGACACCACACGTGGTTACGGATTTTAACTCGTTCACTTTCATAATCCCACTCCGACCGTGGGGTGCTCTGCTTGTTCAAGAGCCTCACCAAACTGCTGCTCGAAGGATCCCCCGTGACTGAGCCCTTAGGCCATCTCATTTTCAGAGCATCTGTTCATTCAACTTGTCCAGGAGCTGGAGGGAGTGAAGATGGGGGTAAGGATGAGGGAGCCAGAAGCTCAGACATAAATGCATTGCTTGCTTTCAAATTAAAGGAATGTCCAAATTCCCTGACCATGCATTCAAGTGAATATGGCATTCAGGTGGGGATGGAAGGAGTAAATCCAATCTCTGCTTCAGCGAATGCAGAGAAAATGATTTTACAGCAAGTAGTTGTTTTAGCGCAGAGCCATCAGTGTAGCCTCACCGGCTGGTTGAGCAGCAGTTATAAGCTTAGTTTCCGTTGGGAAAATCGTCCCCGAACGTAGGCATGCTGATATTTGTTGCCAGCACAATTCTGAGCAGGTGGAGTACCCTCTGTCCTTTTTTCTTTGGTTGGTAGTAATTTGAATCTTTGATCTGATCTTCGCGGCATTGGCTCAGATGGAGACATCTTTGCTTTGATATTTTTAGTTAACATAAATGTCAAAAGTGTCAAAGGAAACACCTCCAAGCTTTAAGGCCCCATTCACAGCAATGAATACCTTGCTTGTAAGCATGTGGATGAATTAATAAATGGCTTCTCTTGTACAGTTCGGGCGTGGAGAACGGGGACAGTGGGGCATGACTTCATTTGTCGATGAGTGATCCCCATTATTTAACATCTCTTAAACTGATTGGCACCAGAGCTCCCTGGAGATGTCCTAATACTCACTCAGTGTGGTTTGCATGCCCATTTTTGCTTGAAAGGTGTTGTGTAGTCTTTTCAAGTCGACTGCTGAACCTTGGCAGCTCCCTTTATTTCTCCAATCTCTGGAGGTGCCCTTTGCTTTCCATCTGGGATTGCCATAATCTGATAGAAAGTATCGAAAATCCAGTCTTTGGCCTGCTACATAAACATCTCCAGATTAGTTTGGATTCTTATTGTATAGTTCTGCCTTTTTGCAATTGGTGATGATGCCCAGTTTGGGCATGTTTCGTCATTGAGCCCAAGATTTGTGCAAATGCTCTGACAACCCTGAATTCCTCCCTTATGCCACTCCCCACACTCTTCACGAAGCATATTCTTCTGTTAGGTTTGTAGAAGAGGACTGGTAGGTTAGATGGATGACTGTCTGACGTGCTGCTAAACGATTAAAAACTTGTTTTCCCAGCACAGGCTGACCCACTCTAGTACCATACATTCTCAGAAGCATTTGTGCTACTATGGGCACCCTAGTACTCGAAGTCTCGAGCGCCTATATCCGTAGACCTTTCTTGATAGAACTCAATGCACAGGGATGGTTTTGTAGATATTTTGGCATTTTCTCTGGTTACGCTAGAGACTGCAGCACTACAGCTTCTATCCTGATACTGCACTTCAGGTTCATGCCAGTTTATTCTTTTATTTTAAATCGGTTTATTAATTTTCATTATTGGGAGGCAAAACATTGTTGTCAACAATACATTTCTCGTGCTTATAGTCAGATGCAAGGTAACGTATGCCCATATTGGCAATATAAGCATAATACAATGGTATACCAATCGGAGCCAATGTTAAATATTAGCCAAGTGTACATCTGAAGGCAATTTTGAAACCGAAAACTAGTAACTCGAACTCCCCTTCCGGTGATCTTTATTGTATCCGCAGCGAGAGTGGTTATGTCTACGGGTTCTCAGGGTTGGCCTGTGGAGGAGGATTGCTCTCTGTTCCCAAGTCTGTTAGGCGCAACACTCTCTCAAATACTTGGGCTGGGTGATCTCATTGAATTCTTTTGATAGCAATGTCAGGAAGGGCGTCCACACCGTTCGGAACGAACTCTCGGAGCTAGTGAGAGAGGCAGAGATGCGTTCCATTCTTAAAATGTACCAGATCCTATAGAGCCACCCGGTGTGAGTGGGAGAGGTTGGCGTCCCCCAATGTGTCAAAATGTTTTGCAATGCTGCTCCCAATGCAAGCCCCATCTGTCGCCCCCTTACACTTTTGAGTGGGTAAGTGATTGGGTTGGGGAGGCCCAGCACCACATACACCGGCAGACGTGGAATCGGTGTGTCGAATAGTTGATCTACCTCATCTAGGATTCTGGACCAGTAGGTGGTTAGTACTGGGCATCCCCATAGCAAATGTATCAATGTTCCTTCTTCCTCACAGCCCCTCCAGCATGTAGGACTTCGGTCCGGGTTGCCCCTATGTAGGCGCACCGGTGTGAGATGCCAGTATGTGGCTATTTTCATAGCGGTTTCAATACTGGATACGTTGCGAGCTGTGTGTTTTGCCATATAGTATATCCCTTCCCAGTCTTTCTGTGTTAGCTCCCCGCCCAATTCCCTCTCCCATCTCCTCTGGCTAGGCGTGACGTAGGGTGGCAGCGAATATCTGATCAGATCATAGAGTTCAAAGATCAGTCCCTTATCATTTTGTTTAGTGAGTAGCCATTTTTCATAGCGTGTCAATTTGCGACTGACCTGTGTCCGCATCTCAGGTTGAAGCACCCAATGTCTAATTTGCATGTAATGCAGTCGTTCCGCCTCAGGTATTCCATAGATTTCACTCACCTGTGAGAACGAAAGTATCCCCGTTAGGTCGAACAGGTGTCCCGCTGAGCGGCAAGATGTATCGTGCCATGCCTGAAATGCCCTTTCCGGCCGTCCGGGGGTAAACTCAATGTTGCCAAAAAGAGGCGTTAAGGGCGAAGGAAACGTGGTAAGATTCCTTGCAGTGGCCACCCCATCCCAAACTTTCATTATTGAATTTGTAATCGGGGAGCCCATTAGGCCTTGGGGTCTGTGTGCTTTTTTCAGAAAGGGAACCTTCCATAGAGGCGTTCCGGCAAGTGCCCGGTCTTGAAAGAGCCACCTCTTTTCAGACTCCGGCCTATTCCATTCCACCAAGTAGCGGAGCTGAGCCGCTTTGTAATAATCCAGTAGTTTCGGTATCCCAAGTCCCCCCCTGTTCGGGCTTCCTGTAGCTTAAGTCTTTACTCATGCGTGGTCGGGCCCCCGCCCAATTAAAGCGATTGACATCTTGCTGAAGTAAGGTGATCGTGCCCTCTGGCGGAGTCACCGGCAAGGTCTGAAACAAATATAGGGCTTTAGGCAAAAGGGTCATTTTAACCACAGCCCCTCTCCCCAGTAGTGACAAGCGATGTTTTCCCCAGTTGCCTAGGTCCTTTTTAAACTGTCGCGTTAGTCTGTCATAATTCAATTTGACCGTTGGTCGTATAGTTGCCGCTAACTCCAGCCCCAGATAGGGGACCGAATCAACAACCTGTAAACCCGAAAGCCTCTCTCCCTCCGTGCGCTGTGCCCATCTCAGTGGGTTCAGATCAAGAATAAGCGATATACCCACATTAACTCGAAAGCCCGAGTTCCGACCAAAGGCCTCCAGTTCCTCCAGGAAGGCGGGCAACGAGCTCCTTGTTTCGGAGAGGGCTGCTATATCATCAGCGTACAGACTAAGGGGATGTGCTTCTCCCCCAAATGGGATCCCGTGAATATTAGGGTTGTCCCTGATCTTTTGTGCTAGGGGTTCAATATAGAGGGCGAACAGAAGAGGTGACAACGGGCAACCCTGCCTGGTGCCTCTTTGAATAGCAAAGGGGGGCGAGGAGACCCCATTAACTCTGAAGCTGTCGGCGCTCTGTAGCAACATCTCACCCATTCCCGAAACCTTTCTCCCAAACCAAAATGTGCCAGGGTCCGTTCCAGGAATCGCCAGTCCACCCGGTCGAAGGCCTTTTCGGCGTCGACCGATAGGAGCGCATCCATGTGTGTTCGGTGCCCTTTGTCAATGAGGTGCAGGATTCTCTTTGTGTTGTCCCCGCATTGGCGAGTTTGAATGAACCCCCCCTTGATCTGGCTCAATGAGGTTCGGCATCATCGGACCCAACCTAGTGGCCAATATGCCCGTAAATATTTTAAAATCGACATTAAGGAGGGATATCGGACGATATGACCCGCATTCCTGTTTATCTTTACCTGGTTTAGGTAATACTGCTATTGCTGCTGAGAGCATACTCGTTGGGATCGGTATGTCCCCTCTGAATGAGTTAAATAATCTCATCAACAATGGAGCGAGAATATTGCAATTTTTTTTTATAAAAGCGCGGGGAAGCCGTCCGGACCCGGTGCTTTGAGTAGTTTAAGTCGCGAAATTGCGGTGATAACCTCCTCGATCCTGATGGGGGCATCTAAGGAGTTAGTTTGGTCCGGTGTAAGCGTAGCCGTATGAACTGATTGTAGGTATGCTGCCGTATCGTGATCGGTCGGGGTATCCTCCCTATAGAGTGTTTTATAAAACTCCCGAAAGGTATAAGCTATCTCCTGGTAGTCAGTGACCTCCCGCTGCCCCTTCAGCGCTAGTACCTTTGCTTGCTGGCGTTGGGCCCTCAGCCTGTTAGCAAGCAGGCGCCCCGTCCGGTCCCCACCTAAATAGTAGGAGTGTTTTAATCTGAGCGCTGCGTACTCCGCTTTATCTAGGTCTATCCCTGTGAGCTGCGCTCTCGCTGCCTTTAGCTGTCTCCACACTCTAGGTGCCCCGGTCTTGCTATGCACCCTCCAACTCCCGAACCTGCGCGGTTAGTTGCGCACACAGCTCTTTGTGTTCCCTGTTGTCGGCCGGAGATATAGCTATAAGCTCCCCCTTGACCACCGCTTTCATCGCCTCCCACAATGTGGTGATGGAAATGTCAGGAGTCATTGAACCTCAGGTACTCTTCGATACTCTTGGTAAGTTGCTGCTCCACTACTTTCTTGTGCAACATGTGTTCCTTAAGCCTCCAGCCCCCCGTTCTGTGCCGGGTTGGGGCTATCTGTAGCTGCACTATCACCGCATTGTGATCAGAGAGTCATGGGTTCAATATCTACATCTTTTACTAAGCTATTGACCTCGGCAGTGCCTAAGAAGTAGTCCAGCCGAGCATAAGATCTGTGTGCGTGCGAAAAAAACGAGTATTGTTTCAAAGTGGGGTGGGCCTCCCTCCAGACATCTACCAGCCCCAGTTCCCGCAGCCACGCCTTCCCCTCCCTTGATAATTCCACTTTTGGGTGGAACGTGGCTTTGGACCTATCTCGGTCCGTGTCCATCACCATATTCAGGTCTCCCCCCCCCCCCCCCCTATCAGTGTCAAACTGACTTGCGGAACCATAGCGTCTGTCAGTGCTGTTTGGAGGAAACTCTCTTGCCCCATATTAGGTGCATATATGGACCCCAGAACCATGGTATGTGCCCCAAACCGAACAGTGTATGCTAACAGACGCCCTTTTATTTCGGCTACTTTATCACCTCCCCTCTGCAACGTTTAGCTATTAAGATGGCGACCCCCGCTTTCTTCTCCCCCGTAGAAGAGAGGAACTGCTGGGGAAAAGCCCTGGAGCGCATGTGATGCCAGTCCTTGGAGAGGAGGTGCATTTCCTGAAGTAGACATACATCTGCCTCCGTGGACTCTAGATAGGGGAGGATTGCTCGTCTTTTAATGGGATTGTTGAGCCCCTTGACATTAAGCGCAAGTATCTTTACTACTTCCTCATCCATCACAGGTATTGATAGTCGGTGAATAATTGAACTACAGGGCAGAACCAACAATCTCGCTGTCCCCCTGTTCCCCCTCCCATACTCTGACCAATGCATAACTGTTTGAGAACCATTCGCCCATTAGACACCGGATCCCACCCTAACCCCAACAAACCAAACAAACATTCCCCAAAAATGTCCAGGGTCCGTAGAGCTCGTCCACGCACCTTTGGTAGTCCAATCTGTGGGGTGTATCTTGTGGCCAGTCCATGTGTCCCGTCCCCCCCGCTCCCTGAGTTACCGCCCCCCCTACCCCCCGGCACCGCAAATTATCACTTATCTGACCCTGGGAGCGAGTCAATCACTGTCTCTGGAGCCGGCTTCGTTAGACAAGGAGTTCAGGACAGCCATTCTCTCCTGTGCAATGGTCTCTGTGCTAGGTCTCGACGCAGTCTCTGGAAGCCTGCCGCCGCGCGCCCGACGCCACCGCTCCCCTTGTTTCTTTGTCCCGCCGCCCTCTGAATCGTCCTGTTGGGTGTTCTCAATCCCAAGGGTGCGATAGGCTTCCTGCAAAGACCGAATCTGATGCAATTTGCCGTTCAATCTGAAGATTATGCAGAAGGGGTGGCCCCATGAATATGAAACGCCTTGATTGCGGAGGTGTGCCGTGATCGGCCGAAAATCCCGTCGCTTTTGCAGAGTGATTATTGCCAAGTCGTGGTATAGAGCAATGGCATGCCCCTGATAAGTCAACGGCTGAGCTTCCCTTGCTTTCTTCAGAATGAGTTCTTTGAGTTGAAAATCTGGGAGGAATGCCAAAATGTCTGGGGGTGGCGCTGGTGCTTTCCTTTGCGAGCCAACTCTGTGAGCCCTGTCGATTTTAATTACAGTTTCTGAGGGTTCCTGCAAGATGTCCCGAAAGAGGCCTTGAAGGTAACCAGTGATGTCCGCTCCTTCTTTAGGCGGCACACCCCGGACACGAATGTTATTCCGGCGGGAGCGGTTTTCTAAATCCTCCGCATGTGATTGTAAGTCTATCTGTTGCGCCTGTCACCTCTTGTTTGTTGTAAGTGCTCCACTTCTCATTTCCGAGACAGCTCATGATCCTCCATGGCAGCCATCCTCTCCCCTATCGCATCGACATCGTGACGGACATCTCTTATTTCCTTTGAGAAATCTTGTCGGAGGGCCTGTAGATCGTCACGTAAAGTTGAGAACAATTGCGCCAGGAAGGCGCGCGTAACCGGTTCGTCTGTACTCTCTACTTCTTGCCCCCCTGAGGCGGCGGGTGAGTTGCGGTCGTCAGCTCCCGTCCCCGCCATTTTAGCGAACATGTCCTTCACGTTCCTGTCCTTCTTCCCACGTGTCGTGGACATGGCTGGGGTGTGGTAGCGCACAGGGGAAGGAGACCGTCGTCCGACGCGGGTGTGAGCTCTATGCCACTGGGTCAGCCGTCCCACGTGGGTAGGGGACAGGAGTCACTAGACGGGCTGTGCCAAGTATGTGTTCGACCAGTTGTTTCTTCACGGTCTTGCTATATCAAAGGGCCTGTGCAGGCGAACTTGGGATGCTTCAATATTCCCTGCCACGTTTCCCCAGGCAATGTCCTGAATCACGTCACACTCTCTGGCCACCCACCGCCAGCTGAAGCCCAGGCGATCTAAGCAGCCTCATGCCCTGCAGAGTGTGGCTGCACAGCGCTTGACTCCCAACCAGTAGAAGACCTGCTTAGGCGCTGCTCGCCACGTCCGTCGCTCCCTCCACCAGGCAGAAATCATGCGTCCGCCCCAACTTGTAGGCTGGATGTTCCGGTGCTGCCGCACCACGAGGCTAAGCCAGGCTCTAATCCTCGCGTACCCTTTTTCCTCTGTGCCGCCGGGCAGCTCCGCCTCTCGTAAACTAGGCCGACTCGGGTTATCCCACGTCTCTGCACCTCTTGTGGGGCTCGGCAAACATTCAGCGAGGCGTGCTCGCTGCCAACTCTTCACCCTGCGCCGAGGGCCCCCACGCTCTTCAGTCCCCACCTCCTAAGCGCCTGCTGTGCGCATCAACTGTTGGGCACTACGGTCGCTCAGCGTCACTTACTTCCACGCTGGCCGTAGTAATTAGTCTGCGCTGCAACGGGAGCCCTCCCGGTCGTGTGGCTGGCCGTGAAGGTCACCCTCCCAGCGTGGGACGCATTGAAGCCGCCCTTCAGGTCCGGGAGGTGAGCGGTGCCGCCATCTTAGGTCGCCACACTCGGCGGTCGTCTCTGCTCTGACCGGGGTTTTCAGAGTGTTGCGGTCGGCGAATCGAAGTCTGGATTGCTCCTGCAGACTCCTGCTATCATGCTCTCCACGCTCCGGGGTCTCTGGCTAATTGAAGGTACCGAAGAGAAACGCGGCGCGCGGACGGGAGCGGGGAGACAATCAGGACACGTTTTACCCGCTCGCCATCTTGGCCACGCCCCCCAGTTTATTCTTTTAAATGGTTAGCACTAGGCTTGGGCGGTGAATTTCGAACTGTTCGTGGAGTTTTCTGCACTCCGCAGAGCACGCGGAGTTCCAAGAAACTCCGCTTCAAGGAGCAGACTTTTTTCCTCGCTCGCCAACATTAAGTTGGCGATCTCCAGCGAGGAAAATCCAATGCTAGAACACCTCCCAGCGAGATTTCTCAACCCAGGCGGTCGTGGATGGTCGCGACCGCTAGTGTTGAGAAACCATCCGTTCGCTTTGTTGAAGCTGCTGCTCTAGTAGAACATCTACTCGAGTGGCAGAAAGAAGCCGCGCCTTCTTGCCCTGTGCATGGTGCCATTCAGGCCGATTTTCCAGCACGGGACAAACACCTGGCGTTAAAAATCTGTGCAAACGGTGTGACCTAATGCACTCCGCCACTTACGGAACTCCGCATAGCTCTGCAGAGATTTTTGGTCACTTTGCGGAGTTCCACATAGGAACTCCACGAGCTCTGCCTAGGCCTGGTTAGCACTACTTCAAAGACCCTGTGGTCACTCCTCCCTCCTCCAGAAACAACCTATAAACCTCTGCCCTCCCATGAAAGCCCACAGACAACTACCCCTCCCCACTTGCCAGATAACTGTGTAATGTGGTTCAATATATATTAGTTTGCAAATGTAATCAGCACTGCGATGTCAAGATAGGACCACGTTACCTGTAATGTATTTTTTTTTATTGCATATTTATTCAGGGGTAGTTGGCTTGAAAAAGCTGCTTTGCTTCAAAGCACAGCTAACAATGGGTATGGATTGGAATTCAGAAGTTTAGGTTTTGCTTTTCTGAGCAAATCATTGATAACAACAATGGGCAATTGTGAGGGACAGTGGAGTATGTGATCCTGTGACTCCAGATTTCACTGTATATTTATTGATGTAAGCTATTTGACACATAATATGCGGATTTCACAAAAAATTACATTGCTACCTAAATGGGTGAAAATAATGCTGCCACAGAACGTACTGCATAATTTGCAATGCTGATGCATATTTGGTTTAAAAATGCTGCTTAATTTGGCGCTCTTCTCCCCATGATCCTAGTAACCCTCATTGTTAAATCTCTGTGCATAGTCATTTACGGGGCTGTCGTATGACGAGAAATTGCGATTTCACTGGGAACCATGAAATATTTTCAATGTTTCATAGTTCTCTGTGAAATATGGCTTTTTATTCCAATGGTTGTTAAATCGAAGCAGTGAAACCTATTTAATACTTATTACAAGGGGCACTTTGTGAAAAGGCATGTTGAATGAAGTGTTAAACCTAGTATTCAGAAGGTTGCAGTTGGAAAGCATGGTTTACTAACTGTACAGGTTTCCAAAGTTAGCTTCTGTTGGTGCAGTAAATGAGTGCCTGCAAGTTCTGTTGCTTAAATTTCCCTTTATGATCCCAGAAAACCCGTCTTAAAATTCTGGCTTTTTCCATTTGACCAATAGTGTGTGATCTCTACAATTGCACATAATTGTCTGCTGCTTTAGTTCCCTCGTTTGACATTTAAATGTGCTAAATATCACTACTATGCACTATTGGTCTGTTCAACTGAGAACCTGGGGTGTTCATCATTGGTGTTGTGCGAAGCCTTATTCTTTCATTCAACATAACTCCCACACATTCTCACACTCTCTCACACACATCTCACATGCTCTCTCTCGCTCTCACACACTCTTGCTCTCGCGCTCTCTCGCGCGCTCCCGCTCGCGCTCTCTCGCACACGCACACTCACGTGCGCACACTGACCAGCCTTGTCCTCCATAGACTAAATGTTGCCTTAAATAGTGTTTTGAAATAATGTGTGTCAAACACAAATTGCTGAAATGTTTGGTTTTGTAATTTTTCATTCAGTGCGTTTGGCTTTCTGTGAAAATTTTGCATTGCTCAAAGCAACTGAAGATTATTCACACCATACTCGGAAAGAGTTAGGAACCGAGATGAGACGGTTATCAGCAGTTCTTTATTTTAGCATGAGCTTTGCATAATAAAGAGATCCATTCATCCTGAAGAATGCCCTTCTGAAACCATTTTTGACGTAAGATCCAATAACGTAGAAGTATCAAACCTGCTGAGATTTGCTTTGTGAAAATGTTTGAAGTGCATTGTTCCACATAATTTCTGGCATAAAATCATTTTTAATCGGTGCATCACAGAATTGCACTTCCACTACTTGCAACTCGAAATAGCCATTGATCTTCACATCGCTCTTAATCTGTGCCTGAAATTATTATTTATAATTAAAATCCCAGCAAATCTAACGTTGAATTAAAAAACAAAACTGCTACTTTTTTATTCTATTAAAGACTAAATAAGTTTACACTTCATAAAGCCGCAAACAGGGCTTCGAGCAGTCTATGCTCTTCACTCTTATGAATTTTTTTTAATCTTTTTGAATTAACCTTACTACTTTGTGGTACCTCGTTCAAAAGCCACACAATTTGAAGAGTAAATGGGAGCATCCCTTAACTCTCGAGGAGGGGTGTCCAAGGCAGCCAGATCCATGGCACATATTTCTCATCTAAATGAGCCATATTCTATACATTGAATCAAATTTGAAATCGTGTAGTCAATTATCCTCCAAACTTGTCTTGTATCTGCCTCTTATGGACCTATATGGGAGACCTCTGCTTCTGGGGTTTAGGGGCTACTCTCTACTATGTATGCTTTCAAAGCTTTAGGCAGCAAGATGAGAAAACAAATGTAGAAGTGTGTTGTTCCCAGTATGTGATCGATCATGTGACGAGGTTGGAAGTTTTCCTGAGGTATTCTGTTGTAAAGTGTCGCATAACACTGTATGGGTTCCAGAGAAGCGTGCTACTCGCCGAAAGAGCGCTTCAACACCCCATCAATGGTAGTAAGCGCTATAGAAATGCAAGCCTTTTTCCCCCTCTTCTATCCCTCCACTATCCTTCTCAATCCAAAAAACTAACATATCCATCACTCAAATCACTTTCATATTTCACTATACTCATTCACCACTAATTCTTTATGGGTTCAGTAGTAGTTTGCTACTCGCCGAAAAAGCACTTCAACGCCTCGTCAGGGGTAGTAAGCACTGTATAAATGCAATTACAATACAATGTGGTGGTTTTTTCTTCTGGTGGCAATGTTTTTAAGTAGTCTTTGAATTTCCTAAGACGCTCTAAACTGTACCTATGTTTTGAGTTAGTACGTGAACAGTCGGGAGTTGGGGCTTGGGCGCTGGAGAGGTAATGCATGTTAAAGTAGCAATTTCGCATCTTAAAATCTAACGTTTACTGAAAGCTATAATTCTCTTTAATGCAAAAATGTGCTGGTGCTCCAGCTTTGAACTGTCAGGAAATAATGAATGCACAGATTTAAAATGACGTTGATTGAAATTAATATATTGCATTTGTGGACTAGGGCGCTTAGGGAGTGATGCGTTGAGGTGTGAGAGCTAGTGTGGGAGGAAGTACACAGGTTGTACGAGTAATGGATTTGGCGCCTTCATGGAGAGCGGAACACCCAACCCCTTAATGGAGCAAGGGCACCACTTACCCACTGGTTTCATACGATGCAGGAAATGAGCGAGTTAGGCCTGAGCATAAAACAAGCATTGGCAAAGCCAGTAGGTCTCACCTACAAGAGAGATTGGGTTTGTCAATGTTTTTAGCCATTTTGTGTAGCAACAGAGTGGCTGTACAGCATGGTAGAACGTTAAAGTGCTATGTTGCAGCCAGCACGGGTCGTGTCATAGCGCCTTTTAATTTTTTTTTATAGCTAGAGGGAGGGTGGGATGGGAAGCAAAACGGATTAAAAATTATTAAAAAGCTCCAACGTTGCCAGCAATGTCTGTGTTGTAGTTTTTTTTGTTATGGTGGGTGGGGAGGGTTAAGGGTGAGAAAGGCGACATGGTGGACAACAGAAAAGAAGGTGGGCAGAAGCAACACAGAGTGCAATGGGAGGGAGTGGGGGGCAAGACAACATAGTTGACAATGGGAGGAGAGGATGCAGGCAGGAGGTAACATCGCAGACAACGGGAGGGCAGGGGCAAGAGGCAACACAGTGGGCATCATGAGGGAGGGTGGGGCAAAAGGCAACACTGAGGACAAGGGGAGGGGGTGGGAGTGCAGCAGTATCGTTAACAGGAGGGAGGGAGGGTGGGGGTACGCCAACACAGACAGGGCAGGAACACAGAGGGGGGAGAAGGACACACAGGAGCCAGCTGAAAAGGATACACTCGGGTAGAGTGCTTAAACCCAAAGAAAAAGTAGCATCTAAAAAAATGAGCAATGGAGGACACAACTAATGTGCCCATATTCCTGGAGATGGATAAACCTACGAAGAGGAAGGAAGCCTACAGCAGCTGGCGAATAAGAAGCAAGCAAATGCATGACAAAAAAAACAAATGGTAAACAATGGGCAGTCTCTAAGCCCATTGATAGAAACCAAGAGGTCATGAAGAAACTGTGCATGCGCGGTCTAGTCGAGACCTACACAGAAACCTCCAGAATGTGCTTCTCACACGAGTTTCAAAACTAAAAAAAAGCATCCAGCACGTCTGACGTACAGGGTAGCCACTAAATCAAAGCCGTCACTGTTATGGTTGTCAGATATAAATTTGCACCCTTGGTGAGATGCATTTCCACAGGGTCTCCAAGGTGCAGCCTGATTGGTTTGTCTCTCTCCATGGCAACGGGTGACCTCGCCCGACACTGTAATAGCAAGATTGGCTAAGCTAATGAGAGATGAAAGGGTTGCTCATCTGAACTCTAATCCCGCATTCTGCATGATGTCCGCAGACGAGCTGCGTGTTTTTGTCTATACTACACGAGGCCAGGGTGCGCCGGCAGATAATGCAGGCAGAGGGAGACCCCGGCCGCCGGGTCAGTGGGAGCGGTCAGTCACGAGCTGGCCTTTGTCTCTGTGGAATGCACGCGGCGCCCGGTGCAGTCTGGGGACGGCAGACTGTGTTGTTGTTGTTGTCTGTTTGCTTAGAACCGGAGAGTGGTATGTGCCCGCTGTGCGCCTGATTTATTGAC
Source organism: Calotriton arnoldi (assembly GCA_963921515.1). Classification (NCBI taxonomy): domain Eukaryota; kingdom Metazoa; phylum Chordata; class Amphibia; order Caudata; family Salamandridae; genus Calotriton; species Calotriton arnoldi. The sequence goes on along the minus strand of CAWUFW010008748.1, from coordinate 559,234 downwards.
CCAAAGCGAATCCCCAGGTACACACAACGGGCAGAGGTCGCTAATGTAGCTTCTGTCTGCCCCCAAGGGGTGGCCTGTTGAAGGAGCCAGCCGGCTGTTCAGTGGAACAAACCTCCCAGTCTTCACAGACCCGATGCCTTGAACTCGGCAATCATTCCCCTCCAAATTGCTTTTTACTGTAATTCTTATTAATTCAAATGGGTTTCTGATTTGACATGGAGCTGGCTAACTTCGCCGCCCGGGCTTAATGAATTGAGAGATAGGAAGCAACCTTTTCGAGAGAATGCCGAAAGTCTGCTGGTTTTTGACTGCACAGATTACAAATCACACCCTAATGGCTCTGTTAATGGTTCATATTGAACATTGTGTTTACACGGAAGTATCGAGAACATACGCGGCGGAACCTTTTTCCAGAAATATTTCACTTTGGGCTATAATTGCATTAGCAGCAGCCCCTGCCTCCCGCCCTCTCCTTTCCTCCCGCCCTCTCCTTTCCTCCCGTTCCGCGCCTCGTGCAGGCCTCGCGCTGCCGCCTCAGACTGCTGACAAGAGGCTGCAGCCAGCAGACGGGGTGACATAGCCGGGTACGCCGCGGCGCAGTCTCGATCCTGGCAGATGACAGCGCGCCAGCCTGCTCTGCCTGCTAATTGGAAAAAGTGTTCACTGCACCGAGCCAAGCCTTGGGCACTGTCTCCGGGCTTTTACTTTTAAAAGAGGTGCCAGTTCACGCGCTCTGGTGGCCTTGCCTGACCTTAATTGTCTAACCCCGAACGTATTTAATAACACATTTGCCACTCGTTTTGTGTTTGATTGTCGCAGTTTTCTAAGAAAAAAAAAAACATTTTAAAGAATTGATGCGGTTTTCTCAGAGGTAAACCCGTAGTAGTGTGGGCAACCACATACACTGCTTCAAAATCTTGACACTTGTACTCTTGAGGGGCTCTGTTGGTCGATAGTCCAGGACCGTCCAATCTTTCTAATCTCGGTGACTTGTCTAAGTAAGCTAAAACTGGCATGGAGGCACCTGTCTTCTGTTAATAAAACTGACATCAGTACCTGCGGCATACCACCTGTCGCAAAGGCCACAAACGCTGAGTTTCAGTTAAGTATGCTATAATGTGTGGAGATAACGAAGTGTTCAAAAGGAATAAAACTGATGCGTGCATGGAATGTGCCATTAGGGTACCAAAAACCACTGTAGATGCACTCTGAACGATGGAAAGTCCTGTCTATTCTAATGTATAGGAAATGTTCTTTTCTTGGGACAAAATCCTCATCCACCAAGGGGGTGCTTCATTGTAGGCTCTTACCCACTTTGGTCAGGGCTGAGTACTCGTGTGGGCTGCTGCCCTGTAAAGAGCAGAGTTCATGATCCCTGTATGTGTTGCTCGCATGTGAATTCACCTTGAAAAAATAAGACGAGGAGTTTTGAAAAACAGGAGCAGTTTGTTTAATTAAACCCAGCGTCAGAAGAGCAAGCAACAGAGTTTGGGTCTGAAGACTGTCTCAAAGCACATTGGTTTTGGCCGTCATTTTATATATTACATAAATAATCATAAAGTAATTTGTACATTCCTTTGGAGACAGAAATCTGGGCCTAGACACGGGGCTATAAATCTGGTCATTTGGTAAGAAGCGCAGGTGGGTCTCGACCTTGCATGGACACAATGTAGGGCCAGTGGGTATGTGTCCAGATACCCGGCATGGGGAGCACGTGATCACTGCATGTAGTGTCCATGCTGTGTTCGGATTGGCTGAGTGTTTCTAACTTAGTGTGGCATCTGATTTTATGGTGTTTTGGGAGCGCACTCCCCTCCGGCCATACATGCTTTATTGGGGCCAATCTCCTAAAACCATTGTGGTTGCCTATCTGTGGGATCGATCTGGGTTTTCCTGTTTGCATGTTTAAGTGTTACGTGTCACCCACCTGTGATCTGTCCATCAGTTGCTTCAGGCCTAAGTCACAGGGCCTGCCTGACCACATACTTCTGACTCTTGGCTGAGGGGAAGGTCAGATTGGGTGAATTCAACAAATGGTGATCCGAGTTCATTATTATACGTACATATATAATGGCATGCATTGATATCATATTTTCCAATATTAACACCCCCCTCGCTGAATGTTCAACTACTTCATTCACCCCATACTTCATGGCAGTCACATTATTCGAGGTTTGCCATGTTTCTGTTTTGTCGATTACTAATTCCCTAGTCACTTGCATTCTACCTAACTTGAGGACTGCGTTTTTACAGCAGGAAACCCCCACTTGTAGGAAACCACACAAAAATAGCACAAGAATGGGAAGAGGATGTGGCCTTATGGCTAGAGCGGTCGACTTCAAAGCTGGGGAACCGGGTTCAAGTTGCAGCAGCGACGCTCAACATTCTGAGAGTCTGGGCAAATCACTTAATCTCACCGTGCCTAACAAAAATGAATGTCTATCTGTAACAAAACTGGTGCTAATGTAAAGCGCTCTGATACCTTATATCTTCCGGTCGAGTTTGCTCTATATAAAACTATTAAAAAAAAAAAGAGCAATTGGAAGCAATGACTGACACAGTCTGGTCGCCCATCGGGGGAACCAGGAAAATAAGTCTATAAACCAGTTCTGCTCAGGGGCAGCTCCCTCCTTCGTGTTGGCTTGTAGACGCAGTTGGTGGATGGCAAAAGTTAGTGTCCCATTGTCTAGGTAATTTCCGGGGGTGAAAGTACAGCAGAATGCACGGATTTTGGCACACACCCCACCCTCCATCATGGTCCTAAAGTCCAACACATACTGATGTTGCATCTCCATAAGGCGGATGGCTCTTAGTTCTTCGTTGATAGCATTTAGACCAAGCGAAGTATCATTAATCATCTTCGTTTCCCACCTGGTTATCTGTAACCAGCAGGCCTTCGCCTTTGCTTGCAAGGTGAAAAAGGGTATGGATCCTGCCATGTTTACGTGAGTGTCGCAAAACAGTCTGAATTCTTACAGAATGTACTTGTACTGAGCCTAGCCAAAGTAATCTGTTTTTTTTTTTCTCGAGCCTGATGCAATAGAGATGTTTTTTTTCTGTAGCGGATGTGGGAACAACTTGGACAGACCTTCTCCAGGGATGAATGGTGTTGGGTGTCTGTGGTTACAAAGGTGCAGAGGCCCCGCCATCTGAGGACGAGCTGGGTGTAGGCAAACTTCTCACATTAACAGTGTGGAGCGACATTTCACTCCAAATCCAGTCGCACAGCAGAAAGTGAGTTCACGTTAGTGCTCAAATCTCATCCTTCATTTATCTCCATTAAATTCAACTCTTTATTCCTATGTTTTCATGTACTTTTTTTCTTAACTCCACATGTAGGGTGTCATGCTCTTTTTAAGCTTCTAATGTTCAAGTTGTGCCCATCCGGACCTCTCAAGAACACGAAAAACACATGATTCGTCCGAAGCAGTTTCCTTTATTTCCACCCAATGCATTACAGGCTTCATGAGCCCTTCTTCAGGGGTAACCATGAAAACTACATCACGTAAAACGTTCCGGCATCCCTTCCGATCAAAGTATTGTCTCAAACAAAAGAAAAAAAGAGTACATGAAAACATAGGAATAAAGAGTTGAATTTAATGGAGATAAATGAAGGATGAGATTTGAGCACGAACGTGAACTCACTTTCTGCTGTGCGACTGGATTTGGAGTGAAATGTCGCTCCACACTGTTTGATTACCAGTGTGCCACCAGGGCAAGGCACTCATCCAGTGCGCACGCACTCTTGGACTATTATGTTGGTTAAACACGGTTAAATGGAACAGCAGGTGTGCATTCCACCACCTTTGAAGTATCATTGTATGAAAACTTCTCACATTGTCAGTAGGTATCCAACAACACGGAGGTGCCCCATTGCATATCTGATATGTGCAGTATTGTTTCACATTTCTCATTCAAGCTAAGCGGTATCGTTCCTTTGCCTCTGAAACGCAAGGAATTCAGTGTAAGTTTCCATACAATTGGGGGTTGCCCCATCCCATCTAGCCACATGTACCTATCTCAGTGTCCCAGATTTCCTAACATGGGGTATCTATGCTGGCATTCAACCCTTCCCTTCTAGACTCATTTTCCCTTGTATCATTGAAGTGGATGGCCCTGTCCTGGAACTCCATGTCTGGGGATTTGTTATTAAGGAATACAGTCCAAGATACGCTATGGGCCACTCTGGGACAACAGACAGAGGCAGGAGCGGACATGTTTGTGCACTGGTGCGGTGGCCTTGCTATCTCCAAGAACCTCTTCTCTGGAAAATCTCGAGGACCAATAATGTCCTCCCCTATAGTGCCTCACCTGCGCGTCCTGTCTAGCTCAGTTTGAATGTCGCTAGACTCAGAAAAAATATGTTGTACTGTGGGGCTGGTTTCATACCGGGTGATGTTTGCAACTACTCTATGGGGTTCTACTCTACTGGGTTGCATCTTGGCCCTAATCCTACATAGGTACAGGTGGATGAGACATTTTGCTTTTATGGGGGCTGTTTCTTGGGATAAGTAAAGTCTATATGATCCCATGGCATGGAGGTATCAGCGAGCAGACATAGCACAACCTAGCCGATGTCTGGGAACCCACGGTGGTCATGTGCTAGTACCATGTGTATTGCAAGAGTGCGCTGTGTAGTGCGTGTGGAATACTAGTTTGGTTCAGTGTAAGTGAGGTGGGTGGGTTCCCACGCAGTGCTGTACTAATGTCAAGGTAGGCTTCGCATGACTAGCCTGATTTTTCCATATAGATGGATGATGCTACACCCATGCTAAGCAGATGGTGTACAAAGGTGCAATAATACATAACTTTTGGAACATTGCAGGTCTTGGGATGGTTTCTGGAGGGGTAGTCTTCAGCTTTCTGGCATCCAGGGATGTCTTTGCTTGGCACAATATAAAGAATCTGTTGTGAAAAAATTTCCGTTAAAAAAAAAAAGTCTGCGGTCTTTGGCTTGAACACTTGGGCCTTGTCGAGGTTTCTGAAGTTGCCCCTGAAGAGGTGGCGGGCCGCTGTAAAGGTGGTGCACTTGTGGCTTGATTGCAGACATGTTAGATGAGAGCTGTGGGTTGTAGGTTAGCTTAGAATAAACATACATCATTCAGTCTCAGGAAATTCCTGTGCCTTTCGTTTTTAGGGGATATTCTGTACATTCATTTTGTGCAACTTTGGTGAGGTACTGGATGAGGGCATCATTTTAGGAACCCGTGAATTTTGGTCATAGGTCGCCTGAGTTTTGTTTTGTGGGTCCTTTGGTCCCCCTCACCATAAGAGGTGAGTGTTCTAGCGGGGTGATCTTTGGGGCTGTGTGCATGACTCATTTTACCTAACTGTTTATGGCCGTTGTTGGCCCTTTAATACCGTACTTTACCGAACGTGTGTATGTAGTTTTATCGATGCGGGTGGTACCATCTGACCCACACATGCGTGATGCACCATGAAAGGAAGTGGGCGTGTCACAACTTGGGTGTTGTGGGTAATTGCAACGTGTCCCAAGGACATGTGTATGCCCCTCTGGTCCCTGCACGTGGAGTGGAACGAGGTTTTCCCTAATAGAGTTGGGTGTTTTGACTATTTCCTTTTTTCTGGAAGCTTCATTTTTGGGCTGCTTCCTTCAGGTCGTTTAGCACCTTCCTATGGTCTTATGTAGTGTTGATTTTATTTTGGCATACCGGTGGGGGTTGAGAAGCTGCTCTGTGGCCTCGTGGTTCGGATTTGGCAATGACTGGGGTCGGGCCTATTGCTCCCCTGGACAATGTTTGTGAGGTCCTGTGTTTGCTTTTACAAGCTGGGTGCAGTGGCGAGTGTATCCTTGCACCTTGTGTGGGGGCTGTGATAGTCATTTACAGAACCCCTTTCCCTCCTGGCACCCCACTCTCCCTCGAATCCAGGATGCTTTGGGTCTGCCGCCCTCGGCGAGGATCAGGGACTTCTTACCCTGTGACATGCTACTTTTGCTGTTTTGGATGGCCATGATCCGATGAGCAGACTTTGAATGTTTGGAAGCATTAGGGGAGGAGGATGAGGCAAGATGTCTTGCATACGGCGGGATTCAGGTGCATGGCTGGGACTTGTCGTGCTGCGGATAACTAGCTTGGACAGCTGATTACCCTGGTGTATTTCCCTGCTGACTTGGTGCCAAACTGTTGCTTATTCAGGCGTGGACTATGGAGTACTATAGGACATCTCAACATCCTGCTTGTGCGGAAAACCTGGGTTCCGGCACTTGGAACGTTTCCTCATTTTGGAACTAAAAGTTGGCCTCTAGTAGCTGGAGACCTAAATGGGGTACTTTTGATCGAGTGACAGGAACCCGTCCCAGTTGGACTTGGCTGAGGGGACCTGGGTGCCTGTTTTGATGCAATGGCCTGGGGGCTGTCCTGCCCCCTCATCATGGCCAGCCAACTCTGCCTGGGGGACCAGCAGCAGAGTTGGGCCTAGGCCCCCCCCCCCCCATAGGCACCCAAATGGTGATCTGTGGCATGGATTCCCGGTCGACGTATCATATGGCAGCCCAAAGTCCTTCCAGAGTTCAAGGAAAGGCTTGAGTTTTTCTTCCAATTGTTGTCACTAGTTTTTATTGTTGGGGTGAGTTTTCTGAAGTGAGTATGAAGTGGATGTGTCTTATTGGCAGTTTTTAAGACTTACTGTGCATTTGGATTGGGTGATTGTTAAAAGGTATTGCCTCCTCAGACAGTCACCCCTCCCTGACGTGGCCCCTGTCTTTGCTGGGCTGGGTTCCCTGCCTGCTGCTGTTGCCATGTGCTTGGCCAACCACCTGGTTTTTGTTGTTGTGGTGGTGTTTTTGACGACTTATTTCCTTGTGAATTAATATGCTATGCGGTCAGGTTGATCTGGGCTTGGTTTTCGAGATGGGGATTTTGTGGGACCTAGCCCAGGCTTATTGATCTTTGCTCATGATAAGCTTTCAGGTGGCATCAGTCTGTCATGTGGCCCATTCTGAGGCAGTAGAAACATTCTATAGGGTCTGTCTGCCACCAGCCTTCCTGACCGCTGCTGCCATAACTGGACCGTAACCCTCTAGGGTTCTGCGGTGGAGTTCCTTTCGAGACTGGTGATGGTCATCTGCATGCTTGCGGTCGATACGGCCCGCTTGGGGTGATTTTACTCAATTTGTGGAGTTTTTCCAGTATTGCTCCTGGTTTTGGCCCTTCCTAGTGGGAGATGCCTGTGGTGGCTTCCCCCCTCCAGCTCTGGGTCTTTCCCCATGTGGCTGGTGGGGGCACTTCCTTGAGGTGGTGTATGATTTTCTGGATGTGCTGAGTTCCCACCAATGGTCACTCGCTTGAGCACCTTTTTCTGCATCGGTTAGGGAGCTTCGGACGCGGGGGACGCACCGCATAGTGCTGGGCAACCTTGTATGCCCCACTTCCTCGCTCTGGGAGGTGCCAGAGTGGTGACAAAGGCTAAGCTTAGTAATCCCGGGTGTGTGCGCAGTCTGTTTGTCACCACCATTGCCCCTATAAGCCTTGGGCGGGCTCCATTCCAGGACAGATGAGGACGACCTAGGTCAAGTCGCCCGGGGCCTGTTGACAAGTTGCCACGGCACCCTGCCTCATCCGTATCTATGAGGCAGAACAGGAGACTTTAGAAAGTCATAGGCTCTATGGAAGCCCATATTACTTTCCGAGTGTATTGGAATGAAGACACGTGAACAATAGATTTACGTGTCTACAAAAAACTAACAGTAAGGGACCTGTTGAATTTAGAATTGGGTCCTGACGAAAGCCCAGACTCAGATTGGCACTACAGGCTGAAACATGTTGACAACTTATTTGTGATGTTATGGGTGACTTACATGTCCGTAAAACGTCACCACTTCACCTTTTAGTCTTAATACTGTATAATTAACCCGTAGTTAGTAATTGATTGGGATACAGGAGGTAATTTTATATATCACCATACGGATCCCACCAGTACTTTCCCTCGGAAGGAGGCGTTACTCATCTAGGAAAGTGAGTACCTATGTGTGAACCCAATGATGCTGCCAAGCAACATACCATACTGGGTGACAACTTAACACCATTGGTGGGCAAGATTGGTTGAGGGTTGAGGGTCAACACTGGAGAAATCCAGACCCTGCAGGATCAACAGGGCCTTTCTTTTGATTATGGACGGCTCCCCACCTAGCTTCAGGGGCTCAGTAGGCATGCGCAAGTCGAGGTCCGGATCTCTTGTTGCTTGTGTACCTTACTGGCTAACAATGTTTGTCTTTTTGGTGGTCTGCTAAGAGGTGGTGTGCATGGCATTCCCACCGCTGAGTTAATTCGCATAGCTCGAGGAGATTTCCCATATACTCCAGGACCAACCTGGTAAAGAAGGTTCGACTGGACGGGGCCACCCAGGCTGGTGTCCATGTGGTGTGGGTGTGTATTTCTGGTTGGGTCCCTGAGGAGGGAACTCCGGGGAGGAGCAGGATATATCTTCGTTCTCAGCAAACTGGATTGACATTTTCAGTTTGATCATTGTCCCGTCCCAAGATATTAGTCGGGGAAGAGGAAAAGTCCAACAACTGTTCCCTCCCCCTTTTCCCCCCTATCTCCAGCTCAAGGGGTTCTGTGAAGGGGATCCGTGCCACCGTGCCAGAGACCCCTTGCAGTGCTCTTTGATAGGGGGACTGTCCCCTCCCATTGGCACGACCTCGTTGCCCAACTGTCTAGCAGAAAGTAGTAAGGTGTCCCGTTTATCAACATTGTGACCACGAGGTCCTCCTCCGGGCAGCCTGGGGTCAACATTAGTGGGTGTGTCTTTTAGGGTTTCCTGTTGGTCGCTGGCATGACTATTCCTGCATCCCCAACCTCGTTGTCAGATCCTGGGGGGCTGGTGTCCTCTTCCTCGCTATTGCTAGTCGTGTTATTGTTTAGACCCCCTATGAGGTTCCTGGCCACGGGGGCGTGGCTAAGCCGGCTATGGAGGAAGACGTGCTTGGGTAGAGCTCCGGCGGGGGCTCCCTGTTTCAGGCCTCATTTATCTGCCATAATAACCCTACAGAGGCTGTAACCAGGCGATCCAGCACTCTGGCATGTCCTGAAGCTCCGAGGCAAGTTTGGGGCAGATCGGAGATTTTGCCCTGCACTGTGGGTTCTGGCCCGGCACACTGCTGAGCAGGCCTACAGGCGCTCGGGGACACAACATACGCGAGCCCGGGGCCTGGCTCCACCCACAGGGCCGCAGTGAGTGGCGCACTTGAATCGGAGAGTCCTTGCATCCCTTCCTAAGATTGCACCGGATGGCACACCATTGCATTTCCCCGCAACCTCGCAATAGCAAACCGGAGTGCCACGACGATAGCTCACAGAACGCCAAGCCTCTAGCGATCGACATTACCGGCGACCATCTACGTGGCAGGGAATCGCGGATGTCTGGGCCTCCCGGTTGCTACTTAGATGCTAATGCTTAAATAATACGCGGAAGCAGCAGAGACCCGAGAACGATTGAGGCAACATCGAACTTTTGCAATTCTGGAACCATATGATACCTGTTCCCTGCGAAAGACTTGACTCGCCGGATTTGAGGTGAGCGGTTGGCGGAGTGGAGGGGTGCCTGGCCCAGACAGGTGGGACAAACTGGAAACTACGGCTGATCTGTTCCTTTTTCGGCGGGCCCCCTCTCCCCTTGCGGCTCTGCCTCGCAGGCGTGGCCATTGGCCCTCATCGCGAGGTGCTTGCAGATTGTAACTGGTGGCATTTCAAACGGGAGTGTGGCGGGGCAGCCGGGCATCGGGACGGAGTCAGCACACTGACCGGACGATTGTATGAGAATAGCCCCCTCCTTGATGCGCAATCTGCCTCTCCTCGACGCCGGGCAGTCCTGTGTCGGCCTGCAGTGTCCCTTCCTGCGGCCTTGAGACTGTGTCCTGCTTGCTGGGCCGCAGGGGTCGTAGTTCTCGGCGCAGGAGAGAGGAGCTCATAATCAACGGGCGCAGCCCTCTGCCAGGAGTGGTCAGAGGCAAGGCGAGGATCGTCTGCTTGAGAGAGCCAGGGTAAAATAACGGAATACGCCAGTCTGACTTACAGGTGCAAAACAGGAGACCAGGGGCGATATGACACCGGGCGGGCGCAGTAATCAGGAGTGGGTGGCTGCGTCGTCTGTCTTTTCCAACACTCCCTTCCTTTTCCCTCTCGCGTCCATACACATCTTGCTGCTTCTGGCCCAACCTGAGGAGTATTCCCGACCTGGAACGGGAGAGTCCACCCTCTGCAGCCCTACATACGCGCCTGGAATCTTCAGCGGCACGAGGCTGAATCCTGATTACCTCGTACGTGTGGCCCGAGCTTGATGTCGCAGGGCACGCGTGCAAGGATAGGAGCGGGCGGAACTCTAGCACCACCTCTGTCTACTAAACCCAAACCAGGCAAGATGGCAGCGCAAACCTTTACAGACCCAACCTTCAGTAAGTTGGGCGCGGTGCTTGCAGCAGTGGAGAAGCTGGGAGAAACATTGAATGAAACCCGCGCCTCTCTCGAGAACAAGATTGACAGAGTAGCAATAGACCTCACTCACCTACGCGCAGATCATTGTAAGTTGACGGACCGCACCACCACTCTGGAGGCCGCTGTTGCAGACATCACTCCTCCAGTAGCAACTACAGATAAACAAGTACAAAATTTGCTAAACAGAGTGGAGTTCCTAGAAGATCGGGCTGAGGACGCGGAAGGAAGGGCACGGCGAAACAATGTTCGCATAGTGGGCTTGCCGGAGGGACAGGAGGGGAGAGACGCAACTACATATGCCGAGACGTGGCTCCGCTCTCTGATGCCTGAGGGGGCCCTCTTGCCCCACTTTGTGGTGGAGCGAGCACATCGGGTGCCTGCTAGACCCCTGCCCACGGGTTCGAATCCAAGGCCGTTTCTAATACGTCTCCTCAACTACAGGGACAGAGACACCGTACTGCGAGAAACCAGAAATTTGCAGGATGTCCAAGTAGATAATCACAAAATCATGTTCTTTCCAGATTACATGGTCCAGAAGCAAAGATTCTCCTTCATGTCAGTTAAACGGCGTCTCCGCAGCATAACATCACATACTCCCTGCTTTTCCCGGCACGGCTGCGAGTGGTCGCAAACGGGAAAACGCACTTTAACAACTCGGAGATGGCGGAAGACTGGCTCGACACATATGCCCCTGTAGACTCTGTTGCTGCAACTGGTGGCATGAAAGCGCAGACACGTGGCGCTCCATCTCGTCGCCGTAGAACGGATCGTAGACGGAAGAACTCACAGGCCTCTCAGCTGGTGGGGCCGGGCCGGGACCAGGTGCTCAGTGGACAGCTTGGGGCTCTCCGGGCGGTGGCAGATATTAGTGGACCCATGGAGGAGGAAGGCGCCTCTACCCAGAGTCAGCAGGAACAGGCAAGCGATGAGGACCTTTCCGATGACTTACAGACCTCACAGGACTCGTGTGAATTGCCTACTGTCACTCCACAAACTTCTGATGACATTGGTTGAGGAGTGGGGCGCAGCCTCCCACTAAGATATGAACTTTGATGACGTACTCAACACGCAAGTATGCTGTGTCACCTACATGTTCAATTTATGCACCAACCGTTGATAATAATATTCATGATAATTGCTTTCTAGAGAGATGTAATTGGTGGGGTGCCGAGGCAAGCGAACTTGTTACAGGACAATGATAGAACTCATACCCCTTGCAATAATATGTACATGCTGATGTGTCACTGTAGCGGGAGATATGGCTTCTGCCCACGCACACTTGGCCTGTAAACTGGGGAGCCCTCAGAGCACCAGCTGTAATGACCGAGCAGTATTTCTGCTCCTTTTGAATTATAGTGCATAGCTCACCCCCACTAGACATTGTTTGAATGTTGTTTTTGCGCATAGTTTGGACGACTGCTTGTTGCATAATCGCCCTTTTGGAATTCTATCTATTTATATTTTTGTTTAAAACGCCACTCATTGTATGCTGGGCCGTGAACATCAGAAATTTTGCTATTAGGAAGCCGAAAAAGTTACAACCCCTACTGACTGAAATGGTTAGTTCATTTGTGACGCAACTAGTTGTTCCCATACTGTTACAAATATTTGTATAGCATGACGACAGATAAAGTGGGAACTTGGAATGTGAGAAGAATACATACTCCGTCACGTCGGTATTTAATTTATTCATATCTCAAGCGACACCATATACAAATAGCTCTTCTCCAAGAGACACATTTACCCGGGCCGGAATTAACACACTTGCATCGGCGCTGGCGGGGGCAATTATACGCCACTGGTTATTCAGCATTCGCGAGAGGGGCTCTGATATGGATCAGACCAGGAACACCGTTTAATGTTACTGACACGAAGATAGATACAGAGGGCAGATACGTAATGATGAAGGGTATGCTAGATGGCAGGCCAATTGTGATTGCTTCGCTATACGCACCCAACACAGAACAGGGGTCCTTTTTAGATAATATTTCACAGATACTAGCGCCTTGGCACGACATTCCTATGATAATAGGAGGTGACTATAATAGTGTGCTGGATGTCACGTTAGACTGCTCGTTCCCTCCCCTTGCAGGCGCCACCATATCTAACGCCGCGAAAGCATTGAATGATTGGGCGATGCAGTGGCGCCTGGTAGATGCATGGCGTAAGATACCCAACTGACAAAATATACTCCTATTACTCGGGAGCACACAAGTTGCATGTACGCCTAGATCGTTTTATGATTTCACATACCTTGCTGCCAAGTGTCGCCGCGTCAGATTACCTAGGACGGACGCACTCAGACCATAACCCTCATACGCTGGATTTAAAGTGGGAACACACCAGACTGCCAGTTCCCACTTGGAGGTTACAACCTGATACCCTGCTAGATGCACCCTTTCGTAACTCAGCAGCTGCCGTTACCCAATATTTTGATGACAACGCTGGCACGGCTTCTATCCCACAAATAGAATGGGATGCTTTCAAGGTAGTGGTGAGGGGTCACTGCTTAGGTACACAAGCAGGAATGCGCAGGCAGCTAGAGGGAGAACTAACTAGCATAGAGAAGAGACACTCCATGAGAGAGCGAGGAGAAGCTGAAGGTACCACAGGTTCTTTACCTGACGAGAGAGCAGACCACGCCCGGTTACTGGATAGATTGCGTTGTTTAAATTACTCAGCGCACTCTGCAAGGACACATAATCAAGGCAACAAGGCGGGTAAACTGCTTTTGTGGCTTATTCGTCAAGAGGAGGCAACCACACCTGTCACGTCCATACAAACTCCACAGGGTAACACAGTACATACTCAGACGGACATACATGATGCATTTACATCTCATTATCAAACACTGTATAAATCCCACATACAAGCAGCGCCCACAGAAATCCATTTTTTTTAGCAGAGTTAACACTGCCGCACCCTCCTCCAGACCAAACAGAGGAACTTAACGCTCCCATATCACAGGAGGAAATTAGAGAGAGCATGTTTGCATTGTCTAATGGCAGGTCACCAGGCCCAGACGGATTGCCTGTAGAATTTTACAAGGCATATTCAGATACCCTGATACCGCAGTTACAAACGTTGTATGCCACTGCCATCGAGGACTCCACTCTCACAGCCACACAAAATGAAGCGACGTTCGTCTCCCTCCTTAAACCACACAGAGATCCAGAACTTCTCGGGTCTTACCGCCCATTAGCACTCCTCAACACAGACTATAAAATATTTGCATCTATACTGGCCAAACTCATAGCTCCATTGGTAAAAATATTAATTCATCCTGACCAAAACGGATTCGTTCCTACTAGAAATACATCCTTAAATATACGTAGATTATTCCGAGTGCAACATTATGCCGGGAGTCACTGGCCACGATCCGGCTGCTTAGTGCTCGACTTAGAGAAGGCTTTTGACTCCCTGGAGTGGCCCTACCTTGCGGCAGTACTGCGTAAATATGAGTTAGGAGACAGCTACATACAAATGGTAGGAATGCTTTACCAGCACCCAACGGTTCGGATTAAGACAGGCAAACTTTATTCAGACGCACTGCACATAAAACGGGGGACACGACAGGGATGCCCACTGTCCCCATTGCTTTTCTCGCTTGCAATAGAACCCCTGGCAATGCATCTGCGAAGCGGTGGTGCGCAGTGGGGCATACCACTAGGAGACGGAGTGCATGCGGTCTCCTTGTATGCTGATGATCTGTTATTATACATCAGAGATTTACATCGCATACCCCCAATCATAGCGGAAACTTTCCGCGTTTTTGAAAGAGTGTCCGGGCTGCGGGTAAATTGGACAAAGTCAGGAGTATAGTCGTTTGATGACAGAGTGACAAACAGATGTACTCATGAATGGGACTCCCCTGACATGGTACCCAACCGCATTTCGATATCTGGGAATATACATATATAGGTCCCCCGCAGATATCCTAGACGGTAATTTAATAAGAGCCATCTCTAGGATCAAAGCGCAAGTGCATTTTTGGAAAACCCTCCCCCTGAGTGTGATGGGTCGTATTACCCTGACTAAGATGATAATATTGCCCAGATTGATATATTATTTTTCGAATCTCCCTGTATACGTTCCGGTTAAGATGCTTAGAAGCTTGGAAAGTATCTTTAGAGACTTAATTTGGAATAAAGGCAGGCCCAGAATAGCATTATGGAAGCTATATGCTCCAACAAGAAATGGTGGATTGGCGGTTCCGAACGTGGAACTCTATTATCTAGCATCCCAATTGCAATGGGTGGCGAAGTGGATGAGCAGTAAGTATCTGGAAGATACTGCCACGACCTTGCCACCATGGACACAATCTAAACTTTACCACCTAATATATCCCATTGCTCGGCTTCCCCGCCCATCTCCGATGTATATTGCACTAGCCTATAGGAGTTATCGCAGAAGCCTTCAGTTAACCCGAGATGCACTTCCCTATGTCCCCTCGCTGCCATTGGTGGGCACCCCAAGAGGCAGGGAGGGCGTGTCTGAGGCGGACCTGACGACATGGCACGAGGCAGGTCTGGATACAGCGGGAGATTTATTTGCAGAGGGCAATTTTTTAGCTTTTGATATATTAGAAAATGAAACTGGTCTACCAGCAGGACAGTTCCTCATGCATGCAGCTATTACTCGGACTCTAGTAACAGCCTGGGGAGATATGGCAATAGAGCCAAAGACGCATTTACTCATACAGTACCTGCATGTTATGGGTGAAGGCTCGCACGTGGTACACTGGCTAGTAGAAGCTCTTCTTACTCACACGAAACCATTAGCGAGTCTCCGTGAGCGTTGGGCCGAAGATAGGGGGCAACCGTGGACGGAGAAGGAATGGGATATGATAATTGTTGGCTCTATACATACCGCGCAACTCACGATTTAAACTCATACAGACATACATCTTACACAGAGCGTATCTTTCCCCATGCAAAATAAACAAATACTTCAACATTACTACCTCTGTCTGCCCAAGGTGTCACCTAGTTGGAGCCGACCTGCTACACATGTTGTGGTCTTGTACCTCACTTCAGTCATATTGGCAAGCAGTTCAGGAGACATTAACGAAATGCACAAAGGTGCCCTTACAGTACACATGGAAGGTTTGCATCTTGGGAGTATACGCCCGGACGAAAAAAAACAAGGTCACCTCTAGGTTCATAGATCTGGGACTGATCACTGCCAAGCGCCTAATCACAAGGAGATGGAAACATGGCGACCCCCCGGCACTAATCAGTTGGGTAAAATCCTTCACAGTGTGGGCGCAGGCCGAGAGCACCACACTACATAGAGAAGAGACGGCGGGGTTGCGCAAGTATTCAATAGCGCAGTCCTGGGATGTTATCCTTAAGGTACTCACACACCCGGAGGATTCAGATAGTCCTGCATCTTCGCAGCCAACCAATGATTTAGGAGTAGTCATAGATCACTAGAAGCCCCCCCCCCCCCCTGCCATATAGGTAATTGTAGGCCACCCTCTTCTTTTAGTATATCATATGCGGTCGGTTGGATACACGACACCTTGAGAAAGGTCGGTGTGTCTTGCTTCCCTCCAATTCCAAACCCCATACTAGTCGAACACCAGCTTCCCCATACCTCCACACACAGACCTCAGCCCAGTCATACCCAGTTCTAGATGGCGTCTTTTGTATTTCTTTCACATATATTTTAGTTGTTTATAAATTTTGTATGTATTTAATTTCTTTTGATTGGTTGTTAAGTCTTTAATAAAATTGTATATCTTTATATTAGAACATTGCCGTAGGTCATACAGTAAATATGCACCACAGCAATACTTACGAATAGAACGCTCCTGAATCTTACATACAAAAGAGACACCTGGTAGCTGGAAACTGCATTTATTGTATAAGGCGAATATGCAACGTGATTGTGCCCATAGTAAACAGAGGCAGCAGACAGTGCACAAACGATATGTCATACATTTGCTGACATGGAATGAACATTCCAAGTAATATCTTCATGTATAAAAATGTACTTAGAGTATTGAGCAAGTCACTGTATCTTTCCGGCAGGTTGCTGAATAACTATGAAAATGTAAGATTGGTCAGATATGTAAAGTTTCTATTTCAAAAGTTAATAAAGATATTTAAAAAAAAAAAAAAAAGGTTCCTGGCCACTCGTGTGTTTGGTTTTGTCGACTAAAAGCAGCGGACAAGGTGGGTGGAGCTTTGGGGCATTCTAGCACTGAGCCGGGATGTGGCTGGAATCGCTGAGGTTTGTTGATCTGGCAACCTTCTAATCCTAGATCTGGTGGCTCAGTGCCCGGTGGGGGGGGCCCTCCGGCCCCCTCGAATGGTGGGTTTGTGTAACCTAATGCAGGAACAGCTGGGATAACCAGCATCAGAGAGAGCACCTCCATGCTGGTGTATGGTGGGGGGAGGTGCGGACGCCTTACTTGCAGATTCGAGAACAGAATTGTAGGTCAGGGCCGTCTCGAAGATGGCCCACAGTTCTAACAGTGTCTCTCTTCTAGCCCTTTTCTGTCATACCTACTTAGTCTGAATGTGTGTCCTAGTGGGTTTGATTATGTTGGTGTCGAAAGTTCACTCCTCTGGCCAAGGGGAAAGTGTCTGTGTGCATGCCATTCACGGCTCAATATATCTAGCTCTTTAGCCTGCATGGGGAATCTAGTTTGCATGCGATTCAAAGGTGACTCCATGGTTGGAGCCTATTTGTCAGGGATTTAGTGCACTTTTAGATTTCTCTGTTTTTTTTAAATAAACTTAAATCCTACTCTGTTCGTGGGGAAAGACTATGGACACAGTTATGCTGGCAATAATTACTTTTACTATGAGCTCAGCTTAGGACAAAGATGCATCAAACAAACGTGGTACTTAAAACAACACACATGAAAAATAACCTGTAAGAAAGTGTAATGGTCAATGACAAACATTATGAATTGCTTTTTAGCAACGGAACAGCAAAATGTGAACAAATGCCGACTTTTTCATATTCACATAGAAGCGTTAACTGGACATAGCACACCACATAAAACACAGTTGCAATAATTTATCAGCACCACAACATAAAAACAAAAATGCATCAAATGAGAAACCACAATGGAAATAAAAGAGAAAGTGAAAGAATGTAAAAAAATTATGACTCAGAAAACCTTTAGCCCTCTCCTAACGCATGCTGCAGATGACATGGGGAGGCTCTGCACGATACATGGGAATAAGTGAGCCTGATAATCTGTCAATATCGGCTCTGGGACAAAGATAGCAATATTTTATGTGGATAAGAATGGATAACTCGACAACTACAGGCCCTTCTTGGCCAAGCACAAGCTACACCTTAATCTCCATGGTCCAAATTGTTCCCTAACATCCGAACTGTATCCAGTTTCACACCCAGGGGCTTAGCGTACCACCTGTCACGCCCAGTGGTCCAAGCGAATAGCTTCTCACCTCTTTCAGGCACCACCAGTGTTTGAGACCGGTGACACTGAAAAAACCCCTTTAGACTAAAAAAATAAGATCGATGTGCTGGCCCTATCTCACACCCAGAGCCTATGAGTACCATCTGTGTCATGCCCAGCGGTTCAAGCGATGAGGCTCCACCCCTGTATGACACTCTGGGATCAAGCATACCATCCGTCACTGCCAGTGGTCCAAGCAGTCCCTGTATTACACCCAGAGACAAGCATACCATCTGTATCACACCCAGCGGTCCAAGCGGCCCCTGTTTCACACCCAGAGACAAGTGTACCATAGGTGTCATGCCCAACAGTCCAAGCATCTAAACAACCCTCACCTTTCCTCGTGAGCTCACTATCGAAAAGAGGTGACCTCTGTGGGATCACCTCCGAGGCCACCCTGAGACTACTCCGCTCAGACATATAAAATAGGCAATATGTCAGGTTTCCGTTAGTGGCAGGGAGCTCAGGTTATGTCTTTGCACTTCTTCCTAGTTTGCCATACCCCAAATACTTGGACTAAGGCACAGATGGAGTCTTACACACTGGCGGAGGCTCCAGGATGGACTTCCGCCCCATAGATTCAGCAGAACTTCCAATCAAGTGAGGCGTCCGCTCACTGTTCTTGCTGTGCAGATGTGAATCCATACGGGCGTGGTCCTGTTTCTTCAACTGCAGTCAGGCTCGAAGAACCAATCTCTCCTGGCTGACTCACCAATATTTTGCTCGAATGTGAACTTACCTTAAAAAATAAAATAAAAAAATAAGACCAGACAAGAGGTGTTTGGCAAAACAGGAACAGTTGGTTTAATTTAATGCAGCGGCCGGGAGAGCAGGCAGCAGTCTGGGTCTGAAGACTGTCTCAAAGCATATTAGTTTTACCTGTCATTTTATATATTACATGAAGCGTCATAAAGTCATTTGTACATTCCTTTGGAGATAGAAATCTGAGCCTAGTCACGGGGCTGTAAATGTGGTCATTTGATAAGCGCAGGTGGGTCTCGACCCTGCGTGGACACAATGTGGGGCCAGTGGGTACATGTCCAGATGTCCGGCATGGGGAGCGCGTGATCACTGCGTGTTGTGTGCATGCTGTGTTCTGATTGGCTGAGTGTTCTTACTTAGTATGGCATCTGACTTTATGGTGTTTTGGGAACCTGTGCCCCTCCGGCCAAATGTGTTTTATTTGGGCCAATCTCCTAAGACCATTGTGGTGTCACTGCATATCTGTTGGATATGTCTAGGTTGTCCTATTTGTCTTTTGTCCAAGGGTTACATGTCATCCCACCTGTGATCTGTCCATCAGTTGCTTCAGGCCTAGGTTGCAGGGCCTGCCTGATCACGTTCTTCTGACACAAGGTTGAGGGGGAGGGGATATTGGGTGAATTCAACAACTGTGATGCAAGTTCCTTATTAAACGTGCATATATCATGACATTGATATCGTATTTTCCAATATTAACATATGTTTTATATAGTGGGGGTGTCCTTAACTATAGTGACAGGGAGTGACAAATAATGATAAAACTATCTTCTGGTAAGCTGTGAAGTTTATTTCTGTGTCCAGTATGTAGACTAAAAGTGCAGGGAAATCATTCAACCCTGTAAAGAAGTTGACATGTTTCTGTCCAAAAGACTGTTCACAAGTTAGTAACCGAGCATTCATCTGGATCATGCCCCTCTCTAGATCTCTTTCCAAGCTAGGTGCTAAAATTCAGATTGTGGTCCAATGGCCAAAGTTATTCCCATAGCTCAAGCTTGCTACTGTGTGATGCTGAACAGTCTAATTGGCATGAAAAAAAGGGATTTGACCAGCATAATAACTATGATCAGTGCTAGGGAATGATCTTGAAAAAGTTAGTTAGGTCTGGGAGTTTTCCCTCCCTCAACACTGCCCATGCTCCTCTGCAAGCAACTTGTGGGTATCCTCTCGCATTTTCATTCAGACCACCGCGTACCCTGCTACAGGCTGCTTGCATCTTCCCACATGTTATGTGATGTGTATTTGTAAAGCACACTATAACCCACAAGGGTATCCTGGCTTTGAGCAGTGTTGTATGTCTTGGTTAAGATTTGGATTAATTTTATATCTTAAATATTTTATTTCTTGAACTTTTATATGCCACTAGTGTTATTTAGCTTTTCTATTTTTAGATAGTTTATTCGTCATCCTTTTGCCGGAGGATGGTTGTCATGTGTCTTAGTTAGGCCCATGAAGGAACGCTGCCACTTTCCAGCATGTACACGTTTCTTACATTGCCTTTCTTTTAATAACCTTTTACACACATTTGCGTGAGTGACAATGCTGAATTAGTTTCTTTGAGACTGCCTTTCTTACAGATTCCACTTTACAAGACCATGATCAAGACTCCTTTCACAACTTGTACAAGGCCTCGACACAACTTGTACAAATATTATTCTATTTTTTATCCACGAGGCAACATGGCTATCTATAGACCATAACAATACTGGCTTGCCTAAGGACTCACAAGGATGCTTTTCATTATAAAAAAGCATGTCCGGTTTTATTTAGAGGAGCACTTTGCTGTCATTGGAGACGTCTTTACATGCTGAAGCTTCAGTCCAGCAGCTTGCTGATATCTCTGCAAAGGGTGTCCAGCTTGTGACCAAGACAGGGGCTTACATACTTTCTCTTCAGGTAACTGGGGTTGGATCATCCATTATGGGAATTCTTGGCAGAAAAACACACATACATGCCCTAGACACTTAGGTTAGGGACTTCATTGTAGGACTAGGCCAGATTTCTATATTGCGTTCTATGCCTGCAAATATACATTGCTTTAGCACAATGGTTGAACTTTTATTCTGTTCACTGGCCTAGTACTTCTAACAACTTCTATCTGCTTCTGTCTAATGATAATTTCAGCACATATATTTTATACTAGAATCCCGTTGTTTAAATAAACATTGTAAACGTCCTACTCTGTATGTTTTTCTGAGAATAAGAGTATGAGTGACTGAGGATAAGGGTTCTAGATCGGTTACCCCGATTCCTGGGGAATAGGGTTATCCTGTTCAGTAGTTGCCAGAACCATTTGCTACCTTCCTAAGTTTAAGGGCACTCATGGTGGCACTGAGCTAGCTGGCCTATAGGACAACATATCCTGAGCGGGTCCATAGAATCAGTCTTGCACCAACCCAACGGTTACGCTGTCACAGTTTCTACCATAGGGTGACACTACACAACAGCAGGTGTGTGTTCCTAACCCTGCCTATGGTAGATTGGTTAATTGAAAAGTCAGGTCTTTGGCTTCTTGTAGAATTCGAGGAGGCAAGACTGATGTGGAATGGGAGTCTTTTTAACATTTTAGGAGCGATGTAAGTGAACAACCGTCCGCCTGTTCTAGCTGTGTTTATGCGTGGGATGTGTGCGAGTAGGAGTCTTGCCGAGCGGAGGTGTCTGGGTGGTTGGTGGATGGAGATGAGACTTCAGCTAGGTGGGTCCTAAGTTGTGCAGTGCCTTGAATGTGTATATGAGAAGTTTGAAGTGAGCATGTTTGTGTATCGGGAGCCATAGGAGCACACTGAGGTGTGAAGTGATGTGAATTATGTTTGGGAGGTTAAAGAGGAATCTGGCTGCAGAGTTCTGGATGGTTTGTAGGCATTTAGTGAGTTGCTTGGTGATCCTGAAATAGGGTGTTCCTGTAGTCCAACATGCTGGTGACTAGGGCGTGAGTGATAGTTTTTTTTATTGTTGCTTGGGAGCCATTTGAAGATCTTCCTCAGTATGTTCGGGTGTTGAAGCAGGATGCAGTGACTACATTGACTTGTGTGGTCATGTCCAGTTTGCTGTTGATTATTTCGCAGTTCCTGGCATGGGCACTGAATGCGGGTCAGAGTTGGGCAGGCCATCGGTTGGAGTCCCATGGTCCGGTGTTCTTGCCAAAGTTCACTACTTCGGTCTTGTCGGTGTTGGGCTTGAGACAGTTTGCTTTTGTCCAGTTAGTACCTTTGGTCATGCAGGCAGTGAACTTGTTTCTTGTGTTGGGTCTTTTCAAAGAGGGAAAGTATGAGTTGCGTGTTATTGGTGTAGGAGAAGATGTTGTCATGTGCATGTATGACACTGGTCAGAGGGATCATGTATGCATCGAAGAGTGGGATTGAGCGATGAACATTCAGGCACTCCACAGATGAGTTTGCGGGCTTCCAGGGAGTAAGGTACCAGCCTGACCGCTTGTGTGCTATCCAATAAGCAGGAACAGTTCTAGCAGAGAGTGGGTCCTTGGATGCCAATCTCATGCAGGTGCCTGGTGAGGATGGGGTGTGAGAGAGGTCCAGGAGAATGAGAACTGCCATTTCTCCTCTGTTAAGGATCATTTGGAAGTAGTCTATGGTGGTGATGCACATTGCCGCTGTGATCACCTTTGTGTGCACCTATTGACAGACCACCACCCATCCATTCGTAATGCACACACCTGTAGGTACGTTGTCGCTGGACCACCATGCATTCATTACGGATTGACTCTGACCACTTATGGCCTTTGAGTATGTACCTTACAACTCTGCACCTGTTGTCAGACTCCACTTTCCCTCCCCTGCGTTACACTTGTGGACAAACCAACACAATGTAAACCCCACTGGGCACTCTGTGGTTGGATTCTTCTTCCCCATCATTACTCTTCTCGTGCACCTTATGGGTAGGGCAATGGAGTGAATCTGTTGTGGGTTGACACTCCCCACCATACACACACTGTTGACCTATCCTTGACCCTCAAACCATGTACACTTTATAGTCCATCCCATTTCTGAGTAAAATTTCAACCAGTCCACTGTACACCTTATGACTAAGCCCAGCCACCACTAAATGCACCTTGGGAAGGGCATATTTCATCCCTTTCTGCAATGTGTTGATGGAAATGCCCTTGTGCACTTTATGAACCAATCTGAATCTTCCTCACCTTGTAAAGAAGCCCTACCACTGTGGACATTATTTACAGATGCAGGGTTTGCACCGCCTGCTAGCAGTTTGCTGTCTGACGCCCCAATGGTGACTTAGTAAAACCAGTCACTCTTGTGCACTCCGCTCGAATGTTCTCTTGTCCCCTTTAGATTCAAAGACCCTGGCATAGTTCTGCATGAGAACCAGCAACTCCTATTTGGTATGGCTGACCTGGTGTGTATTTTGGTTTGGGAGACCCATGTTACCGGTCTTCTGACCAGTTCTCAACGTAACTCTGGCATGTTGCTCTGTGACAGTGCTGTACTTTGTGGGGTCTCCTAAAATGGTACTCCTTTTAGCATGAGCAACTACTACCCCAATGCCCAGCCTATGACAGCCTCTTGGTGGCAGCAGATACTAGTAGTGAGGTGTTGGTTTTTGTACCCGTACCTCACTGGTGGATTTCCTACTGATAAATCCTGTGCAGTAAATCCTACGTGAATCTTTCTCGTTCACCCTGAGTAGAAGTTGCATGTGCCTTTAAGTGTTTGGTTACGTATGAGTTGGGGGTTCCCCATAGTATGTGTGTAAGGCCACCCTCCGGATACCCGGTCTATAAGATTAGTGGTGGCCAGACATAGCTCTCTCCAGCTTTCCAATACGTCCCCAGGCTTTGACCCTTTAAATTCTCCAACACTGATATTTGAAGTGAAACCAAGAGCACCATCTAGTTGCCAATACCCATTCCCTGATGGGACCTTTTGGCTTTGGCTGAAACTGACAGCCAGTTCCATCCGGTCATGGCGTTTCCTGAGGCCGTCACGTGCTTACTACTTGGGTGGTGTTTAAAGTGCCCATTTGAAGTGAGTGGCTGTCAACTGGACTCTTCCTCCGTGTATCTTGTGCACACAAGGTGTTGTATTGGAAGGTATGTATATGATGCTGTTTTCTTGCCTCCCACGTACAGACCTGTGTGGGTAGAAAAAGGCTTGAGTATGATCCAAGGGGCCACAAGAAGTTGGCTCAGTATAGGCTGCGTTGGGTAAACCAGAACAGGTGGATGTTTTAATATTGATTTTGGAGAGAAACCAGGATGTGAACATGACCTGAAGAAAATATTGAGCACTCAAAAAGGAAAAATACATACAATTTGAAAAATCTAACTAATGCTACAATACACGGCTTCCAGATCTACGGTGTGAAAAATACGAAGACTGCCTGCGGCACAGCAGTGAGATTCACCACTTTTAAAATATGTATTGGCTGGTCATGAGTTGTGCGTTACTGAACTATGATGTGAGCCCAAGGGCATAGGGTTGGGAGAAAAGCATATTCTCCTTCCTGTGATGCGTTGCAGAAAACAATCAGCATAGTAACCGTACCGAGGCTGCTTGGGAATTGGGGCCACCATAGCCAGTGTGATGCTAACTTAATCCCATCTGCTGCCTTTTGTCTGAAAATCTCCTTGAAAATGACCAGTTTGTCCTCTCCAGTGGTTAAAAATACAAATTGCTTCCTGTTGCCAGTATCTCGTGCGATTTCACCCTCCCAGTCATTAAATGTTTGCTGCTTTATGGATTATCAGCTAAAATATTTGAATTCCAGTGTGAATCGACCAAACCCATGCACATTATGCTTTGCCTACTTTCTTCCACTGCAGGTGACTAAAGTACCTTGGTCCTAAACCTGTTTAATTTGTATGGGAAACAAGCCCAAGGTCAAAGCAGTCTGAGTAGTGGACCAACAATCATTCTCTTGCTAAATTTGCTCACAAACCTTCCTAAAAGAATACAGTGCGTGAAGTGTTAAACAGCGTGAAATTATCATAAGCCACTATATATCGGTTAAGTCATCTGACAGGTTCTTGAGAAATTTTATTGGTTGCATTGATTATTATATATAGCATTTTTCTCCAACAGATTTTTCGATTTTCAATTAATAAGTCTAATACTTATTAGACTTATTTGCAGTTATCTAATCAACATAAATATTTGGAGTTGTATACTAGGAGCATGTGCGCCCGCTTTGTGCACCCTGGATTACAGAATGGGTCAGACACTTGAGCTTCCCCTTCTGTAATACTGATACCACTGGGGCACATGTAGCGCCAGTGCTATCATGAGAGGGCATTTCCATGGGAGCGTGACCCCATGGAAATGAGGAAATCAGTTTCTCTGTGCCCGAGCGGTATTTCTGACAGGGGCGCAGAGGCAAACATGCCCTTAGGAGGCTCACTGAAAGTGCCCCACAAAAAGGTGGTGCACTTTCAGTGTCCCCCCCCCCCAGATATCCCCCTGCTGGCGGGTGCAGTCACTCACTGCAACCACCTGCAAGGGAATCTCTCTTCTCTCTTGAAAGTGGAGGCGGCATGCCGCCTGCAATGTGAAGCAGAGTGCCTTTTAAACAGCTGCTCTGTATTTCACTTGAATGCACTGCTCCGGCGGCAGTAGGAGTTTGTGGCAGTCCTTGGGCAGCACATTCTGCATATTGCAGCGCACTTTCCTTGTTGGCACCTGGTGAAGCTTTTGAAAGGTGCGCCGTGGCTCAAACAGGGAAAGTGCTCCGTTTATATACTCCGGTCCTAGGCATTTTTAACTTGCCATGACCGAGTACATTTTTCATGCATTGATTGATTGATTGATTATAGCCTAGCACTTGAAACTCCCTTTACAATGTAATGTTCAATTCCAAGAAATTCTGTGTTTATATTGTCTTGTAGTATTCGGCAGGGTTAGGTTTTAGTTCATAAAAAGTGGGCCAGACACAGGAGGAAATGAGCTGAACTGCATACAGCTGCACACAACTATGAAATAATTTAGCACTACTGGGTACAACTTGATGTTCATCCACCTTCAAATAGTTGGCACCTCTGGCTGATGCACAGGACCAAAACACTGGTTAATTTCACCCCCTCTGCTTCTAGTCCTTTTACACAAAGGCTTGCTAGTTCTGACCATAGATTAGACCAGTAAAAACAAACCTCAAATTTTAGCTCTTCGTAGGCAAAAACCTTAGGGGCTGATTTAAATTTCAGAGTAACTGTCCTCCGGATTTAGGGATGTCTCTTGCCCCCAGCAGACATCTTATATTGCCAAGAACTGCTATCACAACGGTTCTGGTAAATGCATTGATGGTGTTGGCTACCGCTCTGTCAACTTGACGGTGCCGCACAACACACTTTAAATATCTTTGTTTTTCCCAAAAAACAAAATCCGTACCAGGATTTTCTTTTTGAAAATCAGAAAACCAAATACCCCCTCACCATGGGAGTTTTCTCAGGTGGCATGAAGGCCACTAAAATGTTTTTACTTTCACTTTCTGGCAGGTTTTGGATGGTGGTGTGTGAAAGTAAACACTGGCCATTTTTCCGCCCGCTCTAAATAGGACAGGCGGACAAATGGCCAAACCTCCGCTGGCCCTTTCTCTGCCAGGCTGTCGTAGGAGTATGTCAGTGGTGCAGACGGAGTAGTCTATCGCTGGTTTACTGAAGTTCATCCAGACTCTAAATGAGGTGGGCGGCGCTTCAGTTTGGTGGGGAGGGAACTCCATCGCCATTGCAACGGAGTGCCCTCCTTGCCAAACTCTAAATCACGCCCTCCCAGTTCTAACAAAAGAATTGCAGGTGGCAACATTTAGTCACATGATTGTTTTGAAACTTTTATCTGTGATTTATTCTAACTAAAGGTGTGCAAGACTCCCTGGTATAAAAATGCTTTCATTGTATTTGTGTGAATGACATCAAAAGTATTCGGTGTAGACCATTTTTGTTGCCAAAAGTTAAAGTAGCTGTGCCCTCTTGTTTTGGAGGTGAGCCGAGTTTGATGATGGACAATGTGAGCGTCGTTGAAGGAGAAGTAGCGACAATCAGTTGCCGGGTTATCAACAACGACGGATCTGTAATCCAGCTGCTGAATCCCAACAGACAGACAATTTACTTCCGAGACTACAGGCGTAAGTCAACTTGCCTTTTACACTGTACTACTGGGATAAAGCACATTTGTCGTCAGTTGCTTATCCATGACCAGGAAGCATGTTCAGTCCAAGACTGATTCCCAATCACAGCTCTAAAGTCAGGGCTGCTGCAACTGTGGGATTCTGACGCAACAGCCTTTTCTGCATGTTTATCGATTTGGCACATTTGCAGCCTAATCCTTCATCTGCAGCACAATTTCTAGATTTTAACAAAAAAAGTTGCTTCAAGCTTAAATGGATCGAAAGTTACTAAAAACGCTGCCATTTGTTGACAGGCAGTGGAAGGCCATTTGCGATGGTTAGCTGGTCACTTTCCAAATGCTGAGTGCCGTCTTTAGATATTAGAGTGATACTATTGAGGTGAAACATTTATCCAGTTGGTTTTAACGTGTGAAAATTACAAAAGATGAATATTGACACAAAATGTGCCGCCTTACGTCGCATAATCTGCCTTTTCTTGCTGCATAGTTTGATCAGCCCTGCTACATAATTTGGTCTTCCCTTGCATAATGACAGTCCCCTGTCTATGGTATGTGTCTTTTAAGGCCATAGTGTACATCAATATTTGGAAGAAAAGCCCGACTTGACAGAGAAAATGGACTGATGTTGCATGGGTGGTGATGAGTACTGGGGCCGAAGTAGAGCATTGCGCAGGCAGCCATTGGGATTGTTTGTGCTCGGTGTAAATTAACATGGACTCTGTCCTGTCCTCTAGTGAGACTAGACATAGATTGATAAAGTATCACAGGAGCAAACCCAACTGGAGAAGTCAAGCAGTCGGGGCAATTGCATGCAATAAAATAGTCTGAAAGCTAGACTGGCGACCTAACTGCAAATTTAGAGTTGTCCAACGGGGGTTTCCGAGTTGTAACTGTACTTGAGAGAAACTTAACATGAAACAAATTACTCAAAGTTTGGGCGTAAATGAGAAAAAAATGGAAGTCTGAACTAGATTGGAGTCACAATCAAACTCTACCAGTATATTATTGTAGGGCAGGGTTGTAAATTAGCAGAGGAGAGCTGCAGGGCTTGTAGCAGCTGTGGCTCCACCGCTAAGGCGGAGGAGCGTCGTCCCACTGCTTTAAGAGCAGTGCAAAGGAAAAATAAAATAACAGAACGTTGCAGCCAGGTTAGGGCGGGGCTTCCATGACCCAAAGGGAGGAGGAGTGGTGGCTGCCCCTTAAGTGCGCATGACGGTTTTGCCAGCCGTCATAGGCCGGCCAAACCGTCATGCACACTTTACATGTTCTCCATCGGCTGTATTGCACAGTCTGGGTAAGGAACATGCACAGCCTGAGTCCCTCTCTGAGCGTTGAACCATGGCACTCAGACCAATCACAGCGCTGCTGTAACGCAGGGTTGTGATTGGCTAGGGGAGTCTGGGAGCCTGTGTGCTTCCTGGTTTCTGCGTTGGAGGAGAGGTGGCGGCTGACGACCAGCAGGTAAGTTCTTTTTTATTTATTTTTTCCTCCACCTCCCCCGCCCTCCCACCACCGTTCCCTATCAGCCGCCTCTGTGTAAAGGGTTAAACAATGAATGAAAAAGTGCCGTGTCAGAATCTGCAATGTCTGCAGAAGTGACTTCAGCAGACGCTGAGATGGAGAAAGCAGGCTTCAGCTGTGCGACCCAACTACATAATAAAGCCAAGTTCACTGAGCGGGGGATGAAAACGTATACCGCATGCACTCTGTTTTTTTTTTTCTGGTACTACAGCGGTAAAAACTACAGCCCTTGCACTTGAGTAAAAACACTGCAATTGTTAAGTTGACATAGTTTACAAAATGCTACTGAACAATGGTAGAAACAAACGAAGGCCTTGGTAGATCTGAAAGGCTATCGGACTCTCGTACGAAACTGCACATGCCCTTAGGGAAAAATGCTGAGCCATTTATGCTTTAAGTTTGAAATCGCCACGTTTACTAAATCTGCAACACCTGCTTCCTTCTCTTGTCGAAATGGACGGTGATCGTCTACACTCTTGGATTCTGGGAAAGTTGGGTTTACTCCTGTATTGCTTATGGCATCCACGCCATGTGGAAACTTGGGAATTGCTTCCATCTGTTTACCACACTGCACCATATGCCTATATATGTCCAGGGCCACTGGAATTGAGATTCTCTGGGTGCGTTTTCCGCATAATTGTGGACCTTCTGGACTTGCCTCATAACCAGGGCTACTGGAATTATGCAGCAGGAGAGGGCCAAATTATGCAGCAGGATTGAGTAAATTATGCAGCAAAAAAAGACCAATTATGTGGCATAATTTTTAATGGTATTACTTCATTCTCATCATTTTTTAACTTGGTAACACTGTCTGGGTATTAGTTGCACCTCATTAGTACCCCTTTAACACCCAAATGTAGCAATAAGCAACAGGAAGGTGACCAGTGCAGCTTTGCTAGAGGGCCTTCCACTGCGAGGCAACATGTGTTGCTGCATTTTTTGTAACTTTTGAACCGTTTGAGGTTAAAACAATTTTTTTGGGGTTATAATCAGCAGATTATGCGAAAGATGATGAATTATGTTGCAAATGCGGCAAATCTATAATATGCGAAAATCGCTGCAGCCGCCCAATTGCATAATTCCAGTTGCCCTCATCATAACCCATCAGCTGCCTCATAATTTGCAGATTTCAACATTTTCTGATTCAAATGGATTAAAAGCTATTAAAACTTATTAAAAGAAAAAAAGTGCCATACCCTTTGATTAGTTAAGTGGTCAGTTTGCAGGTTGCTTGTTGCCTTATTCAAGTGTTAAACTGGTAATAATGAGGTGAAACACTTGCTTAGGCAGCAGCATTGTGTTGAAATAACAAAATAGTGAAATATTGCTGCAGAATGTGCCACATTATGCCATGTAATTTACCTTATTTTGATTATTTAGTCAACGCTGCCACATAATTTGGCCCTCTATTGTCACACAACCCAGAGCACCTGTCTATAGACCTTTTTGGAAGGCAAGTCTGCCGACTCCTAGTCCTACGTGGTCCTCATTGCTACCTACTGCTGGCAGCAGAAGGCACTGACGAACAACTGTTCAACTGCAGGGGCCAGTAAAGGTCCTTTAGGTTTATTGCATTAGCATTTACTCTGGAACACCACATCTGAGCTTATGGTCTTCATTCCTTGCAATACCATCTGCCCAATGCAATACGTGCACATCTGTGAATGTGCAAGTGTGAGGAAGGGAAGGGACCCCCAACGAGCCATGCTTAGCCCAACAAGACCCAATCGAAAACTGTCCGATGTACAGCTGGTGGAATGTTCTGATAGGCCAGTTGGGTCTAGATTGAGCAGAGCATTTTTACTAGCAACATTTGTGAATAAGACATCTGTGTGTCAGCAGAAGGCAGACCCTGCAGATAGACCATTGGAAAACGAAAGAGGAATCCCTAGCTGGTTAGCTCCTCTGACAGACATCTGGGGCTGGGATAGATTAAGATCATAGCTGCATAATCTGACATGGTCTCGCAGGCACAAGCCTGGTGGCAATTCTCCTGAATGGTACATTGAGTTTGTTGGGCTCTCACAGTCTCTAAATGTGGCTTCACTGATTACGCCATAAACATTGCAGAGTAACGTTACTGGGCATCTTCCCACCCACCCAGTGGCATAACATAGGCCCCCATGGTGCAGGTGGCCCTGAGCTCCAGGGTGCCCCCTCAGCACAGTACCCTGGCCTGAGACCTCTTGACTGCATTTGCAATTTGCAGGGGGGGCCCCCCTCAAGTTTCGTTACGCCACTGCACCCACCTTCCTAACACTCACCACCCCTACTTTCTGCACTGCTGCCTCCTAATGCACCTCCTCACCAACAGTGCACTCCGTCACCCATTTATTCCCCCCAGGAACTTATGGCCCTAACCAAGTATCCAAGATGTCTGACCTGCACCTCCTCTATTCTTTCATATGCTTTAGCTTTAAAGGACAATCGGTTTCAGTTGGTGAACTTCTCCAGCAGTGAACTCCGGGTGTCCCTGTCCAACGTGTCGCTGAACGATGAAGGGAACTACTTCTGCCAGCTCTACACGGACCCCCCATTGGAAGAGATCATCACGGTCACAGTGCTGGGTAAGGAGTAGTTATGCATGCACTTGTCAGCTGCCGGGGCCCAGTCCTGGCTGGATCAGGGGGCTCCTAACCCCAATGAGGTAGAGAACGGCATGATTTGTAATTTAAGGTTCACAATGTTCACATTAAATTATTGAAAGTACTCGGTCTTTCCTCACTCTTTTGTATCACGTTGTTGGAAACCTATTCCCATCCCTATTAGCACCATTTATCTTCAGTCTTTTACAATTTTAGAAATTTACAGCTTTTGAATATCTTCAAAAGCTCTCCTGCAGAGGGCCCCCTTGACACACCTCAAGGGGGCTCTTTGGGCATTTCAGTGCCGGACCAACTAGGGGCTGCCAAATGATGAAGCAGGACACCCATCTGGGTGTGTGAAGACTCTTGCTTCAGAGCAGTCCTATCCCCCTGATCCGCTTGATCAGCCCACTCCGACCTGTTACCCTGCTCTTTCTTCCTCTCTATTCTGTATAGGAACTGCATACCTTTTGTAGATACATTTACAATTTTACCTCATTGTTCCATTTTGCTCAGTGTGTTTTGAAGGACTATGTTCCTACACTCGAAACCCATGTGCCGTGCACGTTTCATGACCAGTGTGTCCACTCATCTCTCTACATGTTCGATTGACTATGTAAATGTCTCTTATTTGATCTGTCAACAAAGCTTGATCTCTTTCTCTTTGCTCAATACTCTTGGATATCTACTGTGCCCTTTACGCCAAGATCTACTTTGCCAATTGCTGCATGTTTTGCATATTTAAGATATTTATGAATGAACCGCAGTGAAAATTCTTGCATGATGTGCGTCATTTGGGAGCTGCTGTTTGTTGTGAAGCTGATGAATGCACACAGATATCCTGGGACAGGGAGCGCGATTGAAGGCTGATGTTTATTATCCCCTCTTCTCATTGGTCAGCTGTTTTGCATCCCATGCTCATTCTTGAAGAGTCTTCTTGCCCTGTGCCTTAACTGGTTGGAAGTAATTAAGACTCACTTGATAGTGTCACACAGTGACAGTCACAACTGAGTACTGTACTTGAGGTTGGGTTTTTGGAATCGAAACAAGTTCACGTCTTTCATTGCGCTTGTGTCGGGTCCAGTGGATATGCCACCACTGCCAGCTGGAAAATAGTTTGAATCTTGGTTCGATGGTAACTGCGGGTTTGACCCTGGTGGCCATCTAGAGTCTGGTCTGGCCACAGACGGCGTAGGACCCCCTATGCCTCTGCACTTTTTGTTTTAAATATTTGTATTCGTGAAAATCACATATCGACAAAGGAGTACATTAACATAACATTGTATAACCTTCCGCAGAAATATAGGACGTTCACTTTAAATGAACTAACTGACACCAGCATACATAGTCGTTTTGACCACTCAGAGGAAGGGGCAGGGATAAACTGCAGAATAAACTTAATTACTGCATCTTGCCTTGAACAGGATTTCAGACCACCGGAAAAACAATTCTCTTCTGAGAGATTCCTGGGTACAGTGCTAGACCGAGG
This sequence comes from Calotriton arnoldi, assembly GCA_963921515.1. NCBI lineage: Eukaryota > Metazoa > Chordata > Amphibia > Caudata > Salamandridae > Calotriton > Calotriton arnoldi. The sequence goes on along the minus strand of CAWUFW010008748.1, from coordinate 526,895 downwards.
ATTTGGACCACTTGAGAACATACCTGATGGTTCCAAACAAAGCCTTACTCTTGGTGCATCTATTGAGCTTGGGGGGGTGACTAGTAAATGCCTCCCATGTGCCATTAGAGGAAAGTTTTGCATTGTTTTCTGGTGTATCTCAATGGACCAACCAAGATGAGTTAATGGCTGACTGACTTTGTTGCTAACTTTTTGTGCTGTATTTTCTGCTTCCTTGACTTACAGTATTATTCTGTCTTGTCCTTATTTTTATTTTGACTCCAGTTCCTCCTCAGACTTTGGTGATCAACATGCCGAAGGACACTGCCACCGAGGGTGAGGAGATCGAATTGAACTGCACGGCGATGGGTGGCAAGCCTGCTGCGGACATTAGATGGATGAAGGGTAACAAAGAGTTAAAGGGTAGGTTTTTCACTTCCTAGCCCTCTCCAGTACTTGCCTTATTGTTGCTTAGTGTCCCTTTGCCAAAAATTAGACTGTTTCTGCTTCCATTGATAGGCACCTTGCTCCACATCCTTTAGGTCTTTTTCCTTAACCATCTCCTTCTCCTATCTGTTTTTTGCACCAGACTATATCTATAAATTTGTAACTGTACTTTTCTATAGTAAATTATTCTCTGCTTCCAGTCTATCATTGCATGCTAATTTTCATTCGGTTATTTATTTTTTATTTTTTTGCTTGCTTTCTTTCCCACATTTATCTGCCAGTTGGTCCAAACTGATCTACTTCATCTTTTAGTTTCACGTGCTCGATCGAGGTCATTGATCAGGTTCTGGTTATCTGACTGATGAGAGATTATAAAGTGGTGCCATGTGCTCAGAATTTGTAAATGTGGTTTGGCTCTAGCACTGATTGAGCTTGGTTTCTTGTATGTGAGCAAGCAGTTAGTGCTTTTGAAGACCCTTGCTTTTAATTTGAGATGTTCCATCACATCCCCCTTTGAGATTGGACAATAGCGCCAGGGATCTGGTGTAGACTGGACAGAGCTGAAGATAAATGAATCCAGTTACTGTGATCTTAAACTCCTGGTATTTTAGTGTACTGCTGTTAAGGTTAATGAACCTCGATAGACTTCATTTCACTGGTAGTGGTTTCTTTAGAAGCTTTTACTCCGAGTCCCATCATTAAATAATGATTCTCCTTTGGCTGGCTACTCTCTCTAGATCCTTTAAATTAAGGTGTAAAGGTCAGAAGAACTGTTCACCAGAAGGGTCAGGGGACCTTTATGTGAAACAAAGTATACAGGGATACGTTCGCCTGGGATAGTACAATTCAAAACTTAGAGTATCCCTCTGCCAAACGAGGAAAGATATGGTGAAGTGTGTGTGTCACAACTATATACCATTTCAGAGAAAAGTGGGGAAAAGGAAAAATAATCAATTTTTGTATTTTTAATCCTCACTCACTCTAGTAGTGACCTGTATTCATCATCTGGTTCATCCGGATTCCTAAAGGTCCAGGTGGGCTCGACCATATTCCAGGGAGCTCTTTGTATATGAATATCCGGGGGAGCCAACGTTAAAAATTCCTCATCCACTCCCAAGGTTTCCGTTGATTAGCAGGGTGTATGAGAAAAGTTAAAATAGTCTTTTAAGGGGCATTGGGATTTAATGGTCGTATGACCCTTATGGTGCCAACATGTTTCTGCCTACTGTACTGGCCGAACACGGTCCGAAACATTTGTCAGGGCAGAACGGCTTTGCTAATACTCCACCGTCTGCGTATTTCTTAGAACATTAAATCAGGCATGCACTGTAAAATTAGGCATGCAACAGGCAGTGAATACTTGCCTAATCAGCCCACCCTGACCTTTAGGAGGCCAGGTGAACCCAATGATAAAGCAAGTCACTACTAGAGTGAGTGAGGGTTAAAAAGAAAAAGATTATTTTTCCTTTTCCCCACTTTTCTTTGAAATGGTATATAGTCGTGACACACACTTAACCATATCTTTTCTCGTTTGGCATAGGGATACGCTGTTTTGAATAGTACTCTCTCTAGATGCCATTATCCACACTCTCTCTAAAGTTTCTCTTTTGTCTTCTGTTCTTAAGTGGGTCCCCATCTATTTTGGTTTAACTCTGTACACTGAGTTGAATTATTGACTGAAGAGATGGGACCCTTTTCATGAAAGGCACTCGTTTAGTTATTTGTGATTGGTTCGAGTCTTTGACGATCCATGCTTCTGCTTTTCTAAGTGGTATTTAGAGTCAAACAGTCTGACAATCAAAGAAGAGTTGCCTTGACCTGAAATGTTACAGATTTGAGATTACTTTTGAGAACTTTGTTCTTAAAAGTCCATTATTGTCTTTTCGTAGTTTGAGACTATCCCCATGGATTTAATTCTGTATCCCGCTTGGCACAATGGTGCATTTGTTTGTTCTTTGTATTTAAATTTAAGAGTGTGTAAATTCGTTGTTGTTGCTGAGTGAATTATCTTTCCCTATTGAATGGCAGCCTTTCCTCGCTGATTTGGTAATGAGGGTCATTCTATAGGTGCTGGGTGCCGTTTGCTTTTGAAACAGTCAGCTTGGCTAGGGGACGAAGGTAGAGCTTGTTACAATGAACCAGGCTGAATTGGAAGTTGCAGCTGCCGGTGGACAGAGGAGGACTGAGAGCCCCTTTCTTTGAGGTGTACTTTTTATCAGCTCTGGTGCAATGGCTGTCGTGCTGGATCTCCGGGTGTTACATGGGCTAGACATGCAACAAACTGGGGATCATGCGGTATGGATGATGCAGGGCATTCTCCTTCTGAGGGTTTTGCCCTCCACCCTTTGGCCCTTGCAGGTAGTGTTGGCTCGGACATGCATGGTCCGTGTACACTGCCTCACACGTGGGGCTCCAGTATATGCCCCGTCATTACCCTTGCTAGGTCTCCCCCGCTTCCTGGGATTTTTTTTCACCCAGGGACATGAAGGCCTGGATGGAGCACTCACTGCTCCTGCTGGGGACCTTTATTCCGATGGCCGGCTTCTTAAGTTCAATCAATTGACCACAGAGCACGACCTCCCACCGGGGCAGTTCCTTATCCATAGACAACTTAGCACTATGTGCCGTACCCTCTGGGACACTTCGGAGGGGGAACCCACCACGCATCCAGTTCTCCAAGCCATACTCACCATGGGTGATGGCTGCCACCTTATCACCTGGCAGTATAAAGCCATATGTGAACTAGCAATAGTCCCACTTGTAGAGTTGCAGCAGAAGTGAGAGGATGATTTCGTGAGGGTGCTACATGATCGGTAATGGGAACAAGCATTAGAATTCCCCCAACTGGTCTCCTGTAACTCCTGTTTTTAAAATATCCAATTCTTTATACTTTATAGAGTGCATCTTACCCCAGCCCAATTGAATTGCTATTTTGCTAATGTCCAGGAGGACAGTCCCCATTGGCATATCCTTGACTCATATCTCACACACATGTTGTGGTCCTGCCCAGCTCTGTTGAGTTACTGGTGGTTGGATCATACCACCCTATAAGATGTCACGGAATTACCGGACATCCACATGTGGGAGGCGTGCTCCTTGGGCATTTTAAAGCATAGAATCAACGTAACCTGCATGCCCATTTCGCAGCGCTGGTGCTCCTCCTTGCCAAACATGCACTCACACTCCAATGGCACTCTCCAATGCCACCCCCTCCAGTGGCAGCATGACATGGGGCCGGTACGCAAATGGGGCACTGCTGAGGAGGATGCCTTCTGCTATGAAGAGGTTCAACACTTGAGCAAGCGGTCTATATCTCTCCAATGGGCTACCCTCCTCTCGCAATTCTTACTGGAGGTGGGGAGTGTTGAACTCCCCACCCCCCCTGACATAAACATGCCACCCCTATGGCCTTTCCCATCCGAGATGAGGAACCCCACACTTGTGCCGGTCTGCTGTTTCCACCTCCCCTCGCGTCGTATTCATAGTTCCACCTGCTAATAAGCCCTTGAATACATATTTTTCTTTCGAACGATATGGCCTATCGCTGCCTCCTCCTTTGCTAACCCTACCTCCGCCCCAGTTCCTAGTTTTCACCCCAGTTTACAACTTCGCTATTGACCTCCACTAGTGCTTAATAACTAGCATTGCTGTTCCATACGCACTGTTTATTAATTTGCTTTCTAACATGAAGGAATGCTTGAGTTGTTTGATCACTGTGCTTAACATTTTGGTGGTCTCTGCCAATTGCAACTGCTGTTTACAATGTAAAACCCAATAACTGTATTTAATAAAAAAAAAAAAGCAATGAACCAGCCTGTAGCTAAGTATTGTTTTATAATTTACTATAAAAGTCATGTCTGTATTATGGATGTTGGTGTCTGCTGTTTGGAGTCTACTGTTTTCTTGATCTCTGTCCAAATTGCACAAGAGTAACTTGGGTGGTTCATAATTTAAAGTGAAAATATAGACCGGCCATTCTGGAACTTTTTATGCCGTACCGTGTAGCAAATTTTTATGTGGTATGTTTTCGGCTTTATTAATCAACTCTGAGGAATATGTTGATGCTTGTGGTGCGCTGCCGTTTCTCCACCACCAGACTAGATGTGTCTACCATCTTGTGTCTCCGGATATCATCTGCCTGCACAAGTGTTCTTGACTGTAAAGGTTTTGTACTTCTATGTGAAATAGCAGCACCTGAAGGGTATTTTGTGCAGGACTTTGCTTACAATGAGTAGCTTTGTTGGCTCTACTTTTTCATCGACCTTGACAGAAGGTTACTAGTCACTTCCATGACGGGTATAATATTGGCAGCTGGGTTTTGTTTGGTCTGGTTTGTTCTGCATAGGATTCCAAATCTTCAGTTTAAAGCCCCCCCCCCCACCTCTAAGATCAATAATGAATACATGCACAAGAACGAGTGTGACACTCTTGCAGGGCTCTATTCAAGCTTTTTGCATTGCGAGGTCAACTGCTGACGATACAGCCTGATATTTCAGGAGTTTGCCAAAGTGACTGAATATAGGACTTTTAGGTTAAATGGTTCCAAAAGGCAATGGTTAATTTGAGCCGGTGGTTTCTGGTGCTCTGCACCGGCACTTAGTTGTCAACACTGGTACTTATGACAGTCTGCCACATGGTGGTGCTACCGGTCAGTTGAGAAATGAGCACAACAGTAATTATTAATCCAACATTCTTTAACAATGACTAATACCTGCCCTCCAGGCCATTCTTCTAGCTTTGGGGGGGGCCTGGAACAGTCTGAACTGTCACACTTGTAGGAGTGTGATGCTTAGTTGTGCTGGTGCTGTTATTGGCAGCACTGGCAGGGACGTTGCATGGTGCAAGCTGTAGTGACCTCCTGACGAGGGCCCTAGCACTTATTTTTATTTTTTTATACAAATTAATCGCTGCCAAAAGGCAGCACCAAGTGAAGAACAGAGTTTCGACAAGTCACCGTAAGACAAAAGAAAGGTGCAATGATATTGTTACACAATGATCATAATAAAGGCGGATAATGGGAGTGAGTAAAGTAATTACAGCAAATCTATGCGCTAAACAGGTTGCAGAAAACAGGAGTATTTGTACGTCCTGGCTTGCTTTCCTTCTCAATAACAACACTTCCCGCTTACCCTATCTACATTCATCAATGGACTTAGTCCAATGTGAAAAGACCCAGTAAGAATTCTTTTACATTTTTATTTCATTTTGCATAATTTATTTCCTAACCATTTTTCTTTTCATATTTCATTTTTACATAAACCTTTTCATATAAATACAGTGCTTAAAACTCATACACTCTTGAGGCTTCCTCCTGAAGCATTGTTAATATGTCTGGCATGTTCTACAGTAAGGGTTTGCTTAGACCTAATCATTTCCAGTGCCAACTTCTCTCCTGACTCTGTTCTCTTGGCTGGAATGTACTCACAAGATGGAAGTGGGAGAGAATCTTGACATAGAAAAGATATACTTACCTTTATGGTAACTGTTACTCAAAGTTTGTATTGTATTATAGTACAGCATTTATATAGTACTTTCCTACATGTGTAGCAATGAGAAAGCCATATAGGTTGTGTGGTTGGAAGGGTGTTGTCTTTGTTTTGTGATCCTATGTGGGAAGTGTTTTGAGTCGTGGATGTACTATTATGTGGCGCAGTGCGTAGCAATGTGGTGGACGATGAGGCGTGAGCCAGACCCTTAGTTTTATGGTTTTCAGTGTGCTGGCAGCTTTGAAAGTCTGTCGGTTCTTTTCCATTATCTCCACCCTTCCCCACAGCCACTGGTCCATTGAATGAAAATGTTTGGTTCATTTATTTTAAGAGATGGTGTGCACATGCATGTGGGAAGCAGCTATGCCCATGTGTGCTGTACACGTAAATGTGTTAAATAGTGTGCACAATTGTATTAAGCAGCTATAGAAGTTCTTCGCTGTCTGGTGCTCGTATTTGTTGATTGGTTATGAGAAAGATTTTTTTGTTCCAGGAGTAGCTGAGCCAACTCATCTTTCTCGCCTTCCATGTAGATATCATATACCTTTAAAGCAGTGTGATTCCAAAGTTTGTTTCAGAAAGTGGTCTTTTAGTGCTCCTCATACCAATGAAGCTGCCTTATCTTCCAGTAGGTCAACCACTCATCTAGCATTCATGCCAGGGTTCAGTGTATCTTCACTGGGATATCTAAGAGCGTAGGCCTCCATTATTTTTTTTTTTTTTTTTGCACGCCATTCCATTTTGGCCCCAGCCATATGCAAATCAGTCTTGACCCTGCTCCCCATGGGAACAGTCCAGTCCGAACTGACATCCCGATATTGACGGTCTCTTTGAGCTACCACTAATACCTCTAATGCCAGCAAAGCCATTGTTCGTAGATATGACACTCACCTGATACATTTATCCAAGCTCTGTCACCCTTTCTGAGACACTGGCACATCCTTTTGTCTCCACATTTCGCTTTAGACTAAAGGGCAGTTGTAGCTCAGATCTACAACTTTGTGCTTGGAGTTGCGTTGCCCGAACTTAATTCCACGTGGTGTTTTTGGGGGCGTTGGTCACTTCTCGATCCTTTCTCTACCTACAGGGGAGTCATTCATAAAGCCAATGGAGGAGAAGATGTCCCTGGTGACGAGTCGGGTCTCACTGACAGTCAGCCGCGAAGACGATGGGGTGCCGGTGGTCTGCTTAGTGGACCATCCAGCAGTGCAAGACCTACAGATACAGCAGAAACTGAGCGTGCAGTGTGAGTACTGAAAATGGAGTGCTTTTACATGCCTTGCGTAATCTGTCGTATTATTGTACTTGTTATGGCCTCTGCAGAAGTCTGTGAGCCCTGCCAAGCGCTATCTGATCTTGCAGAGAGCACTACACAGTGTATTACTCAGCCGCTTACATGTGAATATGAATGATTATACTGACTTTAATTACTGTAATGAGGTTCAGCTTTAAAATCTAGTTCATTTCCTGATTAGGTGCAGGACCTATGAGCATGCTGGACAGCTGTAGGACTTACCCGTCCTGACCTAAATCGGGGACGTTAAAAATATTAGAATATTGGAATGTTGGGCGCTCCATTGAAAACAATGGAGTGCTCTGGGCTTCTAATGACAAGTAGAAGCCTGGAGCTCCAACATTCCAATGTTGTCGTTCACAGCTGTTGCTGCGAACAAAGGCCTCTCGGAGCCCAAGGGTATTTCAATCCCCTTGGACTCCGTGAGGCCTTTGTTTCATTTGTTAGAACTTTCTGCCCTCTAGGTGTGGAATGTTATAATACCCATAGAGCCCTCCGTAGCTGGGTTATACCGGCATTAAAATCCCGCTCCCTTGTTAAAGGCCCACGCCTTTGGCCTTTAACGCTGGAGCGGGCCTTTAATGGATGGTATAGCCCGCTACGGCGGACTATATGGCTAGATTAAATATTACGTGTAATGTATTAGCTGCCACCATGATCATCAATAAACTGGATAACAGTACCATCTGCTATTTGCAGGCCTTAGAGGTGGCAGAAGTGTGGTATTAAGTGCTATATTAAGTAATACATTAATTGTCAAGGAAAGAACCACCGTGCCGTAACATGCAAGTGAAGAACTTGGAGTCATGGTGAAGCCTTGTAGGCATATTTTCATGTACTAACCCCAGACTGTTTTCCTACCTTTCTGTCCTTGTTTGTGCCCAGCAAAAGCCTTGCGCCAAATCCTGTAGTTATGAACTGTGCTATCGTAAAGGTGCCCCTTGTATGTAGACACACACGGTATGCAATAGGCAGCACTGCACGGCCAGTCATCATTTTGTTACTGCTGGCGGCACCTACATTCGCTCAGGCTTTCCAGCTGCAGACGCAGGTAGACCCAAGTGGAAACCGTGTCCCAGAGGCTTGGGAGGGCACAAAAAATCTAAAACACAAATGTAACAAATCATTTTATGAGGAAACTCTTTATTAGTTACTTTTGTTTTATTTGATCTACTTGAATTAATTTGTATTTTTTGCACGCTAACCCACTAAACGGGATTAGGGTTTATTCCTAGATTCTAGTCTCTGCAGTCTGTGTTCCTGTGTAGGACAACTGACACTGAAGGGCAGTTGACCTCAAACGCTTTACTGCTGGCCCCTCCCCCCCCATCTTGTGTGAAATAATTTCATCAGGGTCCTCTGAATTGACAAAACAATGTTCTCACAATTAATCTACAAAATATCAAATGCTTTAAACCCGTCCGCTCACTTTGTGTCTGCGAGTACACTTTCTAAGGAATAGACCAAATTAATGTGCAGTAGTGTTCAGTAGTTCACACTAGATATATGCAGGGTTTTTTTTTTTTGTCTTTTTTTTTTTTTTTGTCATTCGCCTCTTTAACCAATCAGACTGTCGGTACCCGTTTTTAGCGTGCCAAGGGAAATAGGCATTATGTTGGAAACTCACGGTGCCTACCGCCTATGGGTACATTGACAGAAAAAAAAAGTTATTACCCCCCAAAAGAAGGGGGAGAGGTTTCTCTTCAACTAGGCCCACAGGGGCCTGGCGGACAGCTTTGTTGGCGTATATGTGGAGAGGAGGGTGCCCAACACGGTCCGAAGAGTGCCAAGGAGACATAATAATCATAGGACCTGGTGTTTCATACTGTTGGTGAATCACAATTTTTGATCAGGCCTCGGCCCATTTCAACAACAAGTCCCAAAAGGCGGTCTTTTTTGCCCTACAACCTCTGGACATATCCATCTTGGAGGTCTCAATAATTGACGTCAGCCAGTCTGAGTGCAGAGGAGGGGAAGGTTCGATCCATCTCTTACATATTTGCCTCCTGGCTAACAGGATAGCATAAAATAAGAAAGACTTTGCAGGTCCGGTTACTTGATTGGTGAGACCAAAGATTATAAGGGCTAAATTAAATTTGATTGGGACTCCCAAGATTCCCTCCACTGACCTCCGAACTTCTTCCCAATACAGAGCGATAGCCGGGCAATCTTTAAACATATGCACATCCGAGGCTTCCAACAAATCACACTTCCTGCAACAAACCTGGGACCCGTTTGAAAATTTGGACAGCTTTAGGGGAGAAAAGTAAGCCCTGTGGGCAGTGAACAGATGGTTTCTCCGCAGCCAAGCAGGTTTTACTATGCTGAAAAGAGTCTTAAATGAGTTCTGCCACAGTTGTTCACACTGTTGATTTGGAAGATGCTCACTCCATAGTTCGTCTGTGAGTTTAAATTCACCGTCCACGGCCTCCTCCACCGCCCAATACCAGAGGGATACCTCCCTCCTCCCCGCTGGCCTGTCCACTAGCTGTTGTTCTAAGCTGTTGCCCCATCCGATTGATTTTTCTGGCTTAACTGCACTTGGACCCAGCTCTGTAATTGGATGTACTTGAACCTTGAGAGGCCCACTCCCACTCTGTCTCTGAGTTGTTCCCATGTAATTAATATGCCTCTTCCACCAGCTCACCCCACACTTTCAGCCCGGCTTCTCGAAGTGGTCCAACTAGCCTATCCTGAAGACACCCCGGTGCACCAGGTGAATCCCAGAGTGGCGCTAAACTAGAGAAGTAGTCAAGACCCACAAGGCGCTTAACTCTGGCCCATGATTTAACCGATGCCTGGAGGACTTTTAGTTTGACTTTTTTGAAAAATGTTGGTTCCCCAAACTTGAACAAAAATCCCTCCTCCGGTAAATTAGCCCCCTTCAACATAGCCAGAAACATAGCTCCAGCCCCGTATTTACGGGCATTTTTAAGAGCATCCGAGAGTGTGAAAACTGGAAGGCCCAGGCATAATACTGTAAATCAGGAAGCGCGAGCCCCCCTTTCTCCCTCCTGCGCCTCAACTTTTTCCAGGCTATTCTGGTAGTTCTATATAGCCAGATGAAAGAATTTACAGCTTGCTGTAATTTATCAATCGCAGGTTTGTCAAAATGTAGGGGGATAGTGTTGAAGAGGAAGGTTACCTTTGGCAACACCACCATCTTCACCAAGTTAATCCTCCCAAGAATGGATAAAGGGAGGTGAACCCAAGCTTTCATTTGTTTTTGACATTCCCTTGACACTCTCTCTAAGTTGACTTCTGCTATTTTGGCTACGTCCTGGACAATTCTGACCCCCAAGTATCGCATACTAGAACTGACCTGATGTTGGCTTCTCAAGATTCCATGTCATAATCTCCGTCTTCCCGGCATTGATCTCATACCCTGAAACCTGTCCAAACTCCTGTGCCAATTCGATCACTGCCGGGAAAGTCGTTTCTAGGTTCGCTGAAAGGATCAAAATGTCATCAGCATACAGGGCCACCTTCCTTTCCCACTCTCCATACCTAAAAGGCACAATACCAGGATCTTCTCTAAGCCTCTGCGCAAAAGGCTCGATATACATATCAAAAAGGAGAGGGGAAAGGGGGCAGCCCTGCCTGGTGCCCCTAGAAATTCTAAACGGTTTCGTCAAGTTGCCATTAACCAACAGCCTTGCTGACGGAGCCTGATATAACAATTGGATGGTATGACAAAACTTCTCACCCAAATTAAATTTCCCCATGACCTCCGACAGGTAAACCCAGTGAACCCTGTCGAAGGCCTTGGTGGCATCCAGAGTCAAGGCAACGAGAGGAAGTGAGTAAGCAGAGGCGATATCTATGGCTCCTATAAGATCATATGTCAGGTCTGATAATTGTCTGCCTTTAACGAACCCCTTCTGATCTAAATGAAGGATATCTCCAGCCACTGACCCCAGCCTGGCTGCCAGGATCGAGGCGAAGATTTTATAGTCCGCATTCAAAAGCGAGATGGATCTATACGACCCACAGCTCGCAGGATCCTTGCCAGCTTTCAGAATCAACATGACCGTGGCTTCATTCCAAGACTCGGGAGGCTTTAAGCCCTCTATTAATATCATATTAAATAGCTGTGTCAAAATTGGAATACAAGCGTCAGCCAGGGACCTATATATCTCAGCTGGTAACCCATCAGGTCCCTCCGCTTTACCTCTTTTGCCAGCAGCTATAGCGTTCCTCACTTCCTCTTGCGTTATATCCTGTTCTAAATCTTCCTGCTGTTTGGGGCTCATAGAAGCCAAAGTGGTCCGATCCAGCCAATCCTTAATTTTAGACCTATCCTCTGTCAGATCTTCTTGATATGTCCTGAAAATACTTTAAAAAGGTCTCCCCTGTTTCCTCGTCTGAAGACAGAACCGCTAATCCATTTCCTACTTCAATTTCCCTTATCTGATTACGGAGTCTATCTGCTTTTGCCTTCCATGCCAACAGTTTTCCTGCCCCCTCCCCATACTCAAAATGGACGATCTTGCTTGCCTCCCATCTGAGCCTAAGCCTTGATTGGAGGATACCCTCCAGCTGCTCTCTTAATTTTCTAAGTCTATTCAAAGCTGCAGGTGCCCTACCAAAAACGGCCTCACTGTCCAATTCAACCTCCACATCCTTCATTTCTGCCTCCAACGATGCAATCCCTTCCCTATACCTTTTGTACCTAAAACTCGTCCTACTAGTAATAATACCCCTCAAAAAAGCCTTAAGGGAGTCCCAGACCATCATGACACTTGCCGTGCCTGAGTTGACCTTAAGGAAGATTTCGGTTTCCTGAGCCAAGAAGGACATCTCCTCTTCCTCCAAAAGCAGCGTTCGGTCAAAGGACCAAGTTCTTGGCTGCTGGGCTTGTGCCCACTCAAGATCCAGTTCTATTCCTGAATGATCTGACAAATGGGACGACAAATATCTGATGTCCTTAACCTTGCCCCTTAGGGCATAACTGACCAAAATATAGTCAATTCTTGACTTATGCCGATATTTGAGGTTTCGAAATGATACCCACAGTTGCTGGCCTGATCTCTCCCTCCAAACATCACAAAAACCCAACTGGGTCATCATACTCTGAAGATACGCCCTAGATCTAGAAGGGGTAACCGCTCTACTGCTGGTAGACTTATCAAGTTTAGGATCAAATACAATATTAAAATCACCAGCCATAATAACTGGTTCTGGGAAGTCTAAAAGATGCGAGAAGATTGTTTTGAGAGTTGAAGGGTCGTCTTGATTCGGGCCATAGTAACCAACCAGAGTAAGAGGGATGCCCTTTAGGATCAGTTTCAGTATCACCCATCTGCCACCTGGGTCCTCCATATGCTGTATAATCTGGGCATTAGCCTGTTTTTTAAAAAGAATCAAAACCCCTCTGATGTTAGCCGACTGGTTGGTACAGATAAATGAGTCCACCCATTTTTGACTTTTAAGAATTTCATGGGTCTCTTCCTTAAGAAGATGTGTCTCCTGGATGACAATGACCTGCGCTGCACAATCTTTAAGATATTGCAAAATCCTAGCTCTTCTATTCTTTACACGCAGGCCATTGACATTCCAGGATAATATCTGAAGTGTTTTCATAATAGCTTCAGTCTGCGACGCCCAACCTGCCCAAATTCAAGAAAAAAACACCTAATCTCGTGGAATCGGAACGCCACTATTTGATCTAAGCTTAGTATATATACAGCGAATGAGGTATTTTTATTTTTAATGCCCCAGTACTCCCCAACCCCCCACCCAAACAGTTGAGCCCCCCTGGAGAACCCTTCCCCCATAAATCTGGACAGTTGTTGTCCAGGTGTAGCACCCCGGAGCTACCCAACCCATCCCGTCCCAATCTCATGTGTTATTCAAAAAAGAGTTCAAATGCCACCCAATTACATTTACATCCCTGCCAAAAAAAATAAGAAAACTAATTTGATACTAAAAAAATAAAAATTGAAAAGGACTAAAAAGAGAGAATTGAGATCCCCCTAGTTTGCTCCACTCGCCTATTCAGAGGAGAAAAGAAAGGAAAAAGAGCACAAACGCCAAGAACGAACCTACTGCCCTGACCTGAGTCATGACTAGTGCTGCCCCAGAGAATAGAAAACTCTTTCCTAAGGACCACCCTTGCTGTTGTTATGCATAACCTTTAGGAAGGCTGGAAATTTTAGCTGTACAACTGCGCCAAGCTTCCTGAAATCGTCCATCCTCCTGCCTAGTTCCCACTGTCTTTCGAGGGTAGCTCTAGCCAGATCCGAACGAATTTCAAAAGAAAAATCCCTAGACCTTAGTGTTTTTGCTTTCAGGGCCAAATTGAGAATTTTTTCTTTTAGGGAGTAGGTGAGAAAATTAACCAGGATTTTTCTTGGCTTGACTCTATTGGGGTTCTTACGAAACGGGTCTCTGTGGATCCTCTGTATGTCCATACCTAGGGTTACCTCTGACTCCTCAAACTGCAGCACTTCTTTAAGCAATAAGAAAATGTATGATTTGAGGTCAGACCCTTCATTCCCCTCTGGGATGTTCAATAAGCGGAGGTTATTTCTGCGAGAGTTGTTCTCTAGCATCTCCATTCGATCCCGAATAGCTACCTCCTCCCGTTTAAGTACCTGGATCTCTGCCTCCGCCACCCCAAGGTTATCTTTCAGCTCTCCAACCGTTTTCTCCAAAGTCTCAGTCCTGATGTTTAAAAGATCCACCTTCCTCTCCAGAGATTCACAAGAACTCCTTATCTCAACCTGATTAGCGGCTGAGATGGAAAAGCCTTTCTTAATATCCTCTGAAAGTATGGAAAAAAGATTCCAGTGAGGCTGCTGGGGGCCCGCCCGTCTCTAGGGACTTGAGACTTTTCTCTACCCCTCCACTCTCTGGCCCTGCAGCTCCATCCGGATTCTGATCCACCAAATCCAACTCTTTACCTGGCGCTGCCTCAGAAATGTTATCCCTAACTGCGGGGACGTCTACCTGGGACAAAAGAGGGCTAGCCCCCTCCATAGTGAACGTTGATATTTTTGCTGTTAGATGCCCACTGAGTCCCCCTCTGGGAGTGCTAAGAACACTGCCTCTCTTCGTGATATCCAGGACCTCAGGTTGTAGCTTGAAATACGACCGTAACGACGGGGTTACCCTGATTTTACTGTCAAGGAAATTGTTTTTAACCCTCCCGAGTTTCGTACTCCTTCCTTCAACTTGATGAGTTTGAAACACCAAACTATTGGTGGAAATTGCAATTTTTGGGGAGCCTTCTAATACTTGATAGCTAGGCTGCACCTCAGAAGATGATTTATTAGAGATGCCACCCTTTTTAATACTCAAGGTGGCCCCCCCCCACGTTTATTGCTTCTTTTTTCCGCCTCTTATAGCCACTGCTGAGCCCCCAAAAACCTCCAAAAACGCTTTCACCTGTTGCGGGGGGCAAACCTGGTTCTCCTGCGCTCTAACGGACTGTTGTGCTTCCTCCTCCAACTCCGGCACTGCAGCTATCTCCGGGAGCAGCCCCGGCGCAGATGGAATGGGAGAGGCAAAAATGGTGGCAATGGCGGGAGACCCGCAGCCCTTAGCAGCCAGCACCAGCCCTCTCCCACTCCGCCCCGCCGGAACGGGAAAGCAGCCGATGCTGGCGCTGCCTCCACCGACCCGAAGGAGCCCACGCGCCGCCGCTCTGCGGCCTCTCTGCAGCTCCAGGGCGGCCTCGTCCCAGTGCGGCAGGCGGGAGGGGAAACCAGAACAGTCGGAGCCCCGGCACATTCTGGGTTGAAACTCCCCTCCGAAAGCAGGGGAGCCGAACAGCTGCACCAGGCACACTTCAGCGTCTAAGACGGCAGGTAGGACGGCATTTCCTGCGGAACAGGAGGAGAGCTCCGGGTGCTAGCGGCCGCTCAGAACGCGGTCGCCATGTTCTCCGGCCACGCTCTAGATATATGCAGGGTTGAAGAAAGCAAGCAGATCACTTAGAACAGGGACTTGTTAAAATAATGTTTCGACTTAATTGATTTTACAATAATTCACACATGTGAAATTGAAAAAGAAATATGATAAGCAAATAGGCCAAAATGTGTGAGGTGCATTGTAGTGTGGGGGGAAAAAAAGTTGTTCAACTCCTTTTATTTCAGATTATGAAACCCAGCTGACTACCGGGCACATGTCCTGTGATACCTCCAGCCAGTCCTAGCGCTTTTAGCCAAAAACATTTGGCTTGTTGGAGGTTTGAGCCTTTCTTTACAACACCACAAGCCCCTATAGTGCAATGTGCTGTTGGTTAAAAGTTTAGGACTGGCTTAAGGTGTTTCACAGTAAATGGGTTCACTCACTTTCCAGATCTGAACAGATTTAACAATTCCAACATTTCAGCTCGATTATCCCTCATAATCCAGTCAAATACATGATTGTCAACTTGAGCTTGACAGAATTTTCCCCATAAATGTTTTAACAGTGTGATGCTGAAATGAGAGGCTTGTATGCCAAGGGTGTTTTGGAGGGCCCCATTTGACACATTCTACCAGCCATGACGTTACTTACAAAAAAAACTTGCTGGTTGCCAATTACAGGTGAGTTTATGCCCACTCATTTTTTCTCTAAAAACACAACACAGTTTCAGCATGATGTTGGTGTTCTTAGGGAGCTTTCTAAATGCTCCAATTTTCTGTTTCCCTGACACCAATTCACACCTTCCAAGGGGGCTGTCCCAAGGTTTGAACCTATGCTCGAAGGCAAACACCCAGTGTACTCTCAGCTCTACCATCTTCCAGTTCACCTTTGAGCTGAAACTGTTTGCAACATCTTTCAACAATGCACAAGTGCCGTGTTTGAGGCATAACAAGGGAAAGTTGGACTGGTGAGAGAACAAACTCGCTGCTCCTGATTTCATCCAGCGGACAGTAACCGTCATATAAGGCCGTGGCTGACTAGTGAGTTACAATGGCATTTTCCTGAGGACTAAGGTGTTTTCTGTAGCTGCCCTTTTCCCATTTTGTACACTCTGTAGGGGCACTATAAACTTGTCCCTTTTCAGTGTACCACGTGTGTGGCAAAACAGAATCTCCTACATACCACAGATTCCCTTTACCGATGACAGATGTACTGTTTCCACTGCTACAGGGTCACAATTTTGCCCGGTCCCTATGTTTTATGCAAGGCTGTCATGGTTCTTCACAAGAGAGTAACTTGTTTTCATGCACATAGAACTCCTTTTATTCTCAGTACCTTTCAATAACAGAAAAACATGTTTCTCCCTGAGTCGGGGTGCTAAGACATGAATGCGGGACCCCCCCCCCGCCCCCCCAATCCCCGTCATTGTATTCTGGCTTGGAGATGCTAGTTCATGGGAGAAAAAACTTCATAATGGCATAATCCACGATTGACTGTCACCAGAAATGTTCAGCCTGGCATAAGTTTCTTGCCTGGAGTTGGGCCCATTTCCAGACATCTCAGGACACCATGGGAACCCTTAAATCAGTACTGCTCCCGTGTTTGATTCACGCCGGTATTAGCCACCATGGACCCCATGCCTCTGATCTCTGCTTCTAGTACATTTCCTTGCCGCTCAGCCCTGGATGTTTTGATTGCTGCTTTACGAGGCCAGTTCCTTGGGCCTGCTGTGCTATTCCCCAGACAGACATGCAGCTGACCATGGTAATTTGCATTTTTTGCCACTACCAGTAGTTATTATTCGCCAACGACTAATACATTACCATGGATATTTCTTCCTAACTCCTGCTGTAATCTCATGGCCATTTATCTACAGATTGTTCAATTTCCGTCTACATGTAATCATTAGTTTTTTTCTTCTAAGACCTGAAAGGTTGTGTTTTTTTTTCTTACACATGTGCAGCCTTTTTCACATATGCACTAGTGGCCCATTCCCCTCCTCACTTTTCTCCTGACCAATTGGTTTCTGTGCTGTTATCTCATTTTTTACCTTAATTATTTTGCAAGCACCTTCACCATAGGAAAATTGGTAACTATACATTAGTGACTTGGAGACCATACCATACTATAATTAATTTCTCTATACTCCTATTATGACATAGGCTTTATATAGTGCTTCCTCTATTTATCTGTCCTGATGATGACCCCATAACTCCCTTTGGGGTCGAAACACCTTAACTCAATGGCACAAAGACTTTATCAGAACAAACTGGCTTCTAAGGAGCATATGAGCTGTTAATTTGTCTAAAACGTTGAGGATGTTCTTTTGTAATATTGCCAAAACTTTTTTACCATTTTGTCTGTCGACATTATTTTTCAATTGCTCACTTTTATTGTAATTTTTTCTCTCACCAGCATCGTGTGACCACTTTCACCTCTGAGCACTTTCTAAATGTAATTTTATCATACTGTACCCAAATATCAACTGTTACTGAATACTTTGTTGTGCATAAAATATTGTTGTGATAGATGTGGTCTCACCCATTAGATAACTTAGCACACATTCAAGGAATTTTAGGATAGTTTTTGTGCCACCGTCTTCAAAATCTATAATTCTTTCTAATGAAACCTGGTTTGACCCTACTGTTTATACTTATTATACCCCTGTCCGCACCTTGTCTACTGGGTGCTTCAGTGGTTTTTTAAAATATATATTGTGCAGTTAAAGGGCAGCAAACAGCTCATCTTCTCCATTTAGACCCCTCAAATGGCTACCTCTTGACATCCCTGTGCAGCCCTAATTTCTGGGCAGTCTATGGGGTGACTTGGGGTCACTGCTTCATTCTTCCGTCACTGCCCACATAACTGCAAATGATCATAGCTACCCAGAATGTGTGAAAACAGACTGAAATATCCTTAATTCATTTCATCTGCTTCATTATTTCGCTCCGTTACGCTCCTTTTTTCCTCTTGCAATTTTCATAAAATGGAAAGTATTGTGAAGTAATGTCCCTGTAATTGGAAAACAGAAAAGATCAGATATTGCTTAAATTGGCAGGTGGCAGACTTCCCTGCGTCTCTGCTAATGTGTAATTCATTTATGCAAACTTAATAGACATTAACATTTCTTGTAGGGCATCATTAGCTTCAATAATGCATTGGTACCTTTGCGAGTCCGGATTTACATAAAATAGTGTGTGGGGGGCAGTAGGTGGGGCCAGGGGAGATGAGCACTAATGCAAATGAGATACAGTAGGAGTCCAGCAGGGGGCAGCTGTGGGGGGTGGCTCATCTGTGGAAGTGTGGCGTCTCATTTGACGTCCATCCTAGGATATTGTTGTGTGCCTTCTCGGAGAAAGAAACGACTCAGGATGTTGTGATGCACTTTTTCTGAGACAACCATAATCTACAGACCTGCATTAGGTATTTTCCTTAAAGTCTTAATCCAGAATACTGGCCCTGGGCGCCATATATCTCTGTACTGCAGTGTACCTTCACCTGAAATCACTGTTAAGGTGCTGTAGTGCAGTGGGCCTTTCTCCGAGGTCATGCAAAAAATATTTTAGTGTAGACCCACCATCTTGGAATAATGTACATTTCTGTGCCCCTACGTTCGGTTACAGTACTGCAGTATGGCTTTCGGAGACCCTACAGCAGCAAAATTCTGTACTCCAGTGCCCATTCATTCAAACAGATGTTGGGATACTACACTGCAGTCTCCTCCAGAGACCCCCAGTGTTGGGATATTATGCCGCAGTGCCCCGAGATCGCCTTGTTGGGGTGATAGGGATAGAGTGTGCGCCCCAGAAAACCCTGCTGAATTTGAGATTCTGTATTGGAGTATGCCCCTATTCACGCACAATATTGATATCCTGAACCATTTTTGGATATAGCACTGCAGTGTGCCTTCTCTTTAGGGCCTATAGTAAGGTACTGTACCGGAGTGTGCTTTCACTGAAGACCAGATTTCCATTTTAAATTGGTAGATTTATATAGCGCGGCTTATCTCCTGTGAGGGTATCAAGGCGCTGTCCATGGGCACGCTGTTCCATTAAACCCCGTGCTAGGATGCTGCAATGTAGGGTACTTTCCCCTGATGCCCCATGTACCCAAGTACTGTACTGCAGCATGCCCATCCGCGACCACCCCAAAGTTAGGATCCAGTAGTGCAGTGTGGCCCAAGTATAACCCCATGTTGGGTCTTGTGCGGCACTGCTTGTTCCTGAATCTCCAAAATGACCTAGACTACAGCAGTGTGGCCTCGTGAGACCCCGTGTTAGACTGGTGCACTGTAGCAAGTCTATGCCTAGAACCTCATGTTGAGTTGCAGTCTTCCTCTTGGATACAAACGCAAGGGTTCTGCAGTATGACTTCCTAGTGAACCTATGCATGACACTGTACTGGAGTGTTTTCCAAGAGTTCATGTAATATACTAAACAGCAGTATGCCATTGCTTAAAGACCGATTTTTGGCATACTCTAATGAGACCTTGTCCCAGTGATCCCCACTTTGGGTACGCTACAGTAGTGCTTCTCTGCCGTCATGTCAGGAAATAATATAGAGACCCTATATTGCTGTACTGAGAGTTTTTCCACATGCCCCATGTCGGGCACATAAAGACTCGCCATAATAGGAAGCTGTAGTGTAGAGCATCCTCCGCCCGAGATTCTTGCAGCTTTAATATACTGACCCTCCCCACCCACACCGCCCTAAGGTTAGGATACTGCTCTGTATTTCCAAAATACCTGTGTTGGGATTCCACCCTCAATGTGGTTCCCCTGCCACCCCTCTACCCCAAAGTTAGGATTTTGACTTGCACTGCCTCCCCAGAGACCCTCATGTCGAGGTACCCTGCTGCAGCGTTCTCCAGATTCCTCTTATGTTAGGAGATTGTACCTTAGAATCTCTCCGATAGCACCTCGTGTTAGAATACTATTCTGCAGTACCTCTCCCAGAGATTCTCAGTACTAGAGTACTGTACTGTCTCCCCGAGCGAACCTTTGTTGGTTTACCGTATTCATCTTGTTTCCCAGACGTGCCCCCATGTAAAGATAGTGTACTCCGTAACTCCTAATAGACCCTGGCTTGGTCTATTGCACCATAGGGTACTTCCCCCAGTGCCCCCTCCGCCCCCTTCTTGTTAGGATACTGTGCTGCAGTGCAGTCTCTTCCCCAGAGCCTCATTTTTAGAATTCTTCAGAAGATCCCTTCCCCCAGTGTCGGGATAGTGAAATGCAGGGTCTCTTCCCAGAGCCCTAATCTGTGAATACTGCACTGCAGTGTTTCACCCCAGTGATAGGATAGTGAACTGCAGTGTCTCCCCAGAGCCCTAATCTGTGAATACTGCACTGCAGTGTTCCACCCCAGTGATGGGATAGTGAACTGCAGCATCTCCCCTAAAGCCCTTATCTTTGACTACTGCACTACAGTGTTCCACCCCAGTGATGGGATAGTGAACTGCAGTGCCTCCCCTAGAGCCCTTATCTTTGAATACTGCACTGCAGGACCCCTTCCCCCAGTGCTGGGATAGTGAACTGCAGTGTCTCCCCTAGAGCCCTTATCTTTGAATACTGCACTGCAGGACCCTTTCCCCCAGTGCTGGGATAGTGAACTGCAGTGTCTCCCATAGAGCCCTTATCTTTGAATATTGCACTGCAGGATCCCTTCCCCCAGTGCTGGGGTAGTGAACTGCAGTGTCTCCCCTAGAGCCCTTATCTTTGAATACTGCAGTTGCAGGACCCCTTCCCCCAGTGCTGGGGTAGTGAACTGCAGTGTCTCCCCTAGAGCCCTTATCTTTGAATACTGCACTGCAGGACCCCTTCCCCCAGTGCTGGGGTAGTGAACTGAAGTGTCTCCCCTAGAGCCCTTATCTTTGAATATTGCACTGCACGACCCCTTCCCCCAGTGCTGGGATAGTGAACTGCAGTGTCTCCCTCAGCGCCCTAATCTGTGAATACTGCACTGCAGTGTTCCACCCCAGTGCTCATCTGTTGAGCTGCTTTACTGAACTCTCTCTCTTTTCACAGAAGCCCCACCCCCCATGTGCATTTATTGTGCAGCAGTGTCTCACCCCAGACACACCCATGCTAGGATACTGTACTGTTGGGTCTGTTCCCAGTACACCTTTGATAGACTACTTCACTGCAGGTTCTCCCTCTCTCTCTCTCTCCAACCCCTATCATGGAATGTTGTCCCCCACCCATCCATGTTGGGATATTGCAGTGTCTCCCCAGAATCCATAAGCTGGGATACTGCACTGCAGAGTCTGTCCCCAGATGCCACTTGATGGAATAGTTTACTGAAGCGTCTCTCCACATAAGCTCCACTGTGCGGATGTTGTTCTGCAGTGCCGCTTCCCAGATCCACTGTTTTGCAGTACTGCGCTACAGTGTCTCTCTTCGGAGACCTCATGTTGGGCCAGTACTCCCTCAGTATATTGTATGTGTTCTGTCACATGAAAATATTGCATCCACTACACCGTTCTAGCCACTGTTACAAGGTATGTATCGAGTGCACCGGGTATATATCAATAGTAATAACAGACTTCTCTTAATGATATAGTGAATGCATTGCTTTTGTATGTCGAGATTAACGACCTCGCTGTAGTGGTATTGCACCCATTGGGATATTTTACTGGAGTCTCTCCACAGAGACCCAGGGGCGTAACACGGGCCCCTATGGTGCGGGGGGGGCAACCTTTTAAGGTGGTCCCCATTCAGCCCAAGGTCAATGAATATCTGTGAGATATGGGTGACTCCAGGGCCGTTCATTAGTTCTGATGGTGGGACCATCATTTTGTGTTACGCCACAGAGTTGGAT
This sequence comes from Calotriton arnoldi, assembly GCA_963921515.1. Lineage (NCBI taxonomy): Eukaryota > Metazoa > Chordata > Amphibia > Caudata > Salamandridae > Calotriton > Calotriton arnoldi. The sequence continues at coordinate 505,016 of CAWUFW010008748.1, read as the reverse complement.
ATTGTACTGCGGTGTCTATCTGCAATATCCCTTTGCTACGATACTCCACTGTAGTGTCCCTTCCCAGAGATCCCATGTTCAAATACTGGGTCTGTGTGACCATCCTTGATACCATCATATGAGGGCATTGTGCAAGCAGCCACATTCCCCAACTCCTGACTGACTGAATCCGTATAGCCAATACTTGCCTATGGTGTGTTCAGTGTCTGAGGATTCTGCTCTTAAAACAACTTCATCTAGTGCTCTACCACAACAGAACAGAGGGAAACGACTGCAGTGGCAGTAAACAAAGTACATTTACCTACCTAGGCTTCTTGGTCAGCACCACTTGTTGCCTGTCTTTGGTCTTCAGACGTGCTTGCTTTCACAGACCCGGAAAGTCACCCCAATCTTTGGTCTTCAGAAATGCTCGTTTTCAGAGGGGTTAAAGTAACACTGCTCTTGGGTGATCACACGTCGGCTTTCACCAATGAGGGAAGCCACATCATCCCTGTGTTTCAGACGTGTGCCTCCACTTGGGTGAAAGCTACCTCATTCTTTGGTCTTCAGGCATGCGTGCTTTCACTGATGCTGTGAACCACCTTATTCTTGGGTTTTCAGGTGTGTGTGCTTTCATCTGTTGCTGTGAACTACCTTATTCTTGTGTTTTCAGGCATGCGTGCTTTCACTGATGCCATGAACCACCTTATTCTTGGGTTTTCAGGTGTGTTCCTGTGAACCACATTATTCTTGGGTTTTCAGGCGTGTGTTCTTTCACTGATGCCGTGAACCACCTTATTCTTGGGTTTTCAGGCATGTGTTCCTTCACTGTTCCTGTGAACCATCTTATTCTTGGGTTTTCAGGCATGTGTACATTCACTGATGCCGTGAACCACCTTATTCTTGGGTTTTCAGGCATGTGTACTTTCCCTGATGATGAGAATCACCTTATTCTTGGGTTTTCAGACGTGTGTGCTTTCATCTGTTGCTGTGAACTACCTTATTCTTGGGTTTTCAGGCATGTGTGCTCTCACTGATAACCACCTTGTTCTTGGGTTTTCAGGCATGTGTGCCTTCACTGGTGCTGTGAACCACCTTATTCTTGGATTTTCAGGTGTGTGCGCACTTTCATCTGTTGCTGTGAACTACCTTATTCTTGGGTTTTCAGGCATGTGTGCTCTCACTGACGAGAACCACCTTGTTCTTGGGTTTTCAGGCATGTGTGTTTTCACTGATGATGAGAACCACCTTATTCTTGGGTTTTCAGGCATGTGTGCTTTCACTGATGATGAGAACCACCTTACTCTTGGGTTTTCAGGCGTGTGCCTTCACTGGTGCTGTGAACCACCTTATTCTTGGGTTTTCAGGTGTGTGTGCTTTCATCTGTTGCTGTGAACTACCTTATTCTTGTGTTTTCAGGCATGTGTGCTCTCCCTGATAAGAACCACCTTGTTCTTGGGTTTTCAGGCATGTGTTCTTTCACTGATGCTGTGAACCACCTTATTCTTGGGTTTTCAGGCGTGTGTGCCTTCACTGGTGCTGTGAACCACCTCATTCTTGGGTTTTCAGGCGTGTGCTTTTACTGAAGCTGAATGTTGCAGCATTCTTAGGTCTTCGGACACATCAGCTTTCACTATTACTGAAAATCATACAATTCTATTATCTTCAGAATGCTGGATTCTAAGGCTGACTTGCCATGTGCTACTTTTGCATCTTTCCAGGAGACTACAGCCTTGAGGGGTGCTTTCAAAGCAGTAGGGTCTGCCACGAGCCAACATTGTAAGCCAAAGTTACAAAGCAGGCTCCCAAAATTGCACTACCAATAGTTCATCCAACTTTATGGAAATTCTTTATTATGCTGTCATACCCAGAATGCTTTCCAGACACATCTGTCCGAGGATATGTGAATGCAACTACTTTCCCAGCTATTCATTATCTAGCAAACAGTCCCCAAGATGCACGGTTTGTTGCCAATTAAGTGCTGCAAATCCACATTAAAAAAATATATACTTTTATCATACTTAATTTCCTTATTTCAAAATTATTTACTGAATTTAAAAATGCATATGTCGCCATCCATACTGCATTGATCAACTGCAGTATTCGCTGTATGCCGATTGACACAATCGCCAATGCGTTTCAGATAAACCGTCCATCAGGGAGTACACTAAAAAAATCATATCATGGTAACTGCAACAAAAGAAACTGAAAATATACATTAGACAGAAGGACAAAACATGACTCAATAACCTTTCGAAAAATACTGGATTAATTAAAATGTGCATCAACAACTTTTAGCGCATCAAATTAGCTTCTTAATCACAAAACTATCAACACAACACTGTCAACACAACACGATCAAACAATGTAATAAGTCATTTGTCAATATGGTATCTCACATGCACCCATGAAATCCATAGTGGAAGCATACATTAGTTTGCTAATCAATAGTAAACTATAACAACTCAGATTTCATAGCCACAGGATAACAAATCGCTATACTACGTGAAAAACCCTGAATGCAGTGACCCAGGGGGAGCAAGGCTGTAGCCGGTCTTCCCCTGGGTAACTTCGCACAATGGAATGGGCCACGGGACAGGATAGGTAATCTCTGTATTTTTTGGGCGGGGCTTAGCGGTAGGCTATATAGGTAGGTTTTTGGCCGGGAAGGCACTTGCTGAGGCAGTGCTATCCAGTTTAGGAATATTTGAGTGACCCACCCACCCATAAGGAAGGAATGCATTTTGTTTTTCTTCATAGGGTCAATGAATTTTGCAGAAATTGTTATATCGCTATGGTAACATTTTTGAAAGTTGATGGGGAAAAGGTTATTTTTACCACGATAAAGCAGGTTTTAGTGTTTTTTGTATTTATTTAGGCAGTGTTTGGGAGGGTGGAAAGTCTGGAGCGGGCTTATCCATCTCTCGGGGGGGGGGAGGGTGAGGTCAGGACAGAACACGGGAGGTGGAGAGTAAACTATGTGGCCTTGAACAACACTAGAGCAGATCGCTTTGGGATGCTTGATGGAGGGGGATCGTGAGATTGGGGTATGCAAGGAAAAGGCAGTGAATGAATGAAGAATGGAAAAGGTGGAAGAGCATGGGGTTTTTTCTTGAAGCAATGTTGGGTAAATGGGGGAGTTTAAGGGTGGGGGAGCATTTAGATTATGTATATGTAAGGTTGAGATATTTACAACGTTTTGTATTCATCAAGTTTATGCTACATACCGGTCTTAATAAAATGGCCTTTTTTGCTAATAGAAAATAGTGGTATGTGATTTATTGTGCAAAGCCCCCATGCCTCCACCATGGTCGGCCACTTCTGCAGTGTGGGTATGGTTGGAAAATTTATGTCAGGGTTGATTTTGGTTTCCAGTTCGGCCCTGATTCCTTCCTCTATGGTGAAAGATGCGCCATTTTCAGATTTCACCAGGGCTGAGAGACATGCTGCCCCATGCCCAGGGCCAGCTGTTGGCGTAGGCGAGCTGGGCCCAGCTGCCAATCTTTAACCCGTTGCGTGCTTCTGTCGGCCAACGGCCGTCGTGAGCACTACCTCTGTAGTGCTGCGCACGTCCGTTGGCCGACGCGGCCCCGCCCACTCCGCTAAACCGCCGCACCGCGGTGGAATTGCTGCCGCGGTTAAGCGTTTAAAGGGGCTCGTGGAACTGTGTGCATTTCGGTACTGCAGAAAGCGGTCCCTCTACCTTGGCTCCAGTGATTCCCTTTAAAGCCCAGATAGTCATTTTTTTTGCGTGCCGAAGTTACCACCCTATCAGCCCCTTTACTTACTCGCCCATCTACCTCTGACCCCCTTTTGCCACACACCGACACCCTCCCCACCCAATACCTTGGCACCACCCTGATGGAACTAAGCTGGGAGTGATTCGGGTCAAGTGGAGGGAGGCGATGTTTGTGTTCAGAGGCAAATCCATGATCTAGCCAGCCAGGGACTGACCTGTGAGAAGGACCCCTGCGGCCCCATTTCGTTTACCAGCAGCAGCAAACTTCCTTCCGACCGCTGCGCTATTTGAGCAAGGCCTAGCCCCGCCTGTGCTTCAGACCAAGGCGCACCTGCAGTAGCTGATGCTAGATCCGCACGTGCCGTCCGCGCGCCCTCGGACACGCCTGCTTTGCTGGCGGACGCCTGTACGTTCAGGTTTGCTTTCACAGTTAGGGTGATTGGGAAAGGTGGTGAACTGGAATATACAGCCTGTCAGTCTTCATTCGCTCGCCTGGCACTGCTAGAAATGGAAAATGGAAATAGCATTTCTGTTGACCGCGCTCCCTGATGCAGGCCGGCCGTCCTCACAATCACTTACAGCCGCTTGAACGAACGGCTGATGTGTGTGGGTGGAGAATGCAGTCAAAAGACAGAGTAGCCGGGCAGCGGAGGGGAGTGCGCTGGATGTTAACGGGAATATTGCCCTTTAGAAATGCATTTGAACATGTACAGACGGAGCAGCTTTTTTTTCATTTCTCATTCTCAATATTCTGTCACAGTTGCATGCTTGCTTCTCGAGCTGCCTTCGGTGTATTTCTGGTCACTGGTCTCTTGATATGGACTCCCAGGCCCAGTTGGTGGCATGTACAATGTTTTAGAAATGCACGGCTGTCCGCTCTTTTTGTAAGCTTTAAAACGTGATTAAATAGTAAAGAAATCAAATTCTGCAATCAAGCTTGCTGTTGGTGATGTGTTTTTTTAGATGATTGTGGTGAGGTATTGGTGCATTTTGGTGTTGTGCTGCTACCGCATGCCCAAGAAAAGCCCCAGAGAAAAGAAATAGCCCAGCTCACAACATTGGTGGAACCCCAAAAGGGAAGGCCATGGGGGTGGGGGTGCCATTATAACATAATGGGGTAACCCAATCGTCCACTGACCTGGATATCAAGTAGTATAGAAAACAGATGGTCCTAGACTTATTTACTATGCAATAAAGTCAAAAATATTTTCAATTTGAGATTTAATTCAGGCATGCATACGATCAGCCTAAGGTATCAAATACAAAACACATTTTTCAAATGTGCACCTGGCATGAAAAACAATGGCACCGAATAGCTTTTTAAGAAGATATCCGTTTTTATTCAACAGACCCATATTAAACCAGTAAGCAAATTACCGTGCTCAGTAATAGTTAAGAGGTTGCTCCAAAGAAATGGGCGTGAAAAAGTAGTGCTCATGTGTGCAATAGATAAGGTGAAAAAAGGGGGAAAAATTGTAAAGTAAAAGTAGTTCAAAATACAGAATAATTACAATTTATTACAAGCAAAAACTGGTATCAAAAAACAGTTAATCATGGCCTGTCCACCATCAAACATTTTTCATATATAGTCATTTTTGATAATTTCCAGGGAGACGGAGAGATATCATCTGTAAGTTGGACAGGATAGTGGTGGCATGTGATACAGGCCCACTTGGGGATGAGTGTCAACGTTTCGACCCGACTTAAAAGCATGAAGGGTAACTACATCATCAGCTAGCGGGTCTTCCTCAGGACAGGGGAGGTAGGAGACAAGCTATGGGATTAATCATAAAGTAGGATTCAATGTCATGACATAAGGTTGATTAAAAGGCCTGGATGCGCCTGTACTACTAACCTAGTAGTAGGTGCCAGTGGGTGAGTAATTCTGGTCACAGCTCCCGGGGATGGGAAGTCTGTAAGAAGGAGGTGCACATAAGATATCCGATCTTTGAACATTGTTAGAAACAATATAAGAGAACAAGTGGTAGCTTACCCGCACTGCCGTTGTGGTGTAAATTATTTCATGGTAAGGGTATGAATATGACTCATTATTTCGCATGCAATTAGTTTGCATGCCATTACTACGCGTTTTTTTCTTAGCATTAACCGTTACTGCGCAAGTTTTTAGTTCGCATACCATTACATTGAAAGTGTTAATGTATGCGAACTAAAAACTTGCCTAGTAATAATAAAACCCAACACTACATACAAATACACTACCCTACACATCCAAAAGTTAAAAACACTACCAAAACCCTCAAAAAGTACACTACCCTACACTACTAAAACACAACTACACTACCCTAAACCCTAAATCACTACCCCCTGCACGACACTGCCCCTAGCCCCAGTCCTGTCCCTACTCCCAAACACTACCCAGGACGACCCCCCGACACTACCCTAAACCACTACCCTACACTACACAAACTCCACAACACTACCCTAAACCCTAAAACACTACCCCCAGCACGCCCCTAGCCCCAGTCCTGTCCCTACTCCCAAACACTACCCAGGACGACCCCCGACACTACCCTAAACCCTAAAACACTACCCTACACTACACAAACTCCACAACACTACCCTAAACCCTAAAACACTACCCTACACTGACACCAGAACATTACCCTAAACCCTAAAACACTACCCCCAGACGACACTGCCCCTAGCCCCATTCCTGTCCCTACTCCCAAACACTACCCTGCACGACACCCCGACACTACCCTAAAACAGTACCCTACACTGACACCAGAACATTACCCTAAACCCTAAAACACTACCCCCAGACGACACTGCCCCTAGCCCCATTCCTGTCCCTACTCCCAAACACTACCCAGGACGACCCCCCGACACTACCCTAAACCCTAAAACACTACCCTACACTACACAAACTCCACAACACTACCCTAAACCCTAAAACACTACCCCCAGCACGCCCCTATCCCCAGTCCTGTCCCTACTCCCAAACACTACCCAGGACGACCCCCCGACACTACCCTAAACCCTAAAACACTACCCTACACTACACAAACTCCACAACACTACCCTAAACCCTAAAACACTACCCTACACTGACACCAGAACATTACCCTAAACCCTAAAACACTACCCCCAGACGACACTGCCCCTAGCCCCATTCCTGTCCCTACTCCCAAACACTACCCTGCACGACACCCCGACACTACCCTAAAACAGTACCCTACACTACACTAACATCAGAACACTACCCTAAACCCTAAAACACTACCCCCAGCACGACCCTGCCCCTACCCCAGTCCTGTCCCTACTCCCAAACACTACCCTGCACGACCCCGACACTACTCTACACTCCACAAACACAAGTACACAACCCTGCATGACCCTACACAGCCCCTACACGACCCTACAAAGCCCCTCTTACCTCTCTCTCCTCGTGGTTCCTCTCTTCACCTCCACGCTTGCTTCCAATCTTCACTCCCTTCCTGCTTCCTCCGTCGTGGGCAGGCAGAATAAGGAGTCCAACAGCCAGCCGGAAAGTGGACGCCCCCCTCACCGACTACGCATGCGTTGTAACAACTTGCGTACTAAAGGCTACGCGTTGTTACATCGCATGCGTTGTAACGCTTGCGTAGTAATGGTAGCGGACTAATGTCCGCGTACTAATGGGTGCTAACGAAGGGTATCAATGACCCTGTTATTGTCAGCCAAAATGAATTAATGGCGGTAGGAATACTCCATCACTGGTGAACTGATTGCCCCAAAGTAATCTGAAACATAGAACATGAGGCCCTAAGTTAGTCTAAGTTGCAGCCCAAAATGCGAGGCAACCTCATACAGCGTATTCAAAGTCTCGTAGAGTATTTACCTCTTAGAAGAATGAAACTGCCCGGGAGAGGCTCGACACCTCGCTCGTCTTGAACAAGACTGGCTTGCGTGCTTCGTGTCTGTATTAAAGGCACGGGAGATGGCGCGTGCACGTTGCCGTAGGGGCGCAGTGACTCAAGCGCGTCTGCCTGACCTACCGGCTCCCCCGTAATGGGGGAAACCGGTTGAGAGTAATGGCGGACAGACTCGCGGTCTCGACAATTGTGACCACGGGGGGTAACTTAAGACACTCTGGGATTCAATAATGAAACCTAGTATTCATACATAAAATGATGACACATAAACATGGATATAATGAATAAAATTGATAATGTGAATTATATACACAAAGGACAGAATCGGGCACCCGGGCTCAGCAATAAAGAAGGCACGGGGGACGAGACAATTATCTGAGACAATTTAAATTACGAAGTGTTATATAGATACATCAATACAAAAGGACACAATAGTAAACGCGATCGTCGTCGTAGGAGCGCCGTGGCTAAAAACGCGTCTGCCTGACCTGTGGAGAGTGATAAAAGACAGACTCGCGGTCCCGACAATTGAAACCAAGGGGGAGGCGGGAGCCATCCCTTACGACACTCTGGGACACAATAACGTGTGCAGCAGTTCCATTTCTCATGTTTTAAATGTTAAGAATAGCATAGAATGGAACAGCGGCTGACCAAGGTGCAGCACTTCAAACCCAATTTGAAAAACAATAAGAGTTCTGTGCAATCACTTCTGGGGCCCGCCGCAGTTGGGCTCCCCTGAGTTCCAGAGATACCAGATTTTTTTACAAACGAAGGTGCACCAGAATGGAAGTTCACAGGAATCCAAATAAGTCCAAATAATCTTCTTTATTGAATATCAAAAGTATTTTTAAAAGGACAATCAGCCAACGCGTGTTCGTTCCAGGTTGGAACTTCATCAGGCTGAAACATTGACAAATAACATAACGTAAGTACATACATAAACCCGTACAAAGACAAACCAATACATATTTGTAACAATACAACACACCACAATAAAAACACATCATAACAAAATATATTTACACCCAAAAATTGGACGTAATATATTACACAAAAGAATCAAAGAAACACTTTTCATAACAATCAAACGGCCCACCATAAGAATTATATACATACATATAAAACATTTAAATACACCTAAACATTATCTGGACAGAATTTAATTGTAAAAATGCACATATAAACATATAGATTGAAACATCCATCTATTTTAATATCATCTAATACAGCATTGTCCATTCATTAAAAACAGTCCATCAAAGAGAAACGAAAAAGAGTGGGTTAAAAGAGTAGAGTATAGACATAGATCTCTCTCACCTTATTTCTCAAAAATATTTTGAGAAATAAGGTGAGAGATCTAGGTCTATACTCTACTCTTTTAACCCACTCTTTTCGTTTCTCTTTGATGGACTGTTTTTAATGAATGCACAATGCTGTATTAGATATTAAAATAGATGGATGTTTCAATCTATATGTTTATATGTGCATTTTTACAATTAAATTCTGTCCAGATAATGTTTAGGTGTATGTATATAATTCTTATGGTGGGCCGTTTGATTGTTATGAAAAGTGTTTCTTTGATTCTTTTGTGTAATATATTACGTCCAATTTTGGGTGTAAATATATTTTGTTATGATGTTTTTATTGTGGTGTTGTATTGTTACAAATATGTATTGGTTTGTCTTTGTACGGGTTTATGTATGTACTTACGTTATGTTATTTGTCAATGTTTCAGCCCTGATGAAGTTCCAACCTGGAACGAAACGCGTTGGCTGATTGTCCTTTTTAAAAAATACTTTTGATATTCAATAAAGAAGATTATTAGGACTTATTTGGATTCCTGTGGACTTCCATTCTGGTGCAACTTCGTTTGTAAAGAAAAAAAAACTCATGTTTTAAATGTATTGTTTCAATAGAATTGGCCGGAAGCAATGCCCCTGGAACCTATCTGAGATGAGTGTTGAGAGTATGTGCCTTCCCCACCTGAGGGTCGTCATTATTGAATGTGACCAGTTGCCCTGCAGTGGCCTTGTACTCCTCAGGCTTGTTCTGGATACGCGGTTGAAGATGCTCTGCTTTCCAATGGCGGGAAGCCAGTGTTGAGGTAACATTTTTACACATGTAAAGATGGTAGTCCTGAAAATCATCTGTATAAAAGGAAGGTTTGTAAATTGTAATCGTGCCCAAGGAGGAACACGTATTGGATCAGCGAGTACAGTGTAACAGTAGTTACCTCAATGTTTTATAGAAAGCAAACCTCTTCGAGCAGCATGCAATATTCCTCATAACTCGGCCTCCTAAAAATCAAAATGACTTGTCCAATAATAGTAGGGGTTCTTTCAAATGGTTTACTTTTCTAGATGGGTGAAAGATTACCATTCGCCAAATGAGGACCTTTCACCACAGCCCCGTTCCAACATGGCTGCCACACCTCCATGAAACCAGGAAGGCTAACTGACCCCAATCCTCACCGGTGTATCTACCCACTGTTTGTGCACACCTAACTACAGTCATACTCTACTTCACAAGCCACAGATTCGATGCATTTCTGTTTATTTTTTTTTTTAGAAAATATGGGCATATTATGCCCTCGTGGCACTTAATGGAAGTGCATATTGGAGGCACTGCTGTATCAAGGATGCTCTATTCTACTAAACTTTACCAGTTATTGTAACTATTGCTTGCTTAACAGGGCAATTTATCTATGCCTGCTAATGCGATGTTACTTGCGCTGATGTAACTCCACCTGCGCGTGCAGTGAGCCAGTGATCCTTGGAGAGGAAAGCGGACTCCAGGTAACCGCTGTGCACCTCCCCTGTGCCGGGAAGTGGTGTAGTACTTCGTTACCACTCAGCCATGTGCACACTCTGCCTTTCTCTTAATGAGCACTGTTTCTGGTCGAATGAAGACATTAATTGCACGGTGTGCACCGGAGTGATTAACGCTGGGGTAATTCATCGCCAGGAGATTTTGCACATAAATGGATAAGTTGTTTGATGCAGCGTGAGGTCGACCCCTTTCAACGTTACTGAATTTATCCTTTTTTTCCCCACTTTGCATATTGTATATGCGAGAAGCAGCGGATTCCGCAAAGTGTTTTGTGACTTGTTTTTCTGGGGCATTAACCACTCCCCTTTGCCACGTTTCGTAGCAGGATGCTCATTTTTGGTCCGTTAAGATGCTGTTCACGCAGAGGAGGGTGGATCGATGGTTGCACCCAAGTTATTGCACCTGCTGCCCGAACTCACAGCTAACTTCCAAAGCATGGACATGCTGACTCCGACCCCAGGCAGGATCTTCCTGCAAAGCCCGGTGCTTTCCTTGTTGATGTTTATTCCGCTTGAAGTGAAGGTTTCTTCTGAGATTTTCATGTACGCGAATGAAACCTCTGGAGCATGTGGTCGTTGTGCCCATAGGTCCAATTTCTAATCCAGTGTATGGTAATGCTGTCCAAAGTTCGCAAAGCATCAAATTAACCTTGTGTGTTTGTGTGTAGAACTGCTAAATTAGAATTCTGAACCCAGCTTGATGTCGCGTCGAGCAACTCTTCATTAAACTCTAGAACCCTCATACAGTTTTGTCAAGAGAATCCCTGTATCCAGCTCTGGCACCACTACAGGGCCATGTTAAGAGTTCCTGAGCACCCGAGCAAAGGGCCGTAGCTCGAGCTCCTTGGTATGGAGTTCTCAACCCAGCTGGTCCATAGTGGCAGCTCTTCGGTACGGTTCGGTAGTGAAAGCAGGGTAGGGTCATGTCCAGAGAGTCATGGGATTGAATGTTGTGGTCTACAGTATCCTCCCCACCCCACCCCCTCGACACCATGCTGGCTCTACCAGACTTGAATGCCTTTCGCCTGTCTCTCTCTATGTTTTGGCACCACACAGCATTTATTGGACTTCCTTTGAGCCTCTCAGCAGGCGGCGTAGGTTTTGCAATTGTTTTTATGGGGCTGCCATGTGGATGAATCTGTTTGTGGGCCATGGCCCTGGCTCTGAATGAAGAGTGGCGATTGTGTTCTCAGTCTGTAGCAGCTTTGGCACATAATTGTACACTCTTTTGGACCATTGGGGTAGGCCACCATGTGAAATTGACCATAAGGACATCGCTGCATCTAGTTAAAAATACATGACTAGCGATTTTGGGGATGATGTTTGGAGTAGAGTGGATTGACGAGGAAGGGATTGTCTCTGGATAGAAATGTTCTCCATTAATATGCACTTATCAAGTCAGTTTTTTGGTGCTATACAATTGAAAAGACCCTACTTTGAGGTTGGCAGGGTCTTGTGTTCATGTCCATGTGTTCAAGTGGAACATCTTTGACGATTGCCTACAAGAAAGTTGAGTAAATCCTCTGAATTGTATTTCCCCAATCTAGTTGGTATCAATATCTGTGTAAATGTAACTTTAGTGTACACAACCGGCTCTCATATCAGCCTATTTTATGACCATCCTTCACTCCTAGGGGCAGATCCAGGTTAGATCATGACCGTAAACTTTAACTTCATTTCTTTCGGCAGGTGACTGCAGCTCATCGCCATACACCCTCATGCAGAGATCAACTTGTCACATTTCAGGACTGAAATGTTACTCTGGTGCTGGTGTTTAGCTCACATCCCTTTCTAGTCCATGTCTTATTACTATTTGAAGTTTAAATAACTGCAAATGCCCGAATATGAAGTGATATGAACTGACAAGGCAGCTCTGGCTGAACATCTTGCACTTGATGGACGTAGATAATTGTGCTCTGTTCTTGTCCACGGGTTGTGCTGACTCCTGTAGGAAACTTTGGTGTAACTTTCTTGTAACTGGAAGAGGCTGTGCCTAGAGCACAGGCTTGTGCCTCTGAACCCTTGCACACGCTGTGTAGGTCCATCCACGGTTGGCATTTGTTTCTGTAGCTTCTTTCATCTGTCACCTCTCTCCATTAGGAGAGGGCGTGCACATCAGCAAGCAGCTTAGACAGAGAAGAAAGACTAGAAGATCGTGGAGAAAATGGTTTACTGGGACCCCCCTGCATTAGGAAGGACCAAACTGAGCCCTCGCCCTCTGCTTTGGACAGTATGTGTATACAGCGCCAGGTTTAGCACTGGTGGCACTAGGTGCAATCTTTTTTTGGCACCTCCTATGCCCCTCATCCATAGCCCCTCTTTCACGTACATTTAATGTATTTTAAAGCGCTAGTAAAGGCTGGCTTTACTAATCCACTCGGCTATCCACATAGAATATAGATCTGTTATTCGCAGCAGGCCTTTTAACCCTCTGCGCTACTTTATGGTGAGTCAAAACTGTCACTAGATAATTCTCCGATTTTTCTCTCTAGCAGGAACATTAATCACAAGATTTATCTTGACATATTTATTGCTGCTTGGAAGCTGGATGCACTAGGAACTCTGCATCATGTGCTTTTAAATCGTAAGTTATTGCTAAACACAGACGAGGTCAGTGCTCTCCTTCCAGGTCAGCGCCCAGTGCGGCCGCACCGTTGTGTGTAGCTGATCGGAGCATTGAGCCTATAAAAGGGGGTGAAGCGAGGGATGTCACCAACCATGACTCGTATCTATGTTAAACTGATACTTTGGACGGCTGCTCCTGACGGTCTTGACTGGCATATGACGTAATGGTCTGGCCTCGTTTGCAGAGGGACTGACCTGACAGCGACTACCCCAAGTTATTGCTGCCCGCCTGGGCACCTGTACAAAAGTTTCTAAAAAGGTCTGCCCACCCCGACAGCACCAGTCCTTCAGTAAACGAGGCAAACGGCGCTGGAAGGAGAGACGGAGAGCGATTAGTATATTAAAATGCGCGGTGTGCAGTTTGCTGTCCCGGGAGAGGATTTACCACTGCATCTGAAATTAGAGCAGTCTAAATTGCTTAAGACGATTTTATAGATTTCTGTGCGTCGCGTTATTCGAGGAAAGGCAGTAATGCATGGCGGGCTGTTAATAATGCGCAGCCGAGCAGAGAACGGTGGGCCGCTGTTCCCCGGGGAAATAAAAACTCTAATATGATTTAAATGATTCGACCTTTGTATTTGTGTGCATCCGCGAGCTCCCCGTTCCTCTCACTTGACACCCCTCCCCCCCCCAAAAAAAAATCGTTCTTGATTTTTAATATAATTGGTCTGTAATAGAGATTTGATTGTGGCTTTGCCCAGATTGCGTTAAGAGCTGTTCTGTCACTGACAGTGTTTGAACATATGTTTGCTTACTCACATTCACGCATCTAGCCATTCTATTTTAGCAAAATGAACAAGGGCGCCTCTAGAAGTCATGTATACATTTGAAGCAGACTATAGATCCGAATACTAATCTCCTCTGTTGAAAGGACAGTGGTCTTCAGTGTCTGTCACTCCTGTTCTTCCATTAACACCACTTTTTTTTCTGCAGTCTCTCAGTTGGACACTGGCGCCTTTTTCTTCTGAGATCCTTCTGCTCCGACACCCTCCAACTGCAGATCTCACACCTCCTCTCTTTCCTCTTCAGCGCACCCTCTGTTCACTCTCTCCTGCACAGATTTCCTTGCATCTTCTTCCCCCGCACAACACACCCACTCATCTGTATGCCCTAAATTCTCTTTCACGTTCACCAGGTCAATATTTTGACCGATGTGTACCTCCTTCACACACTATCGCATATAATCTCGTTTAGAATTGCCCCCCTCACCAGTGCTCTGTGCACTCTGCTGAGAGGCCAAGGGCCGGGTGAGCATTTATTCTGAACCCCTTTATGATTCTATGATGGGCACTGTGAGAAATTCACACTGGCTTCGGCCTGAGCTCCACAGCTCTCAATACTTGCCTGTGATAAACACCAACCCACAACGTGCACAAGCATATAAAAGCCATTCTTTTCACAGTATATGCTTTACATGAGTAATATTTTGCATAAAAACAACTACAAAAACACATCCTGTAAAAAGCATTGGCAAAGACAATAGGTCTAGTTTATGCAAGAGCTATTGGCTTTGTTAATGTCTTTTAACCACATTGTACAGCAAAAACCCCAAGGGGTTGGGGTAGCAGTCCTCCACCCCAGATGGGTGAAAGTGGTTTTGGACACCAGGCAGACCAGATGGTCCTGGTCAACAGTGGTAGTATACTTCCAGCCCTGTATGTCCCAATAAAAGTCTGGGCTTCTATTTCAGCATGCAAAGAGCCGTTGACTAAAAAGCCAGGCCTGAATGTAGAACAAAGGGCACGGGGTCACTTGGTAACTAGGGAGACGATGCTCTCTTCTAGAGACCTGAACACAGCGTTGCAGAGGTGTCCCACATCTGGCCGCATGCCAGCCCCCTTTTGGCTGCCAAATATCTTTGTGCCATCCAGCCGTTGCCTTTCAGTCACCACTGCTTTGTGTGGAATGAGTTTTTGGTGTCCTTGCAATGTTAAAATCTAAACTACAAGTCCCAGCATTCAACGTGATGTTGGCTAAAAAGCCAAGATTGGTTGAAGATGTCACTTGACGTGGGCCATTTGCATCTCTGCCACTCTAGCCTGCTCACTTCTGGGTAGGCAGTTTGTACAGCAGGCAGCGATGTGGCTAATATTTCCCATGGTTTTAAACCGCTAAAAGAATGTTAAATGTATGTGTTGATGCAGTCGCTAATGTTCTGAAATTAATATGCTCATGGTCATTCGACCCATCCAAACTCACCCGAGAGAATTATTATTCATCCTCTGCTGAAAGTGAAGTGAGATGCATCTGTAGTCCTGTTTCTTTCCCAACTATATCATGCGTTTACTGTATGGAATGCCAATTAGACGCTATCCTGCTCTGACCTTGAGGCAGGTGTGGCTGAACACAGGTCAGACTTTGCACCAACATGCAGTATTTGTGTCACACATCAGAGCCAAGACCGACACAAGGCTGGTCCAGTGCAGTTCCCTCTGAAGCAGCCAGTTAGTCTCAAGTTTTGAAACTAATTTGCCCAGGTGCACTCTGGTACATGTAGTCTTCAAATGAGCATTTGCATTCTGTCATTATGCTCAATATAAATCCTACAGATGGGCAGCTCTGGGGAGATGTGCAATCAATGGGCCTTTATAACAAAGGAAACTAGTCCCACAGCAGCAGCAAGGCGACAGGTGGCAGAGACCGGGAGCAGTGTGAGGGCTTAGAGGAGCAGATGCGCTATCCTGGGGTGAAGTGAAAATGACAGTGGACGGGACTGATGTGCAAAACGAAGCATGGGACATGGGGGGTAAGCAACATCTCAAATTGTGAGAGGAGGGTGGGAGGGGTACAGGAAAAGCTGGAGGAGGGTGCGACGGAGCAATAACACCATGACAGCAAACAGAGGGTGGAATGGAAATCCCGCACACATGTACTCCTATGGAGTGCAGCAACAAAAAAAAAAAAGTACTCTGAAAACACGCAGCAAGTGGAAGGACACGGGCCTTGGACAGGAAACTGTACTCGGTCCATGCTCCAAGGAATTGACTGACAGAGGAAGGGAAAGCTCACCCAGAGACACGAACCAATTAGAAGAAAGAAAATGAGTGATCTTGAAGCCAACCAGTGGTGAGTAACGGGCCGGCTCCAACCCCCCGCCTTTTTGTTTTTTAAAAGGAAAATAGATATGCAAGGACAGCACATGTGTTGTCCAGTCAAGACCTACAAATTAAATTCTCCCCTAGGAATTCAACAGTAAGTAAAACGTGAAATGCAAACTAACATTGCTCTTCCCAGGCTGAGAGGCCAGTGTCTTTTTCTGTTGGCTGCAGCCGTCACCTGGTGTAGTGGAGGACAAGGGTAAGTTGGGAGTGCAGGACAATTACTGATGGGCCACCGGCCCTATCAGCACCACCCTTTACAGTGGCACCACTAGAAATAAAATATAATTTTCCTCTCCTCGTCCCTTGACGGAAGGCAGACCAAAGCAGAGGAAAAAAACAGTAAACAAGATTCAGTCCTGCTGGATGTCCAGGTGGTGGGAAGCAGTACAGTTGAAAGCTTTATCACTTCCCCAGCAGAGTGCTTTACCTCTTCCCAGTCTCCACCGTAGTCTGTCCACCATCTCCATGTAAAGGCATAAATCGTAGATCGGTGTGCTAATACGCTGCCACTGCCGACCACAGTATCACTCATTAATATGATACACGAGGAAACGTATCAGTTCGGACCCATCCCAATGTTTGCAGCTTCGACTCTGCATGGAGGCGAATGAGGTTCCTTTAGGTTGACTGACTTCAAGGCTAAACCCTGTTGCAAGACAATGTACTGCTGAAAAAACAGCCAGTGGCGGCCGACGCATGTAAACAGTGGTGAGACGGGAGGAGGCAGGGTGAGTGATGGGGGGCAGAGGGAGCACAGGAGGGGAGGAGCACGGGGGTCGGATCTCTGTGAACTGCAGCAAGTGGAATACGGGCAATCATTTGGGAGGCAGGAGGCAGGGATGGTTGGAGGTACTTGCTTTGCAGTTGCTGTAGTCCGCTGGTAGACTTTAGGTTGTGCCTTCAAATGAAAGACCCTCCACCCTAATAACTGACCAGTCCCTCCAGCATTGTTCAGGATTTCTCGATATCTATCTTCCATCACTGGGGTAAAAGCATCCTTGAAGGCGAAGGTGCTTCTAAATCCACAGAGGGGTGCTTCTGTTTCTTCCCGCTTCTGTGTTTAATAAATTTATCCTGTGGGTTCTTAGAAGTGGCTACCCAATGTAAGATTCAACAGATGTGAGCTAAAACACCGGCAGTTGGTTTTTGTTTACTTCGTTGAATAGTAAATGTCAAATCTTTGTTGTACATTTAGTCTCATCTATATAGTAGCCAAGGGTGTCTACCGACCCCCAACAAGGGTTGCTGTGGCAGGGTATCCGCTTGTGTCCAAAATGGCTGACCCCCTGATTAGAGCCCCTGTGGAATGATCCAGATAGAAAAAGGTGCCAGGCATAAACTCTGATCCATTATAAGGAAGCTTTCCAGACTCCCTCCTCCTGGAAGGTGGTGATGGTCGTATCTTGGAATGAAAAAGGGATAAATCTGTACCCAAGTTGTGAGTGGTTGATGGTAACTTTGGGGAGCATCTCGAGGTTGCCACACAATCCCACAGCAAGTGTAGTGTGGTCCATCGCATCTGAAATCTGAAACCACTCTTGAGGACTCTTGGAACGGATCTCTAACAATAAAGAAAACATTTATGAAGAAATGCATTCATGATGAAATGAACACATAATTACGAAAAGCTGCAGAATGGGCTCTAGCAGATAATAAAGTTTTGCTTTTGGGCATCTCTTGGTAAGCGTGTGATACATCTTACGATCTGCAACATCTTTCGTCCATCACCAATTGACCTGATGGTAGACGCTTGACATGATCTCTTCTAACAAAACAACCCACATTTCACCCACAGAGGCCATTAAACATACGAGCATAGGTATGAAATTGTAATAATGTAGTGTACTTACTACATTTATACTGGGCCTAAGCCATCACACAACACAGATCAAATTGAATTGCCTTTGGGCAAAGGAACTTTAGAAGCAATGTGGATAAATGTAAGGGTTGGTCTTATTTACTGCACGACTGGTGGTCATGCCGTGTACCATTCTGAGTGGCTCCTGTTTAGCCACGTTCGGAAGCGTTCAGGGTCACTTTTGAGCCCCTGACAGGCAAAATGGGTCATTCTCAGACACTTCACTATCTTGAAGTTGTTTTTTGTAAAGATGGTCACCTGGTAGGCATGACCGGAGTGCAACTGTGGTGTGAAGCAAAGTGCACGTGCAAAGCTTCCTTGACACGTGACTGACTCTGCAGACGTATTGGCGTCTAAAAACTTCTTCTGTGGCTCTAGGCTGATCTCTCCGGCTGCAGTCTACCATAGAGCACCTGCAACTTCACAACTTCTCGAGCCTTTCACCCCTTTTAGGCTAGGATGTGCTGCAGTTCATATTGTAAGTGACTTTGGGCCAGATGTACGACCCTTTTTTGCGCTCGCAAACGGGAAATCGACCCGTTTGCGACCGCAAAATAGGTCTGCCCTATTTACAAACCCTATTTTGCAAGTTGTTAACCTATTACCGACTTGCAAAATAGGGCTTGTGACTCGTTATTAGGAAGGGGCGTGCCAAGGGCGTCACTTCCTAACAGCGACTCGCACTTCAATGTAAGATTGTTTTGGGGGTGCAATTGCGGCCGCAAAACACTTGCAGTTTACCACCCATTTCAAATGGGTGGTAACTCACTTGCAAACGGGAAGGGGTCCCCAGGGGACCCTTCCCCTTTGTGTCTGACATTGAAAATATTTTTTTAAAGCAGGCAGTGATCCCACAGACCACTGCCTACTCTTAAAAAATTAAACAGTAACGTTTAATTTTTCTTTTTTAAATGCATCCCGTTTTCCTTTAAGGAAAACAGGCTGCATTTAAAAAAAAAAACTTTTAAAAAAACTGCTTTATTCAAAAAGCAGTCACAGACATGGTGGTCTGCTGACCCCAGCAGGCCCCCATCCCTGAGAGTGCTAGCCATTCCTAATGGGGTCGCAAATTACACCTGCCTCATGAATATTGAGGCAGGCAATTTGCGACCCCATTAGTAATCACAAACAGGGTCTGAGACACTGTTGTACATTTCTATTTGCGAGTCACAAATAGCGAGTCGCAAAACGACGCAATTTGCGACTCGCAAATTGCTAGGGTCGTACATCTGGCCCCTAATGAATGTCATGCTCAGAATTCCAGGTTGTTCAAACTGATGTTTCTTCGCCGTCTGAAGAATTTGTGCTTTGGATTTACGTGTTATTTGGCTGATGTAAGTTGGTTTTAGTCTCAGAAGCGTTACTAACATGTTCTTATTGCCTTTGTTCCCACAGATAAGCCCAGAGTGTTGCTGTCGGTATCCTACCCACAGGGGCTTACGAGAGAAGGGGAGTTCCTACAGCTGACGTGCACGGTGATGGGGAAGCCCACGTAAGTGTGTTGCTTCATTATAGAACAGCGCCAGGGGTTATGTGATGCTCGGAACACGAGGCGCTGTTCTGGACTGACTGATTCAGGCTTTGAAGTGACCAGACACTTCTGCAAACCCACTTCCTTTCCTCTTCGATTGTTTCCATAGTGTGGCATCCTGAGTGTTTGTCCTACGCTTCCCTCACCATTTTTTAACATATTTTCTTTAGGCCCTGTTTTTCAATTCAGTTCTCCTAATAACCCCTATATTCTACTCCTACAACTACCTCCATTACCCAACTATGACCTACATTCTCAACAGTAAGCTTTGCCTTTAGAGTTTGTATTGCATCCTGACCCAGCTTTTGCAGGATGAGTCGAGCAAGTATGTTTGCAATTTGTTGTCTAGGGGGTGGTGTTAAGTACATAACTCTGAGACCCTTGTCTCTGCCATCTAATTTCACCCTGACATGTAATTCTGGAAAGGGTACTACATCTCCTAGTGTCTCGGGTCGCTTGTAAACCGATTTGGAGCATTTGAAAGAAAACCCAGCTGCAGTGCTAATCTCTATAAAGAAAACAGGGCCGTTCCCTAATCAAGCATTTAACTTCTGAACTCAGAACAACAATTTGTTACACGTTTTATATAGTGCTTCTTGCTGCACCCCGATCATTTCAGTGTGCTGTAAATAACAGATGTACTATGACTCACCTGTAGTGCTCGGTTTACCAATCTGGGAATGGATCGAAGGCTGGTTTGGCCCTGAAGGGTATTGGGACGGGAATGTTGCCTGTATGGTGAAGCATGTGTGCACTCCTGCATGCTGTCTGCCACCCTGACTTTTTGTCCCTGCACACATGACAATACCGCATGCGCACTGTCCTCAGAATTTTGTAACCATTCTGAGATCCTGAGTTGTGATCTTTTTTCTGGAAGCATGCACCAAGCGTTCTATCTAATAGACATGAGGCTACTTGGTGATGTACATTAAGCAATGATGGCAGCATACTGTTCCTGCGCCGTAGTTTATGCCTGATTAGTCTGTGTTTTACCCATATTTGCACCATATGCCTATAGCCTATAACTGTGTGTAGTATGAGTACTGGTGTATATGTTAAAGTACTTCTTTGTTTTTATAAAAAGCACTGAGCAGGACAATATTTATTGTGCCTGCTTCTAGGACTGTTTGAGTCCTGATGCTCGACCATCTCCCTGAGACTCCTTGCAGTGCTCGCCCTCGCTGCCCTAAGAATCCACTGTGGATTGGGTGTACTTAAAGACTACTTTGCAGTTCAAAAGTAGACCAGAAAGAGCCAACAACCACACTTGTGACCCGGTAACTCCTGCCTCCCACTGAACTACGAAAAATATCTGAAATTGGGATTGAAACTTGTGACCTTCAGCATATTTCACTGGTGAATGTCCCCCCTTCACTTCTCATTGAATACACTCTCGTAGTCTCTCAAGCCAGTTCTGACATAGTATGCTGTTTATATCAGTCGGAGACTGCCCAGGGGTGGCTGTGACTAGAGGTCAGTAGTACACCCTGTTTTTCATTTGGGTCAAAGGCTCTTTAACTGCTCCATGTATGAAAACTAGCATTAAAAGGGGCATTCCTAGTACCTGTATGACCAAGAGCTGTGGCCACAAACTAACAGGGAGTTCCTTTGACAGTTGTTGCCTCTGCATGCTAAGCTTACTAAAGTTCAGGATTATGGTGAGATTTCAATCAGCTTTGAGTCATACATGTGCACCATTCCTTCAAACATGGACTGTATTGCAGATGCCTGTGGTGGGCACAAGATGGCAGGGCCTCCAACCAGGTCGCAACTTGGCACCAAAGTGCATCCACCTCACAAGTGCTCCCTACCATAGGCAAGGACCCTGGTTGGCTTTGTGGGTGAGGACATTTGGATTGCTGAGAACTTGGAAATCCTTGAGGGAGCCTTTACCACTAATACATGCACTGGCCATATGGCCAAGTAGTGCTGTCTTGACCCTTACTTGGCAGTGCTGAAAGGGGTGGAACACTGTGTGTGAGATAGTGAGGATCTGCATCCAAACTCCTGGCTCAAGCAGGATTAGATGGAAGACATCCTTGTCTCCCCCTCCTGGGGACAATACAGTTGCTGTGCCTGTGCACCTGATTGCTCATGCTCTCTTCTGTGAGATTGAAGCCTGCTGATGGGGAGAGCAGGTCTGGAGGAAGCCTTAGACTCGGAGTTGAGGCAACTTACTTTGTGTCATCCGCTATTAGATCCTCGCCCAGAACATTAAAGGAGATGAGGGGAGCATACACTGGTACACAAGCCTCACAAGAGGTGGGGTCTTCTCTCAGAAGAACGAAACTGCAGAAGCATGAGCCCTTGACATAAAACAGCAGAGAGAGCATCTCAAAAGTGGACCCCTGATCTCACTCCTACAGAGACTGCAGGATCTGCATCATCAGCCCCTTCTGTTACTGGCGCTCCTTCCCTCTTCCATGAGACAGTATGTACCTTAGGGGAGACTGGCTGAGGGTACCAGGGACCCTATCAGTGGAAGGGCCTAAGGGGTGGGGCTGGCACTGGAGGATTGTCTCCAGAAAGAGCTCCGCTGGTGCAGAGTATGACCATCAATGCAGTTCACCCAGAGGCTGTTGTGATGTGGTTAGGATTTACCAACCTCCTGATCTTATAAGGATTGCAGGTCATACAAGGGTGATCTTACATAAAAGACTGAAGGATGAGTGATCTGATGCCTGAAGTGGAAGCTGCTGATTTCCAGCTTCATGTGCCAGTTCATCCTGTTGGTTAGACGTCTGTTCTCCTCGAAACTCCTGGATACATAGAATGGTGGACTGTGAGAATGTCTCCATATGGGAGCCCGCCCAGTAATGTATGTTGGCTTCAGTGCTTGCCCAGATAAAGACTAAATATCTTTGAGTCGATTTGTAAGTCCATCTGGCGTGTCATAGACTCTTCCTTCCAGATCAAGGAGTTCCACAAACGCAGCCTCCAGCCAGACGTGGTGCACAAGCAGGTGTGTCCATAGTGGTTAAGATCCCAGTAATGAAGACCTGTTAATGACAAATAACATGTCCATCACCAGAATTAGCATTTTTGTTTTGCATCTAGACGCAGAATGGCTTCTCTCTCCTACGTTAGCACTTGCCCCCCTTCTCAGTTGCAATGTTGAGGTTTGCATGCTGCTAAGTCTTCGGCTTGTCTGTTCTGCCCGCAGGGTCCTTTGACATCTCCTTTTCTCTCATCTTTGAGATGTGCTGCGAGGCGCCTAAGAAGCAATTGGCCTGAGGTACCAGATCTGCTGGCCTACTTTGTACCCACCAAAGCTTACCTTCCAACTTCCTTGTATTTAACTTGCGAGCTATGGACTTTTGGGCAAAAACTGCTGGTGTTGACTCAGTCTCACACTGGGTGTAATACTTCCTTTGCTAGAGAGATTCTACCTGCTTTGTAAATGCCTGCATGCTCTATGCAGGAGAGTTTATAGGATTAGAAACAGTAGAAAAGGTGTTGTTTAATCCTATTGGATGGAAGCATCCTTAGGGGAAGAGGTGCTGGTTGATTGACAGTAGGACATGGATGCTCTCTGAATGTCCCTAAAGCCACGTGTAAGGCTGGTGGTGATATGCATCGCATATAGACGCGTGTTTCATGAACACGCCCCTCTTGCAGGCCCAGATGAAGGCCTTGCAGCTCGCGCCATATGGCGGGCCGCAGACCGCGGGATTCCAGGGGAGACGTTCTGAGCCGCCCTCTTGCAGCTCCTTCGCCTCCCTCTCTGCCGCGGCCTCCGGGTTCACAATTAAAATCCTAAAACGTGGAAAATAAACATTTCGCATTGTGTGTTAACAAGACCTCGCAGTGGGTCTGCAGAGGCGCGCGCGCGTTGCGTGGACTCCCGAGCCCCTGCTTCAAAGGCAGGCGACCCCGCCTCGGATTCACCTTCCGCGCGGCTTCCTCCCCGGCGCAGTCCATTTATCACGCGCGCCCAGCAGCACGGCTTTGTTCCCCCATTCCTCTCCCCTAAATTAATGAGGTGGCTAACTGTGGGTGAGCACCGACCTGCCCGCACCGGTGTGAAACTGCACAGCGGGGCAGAAAAATTAATCAGACGGGTTTTTAGCAGTGTTTGTATGGGCCGTCACGGTAAATAATGAGGATGCGCGGTTTGCCGTGCGCACCGGAGGCTGCAAAAAGGCGCAGCAGGACTCTTGTTTATTCCATATTTTCGACACCAAATGAAAGCCATTAATGAGCATTGCTCCAGTGACCAGGGTCTCTTGAATGTTCTTGAGGTCGGTCAGTGGAAATATGTGAAAAGGGTTATGCTATGTTCCTCACGTTTGTATAAGGCCTGCAACCATTGTTATGGCGGCCCTGCACCTGGTCCTTTCATTGCTATCACACGGCTGTCTGATTGCTGGAGTTTAGTTAGCAGAGTTGGATTGGATATGATGGACCAGCATGGATTAAGATGATACCAATGAGGACTGGGAGGGGGATCGACCAAGAAGATCTAGACTGGGGGGGGGTAATTGCTAAAGCAACTGGAGCACTTGGTTGGAACAATAGAACACAATGCACTTTTTTTGCATGGGGCACTTTGGTCTTTTACATGGTTACTGAGGGGTCCATGAATTTTATTATTAGGTGCCGTGATGTACTGATTTTAATTAATTGAATATCAATACGATTGTAAAATTCTAGTAGAGTTCATGCAATGTTTCACTTCTAAGTTTGTGTCGGTTAATGTAAAGGGACAATTAGTTAATTGTTGCAAGATTACTATAATGTGTATGGATTGGGGCACTATCATTTTTTCTTCAGATTTAGTGTTTGGTTGTCCTTTGCTCAGCTGGTGTAATGTGCTTTCTTTATATGAATAGAAATCTAAGTAGGTGATTGTCATGCACTGTACTGCACTTGACAGTGTAGTATTTTTATGCGTGTTTTATTGAAATAGATGCAGTGTTTATAATTGTGTGGTGCTTGACAGTTTTGTTTATTTGGCAGCTCTTTACCAACTACGTGTTATTGGTTCCATGTTGTGCACATGAGCGTGTAAGGGTTCTGTGTAGCATACTTTGTCTGAGGATGACCATTTGTAGGTGTCTGGAACGATGGAGCATGATGGTAGAATTTAGCAGAGTATCTTCTGATTATCCAATGCAGTGCAGATTGTTGGGGTGTTGAAATTCTTTTCACTGTTTGTGATGAGAGCTGCCCAGATTTACAGACGGAGTATGTGTGGTGATTCTCTCCTTTGGGTGCTAGTACCATCCCACAAAACACCTATTCTCGCAATCTGAGCTTCTGCATAGGCATGTGCGATGTGAAGCATGACCTCCGAAGGGTAAATTAATCTGCTTTGTAGAAGAGGAACCAGTTCAGCGCGGCAGGCAACTAAAGTGCAAACTTGTGGTTATAGAATGATAACCTTCCTAGAATAGGAAGACCAATTTGTATGAATGGTGTTGAATTACATTGTTTTAATTGAACAGGTGCAGTGTGGGTGACAGTTTTTTGGAGTGGCCCACCCATCGTTTGATTAGTTGGAAAGTGATTTAAAGACAAAGATCATAGTGACATATGAGGCTGACCTATAAATATAAACGATGTCCCAAAAAGAAGACTGCTCCATTGTCAGACCTGTACTGATGAGATTTTACCAGCTACTAAAAGGCAACAAAATATTGGTTAGTTTGGCATTCTAGAGCAATAAAGTTCTGCACACAATTGTTGCTGGTTTGTTGAGTCTCCAGGAATGGGAATCCGTGCTAGATGTTCATAACCACATACTCATTATTGTTTGGTCGTTTAGTCTCACCTTTGGTAGAGTAATGTAGGGCATCAGTTGAGTATCTACATATGCTTGCAGTTGAATTATAGGTTAGACAATTCACAACCACTCTTCAGTCAGCAATCGCAGTTGTCAGTCATGTGAAGACTCAAAGATTCTGCCCTTATGAAAACAGCCAATACTTGATATGTATTGCTACCAGTGACATGGGCTTACCACAGATTAGAGGTAGGCATGTCCCTTTGTTCCAAAAAGGATCCAAGCTGCATGTGGCTGTTGCCTCTCACTCGCTAACCTCAACCACCACCACTCTAGAAGAAGAAATTCTGCCCTACATCATATTTGGTTTACAGATGAGGTGATAGGGAAGCCCCAGAAGAGGGGTGTGAAAGTGCTAAGAGGAGGATGCTAATGATTTCTCCAAGCACTTTCACAGCACTCTGCAGGATCTTGATGGCCATCCCATCTGAAATGTCACCTGCAACCCAGGGGGTAATGAAATATTCAAAGAGCCTCCACGGTGGGCTTTGCATGTACATCTGCTGGCAGCAGAGCTTTTCACTCAACTTGTGTTATGGGAGCTCAATGGGCTCTCACTGACCTTTTTTTTTTTTTTTTTGGTTAATGTGTTAAATTGCCTTTAGTGAAGTTGTTGCGCCTCTCTGGAATCGTTCTTTTTTGTTAAGTCAGGGATCGCAGTGATAGTGGTTTTCTTTCCCTTAAGTTTATATTTTTTTATTGAAAGATTTATTTCAACTTGATTAAACAGTTAAATATGTATTTAACCCAGTGTATGCTGTGGGTCATCGAAGAATTAAAGACGATCGATTAACCTTTGATGCAAAATTGGCAAGTGAAAGATACCATTCTATTGGCTGATTTGCACAACTTGAAACCCCTAAACATGGGTTAATTTCCGGTTTCCCTGCTTGACCGCATTGTCTATCCTATGCAATTACCTGATTCAACTTTACCACCTTTCCTTCGTCACATTTGAGAGAACCTTGAAATTCAGGACTGCACTATACCAAAACCTCTCTTGCACATGGTTTAATAGGCTATAATGCAGCTCCATCTGTAATGGCACCCTAGGCTGCAGATGGCAACAGAATTGCTTAACTAATGGCATTGTCGTCTTGGCGGCTGGAAGGCATGAATGTTTTAGTCCATATATAGAAACTAGTGCTTCTAAAATCAGTGCAGTGATGCAATCTAAGGTCCTACAGTGTAACGCTTTTGCATGTTTAGGAAATGCACTGTTTTGAATTTTGAAGCGTATCATCTCACATGAAGTTTGTGCCACATATGTTCATGACTGTGCCCGTGTTGGTCCTTGGAGCCAAGTAAGTCCCCTGGCTCGGCTCTTTGTTAATCTGCTGGCTTGTGCACCTCCAGTACAAATACAAATGTGCACCAACTCGTGGACAAGCATACCAATCGGGAGATGAAGAAGCAACGAGATGTAATCCCTGGGTCGAAGTCCTCTGATGCAAAGAGCGCTGCCCTCCTTTTCACCAATAAGCTTAGCTACCTTGTCCCCTCCTCCCCCCACCCCGCCGGAAAGATCTATTTCTACGGTTTTTTTGGGACCCATTTCTAAAAATGTGTTTAGCGTCATTCGGTCTTCAGTTAGCAAAAAATGATTAATAAAATCCAAAAGTTATTAAGTGGAGACCCCCAAAATACGTGACTGTCCGGCTGTGTAGACTCCGAACCGATGGCTGTACACGCGTCTTCTCTCCACACACAGCTGAACTGCCTGGTCCCTTGCCAGGGTGCTGAAATCCCGCCTGCTCCTGTCCGAGGCCGCATGATACCGCCCGCACATCTGCCTGGTGCTGCTCAGTCCCCTCGCCATGGTGCTGAAAGGCAGGCAGCTGCTGCCCCAGATACAGTGTGAGCGATAATGCACGCGCAGCTGCCGGGCGCTCTGCAGCTCCCCCTCCATGGTGCTGAAAGGCCGCGAGCCGCTG
Source organism: Calotriton arnoldi (assembly GCA_963921515.1). NCBI lineage: Eukaryota > Metazoa > Chordata > Amphibia > Caudata > Salamandridae > Calotriton > Calotriton arnoldi. Next base: position 477,761 of record CAWUFW010008748.1, on the reverse strand, counting down.
CTCCAGGCCTCGCGTGGTTATGACGCACTCGCGCTACCCGGAACTGTATGCATGTCGCTACTGGGCATCCAGTGGCTAACAATGGGCCATGTTGTAGCTGCAATACATTTTCATGTCGCATTGTCCTCTCTACCAATATTTCTAGTTTGGCTTAGGTTTGTTTCTAAACACCACTGCTGTATGGTTAACCACATGTAGAAATCATCATCATTCCGGTTGAGGGACAGTTTGAACGCAAAGGGTACCAGTTCCGGTGCATAGAAGAAATCTGAGGTGATGTGAAGGGAATGGGGTGATAGGCTATTGAGCAATTTTACAAGTGTCACCTGCTAACTTTGCACCTACTTTATAACAGCGCATGAAGTAATGACCTTATGGTAATGCGGTCTTTCTCGTTCTCCTTATTTCACCTCGTTTTCCTGTATTCATTTTATTCTTTAACTTCTGTTTTATTTTCCATTCTGGGCTTTTTACCCACTACTTTAATGCCATGTTCTGTTTGTTTTCCTATACTGTACTTTCGCTCTACCTTTTATTGTAATTTTTTATGCCTCATTATTTATTATCCGTCCCTGGTTCTGCTTTTATTTCTTCGGCCTTCCGCCCCACCCCGGGTTGCTGGCCCACAGTATTTCTGTCACAACAAACGTGTTCTCCTTTCTCTCCCCCATCCTCAGGCCTGAGAAGATCCGATGGCTGCGGCTGGAGGACAGCCTTCCGGAGAACGCCATCCTGTCGGGAGCCAACCTCCTGATTAATAACCTCAGCAAAACCGACAACGGAACGTACCGCTGCGAAGCCTCCAACTCGGTGGGGACGTCGTGGGCGGACTATGTGCTGTATGTGTACGGTACGTGCTGTAGGGTACTGTACTGATGATGTGCATCTGCGTCTCGTGGTGGAGACCAGGAGCTGGTGCAAGTAACCATTGTGTGCGACGTGTGGGGGTTTTGAGTAAAAAATGGCGAATGTTATGGGGAAATCTTTTTTCACTGGTCTTCCCAAAGCTTTTCTCTCTTAATAACATTAGGAACTCATCTGTCACAATGAAGTACTGTATATTTGGATGACCGTTTACAGACCACTGCGAGATTACACTGTTATGTTACAAAAATAAATACTCAGTGGCGTCCGACACAAACGAGGTGGTGGTAGGGCGGGTGGAGGGAGCCCGGGAGGGGGCTGGGGGAGGGGAGCATGGGGGGGGGGGGGGGAAACCACTTACTTGAAGCTGCCTCGCTCCTCGCTGTTAACCTTCTTCCTGGTCCCAGCAGACACTGGGACAGCATCACACTCCCTGTGCAATCCCTGCGCTGCTCTCATGCTATGGGAGCAGCATGGCGATTGACCTGAATGGGCTGGTTCGATGCTCCGCTCAGGCACAGGGAGATGGCCGGCCAAACAGACATGCGCACTTAGAAGTGCACTCCACTCCTCCCTCCCATGGCCCAGCCCCGCCTCTCCCTACTTACACTGCCTCAGCCAGCAGATGAAAAATAAAACAATAATATTTTATTTTTCAGCTGCTGGCTCTGAGCCAGTGGGGCGAAGCTCCTCCGCCATTGCAGAGGAGCCACCGCTGGAAACACTGCATGATGTTTTCCGTATTCAAACGAGTGATCACTGTGCCACTGAAACCAAGCTGCAATTTGTTGAAGAGGCCTAAAGGCCAAAACCGGTCCTAGGTTGCTTTTGTTCCAATTCAGAGGACCAAGCTTGGCAGTTCTTGACAAACTTCCTATTTGAGCAGCACACAGCTTGTTTGCATATGGCTGAGGTGACGTGTGGTTAAAAAAAGATGGATTAATTTGCTGCCCAGTATTTTCTTGGGGCTGAGCTTAAATTCGATCATTTAATCCATTTCTTTTTTTTGTATTTGGAAGGGTTTTGTAGCATGTGATGGGTTTAAGCTTGAGACAACATGTGACTTCTTTGAGCTTGTGTGGTGTGTTTATCATTTGAACACTAAGGTGTGTATGCAACGGGACTCCTGGTGGAGTGACTTAAGGGGTGACAGCGAGTGACTGCTGGGACTATTGTGTGACATGAGGGTCAAGTTGAGGGTTTAGACAACATGACAGTTGGAAGTCTGTGGCCCATGGTTGCTGGAGGTGTGTGTGGCCCATGGCGGCTGGGTGTCCTTATGGTATGTGACAGCTGAGGTTTTGTGCTCTGTGGCTTATGGTGGCTGGAGGTCTGTTTGGCCCATAGTAGCTCGACGTCTGTGTGACGGCTGTGGTTTCGTGCTGGTGTTGTAGTGCTGGTGGAGCTGGGGAGGTGTTCATAGCCGTCCACTTGGGATCTGTGTGCAGGTAATGTGTGTAGGTGAAAGCGCACACAGGCAGTTTGCCGTGGGTGTCTGCTCAGGTCTCTGTTGGGCTAAGAACAGGGTCTCTGTGTACACCAAAGTTTGTGTATACAGTGGCTACACAGTCGGTTATGTACACTATGGCCTGAGCTTGTAAAAACTGTGCCCTGCTGACAGAAGAGAAATTGTAGGACAAAGGTCTGCTCCACTAAACAACCTCTGCCCCAGTTCTTAATTTGAGCCGGTGGTTTCCGGTGCTTGCCACCGGCACTTAATTGTCAGCACCTGTGCTTGTGGCAGTCTGCCACAAGGTGACGCTGTCTGGCTCATTTAGAGATGACCACAACAACAGTTAATTATTAATTAAATATACATTAAAAGCGAGTATTACCTGCAGCCCAAGACCTTCTTATAGCTTTGGGGGCCTGGAATAGTCCGAATTGTCACACTTGTAGGTGTGTGATGGTTAGTAGTTGTGTTGTTACTATCATTGGGAGCATGGCCGGAGCAATGTTTGGTGCAAGCCACAATGGCCTCCTGATGAGAGCCCTGGCACTTATGTTTTTTTTAATTTTAATTAAGCACTGTCTGCCCACGGGGTAGTGCAAACTCTCAAGATGACTAGTGAGTCAATGCACCTGCTGCAGTGGTGTGCATGACCTGCAAGCACACTCCCACAGGGCTAATCTAACCTCGTATTACTTCCAGGTCGATAATAACGCAGCCATTGGGTTGGGCAGTCAGACCCCCTGCTACACACAGCGTCATCAAACAATGTTGTTTTTCATACATCACGCGGAAGGAGTTATGTGAGATGATCACGTGTGTTTCTTACTGAAGGGAAAAGAAACAGATTTGCTGTCGGCCTGCGAGTCTAAAAACGGAACAGATCCATCAATTTGAGCATGACATTTGCCTTGTAAAGATTATTTTTAAGGCAGCCCTATTCTGCGGCGTGTTCCAGCTCCTGCGCACATTTCTTTCCTCTCTCTGCCCATCCAGCTCTCCGCGGGGGACGCAGGCCCCATCTCCGGGCCCCCTCGGTGCTTTTAATCATGTCTGACATAATTGCTTCACGGAAATGGACCAGCGCTATCTCGTGTTCTCCCGGGTCCCTGTTGGCGGGCGGAGTCCCGGGGTTGGGGGCGGCCAAGCGGTGCACATAGTGCACTGGTAACCTTTTCTATGTTAATTTAAAAGCCCACTGTTGTCTGCAGAAATCCAAATATGTGCCAGAAGGAGATGAATGTGCTGCGTGTTCAGCTTGTCCCTCACAACCGAGCATGGTTCGTCTGCTGCCTCCGCCTCCTCCCAGCTTTACATGGGCGTAGGGATGGTACTTTGCAGGATTGGATTGGGATTGGAAATCGGCCCGGGCACGCTAAAAAAAAAAAAAAAAAAAAAAAAGTGGCTCACATTTGCATATTTCCTTTACGCAAAACACTGCTTTGGCGAAGTTACATAAACACCTGAAAACAAGTGAAGCCACTTCTGCTCAGGCTCCCTGCCCCGCTCAGTATGCACACATTAATTGGCCGGGCCAGCGAGAGAAAGGGAGTGACACTTATGCCCCTTGATAAAAGGGAGGTAATGGATGCCCATCTGCCTCCAGAAAGGCCCCTCTGGCACCCACTGGGCCGCTGGCGGCATCGGAACACACCAGACACAGCCCAAATCGGCCCCCTGGCTGCCAAAAAAGCAGCCCACAGCAGGAACTTCCACACCGGCCCCTTGGCCATTGCCCGAGTGCCTGCCTTACCAATCCGACCCTGGTACTGTGATATCTCCTACCCAAATCTGCACCATCTCGACTGGTGCATGTCTTCTGCTCTACACATCCTAAACCGGCTGCCCATCTTTGGTAGCTGCTTCAGTGGCATAAAGCAAAATGATGGATGGGCCCACCCCCAGCAGAAAGTGATGAGGGGCTGTCTCGCAGGTTTAAGTGGCCTTGGGTTGAATGGGGGTGGGAGGGACCCCTGAGGGCTGCCCCACCCTGCACTACAGGAGCTTATCTCCTCCTTTAGGTACCCTGAAGAGTTTGGTTCCCCCCCCCAATATTACTTTTCTGTATCTCCTCCGCTTCTTTTAGGTATTCTGCCCTTTCATCGTGCCAAGTCTGTCATTCTGCTCACTCTCCTTTGTTTGTCTTCTAAAGCACCCATCCCCAGATCTAATCTGATGCAGTCCCACTATAAGACTGATCGCCTGCACCCCTGCCTCAGTAGATGTCCACTATCCCCTGTGCTGATTGTCTCAAGATGCCACCATTCCAAGGCTGCCAATCTGTGACATCTTAGTTTGTCCCAAGGCTCATTCTCGATCGCCCTCCTAAGACTAGTTGCCTGCACATCATTCCAGTAGGTTCTGCACTGCCACTCCCTCAACTGAAGACTTTCTACTGATTCCCAGGGCTATCATGGTGGGATGATGTGGTCTCATTCAGTCTTTCCTGCTTTCTCTACCAGATGGAAGTCTTATAATGGGTTGGTTGGGAACTCACTAAAGTTATACCGCCTTACACCCTTAGGCTTTTGTAGTATTACTACTGTTTCAAGCGTCCTGGACTTAAACAGAAGCTTATTTGTGACAACCCTTAGTAAATGCCATGCCTAAATTAGCCATGTTTAAGCCACATTACGTTAGTGCCCGGTGAACGGCTAGACTTCCTTAAACTGTTACACACTAGTTTTGACCATGGGCAACTCAACGCTTGGGTCGAGAGTTGCACAAGATTGACTCTACTTCAGTGGTGCCTCAATCATCACCATATATGGGCTTCAGTTGCTAGAGGAGCATGGCTACAGCAACCAAATACTTTAAAGCTCACTTCTATATGAGTGATTCATTTCTTCTTAATTGAGCAGTTGTCTTTGTTTGCTCCAGTGCACTTCAGTGGTGCCTCACTTATAGCATTTCTTTGACTTCAGAGGAGTTTTTACTCATCAGGACTTAATAGACTTCCTGGGAATGGCACATTTCGATCCTTTTTTTTCCTGGATGTCTGTGTGGTAGCTTCATTAGATGGCCAGACACAACTATAGTCAATGCCTCACATACACATACCGCAAATATTCATAACCTCACTGGCCTCAATAGAACCTTTATTCACCAGTATCGATATCCTCGTCTTAAGAGGTTCATTGCACCCCCCCCACTGAATTTAGTGGCACTTTCCACATTCCCATCTTGTAATCCAATTCTGATTTCATCTGATTCTTCCTCATGTCTCTGTGCCTTCAAAGACTTCAGTGGATGGTCTTGGATGGGTATGTGATGGGTATGTTATGGCCGATAAACATCTATGTCCCATCTCGTAATAGCCTCATTCACCCACCATAAATGTCCGTTATCTCACTCATGGTGCTGATGTCTATAGACTTCCTGAAAGTATGCATCTTGTTGAGTCTCCCAGTTAATTGTAAGGTAGTTTTGTTCAATTTAGACTTAATTCCTTAAGTCTGTTTTTTTTAGTTAAAACCTCATGGGTCACGTAGTACTGGATTAAAAAATCCCAAATGTGAATAACTCTATCTTGATTTTTAATCTATCTATATAAAAATTAATATATCGACAAAAAGACAAAGCGTGTAATTCAGTCAGGGCTGTCCATAGTGGTATAAAATTCAAGGTGCCCGATAATTGCTCAGTCCGAGTAACCCCATGTCACAATTATTCGCTATCTTAGAACTGACAGATTTCCAATATTTTAGGCTCCAATGAATGTCAGTGCCTTGATTTAAATGTGTGCATTTCAATACCTTTATCTTATGCTTTAAAAATTACTTTAATACAAAAATGTATCTTGAGTAGTAAATCAGCATTCCTGCATTTAGTGTCCCTATTGGAAGTTGCCCGGCAACTGTTCCTTTCTGGGTCAATGTTTTTTGATGTAGATTCATCATTCTGCAATGTTGGTTTGATTTTTATTTCCCATAATTGTATTTTTCATTTCCTGCATTGAATTCTGTATCTAAAAGTATCTGATTTACGATGTAATGAACTTTTTTTGGTAACTGATGGTTCCGTTTCGCACCTGCTATTGTGGCAGTGGGAATTTTGTTTTTAACTTCGTGCTAAATTTACTCACTTTTTGTATGCAATTACATTTGTTTGCTGTGATTGGGTGCTTCGATTCTTAATCTTTGAGCATTGCCTGTAGATCTTAATTGTTCTCACTTTGTTCCACTACTGAGTGGTGTGTGCATTGTGGTGAGCGGTACGTGGTAAGTAGAGATATTCTTAAGTAACTGCGGATTTGTTTGCATGTTCGTTATAAATCCTTTTGTATTTATGATGCTAGTTTGAAGTATAATTATTTCTTTGTCATTGTGCCGCTGTAACATGGAGTGTGGTTGAATGCAGACTTTGAGATATTGAATCTTTTGGCTGGGTGCAGTGTCTCCCCAAGGATTGCACAACCCTGTGCCTGCTGTGATCCAGAGACCTCCTCTGAGGCTTGTTTTTGCCTCAGCCTCCTGAGTGTTTTGCGACAACGCACATCTGAAATGGCCTCCTGAGCTCCAGCCTCCAGTGAACTCATTGGCTTTTTTGAACCCATGATTCGGTTGGAACCCCCTTTTCCTGCCTAGAACAGCCCCATCTCTATGCTCAGCCTCCTTCCTGTCCATGGGTTGGCCCTGTACGTTCACAGAATAAGTGCCAGGTTCTTCTGGTTTTCTATTTCTTGTTTGCAACATTGTTGCGGTTCCCTCTGGTCTTTCCAATCAAAAGGCCCAAAAGATTTTAACTGTCCCCTCTCAATGCCATGGAAAGTTAAATGACTCATTTAAAAAGTCTGACATAAATGGCGGTTTCACCACCAAGCCACGTTTTGCCTTTTTTTCAAATAACTACCATGGCCAGCCCCAGGGCATCATGGAATGTATCCGTCCCACTATGGGCAGAGGTGGGTCATGCTTCTCATGAAAGGGCCAACTTGCAGCAAGGCTTGTCTACCTCACCTTCTTTACCAAAAGACTCATCCGGTTGGAAGATAAGCCATGTATTAATTTAAGGTACATTTTTAAGGCAATGAAAAAACAGTGTTGCCAAATTGCACTGTCAGACACAGCTTGCAAACTGGCTTGTGGTAGAATGCCATGTTGCAGGTGCATGAGTATCTCCTGTTGGACCTATAGGTGGCAGTTATTAGTCACAGCGCCTAGAGGTGAGAGAGCTGTTAGTATCACATAGTAACAGGTGAGAGAGTTGATTCTTGCCTGGGTGAATATGGATCCCTGAATGCACGAGAAGCATCTGACCCCTAGGCTGAATACGCTTGATGCTGGTGGTTTGGCTGCATATGAGAGAGTATCTGTTGGATGTCATTCTGAGTTTGAGGTCAGCGACGGCACCAGAAGCTTGGTTTTCAGCAGTGCCAAGATGCATTCCTCTGTAAAAGACATTGGCCTAGGTGCTGGGTAGTGTTTTGGGGTTACGTGGGCTCCCCCTCCACCCCTAGGTGGCTGGGTAAGGCTCCTAGTCTTAGAGCTTGACATGAGGATACTAGAATTTTCTGACCAATGGCGTAAGACCTCTGTGTCTACTCTGCTTCCGCCAGTTAGGAGTGGACAGAGGTGGATCTTTGGCTATGTGCACCCCTTTAGCTAAGAGTCTTGGGCCCTCCTAGTCAGCATTGAGTCCGTCCCATTCCTACTATGAAGCCAATGTCTGTATTTATAATCCCTTGAGTTGTATTCCAAGTAAATACTAGGTATCTGGCATTGATTTAATCTACCTGGAATGGATTCTATAAAGTAAAATATAATGTGAGTTTTCCTATCTCGGCCTTGAATAAACAACCTTTGCATTTCACGGGGAGGCTGTTAATTAAAGAAGCAATTGATCAGAGCACAAGTAGAGGTACTAGTGAGTACATGTCTTTAGCAGTCATACAGCTACCAGAAAGGGCTACACCACTGGGTTGGCCTGTATAACCAGCAAGGCATTTCCCAAGAGTTCGGAGGCCTTGAGGCTTGTCTCCCCCCTCCCCCCCCCCAACGGATAGCAACGTTCAAACCATGTAATGCCCCTCCCCCCACGGGTTCCTGTTTTCTGCCTTAGACTAAAGATCCAATGAAGGAATGGTTTTGAACTTAGAAAGTTAGCAACATATGATTCTACTGTGTGGACCTACTTTATCCAGTGTAGTCCTATATTTGCAAAACCCATTCCTCTAATGGACTCCAATAGAGAATTGATCTTAGCAATAGCATTACATGGGGGTCTCAAGGGACCAGCCTGCAGAAGAGGCTGCAAGTGGCGATCAGGAGTATTGGGTTCTGCAGGAGCCTGATTACCCAGGGCAGGAAGGTCGGAAGATGCAGATTGGCTGGACAACCCTATGAAGTCCCATTAACCTTAATCCTGCCCCCTAGAAAAGAACTGGAACAACCTATCTGAATGAACTGGGTTGTGGGGGGGAGGGGCGTAGAGGGGTCTGATTACATAGACCAGGGGTAGTTATGAGACTGCCGACAACATCAAACCACGAGCTCCACATGAGTCGGTTTCGAAGGAGCCATGAAGGTCATCGGACCCTTTAAAAATGTGTGTGGTCATAGGGCGCTCGAGCTGAAATGAGCCTCATGAGCCACAGGATGATTGGGGCCAATGCAGACATTACAGATGTCTTGTATCACAGGAGATGTGGGATCACCTCAGGATCACATGAAGTTTGGGGTCCACAGTGTCGGTGGCTACAGGAGTCTTTCAATTACCAGAAGTTTGAGATCACAGGAAACTTGGGTCTCTGAAGAATTTTGCTCACCAGTGAGTCAGTGGCTGAAAGGGACATTGGTGGACCCTTAAAGTTAAGGTCAAAGGAGGTTTAAGGCTACAAGAGTTCTTAGTCTCATGAGGTGTGGAAGATATGCAAAGGTGCTTTGTCTGTTCACTGGAGGCTCTGGACAGAGCAGGGTTCAAAAGCCTAATTGTGGGTGTGTCCCCACCTGAGTAGAAGAGATGAGTAAGTAAAAAAACTGGTTGATATGGGTGCCATTTGTTTGCATTTTTAAATGTCTCTCTGAGATTAAATGTGACATTGTCTGGTGTAGTGTCTGTCTGGTGGCACCCAGACTCCTGGTTTCTTTTGGACACTTGTGTAATCTGCAGCCCCTCTGGCCAAATATAGGAATCGTCTTCTGTATGTTGGGGCCCATCCCGGGTTCAATGGCAGCCATTATTGGTAAATCTTTGCACAATGTTACCCAATCTGGACCAGTTGTAGACATCAATAGGATGGAGTCTCCCCCCCTCCATCTTCGCCACCCCGCTTATTACTAGCTACGGCATAATTGCAGGCATTCTGGGCATATTGTGACCATCAGTGGCATTATGGAGTGCATCAAAGGCATAATACTGTCTCAGGCACGATAGCGTTTATTGCTGTAATATTTTGGGAACTCCTGGCATTACCGAACCCCCATCCCCTGCACAATTCAGGTCTTTGTGGCTTATTGATGCTCTTTATGGCATGATAGTGGCTACTAGTGAAACAAGGAAGATTAAGGTGTAATGATAGTAGTTCTTGGCAACTTCTGGGTATTTTTGGCATTAATGTGCCCGGCTGCAGCCGTTTATGGCATATTAGTAACATCATTGCCATTATGGAGCCTGCCCATGCTATAATACTGGCAGTGGTTGAATGGTAGACATGTTTGACATATTGTATGCATCCTTCCTTGATGGTGCCCATCCCGGGTAATTCTTTGAATACTGTGGGCTTCCTCGGTGTCATGGAGCTGCCCCAGACCTAATGGTGCCCATGCTTTGGATATTGGGGCAATCCAGCATGTGACAGTGATCCCTGGGAATGCACTGAAGAATAGTTTAGTAGGTGACCCTAGTCCATGAGGGTACTTGAAGAAAATGAAAAACTTGTACTCAACAACAATAGATGTTTATTTTCACCAACTGACATAGTGATGCTTGGAAAGCGAATGGTTGCCTTTGAATACACAGCAAAAGCTCATATTTGAGCGATAATTCATTAATTCATGTTTTGTTCAGGAGCCCATTTGCAGAGTTTTTTTTCTTGGTACCAGAGAGCACAGGCTTTTGTGGTTATTTCACGACTATTGGAGGCATGCCATCATCTGTACTGATCAAGTGTTTATCCTGTTATCACAGTCACTGTCTACTAAGCCAGTCTGTAAGACGGTTGTAACCGTTCTGCCGGCTGAACCTGTACGGTCTGTGCCCTGAGGAGGAGCCCTGCTGTACAGGGTTATAAAATATGTGTAGCTCTGCCTTATGTAGCCTGAGACTTTGAAATAGGTGTACACTTGTATTGTCGCATTCCGCCTCATTCCCATTCTCTTATTAAAAATGATTGAGAATCTACCTGGGGGTCACAGGGACTGATATGGAAGGGAAGGCTTGTTTCTGTGCATCTGATAAATTGATAGGCCATATACTGCTGCAGGCCTGGAATTTTTTCATCGGCCTCTAATGGCTTTAGAGAAACTGTACTGAAAATGTCCTTTACCCTTAGTTTATTTTTTAATTTTTTAAACAAATTGTCTGAGAAATACCAATCCTCAACACTCTTGAAGATGTTCAGACTTGTGTGGCAGAGCATGAAAATATTAGAATATTTCTTGCATACTCCTTCTCAAGTAATGGCTTTAGCTAATTCACAGGATAATTCTGCCTCTAAAATGCAGTTTAGCTATATTTTTAAACTTTTCTTCAGAGACAAAACAAATCTCCACCTATACGGCGCAGGTTTCCTCACTTCACTTGCCTGCCCATTGCAGTATGAGTTGTGTATTTATGCCTCACCAGCTCAGAGCTGACCAGGTGCCACTGGTGCAGAGAGAGCTCTGAGGTTATTAGACAACTTGATGGAGTGGGCTGTATTTGGTCTATATTGGTCTCTTCCTATCCACCTGAGCTCTCCCAGGCCACTACTTGGGGTGGTTGGTAGCACTTACGAAAACCCTAATTAAAATAAGTAAAATAATTCTGTGTAGTGGAAAAATTGTGATTGTTGCTAGACAAAACAATGAATTGTGGTTGCTGTGAGAATTTCTAAATGCTGATATGTCTTGGAATAAGGCGATACAAAGTGAAAGAGCTTTGTGACTGCTCTCGGGCAGTTTCTGCATGGTGCAGGGTCTATCTTGGGCACAGATTATCAGATAAGCACTGCTTGTTTGGAATAAATGCACTTGCTTTCTAAGCGCCTAATGTTCACTGCCTCAATTCAGAAAGGACCTCAAGACCTGGCTCTTCGACTGAACTGCAGAACACCCCCGCGCCTTGAGACCCTATTTGTGGTGATTAGCCGCGCTCTATAAGAACCTTGATTGTGTTGTGTTGGGTGTACATTATCATATGGGCTCGTTCAAGATTTGATGCTATTGAGAATTAATGCTCGAGAATGACTGAAGTAGCAGAATAGTTCATTATTTCCCCATCAGAGCCGCTTGTATGGCCTACATCTTTTTAGAACATACATTTAGAAATGTGCTATAAAATGCATTGTGGCATTCATTTTCCAAACATTTCTTTAGTGCATACCCCAAAAATCCAGCAACAGAATGTTCCGCTTACTCACCTACTGCATTATAGGCTGCTATAAATGGTTTTTCCAGTGCTGCCTTTAATTCATAGCGTGGGACTGAAGGGCAGTAGAAGCCAAAAAGCCCATCTTGGTTAGACCACAATGTGTAGCATGCATTTCATTTGGTTGATGCAGTTTTATCACTAGTTTTATCACTTTGCCTCCTTGTGTCCCTACCTCCACTCTCCCACCCAGGATGGAATTCTTATAAATTTGGTTGGCTGCCCCTCTTTTGGTTTTTAAAAATATTATTTTTTTAGATCAAATTAAAAAGTTTAAGGTTGGCGGATTACATATGGCACCTCTAATATCTATTGACTTGCGTTTTTTTAATGAAGGAATTTATTGACTTAGATGGATGTTAGCTATCACTAGGACAGCCCAGATAAAAAATTGCCTCATCTGGGTTTAACCAGTGATCAGAATTTAGCACAGAACGGAGTACTGCCCTATCTCCTCACATTAAGATTAAGAGCGCAAAAGTAACGCACATATATTTGCCAAGAAAAGAACCATTGAAACTTGAAATGCCGCTGCTAAAAACGTTATATAATAAGATTTATAACACAATAGAATGAGCGAGAGTGATGTTGAAGGCGGTAATACTGGTTTATTCTTGGTGATTTTCTCCAATCAGTATTCCGTAGTTTACAGCCAACCATTGCTTAATTTGAGCTGGTGGGTTCTGGTGCGCGGCACCGGCACTTAATTGTCAACTCCGGCACTTATGGCCGCCCGCTACATGTTGGCGGTGTTTGTCTGATTTTGTGATGAGGGCAACAGTTCAATAATTCAATATACGTTAAGAATGACTAACATTTGCCACCCAAAGAGATAAGAATAGCTTGGGTGGCCGGTATTAGTCACTTAAAATGTGTATTAAAAGTCTGAATTGTCACTTGTAGGCGTGTAATGTCTAGTAGTTGTGTAGGTACTGTCATTGGCAGCGCTGACTGGGGCAGTGGGACTTTAAACATTTTTGCTTACTTTATCTCTCAATACACTGTGGTTTGCCCTAAGCGAGGCACAACAAATGTGGTTTGTAAGAGTTGGGAAGAAAACAAATGGACTGTGACTAGGTGAGCGAAAAATACATACTATTGCTTGTTTTGTACATGGCTACAGAGACAATTTTACTCAAGATAGTGAAGTCAGAAAGAGTAATAACCAGTATGGAAGTTGTCCCAAGGAAAGAGGACCTGTTTTAATGGTTGTCATTTGTAGATTATTGCTGAGGTCCCGACAGGAATGAGTGTAGCAAGAGGTCTTGAAGAGGAGGATGTGTTTGGGATTTTGTTTGGTTAAGAACACAAGCGATGCATGGATCAGTTATGAGTTTGGTCTGTAGGAGTCTAAAAATTCGTAGTTACTAACCCTCTGTACTGAGCAGTGAGGGCTGGTACTTTTAGTTTGGGAATGCTGATTTGATACAGTGGAAGGTATTGATACTGTAAGTCAGAGACATGTGGGCAGAGTCCCAAGTCAGTAGGATTTGAAATGAGGGGAGCTAGATTGGAGAGACTGTGTATATAGATAAGAAGTAGCCACAGAATAAGATGTAGTGTCACCTGGAGTTCTACAGGCTAAAATAGAAAAGGGGCACATTTGGGGATGGGGGAGGGTATTCTACACCAAGAACAAAGCCTTGAGGGTAGAATATGGAGTGGGGCCTAGGAGAGAGAAAACATTATATTGGCCAAGTAAGTTGCTATCACAGCCACGAGGACACCACAGTTATCAGAAAATATAAGTGTCTGAAAGGATGTACCTGGTTGTCCTTTATCAGTGATCCTATGTAAAGGGGGGGGGGGCAATTTTGAGCGTGTTATTGATCTCCAAACATCTTTTGGAGTGCACCATATAGAGGAGGTAGAGAGGAGGGGAAAAGTGTGAAGTATAAGGGTAATGCTAGAAAGAGGGACTCGGTCATAGTCCTCTACCTCCACTCTGACTCATTCCAAACCTCATTCTACTACTATCCTTTCCCCAAACAACCCTTTCTAAATTCTGCCCTCGTGTATCCCTCCTTTTACTTATGCCAAATCTCAACTTACTGCTATTATCTCCCAGATAACACTTTATAGACTCTTCCCTTCTGCCATTATCCTATTCAGTTAACAGACTTGTATGTCCACCGCTCAAATTATCCCCTATTTCCCTATACTAATCCACCACTAATCATTTTTGGGCTAGTGAGTAGCATGCTACTCACTGAAAAGTGCTTTGATGACTCATCAGGGGTTGTAAGCACTATAAAAATATAAGTAAAATAACAATTGCAATATTACTGGATTATCCTGAGCATCATTAAATGGTCTGGTAGCCCGGACCCAGAAAGTTAATAATGGTCATGTCGGCAGCCATATTAGATGTGTCGGACTGAGTTTGTTTAATGAGCTGTATTGAAGACTTGGAGTATATTTATTTTGTGAAAAAATAAATGAAGGAAACGTGATTAGGCACAGATATACTATGGAAGAAGAGGTGTTGGGTCGTTCCTGGCAAAAGGTGCCACCCTATATCTGGGCATGATTGTGTAGGAATGTCAAGTATCATTTTATGAGAAATGGTACAATCTTTGACTTTGTCTAATAATATGGAGCCATTAATGTCTCATTCATTGAGGCTGAAATGAGGAAAGAACATTCAACCAGTGAAATAGAGATCTTAAGAGCATTTGTACCAGAGGTGATAAAACAAAGAAGGTAATGGCGTAGGTGAGACAAGAGTGGTATAATATTGATGTCTATCATGTACTTGTCAGAGTTATCCGATCTTTTTCTTGGTTCTCGAACATAGTACATGTCAAACATATTGTATTATTTTGACGCTCTTATCAGTTCAGTTCAAAATCTTTATTCGGCTATTGAAAAGTGAAACAGCCATAAAAGTACACGCAATAAAATACATTTAAGAAAATTAGCACATTTAAAATACCAGTTAATTGAGGCAGTTCATTTCTAAATTATAGCAAAATACTTTTCCTTTCATTAATCGATTTCAGGATGAACAAAGCGAAATTTTAGCATGTTAACGGATCCTCTAATGTAACCAAAAATTTCATTGCAATTTTATGGGACCTAATATTGTGGGCAACAAACAGAGGCTTAAGATAAAAACATCTAAAATTACGATAAAAATGACAGAATAATAGAAAGTGCGATGTGCTTGGTTTGCTCTTATTGTCACACGGACATGGTACCAAATCTGAGGAGCGTGATTTCATTTTAGGGAATGTGTCAAAATAATGTGCAATGCCACATCTCAATCTCAGTAACGCAAAATGGTGCTGTACATAGGTCACGTGTGACAGATAGCTGTTGGCTCTTATCATAAATTTCAAATACTACTCGCTTTCCCAAAATTCAGACTATTTTGTATTTTTCACAGGGAATAACATTATTAAGCAGTTGGTGTTATGCATAGGTTCATAGCACAGTTCATTAGTCACATATGGCATTGGCATTGTTTGGTTCATATTATGATATATTATTGGGTTACTCTGGATAGGTTTGCATGAGATCTGTGGTTGGGATGGACTAAAGCCATATGTAGGGGGCCAGAACTTTTGTAATTTGACACCATTTTTTAACTACTATGAGGCGAAACACCATGCCTGGTTGGATACTGTGAAATACTGATTGGAGAAAATTACCAAGAGTAGAGAAGTGCTACCTCCTTCAACGTGGGGCTCACTCATTCTCACTTGTTCTGATGTATTGTGTTATAAATATTTGTATGCAGCACACGTTTTGGGTACACACATTCCAAATCAGTGTAGCAAAATAGAGGGGGGGAGGGGGGGTTTCCTGTTCCTTATAGGTGGGTCCGCAGTACATCGACCAAGGTACCTTGATTGTGCACGATGGTGGTGTGATTGAAAATTGTTTCCAACCTTGTAGTATTCCTATTGATCATTAGGAGTATCCGGGAGTCCTGGGTTCTGTCGGGTGGGAGGTTGTATGCACTTTCAGCTTGTTGAGATTAGTCGACATTTGACTGTCTATTTCTTATTTGGTACCAGGAACCTGGTTGCAATTAAAAACAATAAAAATTTGTTTAAAAAAAAAAAAAGTGTCGCTAAATACGTGAGCCAGGAGATCTTGCCCACTATATGCGCATCAACTGATGAATGACTTCTCATTAATTCAGTTAGTAGGATCTCAAGGTCAGTGGACCCCCTCCTTGGTTCACATTAGAATGGAAGTCTATAGGTTGCGTGCAAATGCTACAAAAGATTGGTTTGTGAAAGGAGGAAGTACGAAGAGACAGGCATGTAATGGCTCTATCCTGCTTCCATTGAGGTACCAGCAAGAAAGTAGCTGTATTCATTTGCAAGGTGTCTTTTATTCACTTCATAATGGGGTGTTCCGATGGATCAAGGATAAGAAATCATTAAATAATACAACAGCAAGGAAAACCAAGGTTTCACTGGAGCAGCGCTATGCATCAAATACATTTAATTAATGTGGACACCGGGCGTTAAGGCTTTCTTGAGGAACCTTATTCGTAGAGGTCGCGTTTAAGAGAAAAATTTGCATTTCTCGGGAAAGGTTTTTTTGTAAATCTGTTTTTAGATGTGTTCAAATAACGCCACCATATTTTCCCCCACAGTTCAATCTGAATGCTTGCGCTGCCTTTCATTCAGAACAAAGATAAACACTGCATCTGTCCTTCCCTGCTCTCCCTTTTTATTTCTCATTGTGAACCATTGTTGTGTTCAGCATGCTGGCATTTTTTTAATTTCATTTTTAATTTGGTTTTTTGTTCTCCTTTGTTTTGTTTTTCATCCAGATCCCCCCACAACTTTCCCACCTCCCACAACAACCACCATCACCACCACTACCAACACCATCCTCATGATCATCGCAGGTACGGTAGACATCACGACCATTGACCGCTGCTTGAATGTTTCTCACTGCTTTAATACCATGCTGAAGTCATGAGATAATGTGTTACCTATAACCACAGAAACCAACTTTCTTTTAGGTGTGGAATTAGTGGTTGGAAGTAAGTAAGCACCCTTGTTTCTGTGTTTGTTTGCTGCATTCGACCCACCGCAACTATTGTTTGGAGTAACATACTTGTTCACTTTGAAGTCCTCGCATTAAATCCTGATTGATTGGTCATCTAAATATTATAAGTGGAAGTGACACAGCAGGGAACAGAATTAGGTGCAAGGGAAATCCATAGGAGAAATTTGATTTAGTATGGCAAGTAGTTGTGATGTCAAAACTTAGCGATTGGAATAATACACTTGCCAGAAGCTAGGCTAAGCAAGTTGAATGTGTGAGGGAGTACTCGCCCATCAAATTCTTGTGCATCATGGGTAAACACTCCAATCTGGTGGGAACTTTTTAAAAATCGAATTCATTCTTCATGCAGAAAGTTGAGCCAATGGTAATGGGGTCTGAGTCAAGAGAACTATTGCAATAAACATTACGAGCTTGCAATCAGATTTCCATCTCTGCTATATGTTGTACCTTGAATAGTGTTTCAAGTGTTGCCCTTTGAGAAACTGATACGTTTGTACCTACTTGCATTTCTTCAATACTGTTTTATCCGAGTGCCATTTTAAAGAGTCTCCACAAAAGCTAGCTCGTTTTGTTTCTCCCAGGAAGATTGCAGACATCAGAGAAGGGTGAAAAATTCTCGCACTGCATCGAATATAACAAATGTGGGTTTATGCAGTTTGATGCATTACTTTCTCTCCATGTTGTGGTGACTTGATAAGTCAAGCCCTCCTAATAAATGGGCCAAAACTAAGCCTATAAAATGTGCTGATGCTTCACCCCATACGATAGACTAAGTGATTTTGGTCACTTTCTTTACAAATATTTACTGCTTTGAAGTTTTTGAGGGCCTCGCATTCTGATCTTTCTGATCAGTGAGTTTACCCTCATTCTGTTGGATTGTGGACTTAGTCAAGCTATAGTTTAATAAAAGAATTGACCAGCTCCTCCTTCGTCCACCTCAAACATTTATTTTTACTTTGCCCTAAGACCGTTACTCTACTAGCCTATCTCCACACTGAATTATCGAAGCATGGTCGAAAGGAAATTAAACTCAAAACCCATAATCCATAAAATTTTTGATTTTAGACTGCATAGATAACAGGCCCTTGAGAATGCAAGATGGTGAGCTGTGAGGCCTGGCACCATAGGACTGGTTACCAGTTAAGGTTCTGATAACGTCTTAACTGCATAGTCTAGTGTGTGCTAAGTACACGTGAGCGGAGCCTCTAAATACATCTGCATTCTCGTTATCTCCAACTTTAATTCTACTTCTTGTATGTTGAGATGCAAGTCTTCACTTTCTATATTCTCTCAAGTGGCAATCTACTTTCGTAACCAACCTGCACCCAAAACAACTTCATTTACATCTTAAAATTTGTCTGTGAACATATTGCATTCCTGTGCCTTATGTACCATTCTTCTGTTGAGTGTTTAGCTTGTTGCGCCATGAAGGTGGAGGCAGTGACGTGGTTAAGCCTGATTAAAAGCGAATCTCTTCTTTGGGCTTGCTGCTTCAGTTGTGTGTTCTTTCTTGACCCCGTGTAAACGCAGGCCATTCTATTCTGCTACACATTAAACCCAAAACCTTTGGCTATGCAAAAGCTGGCTTATTCGTAATAGCCGTGCCCTGTCCCCTCCTTGGTATGCATCTGTTGGCGGTGGTGGTGTCCATGACATGAACCCTCCACAGTAGATCGAGAAACAACTGCTTGGAGGTTGCTGCTCTGACCTTCCAGTTCAGTGTCTCCTACCTCTGGGAGACAGGAACCCCTACTGGAAACACTCCCTCCAAGCCCAGGAGAAGGCGTGCACAAACCCCATGTCCTACAATAGCCCACAACCACTGCTGTGTGGCTGATCAGCAAAACAGAATGGACATTAAAATATCTGCATGTGTATTAATCAATTTCAGATGATCAGGTTGTTAAAAGTAAGGACTTGTTTGTTCCCAAATACTTTTCCTGGGTAAATTGTCCACGTAACAACTTGAGGGCCTTTGTTTAACTGAGTCATGACAAATCCTGCAAGAACATCAAGACCGTGTAATGGATTTAACACTATCAATGTGGGGATGATGGAAGTAAAAAAAAATATGGGAACCTATAGATCTGAAGTAAGAGAAGCTTGTGAAATTATTACCTCGGGGAATACCAGACTTGATCAGAAAAATGCAACTGCTTTTGAAACCGACTATACTGCATGATCGAAGACCTTTCGGTACACAATTGTTGCATTCTGTCTGCATGTAATTTAGACTGAAACTCTGCTAGCCACATTAAGTGGTAAATGTGGAATTAGTGCATAAAGGTTGTTTTTGATGCCCCCTTTCTTTGATAGAAACGTTAGCACATATTTTTGGGTTGTTTTTGATGCCCCCTTTCTTTGATAGAAACGTTAGCACATATTTTTTTCTGCCCACGACGAGGATCTGTCTGACGTGAGTGCTAGATTACCCCAGCTTGCACTTTGTTTGACAAGAGTTGTGATTTGTATCCACAAATCCCTCGGGGTAGTATGCAGTTGCATCCTGTATCAGTAGAGTAAGGTCTGTCAGCAAAGGATATTGATGAGACGCCAGAGCTGAAGGCTAGATTAAGGACCCTCTAAGAAGCGCTCATAAAGTGGGCTGCCAAGCGTGGGTTCAGCAAAGACCTCTCTGCAGCACTTTCTTGAGATAGCCACGTAAAATAAACCCAATGAATCTGAATATATATCAGTAGATCTCCTGAAACGGTCATTGATTCAGCTTTCTATGCCTGTTTTTCATCCCTCCTGTAATGGAAAGCAGTTTCGCTCCAAGAACATTATAATGGGTTTAAGGGCAGTTATTGGTTCCTGTGAACAGTCTGAATAATTTCTTTAATAATTTCTTTAATGAATGAAATATGAATTAAGAGAGATGTTAATCGTCATAAAAGGATCTGCAAACAATAAGCTTAACACCATAATTGCAAAACTGACGTCTCTGTGGGATGATGGTATCTCTCTTAAAGAAGTCATCTCCCCTTTGTGAAGATAGGACCAGCTGGGGCAGGCAGACATTTTATCTCCCTCTCCTCTCTCCTGGGCTGACAGTGCACCAATCAAACCTTACCATTGATGCAAACCATGTATCACCTGGAAGTCCATCATTTGAACTTTTCCCCGTGTGAGGACTGACCTTATTTAACAGAACTGAACCACAACCACCAGGTTCTCCAGTGTAAGGGCTGGCCTTACCTAGAGAAGGGCAACTGTGAAAACCTCACACGTCAGGGTAGTGGAACACTCAAACCTTTCTTTCATCCATACAGTGAAAACCTGGATATCACAACCACTCCAAAACTCTTCCGTGTGAAAATGGCACCTGTTCTGAGATCGTTTTTCTCCTTCCCTCTTGCTGGAATAATCACCCCTCAGAGCTTACCCTGTGTACAGAAAATACACACCTAAGGGCAGACCACCTTTCCGTGATAGGTTACAATTATTGTGAGAAAAAACAGCCAATCCCAAGTCACGTTGGGAACGTACTATAACCACGCCCGCTGTCCACTGTGCAGTAACAGTGTTGACGAAGCAGGGATCTTAGTCTTGTGGCTCATTTTAAGAATCAATCACTCGCAAAGACCTAGTAGGATTCTGAGGTTAAGGGCTTTTCATCAAATTATAACTTTTTGGTTGAAAGAACAAAATCTTTTTTAAGCTCTGGTTTTTTCTATGATATTGTCTGAACACCAGACTATTTTTTTTTTTGGGGCGGGGGGGGAGCTCTCCTCTTGTGGTCCCAAAAAATGATCATGATAGAAGTGCTTTTCAAGGACAATATAATCTGGTGTAAGCTTTCACTGGTCATTTCTTGCAGTAGTGATAGGCATCGAACCTAAACAATACCCTATCCGTGCCTCGAACAGGAACTGATCGGTCACTCAGAAGTGAACCACTCTTGCCGGTGCGGGTGTCCGCGAGTTTGAGCCTTAAATTCAAGAGCGAGTGAAAAACAGGTGCATTCCCCTCGGGGAATACCAGTAATTACAAGGATAAGGCATTGCCAACACCAGGTGCTGCATACGAAAGACTGTAGTATGAGCCCAGCAACAAAATGAGTCCAAAGCTTTGGAAAAATGTACAGGACATTGGAGCAATAAAGATATGAAGTTGGAAGCTTGTTTATCTTCTGAGTCAGGAGCAGAGTTGTGCAGACATTTGCCTGGCTCAGAATGTTCAAGCAGCGCATGCAGTGTGTACATTCTTTGTGGAAAATCTGCTGTTGATGTCTTGGGCACAAATGTAAGGTGGGATGCGGCACTGTCTACAACCTGGAGGCTTTACATGGATTGAGAGGCAGCAAAAATGGCCGGAACGGTATTAAGGTAGTGTTTTCTAACCGGCTGCCCTACAAAAGGTTAGGCCGCCCCTTCCTTCCTGCACACATTGAGGCAATACTCACTGCATGTCCCTGCATATTTATAAGCTGTTGTGACAGTGCATGGAGAAGCTTCAGTGAATCAGTCTTCAGAGCGCCTACCTGCCTTCCACATTATTGACTTTGGAAGCAAAAAAAAAAGAACTGAAAGGAATACATTGAACAGCGTGTCCACACTGCTCGGGTTGTTGAAAAGGATGCTGTTAGTCCCCGAGTCTAACTGCTTCGTATGCATCCCTTGCCCCCAGTGCACACGTGGTGCCTCTGCATGCTGAGGAGACCATGCGTGAGGGGCATCTGAGAAGAGAGGAGTGGGGACATTCTGAGTGCAGTCTCACCACAGTCATCTCTGAATCGTTATTAATTTATTTCATCCCATCGGTGCAGGACGGTGTTGAAGAAAGTTTGAGCAGAAGAATACAGTAATACCTTTTAGGTGTATCTAATAGGCAATAACTAGTATTTATCCATTTTTGTTAATGTATATGCTTCTCTGAAGAAAGTCCAAGGTTTGTTTTGTCCACGTAATTAAGCCTACGAGCTTCGTCCTTGGCTGCCTTCCTGACCTTAATCTAGGAGTCCTGCTAGTGCAAGAACTTTCTTTCCCACACACCTCTGCTCTCAGTGAGTAAGAGGAATATGCTTTAAACTGCACAGTAAACGGTATTCCAGAATTACTTCTCGCTCTCATTCTTTTTGTGTCGTTAAGCCGCCTATTTAGACCTTGCATTCTGCACGATTTGGTGGGTATGGGGTCCTTTCTCTATAATCCGTAAATTCATCCTTGTTATTGGTTATGAGTCGCTGAGGAGCCCGCAGTTTCTTGTTTTTCATTGGTTGGTGTTCCGAATGGAGGTAATGTGACGGTAAGTGTTGTGTGCTTACAGCTTAAACTTGAACATCCTTCTGTGCAGGGAAGCGGGCTTTGGCACATCCATATCTAATGATCATAGAGGAATGGAAATAATACAGGTCCGGTTCCACAAATACCCTGAATTATTACTACATCTTTACTTTCAACTCCTAAATTCCATAGTTCACTGTACTCTGCTGAATTATTGTAGGTTTGGCCCGTAGCCCTCGTAATGAGTCCTTCCATCGCAGTGTCAAGCGATATTTTCATATTCCAGGCTATGACTGCCATTTGGCATTCCCGCGTGTTTTGTCCCATCTGCAAAAAAAATGTAAGTCCGTTTTTATATAGCGCAGCTACTCACCCTTACGGGTCTCAAGGCGCTGGGGGCCGGAGTGGAAATTAAGTGAGCTATTGCCCAGAGTCACATGGTGCTGAGCTGAGCTGCCGCCGGAGCCGGGGATCGAACCGTGAACCCTGTGCTCCGAAGTCAGCTGCCCTGGCCGCTGCACCACACCTCAGTCTGCTCCGACACATGATTTGGCCTGGGAACAACTTCTTGCTCTGTGGTGAAGCATCTGGACTTCTGCAAAGTAGGTGGTGGTTAAGAAGCCCGAAGCGCGCACCTCTTATGACACTGGTGTCACAGTGACGGTGTGTGCTGCTTTCGTCACCAATGATGTGTAAATACTTGGGCTAAGTCAATCCGTCCTAAGAAGCAAGTAAGTTTTGCCCTTGTGCTCCAGAACCCAAGCAGAACACTGAACTGATGTGGCATGTTAACAATTGGTGTGCACTACTTTTTGTTCAATGTGAGCCTCTCCGGCTCCTTCCCATTTCACAAAGTATTCTTGCAGGTTGATGACATCACAGCCAATCATGGTGTTGGGAGGCGTCACCCTTTGGTGCTCATTCAAAACATTGACACGCTGCGTTGCTCTGGTTTTTGTCCCCCATTGCCTCCTCAGATCCTTCTGTTTGGGAGTGAAGGGATGCGTGGGGGAACGGTTGAGGTGTAATGAACATGCACTAGCTTCACATACTAAGTCTTGGTGAAAAATATTTTTGTTTTGAACTCTTTTGCTTTGTTGTTGTGGCATGGAAGCTTTGAATTGTAAACAGTAATGTGCGTCTTCTGCTATGTTGTGAATTGTCATCTTCATTTGCAGTAACACAATTTTTAGTTGGTGGTCTGACCCCCCATCCTTCCGGTTGACCACGTGTCCATAAATTTCGTGGGGGAGCGGAGCTTATAAAATGGACAATCATGAACAATGTTTATGCAGAATGTGGTGTTGACACTTTAGGAGCTTGTGGAGAGATCATCCAATCCGAGGGGGAGACTTTCAGGCCAATATTCTTGCTTCTGAAATCCTAGGCTATGAAATTGTTACAGTGACTAAAAGGGTTAGCATATTTCATCTTTGACGCCCCAAAAAAATCAAAATCCTTAGTTAACTATCGATTTATGGGATTGTTTTTGGAGAGCAGTGTGTTTTTTCTCCTTGGCACCCACCTTATTTTCTTCTTGACGCCATCACTAGTGGTGCATGCATTTTTGGTCCAGGCAGGGTTTTGGGGTATCTGGGGTGGAGATGAAAAATTGTCTCTTGAGGGAGTAGTAAGTACAGAGTAGATTCAAGCTATTGAGGTGGAAGTGTGGTAACACTAAGAGCAATGAGGAAGATAGGAACTCCACATCCATAAATAACTGACAAGGTAATTGTTAAATTTCATAAATTCATCATTATCCTTCACTTTTAACTTAACACACTAGAAATTCTTATATGCCTTGTGAAACAAGAATGTTTCTAGAAAATATTAATTTGGTCACTAAGCCTTGGACACCTTATAGAAATGCCTTAGTCAAAGTCTCCACTCTGAAAGCAAAGTGTTTGACACTCCGATAGGCGGGAACTTCTCTATTAAATTTCAGTGAAGTGAGGACATTCTAGAGGTTCACACAAGCATCTGGGAAAATAATTTGCAGAATATATTTGGCACTGATTTAACTTTGGTCAAGATTTTTGTTCAGTTTAGTTAGTGTGGTGTTGCGGAAAATCCGGTCTACAACACAGGATGACCTATCAGATAGGAAAAATTAGGGACACGAAGAGCTGTAAATTGCATGTGAGGTTATTTAGCTTGAACAAAATCAAGACCTTGGACCCACCCCCTTACAATGCCCAAAGTCCTTCATTATGCTGCTCTTGGCATTAAGCTGCATTGTTACCTAGTATAGGGTGTCTAACAAAGGACCCGGAGAGACAGGTCCTTGCCAGATTTGCAGGCTATAGGGCTCATTCACATACTGGTTATTCTGAAAATCTGCCTGAGGTCCCTGATAGACACATTATTGAGCACAACAGGTCTCTCCCTCGGTTTGCTAACCTTCCACACTGTGATAAGTGTCCCAGGAACACCGTTTGGGTGGCAGGAGAGCAGCCTATCCTCGTCTGTTACATCTGCTCTCTTAGATGTTGGCTGGGGGCATGCCTTTTTTCGCAATGCAACTCACTCAGATTCTTTGTGCCTTCCATTTATAATTGCTTGTCACGCAATGTTCTCTGAAAAGCTTGCTCATTATATTATCTGTTTCCATTTTTTTTCCATTTTCCCTTTTTTGCATGCTGTTCCTCCTGTTTCCTCCTTTCCTCCACTCCTCTGTGCCTGTGTGTAGACTCCACTGCGACGACCGAGCCAGCAGTACACGGTTGGTACCACGTTCCTGTTTATTTACCTTTTCGCCTCCGCTCCAGAACAAGGCACGTCTTTGTGGACAGTGCGCAAGAGGTCTTCTAGGCATGCAGTCTTCCAGTGGGCTGATTCCTACTTAGCATCAGATCTCAGAGAGTGACGTACAAGGTCACTTTTGCCATCTCTGTGAAAATAAGGGTATCTTTGCAGTTACTAGACCAATCCTACCATACAAGTGACTGGCCATTCAAAGCATTCAAACTAGATAATGGTTAAATGGGTTATGAGTACGGTAGTCTGAAAGCGATGGTTCCCATCTGGAGCCCATCAAAGGAGTGCCAGCAGAGGGGTTCCTCATCCCGGTTGGGTGGCTTATTTCACCGAGGCTGTAAGGAATGCAACTGATGGTGGGCTTACAATGATGCACCTGTGTTCTCCTCAAGCTGGTTCCTTCTTGGTAATCCGAATAATCCAGGCCAGAGATGACCTTTCCATGTGCTCCATGCACCTGAACCAATTGGTTAAGTCTTCCATATTGTCAGTAATCTGTATCCTCCTGTTAATCGTTCATTCATGCGACTGTCTCCTTGAAAACTGAGTAGTGAGCAAGTACCCCAATTTGACCCAGTCATACTAGTTACTTCCCACAGCCCCTCTCTAGATAGCCCACTAGTAACAGCTGCCACTTTGAAGACTTCTTTCTGCGCTCTTCACAGGTCTTGCCTTGTTCAATTGCGCTCAAAGTATCCCAGGAGTTTATCTGCCCCATTCGTTGTTACTTAACAAACGTCTGCCCAGACTTAGCATGTATGTGAAGCACTCAAATGCATGTGCATGTTTCCCTAGCGGCACAGTCTTCCCTCACCTAAGACTAGTAACCACTATGGATTGATTAGCTGCAAGAACTCCAGGGCGAAAAGTGAAAGTAAAGCTCTACTTTTGGTACCAGTCGCTCGCTTCATTGAAGTGCTCCTTCTTGAGGAGCTTGGAGGACAGTGTGTAATGTGCATGTACTGCGGTGGGGGAAACTGCGCGTAGTCACCCAGCAAGCCGGCGACTGCATGAGTTCTGTAACTTCTTAGGCGATGCCAAATGTAAGACGGTGCAACTTTGTTCACTTCCAGTACCGCGTGGTGAGGGCCGTAGGTTGGTTCTGTTGCCACTCATGGGAGCCCAGACCTCCCGATTACCTTTTAGCCTTTGGCAGAGGGGCTTCTTTTCCTCCCACACCCAAATATTCTGGCATTGCTCTTCAGTAAGGGGTCTTGCATTGAACTGCTAAGAGAAAATTGCCTTGTGCCAACGTACATGTGTTGAAGCGAAAACTCAAGTGTCCTAAACTGATGACTTCTACCATGATTACATTGTTGTCCATGTGTTATATACAGCAAGGGCCAAATTCCAGTTGTCACAACGCAGGGGAGAGTGTGGGATGGCATTGTCGAGAAATATTTATTGGAATATCCCATGACACATTTATTAAGTTCCTGATATTTCTGTTGATGTCACAGTCAAAGGACTGGCCCTGAAGCATAATGAATAGAGTTCTGAAACTTTGTAGAGGCCCAACGCCCCATTAGCTGATTTTGGACCAGTGCTGAAGTCTGGAAATTAAGAAAATCCCCCTTTTAGAACAGTCCCTCCAAAATGGGACTAGTCTGTTGAACGCTACCCCTTTCAATTCTGTGACTGACATTTCTCCCAGGCTTATTTTAGATTTTTTTTTTTTTTTTACTGAATTTTAGTGAAAGAGAACGCCAGATCGACAATTGCTGCTTCTCTTGAGAGTAAGTATCTTATGAAAACAATGTGCTTCTTGAAGATACTCTTGCCAAGAGCAGTTTGACACTGATTTTGTCTTGTGATGTTGGTAGGGATCCTGACTCTGCTAATGGTTTGTGTTTCTGCCTTTCATCCACTTATGACTCCCTGGTGCATCTGTAGGTATTGCCTGTATCTTTCATTTTTCAGCTATGGGCAATTGACTACTTTTGTCAAGGTAGAGGTAAATGTCAAATTACTTGGAGATGCTGATACATTGAGGTTTTTGCACGCTTTTAACTACAACATGCATTTCAGATGCATTTTCAGATTGATTAAACCAGCCAGGTAAGTGCTTGCTGCCTTTATTGGTAATGTGACCTGCTTTCACCTCACTATGGCAAGGCAATTGGTGCTGCCTGACAGTGTGCAGTCTGTGCCTCTGAGACCATGTTTGTCTTAGGACCTATTGAGTGTCGGCCCGAAGTGTCAATAAAAGGATCTAATCCAGCTAGAGCTGCTGGAAGTTGCGACCACCATTGGAATGGAGTCTGCACTATATCCCCAGAGACGAGAAAATAGAGACCTAAAGTTTGTATCACCAGGAGAAGGTAAAGACTCGAATGTGTGCTGCGAGAGAGGAGAAGTTCATTCTGTGTGTCTGAGGGAACGAGTGCTCAGATGCATCTGAGGAGAAAATGGATGCATATATTTCATGGGAGAGAATAGAGACTCAGATGTATATGAGGAGGGAATAGAGACTCGTATGTATCTGGAGACCGGGTGCTTAGATGTATGGAAGGAATAGAGGCTCAGGTGTATGTGATGAGAAAATAGAAGGCCTTGTCGGGGCGGCTTTTGCTGTGGCTGAGCTGGGTCACTGCTCGTGGAACCAAGCTTCAGAGAGGCGCTCGATACGGTCTACATTAAAGTCATACAAACACCAACAGGGCACTTTGTTCCAGTGGTTCAGTTTAAACTACTTTTAATTATACGCCACAGGCAGCGTTTTAACACTCCATTCCCCCATTCCTTCCCCTCCTGTCTACCTCTGACCCACTACCTGCCGCCACACACCTACAACCCTTCCGCCATCCTCTACATTGACACCAGCCTGATGGGAGCTATGCTGGGGGTGATGCAGAAGGAGAACTGGAGGAGTGGAGATCTGTCCTTCGAGTAGAGTGTAACCACAAAACGAGGAAAAGGAGGGAGAGGTGGGTGGCCAAGATACCACCCTTCTCTTTAGAAAACGTGGTGTTTATTAAAAGACTGCCCTCACCCACTAAATAGTGGCATGCTTCATCATAGGGCTGCTACAACATCCCTGCGCAGACCAACGCCTGGGATGGAGCAAAGGGAGGGGAGGACATAAACATAAATGTGTTGGGATCCACGCAGTAATTTGGAAAAACAAAGACCGTGATTGTGTGAGTGTAAAACTAACTCTGAGATACCCTTCCAAATTTTTATTCTGGGTTCCCTCGATAGAATTAAAAGTTAAAATATCGGAAATGGTCTAGGGAAAGTTAGGACCCCCTTCCTCTCCTATACTGCTTCTATGTCAACATGTTTCGGCCTCTACTACCGCCCATAAATGGTCGTTTGGCCTTCCTCAGGACTATCGATCCCGATTGGTACAAATCCCTTTCCTGGTAAATATCCAAATCTTCAAGGGAATATGTGTGTTTTGACAAGGTAAGTGTTACTATATTCAATGACCTGGTTTGTCACTTTCTGTGTAGACGTGTTACAAGTTTCATCGATACAGTTGCTCAAACTGGAGTGCGAGCGGGATCATCCCCCTGTAGTCACTTTCCTCAAGGGTTGGATGCCACTAGTCAGTGCATCTCGCCGCCCCGTGCAGACTGGTCTGCCAACACAAAAAGGGGCTGAAGTGTGATCTAATAGAGAACCTAGTGTATCTGTGGACAAACTGAGATGCGAGTGAGCAGATAATGGAGGCTAAGGTGTATGCGAGATGAGAATAGTAGCTCTGACGTCTTTCAGGTGACAGTAGAGGCTCAGATGAATCAGAAAAAGAATTGAGGCTCAATGTACCAGCAATGAGAAAAGAGGCTCAGATGTATCTGTAGAGAGACTGGTAATTCAGAATATTGGAAGAGCGAATAGAGGCTCAGATTATGTGATGAGAAAATAGTATATATGGTGTATGATGAGAGAAGAGGCTCGTGTGTGTGATATGAAAATAGAGGCACTGAATTGTGATCTAATGGTAGAGGCTCCAGCGTTAAGGAGAACAGACCCGGATGCGTGTGAGGAGACAATGGAGCCTCGGGTGTATCTGAGGTGGAACTAGAGGCTCAAATGTATTTGAGAGACGGAGGACAAATGGTAAGTCTGAATGAGAGAATAAAGGCTCGATGTTTGCATATGGCGGTGAGATAAGGTACATAGAGAATGTATCTAGATAAGATAATTCTAAATATATATCCTGTTTTGGTAAACCGAGCAAAAGTCACAAATGTTGCCAGGATGAATACCTGCGACTGATCATCTCCTAAGCCTATTCGTGCTCGCTTCCCTGCTTCACCTCCTCTCCACCGCCCACAAAAACCATGGCAGCTACAAGCATTGCATAATTTTCAACTCCAAAATACACGTTTGTTTCCAAACATCCAATCTAATTCTGACAAAATGCCTTGAGTTTACAACGGTAATTTAAAGAGGTTTATGGATTGTCCTGTGATGGAGGCAGAAGGAATTTAAAATGAAAACTGACCCAATTTATAGGGAAAGAGATTTTCTAGGTGACATCGTACCTCTATACTCTTTCTGCTACCGTTGATGCGCTGCTGTTCTCTTATTTAAATAAAAACTGAACCTGTATTCTCTACACAAGGTACATATATTGCACCACTATTCCCTTGTATTCAAGTACCTCCTGTTTTATCATTCAGCCTCTGTTCTTCTTCAGATACATTTGTTAAAGCTTTCTCATCCTAAATATAAAATGTTACCAGACGAGAGAGAGAGAGATAGAGAGAGATAGAGAGAGATAGAGAGAGATAGAGAGAGATAGAGAGAGATAGAGAGAGATAGAGAGAGATAGAGAGATAGAGAGAGAGAGAGAGAGAGAGAGAGAGATAGAGAGAGATAGAGAGAGAGAGAGAGAGAGAGAGAGAGAGAGAGAGAGATATATATAGATATATATAGATATATATAGAGAGAGATATATATATATAGATATATATAGAGAGATATATATAGATATATATAGAGAGAGATATATATAGATATATATAGAGAGAGATATATATAGATATATATAGAGAGAGATATATATAGATATATATAGAGAGAGATATATATAGATATATATAGAGAGAGATATATATATAGAGATATATCACATACGCACACATAGCTTCAGTACTGGGTCTGTTGGGTGCTTTGTAAGGTGGAAGTCAATGTTCAGGAGTCTGGGTGACAGCCATTTTGACTCCTGTTATGGGAGGGGGAAGAGCTGGTATTGACGGGTGTTTACAGTTGCCTAATTTTTGGAGGCCAGCAGCTGATGTTGGTGACATTGCGAACTGTCTTGTAGTGTAGTGTCTTGTTGGACATTACCAGTACGTGCAGTAGACTAAGGGGCCAGGTTGCTTCCTTGAACTAGGGTAGTCTCTTTTCCACAGTCCCTAATGGAAGGATAGCCTGAAAAGCAACATTTGCCCTTCTTTGTGTCTAAGTTCACTGGGTCTCAGTGGCTGGGCCAGGTTGCTCCATGCAAATGAGTATTCAGGTTTTGCAGCATGAATCTTTTCTGGATTCACATGCTCTGCATTATTCCGCCATCTAGTGGTTGGGTCCCAAGCACTCCAGTCACACTTGCTAATACCGTCAGACGCCTGATCGCTATTGGTAAGGTGACCACTTCCACTTAAACTTGCTTTCTTGTGGGCTGTGTTCAGTGTGTGAGACAACAGTAAGGACCATGTAGTTGTGGCCTGAGTTGTCTGATAACTAGTTGAGTGCTGTTTTATGGTCTTTCCAGGACTTGTCGCCCTGCATGAGCCTGCCTTCAGCACAGTTGGTGCGTCACCCGGCTTCACTGGTGAAAAGCCACTGCCTTGTGTGATGACTTCACATTCCTCTTATCATACAATGTTATTGTTCAAAGTAAGTCTTAGCATTGTATGTGGCTTTCCTCTTAAGGCTTCACCAGCTTGAACCTCACCCGGCAGTATGTGATGTTATAAAGCCCAGTAAGTTGGAAGTCTCCACAAGAAAAGGGGGACCCGGCTCATCGCACTGGCTGATCAAGAAGATCCATGAAGGAACATATAAGACACTAGCGGAGAAGTGGGGCTTTATGATGACTGGGAGGGACCTCTCTGCACAGCTGTGCTTTGCAGAACG
The DNA here is from genome assembly GCA_963921515.1 of Calotriton arnoldi. Taxonomy (NCBI): domain Eukaryota; kingdom Metazoa; phylum Chordata; class Amphibia; order Caudata; family Salamandridae; genus Calotriton; species Calotriton arnoldi. Next base: position 446,774 of record CAWUFW010008748.1, on the reverse strand, counting down.
ACACACCTGTTTCCTGATGACCTATGCTGCCCACTTAGGCTGAATGCGGTGGAAAGTACATTGTAAGTGCTACGGAGCCCTGCTGTTGAGGCAAACGGCTGCAATACCCTACCTTTTGGAAGAAAGTGACTGCGTTTGCAGGGGCAGCTCCTCCGTTCTAGTGGAGGAGAGTTGCCCCACTGAAATGCCCCAGAGACGAAAAATAAGATGGTAATGAAGCTAATTCAATCCCATTTTATTTTTCTTAAGACAGCTGGGTTGAGAGTAAGTGCAGGAATCCAGTGCCCTCAGGAGTGTCTAGAGGCCACTCCCTCCAATCAGGGCGCTGCTCTCATGAGCATGAGAGCAGCGCCAGGATTGGCTTGGGAGCCTGCCTTGGAGAGAAGACAACAGACTATTTTGCCTCATTGCAGGAAGGTTTATGTATTATTTTTTATTCCCTACCCGCCTCACCACCTTTGGGACATGCCAGCCGCTACTGTGCCTTTGAGTGATTGCTGGCAGCAATATTTACTTTGTCGCTTGAGTCGATACTAGCTTTTTGAAGGGCACCACAGCCCCTCCTCTGCAGGAGATTGGCAGCCTGGGGGCGGAGCCTCTTTTATAATCATCTTCAGCAGAAGCGGGGAGATGCTAGGGAGATGTGTACGTTCCATTTTACACACCAGGCTCCCCGCTGACAATGTAAAATGTAATCTCCGTTTGCAAATTGCTCGGCGGGTTTGCCGCGTGCGCCTGCAGATTGGTGGCTGCAGATACAATATGTCACCTGTCAGAGCTGTCAAGGGACGCTGCCTTCTGATGGAGTTTGGAATAAAATATGTGCAGGTTGTACCAATGGAGTCTGAAGGGGTGCTACCGTGAGGCATGTCCTCTCAAGACAGCCAGCGAACCTGCCTTGAATCTAGTACAAAGTAGTTTAATCAGGAGGGGGCGGGGATAGGAGATACTGAAATGGCTCCATTCATGGGGGGGAACTGTACATTTTGGTGTCGTATAGATATTTAATGTGCCTAGTGTAGCAGTGGTGTATGCATCCTTGATATGTCGGATTTGTAAACTTTGTGGGGGTCGATGCACAACTTTAACCTTTATACTTAAAAAGTAAGTATGTTTAAGGTGTGTGGTAGCGTCATTGCTTCAAAGGGTTGAGACAAGAGGCGTCGCAAACCCCCGCTCCAGCAGTTCCAGCGGGTTGGGGTTCTTTATACTCGTATTCTGTCTGCAACTCGGCGGACTAAAGCTCGAAAATAACGCAATACAGAAATACAGCCTCAGTAGAAAAGCTTACATGAGGAAGGAAGAACGAAAGATGGGTTAATGGAAAAGGGTAAGAAGGAAGGAATAACAGCAGGAAGGGTAGAAGGAAAGATGGATGCATAAATGGGTGGATGAATGAGGGGGTAGATGGATGAATGGGTGAAAGGATGCACCGAATGAATGGATAGGTGGATGGACAGGTGAAAGGATGGCAGAACGGAGGGATGGATGGCAGAGTAAAGGAATAGATAGATATGTGGATGGACAGGTGAAGGATGACAGAGTAAAATGATTGATAGATGGATCAGTGAGTGTTAGAAATGGGATCTCTAGTTGGCAAGGGCTTGCACCTTTGTTCAAGTAGGGACCCTTCTTCCTAGTCAGGGTAAGGGTGTTACACTCGTGAAGTAACCCCTGCTCACCCTCGTGGTAGCTTGGCACGAGAAGTCAGGCTTAATTCAGAGGCAGTGTGTAAAGCATTTGCACAAAACCAACAGTAATACAGTGTAAGCACTACAAACGGACACCACACCGGTTTAGAAAAATAACCAATATTTTATATACTCAAATCTGAAAGAGACAGTAGTTAGTGACAGATTCCTTACCTTAGATTCCTTACCTTAGAATATCCCCAGGTGTCAGGCTGGATCCGGAAAGTTTCTGCGTAGCAGTACCCTTGCGCGTCGGTAGGCGGCGTCGTGCGGCTCCGCGTCCGTCGTCGGCGTCGTGATCGCCGGGATGACGTCGCGGGCAGTACTTAGGCGCCGCCCCTGCGCGCTGACGTCAGTTCTGTACACGACTTTCCGCGCCAGGAACGCAGAGCCATGCAAGAAGCTGACATAGGTGTCTGAAAAATACTAGGGCCCTGAAAGGGATGTCCTTAACCCTAGAAATCAGTTCGCAGAACGGGGAGGATGGGTGGGCGGTAGGAATCTGTCACTAACTACTGTCTCTTACAGATATATTGTTACACAAGTTAGTAACTTGTGCATCTGAAAGAGACACGTTAGTGACAGATTCCTTACCTTAGAATAGATACCCCAGCAATACCAACCCCGGTGGTGGGTCTGCGAACAAAGATCAGACAAGGAAGTCCTGGAGGACAGAACGGCCAAAAAAGCCGTCCCTCCGGACCCGACTGTCAAGGCAGTAATGCTTTGTAAACGTGTGCAGCGAGGCCCACGTAGCTGCCTGACAGATAACCGGCAGCGGAACACCGCGGGCCAAGGCCGTGGTAGCAGCCGTTGCCCTGGTGGAATGGGCACGCAGCCCAACAGGAGGCTCCTTCTTAGCCAAAGAATAGCAGGTCTTGATGCACAAGGTAACCCAGCGGGAGATGGTCCTCTTGTGCACCGCCCGACCTTTTTTGGCGCCCACGTAGCCAACAAAGAGCTGGTCATCCACCCGGAAGTGTTTTGTGCGGTCAATATAGAAGGAGAGCGCACGTTTTGGGACCAGACGGTGGAGCCTCTCTTCCTCTCTGGAAGGATGCGGAGGCGGAAAGAAGGTGGGCAAAGTGATGGTCTGCCCAATGTGGAAAGCAGTAACCACCTTTGGCAAGAAGGACGGACGCGTCCGAAGAACAACCTTGTCTGGATGAACAGACAGAAAGGGAGGTTTGCAAGATAGAGCCTGGAGCTCACTCACCTGCCGAGCGGAGGTGATGGCCACCAGAAAGGCTGTCTTCAGAGTCAGAAGACGAAGAGGACAGTTATGTAGAGGCTCGAAGGGAGCGCACATTAAAAAGGTAAGAACCAAGTTCAAGTCCCACTGAGGCATCACAAACGGAACAGGAGGGAAGAGGTGTGTAATGCCTTTTAAGAACCTGTTAACAACAGGGGACTTGAAAAGGGAGGGCTGATCAGGGAGCCTGAGGAAGGCCGAGATAGCACAAAGATAACCCTTGATGGTACCCAGGGCAGAACCCTGTTGGGCCAGAGAGAGAAGGAACAGAAGGACCTCAGAAAGAGGGGCAGAAAGGGGATTCACAGCCTTTGCTGTGCACCATGCCACAAATTTGTTCCACCTGCAGGCGTATACCACCTTAGTGGAGGGACGCCTGGCTGCCAGAATCACATCACAAACTTCGGGAGGCAAGTCGAAAGGAATCAACTGCCGCCGCTCAATATCCACGCAAGCAGGTGTAGACTGGACAGGTTCGGGTGGAGGACCGTCCCCTGCTGCTGCGACAGAAGATCCTCCCGAAGAGGCAGACGGATCGGGGGATCTACGCTCATATTGAGTAGCTCGGGATACCAAACTCTTCGAGCCCAGTCCGGAGCCACAAGAATGACTTGGGCCCGGTCGTGCCGAATCTTCTTCAACACTCTGGGTAGAAGTGGTATAGGCGGAAAGGCGTACAACAGACCGCAACTCCACTCGCGACGAAAAGCGTCGCCGAGCGAGTGCCGCCTTGGAAATTCCAACGTGCAGAACTGATGATATTGCGCGTTCTCTTCGGTGGCGAATAGATCTAACCAAGGCTCTCCCCATTGTAGAAAGAGTCCTTGCGCCACTTCCAGTGAAGACGCCATTCGTGATCCATCATGCACCTGCGGCTGGAGTTCGTCCGCCCTGGCGTTCAGGGAACCTGCCAGGTGTTGAACCATCAGGAACATGCCCTGATGTTCCAGCCATGTCCAGAGGCGCAGAGCCTCCTGACAAAGGGTCCAAGACCCCACCCCGCCCTGTTTGTTGCAGTACCACATGGCGGTGGTGTCTGTGAACACCTGCACTACCTTCCCTTTGATAGAGGGAAGGAATGCCTTCAGTGCAAGTCGGATCGCCCGGAGCTCCAGAATGTTGATATGGAGCCGGGACTCCGCCGGAGACCAGAGGCCTCTGATCTCCGCCTCTCCCATGTGACCGCCCCATCCCAGAAGGGACGCGTCCGTCACAACTGTATGCTCTGGCTGGGGAAGGGAGAGGGATCTGCCCATGACCCATTGCCGGTTCGAGAGCCACCACTGCAACTGTTTTGCAGTCCCCTCCGAGAGGCTGAAAGATCGGAATCATAGCCTGAATATCCCGGACTCGCCGTTCGGGAGGATAGGCCCGAAACTGCGTCGTGTCCAGAACTGCTCCGATGAAAAGGAGCTGTGGAGAAGGAATCAGATGCGACTTCGGCACATTGATGGAGAACCCCAGCGAGTGCAGGAGTTCGGCCGTAGTCTGGAGGTGGGAGACGACTGCCAGGGATGGATTCGGTTGACGGAGTCGGTTGCGGTTCCCTTCCTCTGTGGCAACTGAAACAGCGTTCCAGAAGCGGTACCCAGAGGCTTGTGAAGTCTTTGTAGTCCCTGAGACTTCTTAACAGGAGGCCAGCTCGGTTCCAGGCCCTTGGAGATACTCAGCACAAGTTTGTAGAAAGTTCAGTCCAGTCCTTTCACTGCCCAAGGCAGAAGCAGCAGCTGCAGGCCAACCCAACAAAGCAACAACACAGCAAAGGGGCAGTACTCCTCCTGGCAGCTCTTCTAGCTCTTCGTCTTGGCAGGTTCCTTGATTCCAGCGAGATCTAAATTCATGGGGTCAGGGCCCCAATATTTATATCCCAAATTCCTTTGTTCTCTGAAGGCAGAGAGGCCTTTGCCTAGTCCAAACCAGTTCTGGAGCACTTTGTTGACAAGTCTCCGTCCCTTCTTTCAGTGAGTAGGCCAGGGACATCAGACGCACCACAGGAGGTGGAGCCAGCATTGTGGAGGGAAGGCACTGTCCTATTCAGGGCCCAGGTGCGACCCCTCCCACCCATCTACATGTAGATCTTGCTATTCAGCCCTGTGCTGACTCACCCTGTCTCCTGGCATCCCCCAGCCCCTGTCACTCACACTCCAGACAAGGAATACACAACCTCGCAGAGGCAGGCTTGGATGGTTAGACAAGAAAATACCCACGTTCTAAAAGTGGTATTTTCAAACACAGAATGTTAAAACCAACTTCACTAAAAGATGCATTTTATCATTCTGAGTCCAGGCATACTAAACTCGAATTTCTACCATGTTCCCGGGGTCAGTTAGGATTATAAACTGTAATAATCAAAACTGCCCGTTCTGGCCTAGGGGAACAGGTAGCCTTGCAATAGTGAAAAACGAACTAGGCTGTAATTCACTATCAGGACATGCCGCACACACCCGGGCATGTCCTACCTTCGCATACACCGCACCCTGCCCACAGGGGTACCTTGGGCCTACCTTAGGGGTGACTAACATGTAGCAAAGGGAAGGTTTAGGGACTTGCAAGTGTGTGCACTTGCCAAGTCGACATGGCAGCCCCAGGCTGCGCACAGGCTCTGCGATGGCAGGCCCGAGTTACACTTTACGGGCTGTTTGCGTGGGTGGCACAATCCAGTGCTGCAGCCCACCAACAGCATTTGGTCTATAGGCCCTGGCACTCGCAGTGCACTTTACAAGGGACTGACACATAAACCAAATAGGCCAATCATGGAAACACCAATCCATAACGCATTTTATACAGGAGCACTTGCACTTTCCCACTGGACAGCAGTGAGGAAAGTGCGCAGAATCATTACACCAGCAAAAACAGAGTCAAAACCGGGAGGTCAGAAAGCAAAAAGTCAGGGGAAACACGCCAAAAGATGCCAAGTCTAACAGTGAGTGACTGAATAGGTGGATGGGCAGGTGAAAGGACGACTGAGTAAAAGGATGGATGGCTGGCTGGATGAGTGAGTGAATGAATGGCAGAGTGGATGGATGGCTGAATCAATGGCAGAGAATGGATGTATAACTGGATGGATGGCTGAGTTGGATGATGGATGGCACAGTGGATGGATGGATGGCAGAATTGATGAATGGATGGCTAGATGGCACAGTGGATGGATGGCAGAGTGGATGGGTGGCTTGATGGATGGAATGGGGACGTCTGAATGATGAATGAATGGATGACAGAATGTAAAGGTGAAGCAGTGAAAATCAGCGGATAAGTGGAAGTGTGAAAGGATGAATAGATAGATGCTTGGATGGAAGAGACAAGAGAGCTCTTCTAGGGGTAGTTGGGCTCACTTGCATCGCTTGCTTGGTGCCATCAGAGCTTTAGTTCAAGGTGGGGGATGTTCATTTTCTGGCTACTCCCTTGGTTGAGACTACAAGTCTGTGGTATTACACACTATATGGTTTGATCACATTCTATGACCAAAAAAAGGTAGGATTTTCCAAGTTTTAAACCCGCTTACTGAGCATATTTATGACACCACTGGAAACTGTCTCACAACCCTTGGCGGATGGGCCTCGCACAAAAGCACATGATCTCATTGATAATTCTTACCAAGATGCACTTTGTGACCTGTGGTTATGGCAGTCTGCTTGCTTTCGCACCTCACAGACTTCTCTTTTCTTTCATTGTTTTCTCTCCTTGCTGCCGTTAGTTACTCTTTTTTTCTTACCTTTATTGTATTCTTCCTTGTACATTGTGCTCCCCTCCTTTATTTCCTTTATCTCCTTTTATTTCACCTCAAAAGCTTTTTTTTTCCTCATTTTTTTCATTACCTGCTCAGCTTTTTCTGTTCCCCTCCCTTTCTCGCCCACTTATTCCTACAAAAGTAGTGATGAGACTGCGATCTCAGCCTTTTGAAGCTGCAGCCTTTCAACCAGTTTCTAGTTTTCAAAGAGGCCAATGCCTTCCAATCTTCCATATTCACCCTTTGCCCTGCGAAGAGCTAACTAGAAGCCAGGTTCAGGCACTTTGAAAAAAATGAGGGGTTCAGGCTCTGTGAAAAAATGAGGAGTTAAATATATTGCTACCAGTAAAAGTAAAGATGGGGTCTCTCAGACCCATGGGCCCTAGTGCTTCTGGACCGACTGCACTCCTCATGCTACCTGCTTATAACACAGCCACACCTTCTCAAGATGTCCTGAGATCCATACGATTTCATAGCTCTGGGCTGTGATGTTGGTGTGTGGGGGTATAGATAGTGATAGATGTGCGCCACAGCAGTGAATATAAATGTGCCCAAATAACATGTTATTTAGAGTAAATATACTCCTTTAACATCTCACTTTTATTTTTACAGTGCACAGGTCACATTTAAGTTAATACAGTGCAGCAAAGTTGACATGAGAATCACTTTTTGCTACCTAACAAATTGCATGTAACAATTTCTATACACGGGGAAATAACTTTCCTAATAGTTACAATACATATCTTCTGATTTTTACCTTGCTGCACAAACCAAACAGTTGCATCCCGGTTTTGGTTGAATACCATTTACTAAAGCAAATACCATTGAAAAAATACCATGGCACCGCATAAGCCATATAAGCAGATGTGCATTTAGTATCATTGTTGAGAGAGGACAAGGGGTATAATGACTCATTAAAGGTTTCAGTTACGACCCCTTCCCATGTTCAACATTGATCATAAATAGTATATTCTACTCTGTGCATCTGTGTGTCGATATATATAAAGTTAAAAGGTCATAGTTCGGTAAAAATGTCAGTTAAAACATACCATTTTAAATTAACAAAACCACTGAAATTCACCAGTTATATTTATCTCCAGTAACTTGAACTAGTGTCCTAAAGTAACTATAACTTGCGCCCCCGCCATGCAGAGTGTTATCGTCGTGAAGTAATTTCAGATGTTGAAGTGATGTTGTCAATGATGTCATAGAACATGTCATGAGTGATGTAATTTGTAAGGTAATTAGTACTGCATAGCGAGGGCACGAGTGATCGTTACTTTAGGGCACGACTCCCATTACCTTTGTTTTTTCCAGTGAATTTCTAAGTTTTTAAAAATGTAAAGTCAGATATTATTACAAATCCTAACTAGCAGTCCAGGCCTTGCACCCAATGCCTCACAGGTGCCCAATCCCCTGCTATACACAGCCATTGGCCGTGCATTGTATGGAATTGGGCGCCCCCCAACACTGCACATGCCCGACTATGTATTGTAAGAATATAAGGGGTGTCATTTTAAGTAAGGCAGACCTACTGGCTGTGTCAAAGGGTCAGAACGCCAACATATAAAAAGCAGCAGGCCTATTGGACTTACCAAGTGGTCAGTACATCAACATACATAAAGCAGACCTATTGACTTTGTAATAAATGTATAAATTCACACATCGCAATGTTTAATAATAGTGATTGTCGCAACTTATTTTCAATAAAGCATTTTTTAAACCCAACATTTAACATGTCTGAGTCTTTTAACCCCTTCCAAGCTCATGACGAGCTCAGCTCGTCATGCTGCGCAGTGCTCGTGTGCGCATGACGAGCTGAGCTCGTCATGAACCCGTCCGCTCAATGCAATGCCTCGCACAGGGCGAAAATCGGCCGCGCGTGGAAGGGGTTAAAATATTTTTCAGGTCACAAAGTGCAGCCATAGAACGACCCACAAGGTGTCCATGCACTCCAGCCAAAGAGCATACAGCTCCAGCTCGTAGTGCTTTAAAAAACATCTGGTACATTCTCCTGGGGTCATGGATTCAATGACACAGGAGACTTACTGTTGCTGGGGATCTACTGCGCTACCTGCAGCCCTCTACAACATAAAAAAATGTGCTTGATGGTTCCCCTTCCCCTTGTAATGCCACCACAAGCTTAAAAAAAAACTTAAGGCGCTCCCCAGCTGGAGCTGTGAATGTGAAATGAGCCGCTTCTCCGATCATTTCACTTTTTTGCGTGTGTAGGGGAGTATGGCCACCTTCCCCATGCTTTTTGAAATCCCTGGGGACTTCATCCCCTGGTGCCGATCACTACTTTAATGGGGAGAAGGGATGCCCCTCTCTAGCCCTTTCAAGACCCCATGGGATCCCATTCTCCGGGGATGGTTACTGTTATAAATGGGAAGGGATCAATCAATGCGATTTGATTGGTTGGCTACAACTCTTCACAGAATGCTGTGGCAATCATTATAGGACTGCAGGACTTTCTCGAAGTCTTGAAACTTCGTTTGCAAAAGGCCCATAACTGTGCATGATATGCCTACCAGACCTTAGTGCCATGTGAAGGGGAGCAGGGGGGGGGGGGGGAGTCCTTTTGGGACTCCCCCTCCTGTTAAAAACATTTTTAAAACCTATTTTAGGCGGCAGATGGCAGGTACCAGGTACCTTGGAACCAAATATCTGGTACCTTGGAACCAAACATCTGGTACCGTGTACCCAATGAGACTTCTGCAGTACTGCACTACCAGTGCTGGTACCACAAGTACTTAAAATAGATATCTATATCGATATATATATATATCCTGCCCCAGGGTTATGGCGGACACTCTATATGCCACGTTGGAGAACGGGGGACTGGGAGCTCTCAATTATGAGCTGTTATGCTGCAGCCCAACTTCAGTGGCTTAAGTGGCTACTGGATGCCTCTAATCCAGAGAGGGATCTGCTGGGCCTTGATTTTGAGGACACCCCATTACTGGAATAGTTTTTAGATTCCCCCTCTTATCGTACTTTACCTGGCACTTTGCTGAAAGTGGCAACATGGTGCTGGAAGAAATATATTCAATGGGGCAAGAGAACAACAACATTTTCACCGAGTCTCCCCCTTTGGGCACCCGCACAGAGCAGGCGGCTGCGGGGATGTATCCGGTAGATACTTGAACCACAGCTGCATATAGGGCTTGGGGGGGATATTGTTGTAGAGGGCAGACTCCATACTTCTGTAGACCTGACAGAAGGGGGCTCATTAGACCCTGGTCAGTTCCTCTCATACTCCGCACTGCGGGCTGTAGTGGGGAAGTTTTAGTTGGGAAGTTATGGAATTTGGACAGGAACCCGGTGCAGGTAGCTGGCCCATTGGAGTTTATGGTGGCTTCAACAGGGTCGAGACCGGCTATATTGCAAAGTTACAGAACCTTGCAGGGTGACGTTGCGGCCATTGGCTTTCCGGCTCTCAAGGATTGGTGGGAGGAGAGACTCTCGACTGAGTTACAGGATGCCACAACTGGAACTTATTAACCTCTTTCTCACACACAAGAAGGGGGGAGAGGCACAGCACAACCACGACTCCAGCCTCCCCAATCACAACTGTAACGCACACAGAGAGGAGTAGTGTATGAATCTCTTCGAGAGAGGTGGCACGTGCTTCGTGAAAAAATACTGCCCTCACTCACAAAATTGTGACATGCTTCATCATCGGGCTTGCTTACAATACACCCCTGCGCAGACCAACGCCTGGGGTGGAGCAAAAGGGAGGGGAAGACAATACAAACATATAATAATATGGGTAATGGATCCTGGGATCACCGAACGAAAAAGTGCAGTGAAGATAAAAACTAGTTCAGTGGTATCTTTTGTAAATAATTTATTCCTAGATCCACTGACTAGGATTAAAAACGTGAAGGATGGTGGTGACAGGAAAGTGTTAGTTCCTTCACCCCTCCTTGCTGCCAAGTTTTCGACATGTTTCAGCTGTTGGAAATGTGCCTATAGTTACAGGTCACCACGGCATTCATCAGGACCTTTCAGATCCAAGTTTCTAAAATCCCTCAATGCCCCGAATCGGGAGTCCCCGGAACCAGTTGTTCATGGAGAGAGTAACACACTCCTGTTAATCTGTGGGTAGAGAAAAGATGAAAAAAGAGTGGGGTCAGTCATACCCAGGTACCAGTTGTAAACTACAACAAGTATCACACCTTCCAACCAACCAGCACTTTTCATCGAATGTGTATAATTCATACCTCCACGGAGGCCTAGTACTCTGTATAACCGAAACAAAAGCATGGCAATATCATGCTTCATCTTCAGGTGTCCCTAGTCGGACCTATCACGCTAGCTCGTCCATACAATATGCTCTAAAAGAACCATACTCTGCTGGGACAAAAGCCCCCCACACTCATTTCCCATCTCCATCTAAGGAAAAGAAAGACTCAACTCACCGAGTTTACCATTAGCCATGCTTAAACTGGCAAGTAAGAGGAGGAGACCCCCTGTAGTCACACTCTGGCCTTTCCTCGGCAGAGTTCCCGCAAGCCTGGAAACATTCTAAGGTCATTCCCTTATTAAAGAAGCCATCGTTCGATGCATCTAGGCCGGAGAACTATTGCCCGATTTCTCTGCTTCCGTTTTTGTCTAAAATAACGGAATCCTATGTGAATAGCATTCTAACACAGTATTTGGAGTCTCATTCCATACTGGATTCATCGCAAAATGGCTTCCGACCGAGACACAGCACAGTCAGCACTCTTCGCAGTAACAGAGCAACTGAGAGTCTCTATGGATGAAGGTAGTATGTCGGCACTCATTCTGCTAGATCTCGGTGCCGCCTTTGATACGGTCTCACATAACATCTTGCTCCATCGGTTGCAGGAGATGGGTATCAATGGCAGAGCTCTTGCCTGGTTTGCATCCTTTCTGCTCAATAGGTCTTTTCAGGTCATCTCCCCTCCCTTTCACTCCCAGACACACTCACTTTGCTGTGGCGTCCCTCAGGGGTCGGCATTGAGTCCAACCCTGTTCAACAGTTATGTTCGGCCATTGGCACTGTTGGCAAAAACCCGCAACATTTCCCTGGTGTCATATGCGGATGACACGCAGCTGGTCCTTTCCTGCACCAAGGACCCTAGCCAGGATGCTGCCAAATTTCAGGAGGATTTGTCAGCTATAGTGGGTTGGATGGAGGCGAACTGTCTTCAGCTGAACTAGTCAAAAACTGAGATCCTCTTACTAGGCAAAGACTCATCTTTGGGGCAACAAATGGTGGCCGCCGAAGCTGGGTGCTCCTCCTGTGCCAAAACCACTGTAAAAAAACCTCGGCATTCGGGTCGACAATGCCCTTTCTTTTGAGGAGCACGCCAAGTCCATGGCAGGGACTTGCTTCGGTATATTGCGCTGCCTCAAACCCATTTTGGTTTTGTTTGACCCCCACACTCGCCAGTTGGTAGTCCAAGCCACGATTTTGGCCAGGCTGGATTATTGCAATAGTCTACTGCTTAGTTCTAATAAATCTGTGATTAACAGGCTCCAGCGCACCATGAATGCGGCAGCACGAACACTGCTCGCTCTACCGAAGTATAGTTAGGTTTCAGGTGTGCTGCGCCACCTCCACTGGCTTGCCATTGAGCAGAGAATCCGGTTTAAAGCGCTCTGTATCGCACACAAAATACTGGCGGGCTCTGGCCCGATTATTCTCTGCGACCGAGGTCATCACTACATACTGACCCGTGCTCTCCGCTTGGCTGATCTTCATCGGATGCGGGTTCTGCAGATCCAGAGCCGGAGGAGTCTCGTTTAAGGTGCTTGCACCGACTCTTTGAAACTCACTGCCACTCTCTATTAGGAACATCTCTAATCTCTTGCCCTTTAGAAAGGCAGTAAAGTCTTGGCTGTTTCAGTGAGCAGTAGCCTTTCCTGCATCCTTCCCTCTGACATTTAGCGCTGGGACTTCCCTTTGCCGGGATGTCCATGCGCTTTACAAATTCTCTAACATAACATGGTGGCGGTGCTTGGGGTCTGTTAGGGCAGATACGCGGAATGCCCGACTTAGGTTCACACAATTTAATTTTATACACCACACATACCTTTCCCTGGACAGGGTCGCCATGGACATGGTCGCCAAATTGTACCCAGGTGTCAATACAACTTGCCCCAGATGTAGGCATGCTGATTTCCTTCATATGGTGTGGCTCTGCCCTGTAATAGTAGATATCTGAAAGAGACACGTTAGTGACAGATTCCTTACCTTAGAATATCCCCAGGCGTCAGGCTGGATCCGGAAAGTTTTTGCGTAGCAGTACCCTTGCGCGTCGGTAGGCGGTGTCGTGCGGCTCCGCGTCCGTCGTCGGCGTCGTGATCGCCGGGATGACGTCGCGGGCAGTACTTAGACGCCGCCCCTGCGCGCTGACGTCAGTTCTTCTTTTTCCGCGCCAGCAAGCGCAGATCCAGGAAGAGCAGTGCCGTGGTCATTTTTTGACCATACTTTTTGGTGAATTTTTTCACTGTTTTCTCATCTATCAAGGTGTCGTAGGGATGCCCGGTTTCAAACGTTGCGGCGCCTGTGCGCGGATGATGTCCGTCACCGACCCGCATTGGGAGTGTCTCTTCTGCCTCGGCCGAGGCCACGACACGGAGTCTTGTACCGACTGCCAGGCCCTCAACCCGAAAGCTTTGCGAGAGCGGTCTCGAAAGCTCCTCGAGGCCCGGCATTCGGCTCCGCGGAAGCCCCGGTCGCGTGAGAGGTCCAGGGGTCGATCGCGGAGTCCACACCGGTCGTCGGCGTCAAAGTCTTCTTCGTCCGGTAAGTCGAAACACAAGAAGTCCAAAAAGCATCATCGCTCTAGGACTTCGCCTCGCCGGTCTCGCGGCTCGGCTGAGGCCCCTCCCGGCACCGCCCCCGCGGCCCCGGACATGCCTGTGGAGTCGCCCCCGCCATACCCGCCCTTCCCGGGTTCGGGGGCGGATCCGGCCAAAGTGCAGGAATTCCTGTCGGCCATGGCCCGCCTCTTCGGGCCTCCAGGCCCCTCCGGTGCGCCTTCGGGCCCCGCGGGCCCTGATGGGGTTGCTCCGGCGTCGCCTCCGGCCCCGGCGTCGCCTCCGGCCCCGGCGTCGCCTCCGGCCCCGGCGTCGCCTGTGCCTCCAGCCTCGATCTTGGCTTCGGCCCCGGCCTCGATCCCGGCTCCACAACCCCCATCGACGCCGGTCGACCTAACGACACCTCCGCCGGCGCCGATGTCTCCGGTGCCGTTCTCGACGCCGCCCTGGGCTCCGGGCGGCGTCGTCCCCCAGTTCCTTCTGGCTCCGGACATGGATCCGGGCCGACGTCGCTCGACGCCGGTTCCGGCGCCGATGGGACCTTGGATCCCAACTGTCCCTCCTCCTCCTTATTTTGAACCAGAGGAGGACCAGGTGGACTGGGAGGGGTCTGATGACCCTCTGACACGACGGTGTCAGTACGATGAGGACTGGACAGAGAGTCTAGGGGAGGCCAGTGGTCTGGATACTTCCCTGACACTGGCATGCTGTCTCCTCCCGTGGCTACGGAGGAGGGAGCCAATTTTGGTACGGTGTTGCGTAGGGCAGCTGGGGCCTTACGTCTCCAACTCCCTACTTTGACGGTCAAGCCTAACATCTTGACAGAGGTGCTTCAGCCGGCAGCCTCCTCTGCGGAGACTGTGCTGCCGTTTAACGACGCCCTCACTGACGTTCTTTGGGCGCCTGGTCCAAGCCCAACACAGGGGCTCCTGTGGATCGGAACGTGTCACGACGCCATCGCCCAGCTCCGGGCGACCCCCTGTTTCTCTGTCCACCCCACTCCTGAGAGCTTGGTTGTCCAAGCCTCCGCTTCCCAAACCGCCTTCCCTACCGCTCCTCCGGATAGGGAATCCAAACGCCTGGATCAGTTTGGGAAGAAGGGTTTTTCTTCCTCCAGTGCTGGCTTGCGGTCCGTTAACACCGCTTGTCTTTTGGGCCGATATACCCACTCCCTGTGGGATTCGGTGGCGGATGTTTTGCCCCAGTGTCCTGAGGAGGTCCAGACACTGCTTTCCCGCGCCATTGCGGAAGGAAGGGATGCGGCTAAATACACAATACGTTGTGGCCTTGACACCGCCGACTCGCTGGGCAGGTCTATTGCAACGACGGTGGCGCTCAGACGCCACGCCTGGCTGAGAACCACTGGTTTTCAGGGGATGTCCAGAATACTCTCATGGACATGCCCTTTGATGGAGTCGGTCTTTTTGGGTCCAAAGCAGACCATGCGTTGGAGCGCTTTAAGGACTCGCGGGCTACTGCCAAGTCCCTGGGCCTTTCTGCTACACGCCCTCCGCTGACTTCTGCTTTTCGCCCCTATCGTGGCCACAGTAGGGGCGTCCCTTCACGTCAGCAGCCCAGCCACCGGCCCGCGCAGCAGGCGTCTTCGCGTGGCCGAGGACGTGGATTCCGCCGTGGCGGATCGGGCAACCAGCGTGCGGGTCAGGCCACCACCTCCAACCCGTCCGCGGCCTCCAAGCCCTCCTAGTCCCTCCTTTCAGGTGCACAGCACGCCAGTTGGGGGCAGGGTCCGCCATCACCTTCCCCACTGGCGTACCATCACCTCGGACAGGTGGGTCTTGGACATTGTCCGAAGGGGCTACTCCCTCCCCTTCGAGACCACCCCCAGCCATGCCACCTCAATTCCACCGCATGTCAGGGGATCACTTGGTGCTTCTACAGAAGGAAGTCACGGCCCTCTTGACCAAGAGGGCCATCGAAGCGTGTTCCGACCCCAGAAGTAGGGCGTGGTTGCTACTCCCACTACTTTCTGGTGCCCAAAAAGGACAAGGAGGACATGCGTCCTATCTTGGACCTCCGGAACGTCAATCGCTTCCTCCGGAAGGAGAAGTTCAAGATGCTCACCCTAGCTCAGGTCTTGACTGCCCTCGACCCTGGAGACTGGTTGGTAGCGTTGGACTTGCAGGACGCATATTTCCACATCCCCGTCCTGCCGGCCCACCGGCGTTACCTTCGGTTCACGGTAGGCCCCGAGCATTTTCAGTTCACCGTGCTCCCCTTTGGCCTTACCAGTGCCC
Organism: Calotriton arnoldi; assembly: GCA_963921515.1. Classification (NCBI taxonomy): domain Eukaryota; kingdom Metazoa; phylum Chordata; class Amphibia; order Caudata; family Salamandridae; genus Calotriton; species Calotriton arnoldi. The sequence goes on along the minus strand of CAWUFW010008748.1, from coordinate 431,054 downwards.
CTCGGGTGTTCACGAAAGTGATGGCGGTGGTCGCAGCTCATCTGCGCCGGGCAGGGGTTTCAGTCTTCCCCTACCTCGACGACTGGCTGCTGAAGGCGGGCTCGTCCCAGGCAGTCGTCTCCCACCTCCAGACTACGGCCGAACTCCTGCACTCGCTGGGGTTCTCCATCAATGTGCCAAAGTCGCATCTGATTCCTTCTCCACAGCTCCTTTTCATCGGAGCGGTTCTGGACACGACGCAGTTTCGGGCCTATCCTCCCGAACGGCGAGTCCGGGATATTCAGGCTATGATTCCAATCTTTCAGCCTTTATCCTGGGTTTCGGTACGGATGACCCTGAGGCTGCTGGGCCTCATGGCCTCCTGCATCCTGCTGGTCAATCATGCCAGATGGCATATGCGGGCTCTGCAGTGGGACCTGAAGTTCCAGTGGGCGCAGCACCAGGGCAACCTGTCCGATCACGTCCAGATCTCGGAGGGGACTGCAAGACAGTTGCAGTGGTGGCTCTCGAACCGGCAATGGGTCATGGGCAGATCCCTCTCCCTTCCCCAGCCAGAGCACACAGTTGTGACGGACGCGTCCCTTCTGGGATGGGGCGGTCACATGGGAGAGGCGGAGATCAGAGGCCTCTGGTCTCCGGCGGAGTCCCGGCTCCATATCAACCTTCTGGAGCTCCGTGCGATCCGACTTGCACTCAAGGCATTCCTTCCCTCTGTCAAAGGGAAGGTAGTGCAGGTGTTCACAGACAACACCACCGCCATGTGGTACTGCAACAAACGGGGCGGGGTGGGGTCTTGGACCCTTTGTCAGGAGGCTCTGCGCCTCTGGACATGGCTGGAACATCAGGGCATGTTCCTGATGGTTCAACACCTGGCAGGTTCCCTGAACGCCAGGGCGGACGAACTCAGCCGCAGGTGCATGATGGATCACGAATGGCGTCTTCACTCGGAAGTGGCGCAAGGACTCTTTCTACAATGGGGAGAGCCTTGGTTAGATCTATTCGCCACCGAAGAGAACGCGCAATGTCATCAGTTCTGCGCGTTGGAATTTCCAAGGCGGCACTCGCTCGGAGACGCTTTTCGTCACGAGTGGAGTTGCGGTCTGTTGTACGCCTTTCCGCCTATACCACTTCTACCCAGAGTGTTGAAGAAGATTCGGCACGACCGGGCCCAAGTCATTCTTGTGGCTCCGGACTGGGCTCGAAGAGTTTGGTATCCCGAGCTACTCAATATGAGCTTAGATCCCCCGATCAGTCTGCCTCTTCGGGAGGATCTTCTGTCGCAGCAGCAGGGGGCGGTCCTCCACCCGAACCTGTCCAGTCTACACCTGCTTGCGTGGAGATTGAGCGGCGGCAGTTGATTCCTTTCGACTTGCCTCCCGAAGTTTGTGATGTGATTCTGGCAGCCAGGCGTCCCTCCACTAAGGTGGTATATGCCTGCAGATGGAACAAATTTGTGGCATGGTGCACAGCAAAGGCTGTGAATCCCCTCTCTGCCCCTCTTTCTGAGGTCCTTCTGTTCCTTCTTTCTCTGGCCCAACAGGGTTCTGCCCTGGGTACCATCAAGGGTTATCTTTGTGCTATCTCGGCCTTCCTCAGGCTTCCTGATCAGCCCTCCCTTTTCAAGTCCCCTGTTGTTAACAGGTTCTTAAAAGGCATTACTCACCTCTTCCCTCCTGTTCCGTTTGTGATGCCTCAGTGGGACTTGAACTTGGTTCTTACCTTTTTAATGTGCGCTCCCTTTGAGCCTCTACATAACTGTCCTCTTCGTCTTCTGACTCTGAAGACAGCCTTTCTGGTGGCCATCACCTCCGCTCGGCGGGTGAGTGAGCTCCAGGCTCTATCTTGCAAACCTCCCTTTCTGTCTGTTCATCCGGACAAGGTTGTTCTTCGGACGCGCCCGTCCTTCTTGCCAAAGGTGGTTACTGCTTTCCATATTGGGCAGACCATCACTTTGCCCACCTTCTTTCCGCCTCCGCATCCTTCCAGAGAGGAAGAGAGGCTCCACCGTCTGGACCCAAAACGTGCGCTCTCCTTCTATATTGACCGCACAAAACACTTCCGGGTGGATGACCAGCTCTTTGTTGGCTACGTGGGCGCCAAAAAGGTCGGGCGGTGCACAAGAGGACCATCTCCCGCTGGGTTACCTTGTGCATCAAGACCTGCTATTCTTTGGCTAAGAAGGAGCCTCCTGTTGGGCTGCGGGCCCATTCCACCAGGGCAACGGCTGCTACCACGGCTTTGGGCCGCGGTGTTCCGCTGCCGGTTATTTGTCAGGCAGCTACGTGGGCCTCGCTGCACACGTTTACAAAGTATTACTGCCTTGACAGTCAGGTCCGGAGGGACGGCTTCTTTGGCCGTTCTGTCCTCCAGGACTTCCTTGTCTGATCTTTGTTCGCAGACCCACCACCGGGGTTGGTATTCCTGGGGTATCTATTCTAAGGTAAGGAATCTGTCACTAACGTCTCTCTTTCAGATGCACAAGTTACTAACTTGTGTAACGATATATCTGTAAGAGACAGTAGTTAGTGACAGATTCCTACCGCCCACCCATCCTCCCCGTTCTGCGAACTGATTTCTAGGGTTAAGGACATCCCTTTCAGGGCCCTAGTATTTTTCAGACACCTATGTCAGCTTCTTGCATGGCTCTGCGTTCCTGGCGCGGAAAGTCGTGTACAGAACTGACGTCAGCGCGCAGGGGCGGCGTCTAAGTACTGCCCGCGACGTCATCCCGGCGATCACGACGCCGACGACGGACGCGGAGCCGCACGACGCCGCTTACCGACGCGCAAGGGTACTGCTACGCAAAAACTTTCCGGATCCAGCCTGACGCCTGGGGATATTCTAAGGTAAGGAATCTGTCACTAACTACTGTCTCTTACAGATATATCGTTACACAAGTTAGTAACTTGTGCTTTTGGCAGAGTGTACCCTCATGTATTTCAGATATCTCTCCCTCCATTTTACCTCGTGACGCTCTGCTCTGTCTTCTCCATGCCGGGGTTGTGATGAAACATAATAAACAATTAAGGGGGCTCCAGGATCTAGCACTTGTATTAGCGCAAAGGCAAATAGCCATGTCCTGGAAGGCGATATCTGTGCCTTTGGTTACCACATGGCAGAAAGATGTGATCTGCTGGGCAGAGCAGAGCTTTCCGTCCCAGCAGATGCCAGAACATGGGATGGGAGGTGTAATCTCATTGAACAGTGGGTTATCTGATGAGCTTGAGGGCTATGCAATACTACTGTTCTGATCTTGTACTGATCTTGATTGCTTTGCGCTCTTTTGCACAGTTATGTATGTTTTGAATCTGAGTTTTAAAAACGGATCCCGACTGTTTTTAACTACCGCGCCTATTTGCACAGTTCTGTTTATTTTAAATCTGGATTACGAGTTTTAATAACAAAAAGAGTTTCCTATCTCTCTGTCCTCCATTAAGGTTTGCCTGCATTCTTACTTAAGGGCAAGCCTCCCCGGTCCACCACGAGATTATCTTGTTTGAGTGGAGGGAGGATTGACCTGACTCACTTCCGGTCGAGTGGGAGGTGGCGTTCTTGCGGCCCAACTCCCCTCTACATAAACGGATGCTTCACCAGACGCGCAGCGGGCGCGCCAGCGGCGCGCCAAAGGCAAGCCCGTCTTCGCCCGTCCGCGCCCTGACGTCGCCAGGAGCCAGAGACCCTGGTCGATCCACCCCGACCCGGGCTTGAATCCCCTTCGATCCTATTCCAGCAAAGAGCTGTTTGATCTAAGAACTGACCCCCGGCAGCTATGCCGGCCTGGGACTTGGCCAGTTTTAGAGGGCCCTTTCTCCTGCCGAGCATGCCGGTATCAAGGCACTTTCATGGAGGCAGCCCCTGCCTATGGTGAACTGTGCTGTTCTTACCCCAATTTATATTCCCCACTCCCCCAATATGCTACCTCTTCTACCAGTGAGACAGGAATACTCCCCCTTATTACCAAGCCAGGGTGGAAAAGTATGCTGTGCAATGTTAGATCCTTGCCCAAGCATTCCATCGAGATATTTATTTATTTATTTATTTTATTTGCAAAGTTTTATATAGCGCTGGCTAGACCCGGAGGTATCAGAGCGCTTTACATGAGGATCAGTGAGTTACAGGTTCCATAATTACATAGACAAGTATAGACATAGGAGAAAAGACAAAACATGAGATTACACAATGTGAGAATTATTAGCGCTTACACACGTCTTATGCGGAGTGAAGAGGTAGAGGGGGAATGGTAAACTGGGGTAGGGAATGCAGGTAGGAAAACACAAGGGGGAGGCGAGGAAAACGATGTCCGATGTCCGGCTGGGTAGGTGCCGGCCGAGGGGTGAACCAGAGCCAAACTCCTCTATAGCTGCATATGACAGCTCCACCGGGCATCAGCCAAAGTTGCTCGGGCACCGTGGTATTATTTGCAAAGTTTTACATATCACTGGCTAGACCCGGAGGTATCATGGTGCTAATATTCTTGCCCTGGCATATATTAAAAAGCGGTTTTCGGGTTCTGTGGAAAAGATGTGCCAGGACGAGTGGCTCTTCGACGCCCTCTCTTCTCTCTTCCGGGCGCTATTCCTGCTTTAAAGGTATTGCCTCGCACACGTCATCGTACAGACTGGATATGCCCAGGAGTCTAAGCACGAAGTGAATGCAGTTATTAGTGAGTAGACAGTATTTGTGTTTATTATTCATTGCAGCGATCGCGCCCTTTTTCAATTCTTCGAGAGATTCCAAACCTTGGTCTTAAAACTTTGAATAATCTTCTCTCCTCCAGGATATGATGTATCCCTTCAATACTGGCTCGACCTTCCTGTGGTTCAAACGGGTTCTTCCCTACACCACAAAGGTGTATGATCAAGCCAGGTTCGAAGCAGAGAGCCGCATGTTTAAACCATGTTTTATGTTTCACGTCAAACAGAAGGACATCCCCGGGTCGTATCTCTTGCTCAGATTTTTTTTCCAGAGCGCGAAATAAGTACTCAACCGGTTTCAGTTGAAAGAGACTCATCTCGGTTACAAGTGCCTGTGCAGAAGGCGAACAAGATGAACAAGACATCTTGGGTAGGAGGTCCGTCGGGTGTGAGCAGCAAGAGAGTAGAGGGTCCCAGTCACCCCGAGGGGTCCAGAACAAGCCTTGGCACGCACACACACAACCGGTACACTGCTCCTCCGTGCAGCCTGACATTGGTTTCTTGACTGAAACATGGCTTAAGCCCCATTCTTCTCCTGCCATCACACTAGCTCTGCCTGATGGTTACAGGATTATAAGAATGGATAGACAGTCATAGGTGGGGGGCGGACTAGCAATAATACATAAGGACAGCATCTAAGTTACTTCACTGGAGCAGCGCTGCAACGCAAATATTGAAGTCATGGTCTTTCGGTTGGACCGCTTATCACAATTCAGCTGGAAGGGGCCCTTAGTCTACCGGCCCCCGGACCCCTTAGCAGATTTCTCAGTCCAACTTACCGAACTTGTAGCTCCCCATGTGATCTCGACCAAGAATTTCTTATTGTTGGGAGACTTTAACGTCCACAGTGAATGTAGCTCTAATACCGACGCACTGACACTTATGGCAGACCTTGCCCTTCTGGGCTTACTTAAGCGCAACGAAGGCCCTACCCACACAGCAGGTCACACACTGGACATAATTTTTTCCAACTCATCTTGCATTTTGTGTGAACCTCCTCAGCCGCTGACATGGTCAGATCATGCATCAATTGAATTTTTTATCCAGGGCCCCTGTCACTCACTCTGCCCATACAATGGAAGAAAATCACCCCAGAGCGCTTCCAGGCCTCCTTCCTGGTGCCCTGGGGCACCGCACCGGTCAATATAGAGGATGCTCTTGCTAAATACAATTCTGCAGTCACTTGCGCCATAGACCAGCACGCTCCACTGAAATCTTTTCCCAATTCCTCTAAACGCCCTCAGACTGTTTGGTTTTCCCCTCAGCTTCGCACTCAAAAACAATTATGCAGAAAACTCGAAAGACGCTGGCGCCGCTCCCTTGATGAGAGGGATAAAGATAGTTTTAAGGTCACTCTCTCCAACTACCACAAAAACATTAAGGCCGCTAGGAAAGCTCATATCACGTCTCAACTAGCCCAGGCTGGAAACGCTCCCAAAACCCTTTACCGAATTCTCCAGTCTTTTATCAAGCCCTCGGCATGTGAGAATTTAGAGGCCCCCTCACAATCCCTTTGCAATGACATCGCACAATATTTCTCTGAGAAAGTAGAACTTGTATACGATAAAATCGTTTCATCAGGTAGCCAGCCTCCGGTTGCCTTGACTCACGACTTGCCAGAACAGGTTAACATTCTGCTATTAGAGAGTTTCCCTCCTGTGACTTCGGGAGATGTTGAAACAATGCTACGTATTGTAAAATCTGACTCACCCCTAAATATCATTCTGGCCAAAGTCGCAGCCTCCTTGTCCTATCAAATATCTCCATCCATAGAGTTTCTCCTCAATCTTTCGCTGAGAGAGGGTCACGTCCCTCTGGAATGGAAAGCAGCACAGGTTATGCCTATCCGCAAGAACTCCAAGGCCCCCATGACTGATCTCTCCAATCTCCGTCCCATCTCGCTTCTCCCTCTCCTGAGCAAACTATTAGAGAAACACATCAACAAACATCTGTCCAACCATGTTGAACTCACTGGCAGTCTCGACCCTTCCCAGTCAGGCTTCAGGCCCAAATACGGCACCGAATCAGCCCTGCTAGCGGTCACAGATAACATCAGGATGAACCTAGACAGGGGCCAATCGACGATTCTGGTGCTGTTGGACCTTTCTGCCGCTTTCGACACGGTCTCACATGAGATATTGCTCAGGAGACTGAAAGAGATTGGACTAAGAGATTCTGCCTTCCGGTGGATGATGAGCTTTCTCTCCTCCACTACCCAGACCATTAATCTTGGCCCGTATCGCTCAGTGTCTATGAAACTGACCAAGGGAGTTCCCCAGGGCTCGTGTCTGAGCCCTACTTTGTTTAATATCTATGTGGCTCCCTTGGCCAATCTCTTTAGAACCTGCGGTTTCATTCCTATCTCCTACGCTGACGATATACAGCTGCTATTTCCCTTCAATAAATTTACCGCTTCTGTGCAGTCGGCCTTCTCTTCTGGAATGAAGGCCATCTCCAATTGGATGAGATGTAACTTCCTTCAATTCAACGTGGGGAAGACCGAAACATGCTCTTTGGAGACGCCCCCTTACTATGGACTCCTGATTGGTGGCCGGTGGACCTTGGCACCCCCTCGGCCCCCAAGTCCACTGTCAAGAACCTAGGCATTTGCCTAGACCAGGCTCTCACTCTGAAGGAGCACGCTGCTCAGACAGCTGGCTCCTGTTTCCACATGTTGGGCCTATTACGGCGAGTTTTTCCCCTGCTTCCCGATTCCACTCCGAAGACCCTGACGCAGGCACTAATACTGAGTCGTCTGGACTACTGCAATGGCCTCTTGGCCTCGGCCAATGAGTCCTCGCTCTGCAGATTGCAGGTAGTCCAGAACACAGAGGCGCGACTGGTCTTAAATGCCACTCCCCGGACTGCCTCTCACCCTCTCCTCCATCAGCTACACTGGCTTCCAGTACGTGAGCGGGTCAAGTTTAAGGTTTGCTGCACGGTCCACAAAGCTTTAAACAATCTCGGCCCGCCTATCTGGCCGAGAAATTCACGCCGTATACACCATCTAGATCCCTCCGCTCTGGAACCAAATCCCTTCTCGTGGTCCCCCGAGTTAGGAAGGCCAGATTGGGTGGAAAGGCATTTTCCCACCTTGGTCCTCTTTACTGGAACCAGCTCCCCTTGTACTTGAGACAATGCCCTTACCACCTGCAGTTCAGAAAGCACCTTAAGACCTTTCTTTTTTGTCTCTGATCTTGTTCCAGTCCATCAGCTTTTCTGTTGCCTGTCCGCAGCGCAGAGATACCCCTTCGGGGGTCGATTCAGGCGGTATATAAATAAATAAATACTCCTCCTGAATAGCCTGCAGAGGCTTCCTCGTGTTATTTAGCGTCACTGTACTGGAGGGGTTGTGACATGCTAATTTTATGATGCTGTTTTCTGTGATCCTGGAACTTGGGTCTTCGAGGGGGATGATGGCGTGGGGGGGAGGGGAGGGAGGCGAGCGGAGACGATTGTATTACTGGTTAATGTTCTTCTTTTTCCTTTGCTTAGACACATGGTCCTATTCGGGTTCCTAGGGGATACTGTTTATTCTCTCAGAGTTTTGTCTGTTTTGATTATTGCACGGAACATGTGGGCTCTTTCAACCCTTACACTAGTAATGTCGTCTTGATGTAAGCTGTGTTTGTCATGAGTAAAATCAATAAACCTATGAGGGAAAAAAAATATATATACGTGTGTGTATATATTCGTGTGTATATATACACGTGTGTGTGTGTGTATATATATATATGTATGTATATGTATGTGTGTATATATATATATATATATATATATATATATATATATATCTATATGTATGTATGTACCCTGTTCCATAGTGGCAGCAAGCCGACCACAGGCAATCTTCTTGGACAAATATAAAGGCATGTTTTCGTTCTGGCACAGATGCTCATTTGACAGAAATTAAACCTCAATGGGAAGCACATACAAATATAAACATAGCAGTTGCCCCAGTTGAAGCTCCACTTCTGTAAATGTCAAAACAATATGAAATCCTTGAGGTTGAGCAAGGCACAGCAAAGTGTGTTCTCTTTTCTTACGCGTGGAAAATGATCTGAAATCCTTGATTAAGGCGAATAGATCTTGTGGCAGAACAGTGGCATCACAATAGAACAGGCAGGAAGGGGTAGAGGCACACACATGGAAAGTTGGGGGGGTGCAGGGGCTGCAAAGGAAGGCAGAGATAGTGAAGCAGACCAGAGAGAGGGGCAGAGTCATGACCATGGACATCAGGTGGCAGAGGCAGCAACCGAAGGCACTGGCAGCACAATAGACCAGTGAAGGAGGGGGTAGGGGCATGTATGTGGAGAAGAGGGGCGGTAGGGTGCAGGCAACGGATGGCATTGGCAGCACAGAGGACCAGGGAGGCGAGGGAGGGAGAGGGTCACAGACAGACTGGTGGGGCAGCGACAGCATAAGGTCAGTGGCAGCACAACAAACTGCAAGGTAGGAGGGAGAGGAAAGCACCTGGAGAACAGGGTGGCAGGTGGGTGGGGGGCAAGAACAGAGGCAGTGGCAGCACAGCGGCAGTGCCAGCACAATGGACAAGCCATAGCACAAGGAGAACGAGGGGAAAGGGGGCAGTAGCAATTCAACCGGCCAGAGAGAAAGGGGACAGAGGCGCGCGCACACATGGAGAACAAGGGAGAGAGGGGTGGACGGGGGGGGCAGCAACAGAGCCTTGGCAGTACAGTCGGCCAGGGAGGGTACAAAGACATGCACACAAAGAACGAGGGGGGCAGGGACAGCGCAATGGACAAGGTAGCAATTGTAATTGCTTTTATATAGTGGTTACTACCCCGGACGAGGCGTCAAAGCTCTTCAGTGAGTAGCAAGGGGGGTAGAGGCATGAACACAGAGAACGAGGGGGGTAGGGTCAACAATGGAGATCATTGGCATTACAGGGGCAGTCGCAGCACAACAGACAAGGAAGGGGTGAGGCAGGGGGGACGCTCACTGAGACCAGAGGAGGAGGCAGGGGCAGCACAACGGACCAGGGAGAGATGGGCCAGAGACGCACCACAAATAACGGGAGCAGGGGCATTAACAGAGGCAATGACATCACCACAGAACGGGGAGAAAGGGGTAGAGGAATTCACCACGGAGCGGGGAGAAAGGGGTAGAGGAATGCACACTAAGAACAGTGGGGGTTAGAGAGGGGGCAATAACAGCAATGGAGGGCAGTGACAGCACAACGGACCAGGGAGAGATGGGCCAGAGACGCACCACAAATAACGGGAGCAGGGGCAGTAACAGAGGCAATGACATCACCACAGAACGGGGATAAAGGGGTAGAGGAATGCACACTAAGAACAGTGGGGGTGAGAGAGGGGGCAATGGCAGCAATGGAGGGCAGGGGCAGCACAACGGACCAGAGACGCACCACAAATAACGGGAGCAGGGGCATTAACAGAGGCAATGACATCACCACAGAACGGGGAGAAAGGGGTAGAGGAATGCACACTAAGAACAGTGGGGGTGAGAGAGGGGGCAATAACAGCAATGGAGGGCAGTGACAGCACAACGGACCAGGGAGAGATGGGCCAGAGACGCACCACAAATAACGGGAGCAGGGGCAGTAACAGAGGCAATGACATCACCACAGAACGGGGAGAAAGGGGTAGAGGAATGCACACTAAGAACAGTGGGGGTGAGAGAGGGGGCAATGACAGCAATGGAGGGCAGTGACAGCACAGCGGACCAGGGAGTGGCCAGGGGTACACACACAAAGAATGAAGGGGCAGGATGGAGGTGTAAGGGCAGCAACTAGGCACTTGCAGCACAACAGACCTGCGGGGGAGCAGGTATAGGCATGTACGCGGAGAACAGGGGTCATTTGGGGGGGGAGCAGGGGCAGCAAGCTGACCAAGGAGGGCAGGCGAGGGGCAGAAGCAGCACAATGGACCATGGAAGGCAGGTGAGAGGGGGCAGGGGCAGCAAGTCTGAGTAGCAAGCTGACAATGGAGGGCAGGAGAATGGACTAGGGACATTCAGACTTAGAATGGCGGGCAGGCGGAACAGGTGTAGGGGTCAGGAAGCTGACAACAAAGGGCAGAAAACAGGGGTTACTCCTGGCCAACCTTCTGCTGATCATGGCCAAAGGCAGTACACTTTGGGATGGTTAGCTGAATGGTAAAAAAAACAACGAAATTCACTGAAAAAAAAACCAAAGGTTAAAGCAATGTTATAGTTACGTGTTGAAATGAGTTAAAAACTAAAGGTTACAAACAAACAAAAAAAGAATTTCACCAGCTATGCCTCTGGCATGCCCTGTTTATGACCTCACATATTACATCACTCCTGATCTGTTGAATGACATCATTGATAACATCATCTCAAATGGTATAATTGATTACATTAATGATGACACAAATCAAGCTTCTGTTCCTCAAAGTACTTTATATACCTCTAGATCATTTTAGTAAACAAATTAGGTAGTAAACCGCCAGCAAACATATAGTGCGTAGATTGACTGTACGTGTGTGTGTGTGCAAACTAGAAATAGTGTGGTCCTGGAGACACGTCTTATTCAGTATGGTAAAAATTATATGGTGCACCTTTACCAGTAAAATTTTAAATGGAAACAGTTTAATTAAAACAAGACGTATATTACAAATATGTTAAATCAAAGTTAGGTTGCCAAAATATGTGGGAAAAACTAAAGCTTATTTTTGTAATACATTATTCGACTGTTGATGTCTGTACACATCCTGACATTAAAGAGAGGTCATGTAGTGCTACAGACAATTCCTATATAAACTGAGATTTATATGGCGCAGATTTCTATTTCCAGAATCTCAGTGAAAATTCTGAGACAATATACATTGTTGAAGAATGTATAATGTTCGGGTGACTCACAAACTGTTCAAGTCGCTGTATAATTGGAAGTGTTGTTCTAATGGTGTATGCCATTTTGCTCATTTCAGGAAATAAGCTACTTTGACAAACTACGGAGGGTTGTGAATAGGACATGGCTGTGCATGCTTGATCAGTGGTTAATGCATACATGTGAAGCTGTTGACTTAAAATTCTATGTCAGATGAAGTATTTAAAAGGCACATCTGATTAAGGTAAATAATGACCAAACACTCTTTTGAGTAGTATTCAAGGTTCAACAAATTGCTGGTCGCATTAATGTCTACATTATGTTCCGGATGAGCTTAATATCTGCTAAATGTGGGTGTATTCACAGATACACTTTGTCCTGCATGTTGTGAAAGACTAGAGTCCTCTCCGTGCGCTGCTTATTTCCTCACATATTGCATCACTTATGACATCATAGGCCACATCAATGAGACCTCTGGAGTGACGACATTGATCACAGCACTGCATGGCAGGGCGCAGTTGCAGTTTCTTCAGTAACTATAATTGGTGAATGTCCGTGTTTTTGTTTTAGATCAGAATGTAAGATTTTAACTAACATTTTCACCTAACTATAACGTCAACTTTACCCTTTGTTTGTTTCAGTGAATATATATGCATAGAGAGATTTTATCATAGTGTAAAATGCTATTTATTAACGTGATGAATGTGCGGAGGGGTCATGACTCCGAGCCGAAGCCATGAGTGGATCATGATGCCAGTTTGCTTAACTATGTAATGTGAGTTGTCACTCAGTCTCCAGCACAGTAACACGTTTATGCAGCAACATTAAATGCTTTAAGTACATGAAATCATGTGGATGACCGACGAATGGAGCACTTTTTTCTGGTTGCACAGCCTACACCAAGTCCGATGCTACATGCCATTACCACTACAAGATGTTGGTCAAGCCAAGAACGCTCCTACCTTCTCTGTGCTGTGTTCATTCTCTCTGTCCTATGTGCCCTGCATCTGTCCACATTGAAGTCCTCAATTTTAACCAAATGTTTCACGTACCATAAAAGGAAACTCCGAAGGTTACAGGTAGGTGCACTATGCATGAGCTTTGGCTGGGGTAGCTGCATATGACGTCAAGGTCATATACCAAGCACACAGACCTCTTTGAATACTTCTAGGGTCTTAGGTGGAAGCAGTGGGGCTTTATTGCCCTGGTCCACATAATTTGTCTGTTTCTGGATGCCCATTGTTGGGGCATTGGAGGATCTCCTGCGGTACTCTGTAGCGTATGCACCCCTGCCTCGAGTTTACCTTGGAACACTTTAGGTTATCGACCACCACCTCAGCACAGATGACATGCATGAGTGCTTGAGGTGAACTCGAATGACACCGGCTGAGACCCAGAGCAAGGCTCCGGGGCCACAAGGAGCACACAAAGTACCTCACCTTAAATTGAACATGACTACCATCAGCTCGCTGGGCTCTAGAGGACTAACGGTGGCAACAGCAATATGATAGTGCCAGAGCAGGCCTTTCTACCTCAATCTGTCAGGGACAGACCTCTACCAGTCTCTTTCACAATTTTAAATTGGACTGTTAGGCACCCTCAATACGGTCTTTCGCCCATCCATGTGGAATAAGAATGTTGCATGTGTATACCTTGTTGTGTTTGAAAGGATGTGTGAGTGTTGCATGTATAACTCCTGTGTTCAGTGCCATTCTGGAATTCTGTCATTTTTTTTTTATTTGCTACATCGTAGCAGTACATTCGTTGGAGGTGGGTACAAAGCCCAGATAGCAGATGTGAATTGCAGGACTCCTTCAGGACATTCAGGGGATCCTTTGTAGAAGTGCTAGCACTTTGTAATAAAGAACTAGACCGGTCTGAATGGAATGAGGAAAAGGGGCAAAATTATTCAGAACTAAATGTTGAAATACACACTATTGTCTGCAACTTTGGTATAAATGTGGGACAGAAACCTCTAGCCAATGTACAAAGATTTCTCTATTAGCATCTGGGGTATAAACAACAGCGGCTACTGAGAAACCCTCTATGCTCCAGGAATGGGTATTTACAACCATCTCCCCTGGCCAGGTTCAGAAATAAAAATCTGAGAATTTCAACAAAAACCGCACCAGTATTGAGAGCCGGCGACTGCTCCACCGTTGAAGATGACTTGCATGACCGAGATAATGCTCGAAAGGAAATAAGCTGTGAAGGAGCAGAGCTGAGCCTAAAGCACCAAACAATTATTTGCACTACTTTTTAAGGGTGAGCCCCGAAGTGGTCAAGTGTTTCTCACAATGTAAGCAAACTATGTAGCCCCATGCCTGGAGGGTTCTCATGAATTTAAGCTTGACTTGAGGTCCATTGTGAAACAAGGCACCAAGAAGCTGTGGAGCGAAAAGAGAAACCAGGATGACAGTCTGTAACCCCATGAAGAAAGTAAATGTGTTGGAGCAGAACCACCTCGCCCGAGAGGCCTGAACCAGGACCTAAGTAAAGACTGTCACAAGAGTGGTGGGAACACTGCTTGTTACGGTGTGAAGTTTTATGTAAGGACTGAGGAAAACCCCAAACCGGCAATACCTACTAAGTTAAGAGCTCTGGGACTCTGCTGCAGCTTGTGCTGGCTCTGCTTACTTGTTACTCCCTGCTGTAACCACTTCTCGCCTGTCAGTGGGCTGGGCCTCCTGCCCTCTGTTGGCCTTGCAGTTTACACCACGTAGAGCACTGCTGCCCCACTGAACACAAGAAGACAGGCTCTGTCTGCACTGCCATAAACAAACCGCACAAGGCACTCTGAACCCCAATAGAAACCAGGGAGAGTGGATAGTGTCACCTCTGTAGGGAAGGAAATACTAAAGTGCTGGCCCACAACCCGGTCAGCCTACCCCAGAGACATATTGTGAGAAAGGGAGGACTGTCCAGACTTCTCTTCAACTGTTGCACAAGGAGTACTACAGAGCATGCCACGTGGGGCAGTTTAACCTACCTCCACATGCTCATTGGAAATTATCAGTAATCCCCATGTATAGTTTGACACCTTATTTAATATTATGTACAGTGTTCTGTTGTGTGTGTTTTGACTTCTGAGTCTCTAACCCCACACCACCGCCATGTCTACGTCTCCGACTGCTCTGCTACCCTACGGACAAGTCCTAAAGGGCTCTACTTGGTGTTCCGTTTTGGTTTTAGCATTGAGGTTAAGTTCCAGGACACACATTGGTGAAGGCTCTGATTCCATCAGTCTGGACCCAGTAACCTCTGTCTACCCCGGGACTCCTCAAAAAGTTCCCACATCAGTTACGTTTTCCACTCTCTCCTTGTTCTCAGAGCACAGCGGTTAGTCATTGCCTTGTCCAAGGCCTGTCCCAGTGGTCATTGCCTTGTCCAAGGCCTGTCCCAGTGGTTCACCATCTGCCACTGCAACGCTCATTCCATGCTCCCCTGTGCTTCCGAATCTGGGGAACTGGAAAAATTCATTGATTAGCCTGCGGGAAAGTCCAAGAGCAGAGTTTAACATTGAGGTGGCCTTATTGTCATTTGGGGACGCAGTGGTTGCATCATGTTGTCGAATTTGTATGCCAGAGTGACCTTGTGAATCAAAGGCAGACATTTGAATCAATTCTTGGAGATATTTCTGAGCTCGTTTCCTGATATGCCTGCCTCTTTCTGAAGCTTGGTACCCGCACCTCTTTGCTTGCTAGAGGGAGGGTCTAGATTATCCATTGAAGCCGCTCTTGAGGTAACATTTCCGGTGTTTGTTCTACTTGTGACCAAGATGTAAAAATCTCTGACGCCTCACGAGTGTGGTGGCAAGGCCTTGCCTCTTATCTGATTAACTAATCAAAAGCTGATTATCACCTTTGTTCAGTGAGGAGGCTGATTAATCAGTTCCTATTGACCGTTCAGCCTGGTCTTTATTCCACGCCGCCAAGCGGGCCGCAGGAGCGGCCAATAGAAATTGAGCCGCTGTCACTGTGATTACATTTATTAAAACAAAATGCGTTTTTTTTATGAAGCTGTCTTTGAAGTAGGTCACGGATGGGTAGAGTGGAGGGGCAGTATTGACTGAACGAGAATGAACTCATTGCGTCGCTGTAGCTCGAATTAGTAACTAAATTCTATCACGATTCGAGACAAATAGATTAACATATGCCTGAAGCAGCTTGTCAATAAATGATGACAGCATTTTTACCCAGAGTTTTATACTGGCTGCGTTTCCTTCTCTCGTGAGGAGAATGGGCTCTATTCTTGCACAGGTTCATTTCAGTTCCTGGTAAGCCTATTGGTTGTCGATGACTGTATCCGGTTATGTTAGTTAAACACTGTTTTTATAGCGCAGTGTTTACCAGTTTCCTGGCCACATACCATTGGTGTCTCTGAAAGTGAATTTTAGGAGGTGGGGACACGTATTGGAAATGGTGTATTTCATGTCTCTAATACCGTTGGCGCCATTTGATTAATCTTCTTGAAACTTTCCAAACTAAAAAGTACATCCACATCAGCTCCTTCCTGGAAAGTGTTGGGGTGTTCTCGCAAGCAGGGCCCGAGAAAATGAAGATGAGGGGATCAAACATCAATTTTCCATGCTAATTCCCATAAAACATTTTGGGGAAAGATCCAGAACAAAAGCAGTGAACAGAAATGCACCAAATTTGGCACAAAGTTAGAACTTTACTCAGAAAGCGTGCTTTTTGTTATTTTTGTGTACATCGTCATTTTTAAGAAATTTTCTTTTAAAGAGGTGGTTGAGGTGTGCTTGAAAGGATTATAAAATGGATAAATCTGGACTGCTGGTCCTACGGTACCATACATTTAAGAAATAAGAGTTTCTGGTTGGCTGAGCTTTTTCTCCTGTCTGCTTTTTTTTAGTCTCAAAGGACCTGTACTGGTCCATGGGACCGAAATATCTTATTGGCTTGCTGTAGTTTGAAGAAAAATGTTGCAGCCGCCATTACAAGACACAAGGACTCAGTAACCATGTCCTGAAGTAGTTTACAAAAAAAATTATTTAAGCGAGCGGGGTAGACACATCCTGACAATAGTGGGGAGGGGACCCAAAGGGACCCTTCTACAAGGTGCCAAACAAATATAAAAAGAAATCTGTTCCTGCAGGGCCCAGAGTGGCCATCCCTTGAGGCACAGCAGTATGCCTGCGGTCCAAAAGATGAGGCTTGATTGCGGCACCACAAGCGTACTGTGGTACCTCGAAAAGAAAATAGATCTACTTCTCGGGTGGGGGTCCATGGGGCGATAGGCACCCACGGGGGGTTTGGTGCACAGCCTGGCCACAGGCCAGGCTTTGCCGCGAACCCCACGCTGCACACAGCAAAGGGCATGTGTGGATGAATGTTGGCCACCCATGGGGGTTAGGTGCAGGGACAGACCAGAGGCCAGGTTCTGCTGGCAACCCATCACTGCACATGGCCAAAAGCTGTGATCAGTGGGGGAGTTGGTTAAATGTGATCAAAAAACTTAGAAATTCACGGAAAAAGCAAAGATTAAAGTGACGTTAGAGTTAGCCACGGTAATGATTTTAGCTTGTTTAAAATAAATTTAAAAACTAGAAATTCACTGAAAAATACAAAGGTTATGTCATTATATTAAAGTGATGAAATAAGAAAAACTAACATTTAAAAACATAAAACCCACTGAAGTTCACCAGTTAGTCTCCCTCGCCGGGCACTACTTATAACTGAGAGTGCCAGCCAAACAGTCATGGGCACTTACAGAATGCCCACCACTCTTCCCCCTGCTCTGAGAGCAGAGCAGCCCCACACTGCAAAGCTGCTGCAGCAGGAACAAGTAAAATGATAAGTTATTTTATTTTAATTTTATTTCCACTGCTGAAAGCAGTGGGGCAACTCTCCTGCGCCTCAGCTGAGGAGCCGCCAGAGTGTGACCTCGATCACTTCTGATATGTCTCATTGGCTTCACAATCAGCCCTTCTAGAAAGCAGCATAAACTGAGGTTTATGGAAATAGTAGGTGGGCTGCCATCCACTACTACTGAATGGTTAGTGAGCTCTGTTTTGGTGGGCCTTTTTCTGTTTCCTTAGTGAACATGAAAGATGGACTGCTCTGTTGTCTCCTGCTGCTGTACCTTAAGGCAGATGGGTGAGGGAGGTGAGAGGGCAAATGTATGTATGCTCTATAGTAAGATGGTGTTGGAATAGTGGTCCTAATCTGTTGGGGAGGAGGAAGAGGGAAGGCCGGCAGGTAGGGACTCCTGTGGTCACTCTGTGCTGTAGATAGGTGACCTGCTAATGGCGGCTGGGCCACGTGCTCCCGCAGATTTTCTACTTTGGCCAGTTCCGGAGACTGGGCATGGCAGCCTGGATGATCCCAGAGAACAGTGTTTCCTTAAAGTGCCATAGACTCCAGATCCCCCCACCCCCCGAAAAGTATTTAAAAATATATTTAGCTGTTGCCGTTGAAGCCTTCTAACCAGAGGAGCCCTCTGACAAAAAGGGTGTTGCGATTCCCCGCTTAGGGAGCGTCGTGCGTGTTCCCATTTACCGTTCTCCCACTGCAGGGAATTAAATGTCAGAAGGATTTGTAGCATCTATAATTGAATTGGTGCTGAGAAAAGCAAATCTTTTAGGGAAAAATAACATTTTTAGGATTAGCAAATAATGCGTCGGTTTGTCAGCGCCGGCTGTCACGATGTCCCTACGCGGTAATAAAGCCGTGGTGCTGTCGTTTATCACCGATGGGAGGCTGCGGCATTCTCAGAGCACGAGGAATCCGAGTAAAGGGCGCAGCTTTGAAGCACAGAATTGTCAGAAATGGCATCGCGAGAGTTAAAGGTGAGAATTGCACCAGAAAGCCCCCGTTCAAGCCTTGCTGCCGGTGCACTATGCGTGATCTTTCTGCATGCACACTTTATTCACTGTGCCTTGTTAAATCCGAGCTGTTTTTGTAATGTAAGTTTTTTAACTGCAAACTAGACTCAGTGAAAAAATAAGTGTTTTTTTTCCAGAAATTCCAATAACCTATTCCACATTAGGCTAAAACAATTCACACCGCAAATAACAAGTTGTCTTTGCTTTAAAAAAGGAAAGTGAATGGACGTTCTGAACATAATGGTATCATTAACGAGACAAAACTTTACTGGGATCATGTTTCTAATTTTTGGGCGGTCTAAGTTTTACGTAGGTGCTGTTTGAAACCTGAACGGGTGGGTGGCCGTAGGTCTGCCTCACACACACCCTAGCATCAGCTGGTCTGTCAGTTTTAGGCGTCCCCAACCTTATGGAGGGGATTTTTCACTGAAAATGCTTACACCAACATGACAGAACGCACTTTCAGCAAAAAACTCGCAATGAGGACCAGCTTGGCATTCCATGGCAGTATGGCTGATCGGGCGACCTCATTTTAATTTGTCAGACAACTACCTGCCCCACCTCCAAAATAGGGGGTTAGTTTTGGAAAGTGAAAATCGATGCCTCTGATGTGCTGCGAGTTTTCCTGCCCAGGAGCATCATGCTGTTAAGGACCACTTATAGAAAAAGCTGGATGGGTATGGCGTCTAAAGCCCCGCCCTAGATAGGGTGGGCCTTCCTATTCCATGTTTGTTGGCATTTGCGCAGTATGGAGGGTGCTTCTGATGGCAGAGCTAACTGTTCTACTAGAAGCAAAGCACTAGCTGCGTAGTAGACCAAAGAAGACACTATATAAAATAAGTTATACGTTTGTGGAACATTTCACTTGATAGTAAGTCTTCTGGCTGGCCTGCCTTTATGCTTTCCCAGATCAGAGTTTAGGGCTTCCCCGCTACCCTTTAGGCCACAGAAGATCTTATGTCGCTGGCTGAAACTCCTGACTAGCCTGTATGCCCTCACACATCAACGCAATGGCTGGGGTATCCACGCCAGTCCCTGGGCTGTCCGATGCCCTGTAGCTTCTCTGAGGCCGAAACTCCTTGCTTATATTTAAGGCTCCCTGTTTTCCGTTTTTACGGATTTTTACAGATAAATACAGACAGAAAACAATGTGTTTTCTGTCTGAATTTATTTTTAAAAGTGGATAAATACAGAAAATGGTGCTACTTTTTAAGTGACTCTCCGTGCTGTCTTTCATGAATTAAAGCCCAACAGCTGAGCAGATGGACAGCATGGGAAATGAAAAAACAGGAAGAAATTTCTTTGAATAACAGCATGCGTCAATACACATTTGTGGTATAATGCTAGTATTTACCAGTGGATGTATTGCTATGTAATATTTGGCAACTTAAATAGCTAAAACACGACAGACATCAAAGTATGAGTGCGCATCTATCAGTTAAATAAATATGGAAATGTACAGTTTTACACCTTCATTTATATGCAAAACAAAAAATAAATATGGATAAATACAGATAAAATGGACAAAAAATAAATATGGATAAATACAGATGGAAATGTTAAACAAATAAATACCATAAAACCGGGAGTCCTACTTATATTCCACTGAGCTTCCTTGGCGTGTGCTCCCACGCCCGACAATGTGCACTGGACGACCAGGCAGGCAAGTTAGCAACCCATAATCAATCTCTGCTAACTACAGATGTTTTTGCATCTTGCGTGTCTCAAAATGGCCACCAGGCCCCAGATCTTTGTTTCAGTTCAGTAGAATGATTGACTGTACACATTAGGTTGAGCAGGCCTCTCACATCCTAGCATGGTAGAACAGCCATTCAATATATTCACTTTTGGTAGGGGGGGGAGCTGAAGTATATTGCTCTGGTATAACTTTGTAGCCGTCTTTGCTCGGCAGTACTTTTTGAGTAGTGAAACCAATCACAGAAGCCCTGTTTACCAGCCAACATGCAACGAGCATCTCAGGGCACTGACTGCCGAAGAAAGAGCACCACAGAGAGCACTACTCTCTGATCCAGAGTTGGCGCTGCTTCCATCTTGCACACCCTGCTCCAGTGCCAAACCTGTTTCAGTAATAAGTCTTACTCCAAGCTTAAGAATCTCAATCTAGGGCTCTCATACCCCTTGGAGCACTCCTGAGAGGCGGGAGTGTAGCACGCACCCACCATCTTCCTTTGTTTTGTAGTTAACGTGCAGGCTTGTTAGATGTGCTGTGAAATCTGGCTCCCCTTCTCCCGTCTTCTCTCTGTGATTTCACAGATCGGTCCCCATTGGCCCATGTGCTCATAATGGTGTGAGATGAGGGAGCGGTAATATCCTTTGATTGGATGCCAGGAAGAGCAGTTTGTGAGGCAGGGAAGGACGAAGTACTGGTGTCTGTCCAAAGGTAAACAGCCCCAACTCGGGCCATACGGCTGCAGGTACGGTTCAAAGCATGTAGCTACTGATTCTATTAATATTGGCAGGTAGATTCTAACAAACTTAGTGTCACTTTCACTGTATGACGTGGATATCTACTTCTGTGCATCTTGTATGATAGGAGACTAACTCCATAAATAGACACTCTCCGGAATCTAGTGGCAAGACTTCTGATATAGCCACCGTACATTTCACTCAGCTGTGAATACAGATACTGAAATCTACTGTTAGTTTGAAATTTTCCCAGACACCATATAAGCCACTCCTTTTTTTTTTTTTTCTTTTTTTTTTTCTCTTTTCTCTCGTAAAAATCTGGACATTTCAGTTGTCGGAACCCCTTTCAGAGGGCCACAGGGCAAGCAGGCATTACTGGACCCAACCATGAGGGTTGAGGCCTTTTACTCGTGATGTCCCTGGGCTTCGTCTACTATGGGGTCTGAGCAACTCGGCGAAGTACGCCTTCAGCACTTGACTGTGGTAGTGTGGGTCGAGCAGTCCAAGGCTTCTCAGGGAGGAGTTAGGTGTAGGGTCAATACAGGCTCACAAACAAAAAAACACCCAGAAATCCCAATAAATGATTGTCCAGTCAAATACTTGTTTTTGTGTAAAAGGTAGTGTTTATATTTGAATAGAAAATATAACACGGCACACCACAACTAATATACAGTCTTATAAGGCAGGCAGGCTAGAGTTACCCAGCTCAGCTCTCAAGTTCCACTTCCTGTTTTAAGGACTGTGGTTTTCCACATTCATGAGGTGACATGCAAGCTAGGCCTGCTAGTGAGTTCAAGTCTTAGAAGTTCTATGATGACTTTGCGGAAGCCAAAGTTTCTCCACGCCGTTAGCCTGTCAGAGCAAGTTTACCCAGATGCCCGGTAGTCAGTCTTGCTCGCTCTCACGGAAGTGGCAATTTGGAGTGAGTGTGGCTCTGCGGCCCAGCAGTGGGAAGACTGGATGCTGCTGTCGAGACTGCAGGTGTATATGGGAGTCCTCTGGTCGGCAGTAAGTCTCTCTCTGAGTCCAGTGGCAGGTCTGGATAGATGTATTGCTGCTCTTGCTCTGCTGCCCACGCCCCACTCCTTTACTGCTGACCTCTGCTTAAGGGCAACCGCCTTTTCACTTCACCATGGCCCCATTGAACTCACAGGGGGTCCTAACCGAGAAGACCGAGATATAGCTTTTATTTATCTAGTGCTGAACCAGGGAGACAGCCCTAAATTTTTACTGTGGCCTCCACCTGGCATGTAATGGTCTGAGGCCACATGAACAAGGCAAGACAGCCGTCTTCAGGTTACGGCGCAGCATAAGGTAAAAACACTTTTGTTCCTTCACTGTGGTACTAAGTGCTATGACCCTTATTCTTCACCCTGGCCACCACATGGTATACAGAGGTCAGGACTACGCTCATGGGCAGACGGCCTGATTGATGCGACGGTGCACACAGGCAGACAGCCTGATCAGTGCTCCACTCCCGAATCTCACACTCTGCTTCCAGGATCCACTCGGCAGGATCCCCACTAGACCTTGCTTCCGCCAGGTGATCTCTGCTTCCTCAGAGTCCTCTGGTCTTTGGTCAGACAGAAGCTGGTGTTGCAGGCTCCAGGAGTGTGTCCTTGGTTACTCCAGTATTGGAGCTTTCATAGATTCCCATGCTTGGAATCATTCCCCGTCGTCGAGATGGGAGTCTCAGTAAAAATAAAATAGTAGTAAATAACCATTACAAAAGAGAAACAGGCCTAGGCCTAATCCCATTTTGTAACCAGACCATGTCTTTTTGTAAAAGAGACCAAAAAGAACAGACAGCCAATCAGAGCAGCCTCACCCTCTAGAACCTTGGTGAAAGAACCTCAGCTCCTCAGATTTTCTACCGCACGTTGTGCAGAAGGGAGTCTCCTCGAGCTTTGCTCTACTTCAACTCTTTTCCACTGTTTTTCTCACCTTTTTTCAACTACTTTCATCAAGTTTTGTTGGAACATGTCGGATAAGGAAAAGAAAGCTTTATTTAAGGCTTGTGCCACTTGTGGCAAGAAGAGGCTCTATGTGGAGGATAGGCATAAGGACTGCATATATTGCCTATACACGGACCACAAAGCTGCGGAGTGCAAGATTTGCCGCACTTTATCGACCAAGACTCTCCGGGACCGTGAGGGTCATCTGCTCACCTGGCTTCACAGGCTAAAGTCGAGGAAGGACACACTATCTAGTGATAGTGAGGAGTCGTTTTCCGCCACCTCATCTAGAAGGTCAGTCAAAAGGGGTAGAGGTTCCCCTTCACCATCTATGGGTCACCCCTCTAAGGTCTCAAAAAAGACCCCGAAGGAGTCTGAGGCCCAAGGTCCTATCAAATCTCCTCACTGCGGTGTAAAGGAGAGGGAAGGACTAGTTTCACCACCTGCGACTGTCCCTAGACAAGAAAAATCTTTTAAAAAGCCCTCTTTGCAGTCCTCTGAGAAGAGTAGTCATTCGTCGTCGACGCTGCACAAGCCCTCGTCGACTAAACCTCCGAAATCGCAGACTAAAAGTGCTCCGGCGTCGACTGGAGTTTCGATGTCGTCATCTATTCCAGTGTCGACGGGCTCGTCGACGAGCACTTCTTCAGCAACGTCGACGATGGTGCCGACGAAGATATCGTCTACTGTGGCGTTGACGACGGTGGCGTCGACGACTAGGGTGTCGACGAAGACGGCGACGACAGTGACGACGACGTCAGCAGGGGTACTGCTTATCTCGTCGACTATGTCGACGACGCCCATCGTTTCAGCGACGGTCAGCACGTCCACGACGCTTCCGTCTACGTTGGTTCCTGCTACATTCTCGTCGACGGTGCTTCCGGCAACGCTGTTTTCGACGACGATTTTTTCCTCCACGTCGACGGGACTGTCGACGACGTCGTCGACGGGGAAAATTTCCATTTCTATAAAAAGGAAGCAAATTTCGCCAGACAGGGCGTCCCCTAGGAGAGGGGATTCTTTACCACCTGCATTACTTTTGAATGAGGAGAAGGACTCTGATGGGGATGACAGTCATTTTGGCTATGCCAATAGCCCCTCTCAGCTTCTAGTCAAATGTCAGGACACTGATTCGGAGGGTGATTATTATCACGATCAGGCGTACGAACAATCATTTCCACGCCAAGAGAACATTCAGCAAGAGATGGTGTCTGTTCCCACTTCTCTTTTGGCAGATTTGCAGGGGATGCTTTTAGACTACCGACTGAGGTTTTCTGCTCATCCTCCGCCTCCGCAACCCGACCTCTTGGCTCAGCCTGTGCCTCCTCCTCCTGCCACCGTGATGGTTTCACCACCTCCATCAGCTCAGCCGCATACTCAATTTCCAGCACCATCGGATCTTGTTCCTCCGACGGTTCAACACCAGGATGATTCCACAGAGGAGGAAGAAGGGGAACTTGTACAACCTGATCAAGCAGATGAATGGGATGATTACGTAATCCCTGATCCCGCTTCTCCAGCTCCTGCCCCGGTTCATTCCCCCCCTGCAGACATTGGGGGTTTCCACAAGTTAATGGAGAGAGCCTCACTCCGTTTCGAGCTTCCCATGCCTTCAGTTCAAACAGAGTGCTTTCTATATGATTTTAAGGAGCCGAGTAAGAAGATGGTGCGCTCTATTCCAATCGTGGATTGTCTGGGAGGAAGGTATTAGGGCCATGAAGAATCCGGCCACAGTGATTCCAGTCTTGCCGCGTCTGGACAAAAAGTATAAAGCCCCAGACGACAGCCCAGCTTCCTTGACTGGTCAACCAAAGCCCGACTCTGTCATTTCCCAAGCAGCTCAGAGAAAGTCGAGGAATCCTTCAGCGCCTCTGACTACGCCACCTGACAAAGAGGGCAGACGCCTAGACAACGCAGGGAAAAGATTCTCCTCCATGGCCAGCCTTGTCATCAGAGCTGCGAACGCATTAGCGATTCTTGGAAGGTACGACCGCCAGATGTGGTGCGACCTCTCGCCTTACCTGGACCAGTTGCCCGATACTTCCAAGTCTGACGCAAAGAAGATCTTGCAAGAGGGAGAGGTTACGTCAACTGAGATCATCGATTGTGCGATGGACATCGCCACAACGGCTTTCCGGTCCCTGGCTAGTGCAGCTGTGCTTCGTCGCCAGGGTTGGCTAAAGGCAACGTGGTTCCGGCCAGAGATCCAAAATAAGATCCTGGATCTTCCTTTTGATGGTGAGGAGTTGTTCGGCAAGCACATAGACGATACCCTCCAAAACATCAAGAAGGATACTGAAACTGCTCGGTCCTTGGGGACCCTTCAATACAGGAAAGTACCATTCCGTGGAGCTAGGGGCAGAGGTGCTCCTTCCTACAGGGGATCCTACCAACAGCAGAGGTATTCCTCTTATGTTTCCACACCACAATCTTACCGTCCTTCTTATCAGAAGCAAGGCCAGACGTCGACTTTCTCTAGATCGAACACTAGAGGGAAGCAGAATCGTCCAGGACGGGACGCCTCTAAGAGGCAATAGCGGCGATCTGGCTCTTTGCGCTGTGCCCTCCTCTTCCTCGAAGACATCTGTAGGAGGAAGGGTATCTCGATACCTCCACAACTGGCAACGGATAACAGACCGTTGGGTTCCAAACATCATTCAGAGTGGCCACACCCTAGAGTTCATTCATCTTCCACCATCCAAGGCCCCTGCCGCCAACTCCGCCAAACACCTGCGTCTCCTTCGGCTGGAAGTCCATCAACTGCTGTTCAAGGGAGCAGTAGAGCCGGTCCCTCTATCACAGAGGGGGAAGGGGTTTTATTCCAGGTTTTTCCTGGTAAAAAGACGTTGGAGAAATGGCGCCCCATTCTAGACCTCAGGGAGCTCAACACTTATCTCACAAAGCTATCTTTTCGGATGGTGTCTCTCCAGGACATTCTGCGTCTTCTCAACACTGGAGATTTTATGGCCACTCTCGACCTCGAGGATGCGTATTTCCACATACCCATTCATCCGGCCCACAGGAGGTTTCTACGGTTTACAGTCGCCAAGAGCCATTTCCAGTTCAAAGTGCTGCCGTTTGGTCTTCGCTCAGCTCTGAGAGTCTTCTCCAAGGTGCTGGCACCAGTAGCAGCTTTCCTCAGGAAGCAACATTTCCAGGTCTTTCCCTACCTGGACGATTGGTTACTGAAGGCCTCGTCCAGGGAGGCAGCAGAAGAAGCTGTCGACGCTTGCACTTGTCTCTTCTCCAATCTGGGCCTAACTCTCAACAACGCCAAGTCTTCTCTCCGCCCGTCCAGGAAGGTTCAGTTTCTGGGAGCGGTTTTAAACACATCTCTCAGCAAGGTGTTTCCATCTCTGGAGAGGCAAAGAAATCTAATCTCCATGGCTCATCTAGTGCGAAGAAAAAAGTATCTTTCTGTTCGCTGTTACAAATCCCTTCTAGGGATGATGTCCTCCTGCATTCCCTTGATACCTCACTGCAGGTTAAGAATGCGTCCCTTGCAGGAGCACCTACACTTGCAGTGGAAACAGGTGAGCGGGTCCTTCGACCAGCTGGTGATCACTCACAACATGAAGCAAGCCATCCTATGGTGGACAAGGAAAAGGAATTTATCCCAAGGTCTATCCTTCGTAAACACTCCAGCGCCTCAAGTGGTGACGACGGATGCTTCTCTAGAGGGTTGGGGCGCAGTGTTGCAAGATCTGCAGGTCAGTGGTCGTTGGCTGCCGGAACATCGCCTCCTGCACATCAACCTCTTAGAACTAAGAGCGATTCGTCTAGCTCTTCAGGCTTTTCTTCCAAGATTGCAGGGGTTGTCGGTTCTTGTCCGGACGGACAACACCACAGCCATGCATTACATCAACAAGGAAGGCGGCACCAGGTCCTTTCCCTTGTCGCAAGAAGCCCAAGCGATTTGGGAGTGGGCTATCCCTCACAGAATTTCTCTGAAGGCAAAGCGGACAGGCTCAGCAGGCTGAAGTCGGTCACCCACGAGTGGGAGCTGGATCAGGCTACGCTGGAGGGAGTCTTTCGCCGGTGGGACAGACCCTCCATAGACCTGTTTGCCACACCAGAGAACAGGAAATGCCAGTCTTACGCCAGCAAGCTATACCATCGAGGGTCGCTGGGGAATGCGCTTTCGATCGCCTGGTTAGGCGCATTTGTATACGCTTTTCCCCCCATTCCGCTAATTCCCAGGTTGCTCATGAAGATGAAAGCAGAACCGTGCAAGATGATCCTAGTAGCTCCAGCATGGCCGAGGCAGTTCTGGTTCACCGAACTTCACCTTCTCTCCTTCGATCGTCCTCACCCACTGCAGCTGATTCCACACCTCCTAACAATGTCTCGGGGTCAGGTTTGGCACCCAGATCCTCGCTCGTTACAGCTCTCAGCATGGCTCCTGAGCAGCGAGAATTTCTTGTCTTAGATCTTCCAGAGGAGGTTAAGGATGTCCTTTCGCAGGCGAGAGCTCCGTCCACTAACAAGACTTACCGCTTGAAATGGAAGCGATTCTGCATCTGGTGTCAGGGCAAAGGGTTGGATCCTTTCTTGTCGCAACCGCACCACGTCCTTCCATATTTCCTGTCCTTGGCTAAGGCAGGTTTGGCTCATTCTTCCATTAAAGTACACCTAGCAGCGGTTTCTCGCTTTCGGCGCACCTCCTCTGGGCCTTCTCTTTGGTCAGCCAGAATTGTTAAGCAATTTCTCAAGGGCCTCTTCAGAGTGTTTCCGCCAGTGAGACCTCCACCTCCTACGTGGCATTTGAACTTGGTTCTTTCTCAACTAATGAGACACCCATTCGAACCCATTCATCGAGCGGATCTGAAGTTCCTTTCCTGGAAACTCGCTCTGTTGCTAGCCCTCACTTCAGCCAGGAGAATCAGAGAGTTGCAGGCTCTTACAATTCAGGAGCCCTTCCTTCAGTTCAAGAAGAATAGTCATCATGAGAACTAATCCTAAATTCATTCCTAAAGTGCCTTCTACTTTTCATCTCAACGAGCCAGTAATTCTTAAGACCTTCCCTCAGCCTTCTTCTCCCGCTGAGAGAGCTCTTCATTCTCTGGACGTGCAGAGGTGCTTGAAGTTTTATTTGGACCGAACTAAGTCCTTCCGGGAATCTTCTCAACTTTTTGTGTCATTCAGCGCTCCCCGCAAGGGTTTTCCCCTTTCCAAGCAGGGGATAGCTCGGTGGGTTGTTAGCGCTATTCGATATTGTCACACAGCAGCGGGCAAACCCCTGGAGGGTAGAATCCGGGCACATTCGACAAGATCTGTGGCATCCTCGACGGCCCTGTTTGCTGGTGTCCAGATCAAAGACATTTGTAGGGCTGCAACTTGGAGCAGCACTCGCACGTTCACGATGCATTACTGCCTGGATGCATTACTGCGAGATGACACAGCTGTGGGCCAGGCAGTCCTGAGGAATCTCTTCCAATGAGTGGTGAGCTTTCCCTTGCATCCCTCCTTCCTCCTTTTGAGCTTTTTGCACATTTTATCTTGTTTCTAAATTCATTTGCTTATTACCCGGTCTACTGTGTACTGGATGTTCGTTCGTATCTGATCTCTCTGCATATTATTAATGTAGAAGTATGTTTTAACAAACGTTTATCAAAGGGTTATGCTTTATGATAAAATGTGTATGTTTACTGCTAGCTACTCTGATTCCAAGCATGGGAATCTATGAAAGCTCCAATACTGGAGTAAGAAAACAAGTTTCTTACCTGTAACTTTGGTTCTCCAGTATTGGAAGCTTTCATAGATTCCCATGCGACCCACCCTCCTCCCCTGGGAAAGCTCAGCGTCTCTCTGTGTTATTGTTTCACAACGTATACGAAAATCTGAGGAGCTGAGGTTCTTTCACCAAGGTTCTAGAGGGTGAGGCTGCTCTGAATGGCTGTCTGTTCTTTTTGGTCTCTTTTACAAAAAGACATGGTCTGGTTACAAAATGGGATTAGGCCTAGGCCTGTTTCTCTTTTGTAATAGTTATTTACTACTATTTTTTTTTACCGAGTCTCCCATCTCGACGGGGAATGATTCCAAGCATGGGAATCTATGAAAGCTTCCAATACTTGAGAACCAAAGTTACAGGTAAGTAACTTGTTTTCTTCTTCTGGGTGATGTCCCCTCACCCAACACGAGAGACTGGCAGACCCTTATTTTCCATCCTGGTCACAACAGGTAGAAATCGTGCTGAGTTTCTCCACGCTGATGGGCATCTTGAGTTTGACAATTTGCGAGTCGCGAGCACCCTTTTTTATAATCCATTTCCAGAAACAAATGTGATGTAGTGTCTGTTCTTCAAGTTTGTGTTCTGGGCATTGCCCACTTTGAAGTGCCCACTTTTCTGTTGTGCTCTTCCTCCAGAGAGCCAGGCAGGACTGTCTTCTCCATTACTTGATAGTCCCAAACACAGGCTAGGGGAGTGACTAGAAGATCACACCTGGATGTCAAGGTCAGTGATGTGTATCAAACGATTACGAAGGCCCCCAGCCCTACGCTTTAACTCAGATCAGCTCCATCTCTTTCTTGAGATGTATCCAGGTGCCTTTCACCAGTCACTTCTTTCAGGATCAAAGAGCCCTGCTATAGTGAACTGAATAGCCTGGCTCGAGAGCAAGAGAGAGACTGTCCCACCCAGCTCTCAGGGAAGTAGCGATCCACAAATCTGTGTGCAGGACTCCTCCAACTCCAAATGCTCCTCCAGCAGGTCCTGGGGCTCCCAACTGGGAAACCACTGGTTCTCATGCACTGTACCCCTCAGTCACCCATGCATCTTTAGCGCTGAATGCAAACACCTGTGTAGCCCTCCATGTGCTGTACCACTCGCAGGAACACGCACATACCAGCGCAATGCACACAAACATGCAAGCGCTGTCTCCATGTACTGTTGCTCTCACAGGCTCACGCACATGCCAGTGCTGCAGTGCACTCACATATGCACGCCCTATCCCCATGTGCTGGAGCACTCACACACATGCCAGCATGGAGCACTCAAACATGGATGCTCTGTTCCCACATCTTTCTTGATGTGTAGGCCAACGTTGGGCTGAGCACACAACAGTGAGCCAGTAGGCGTACTCACATGACACGGGTCAGAAAGCCTGGCCATATTACTTGATCACTGCTATAAATGCAGGCTCCTCCCATTCTTCTGTTAAACATTGTCATTATGACGTCCTAATATGTCCTTTTTACAACATGACTACTTAATATATGAAGAAATGACCTTTGCACATTTCAGCAAAGAAAATCATTAAAATATATAATGCTGTACATTGATTAAACCGAAAGCATGATTCAGCTTTCTATCTAGGAATATTTTAAGTTATAATATTTAGATATACCCCCATTCATTGGAAGGCATTATTCCACAGCTCGGTCGCGCATTATTTACTCCGTTGTCTCCTCTTCCCCCACCCACCCCTTACCGCTTAATACTTGGGGAGAATCGTGAATATTGACAGAGTGCGTAAATCGGGCCCTTCTGCTGAACGCAGCATTGGCTTTCGGCTTCAGAGAGCCCCCATTACCTTTGGTTGTCATGGACCCGCTCACCTGATCGATAAACTTCAGATAATGTTAGAGGGGAGACGTCATGGCCCAGCTCCGTCCTTCTGAGGGCGAGGTGTAAATCCTTGATGGAAATCGACTTGCGGTCGCGCTGCGTCATGACCACGGTCGGCGCCATCTTTCCCGCGCGCTGCCAGCTGCAGGGGGGTGGATTTATGGCGCCCCCGCTTCCAACAGTGAGAGATCTGACTGCTAAATCCGTCAGATATGACTTCACAAATCATGCAAAGTTAAAAGATTTTTTACCGTTTCCCTCGCCGCCATTGCTTAAATTGTGCGGCGCGGCCGGTAAATCTCTTTAATGGAAGTGCCGCGCTTGACACAATAATATAGAAAAAAAGGACAATGGTTTAGATTCCATTTTAGAATGTTAATGTATTAATCAAGGGGGAAAGGATTGTCTCCCAGCTGGGTTGCCATAAATCCTGGCCGCCATTAGGCGCCCCGCGACGGGCTTTGGTGTCACGGCGCAGTTCGATTAAAATTGTTTACAGCGCTTTCAGTGCACTTTCTGATGCTGTATCCACAAGGGGGTTTCTTGCTGTGCCAGTGGCAGCCCGTCTGGCCAGAAGGAAGCAGAGGCCATTGTTCCTGTTCTTTTTAGTTAATTAAAAATTGTCTCAACAGCAATTACTCATCAGTAATTAAGGTTTGTTTTTTAAGGGACAGAGTTCTGGTAATTAACTCTTGTTTTTGTCGGCCTCTAAAGTATTTTTTGCGATTTAATGTGACTGTTCCACCCGCCCACCACCACCTTCTCAATGCCACGACCTGTGCCAAGCCTGATTCTCCCAGGGTGATTGGCTAGCTAGTCAAACCTACACTAGATTAAGTAAAACCCCACTGAGTGCCATTCATATAAGGTCTATAATAAGCGTTGGTATTTAGAATAGGCGGTACAACCGTATGCAATGCCCAAATATGTAGAACATATAGTTGACATCTACATAATCTTGTAATAAGGCAATGCCCCCAGGCGCCTGCTTTGTTCCATCGCGAACACCAAAACATCTATTTTAATTCACTGCCAGTCTCGGAGGCACCCACAAATTCATTAATGGGTTACCTACCCCATATTCCGTAATGGTGCTCACCTGCCGTTGATGCCCATGTTCGTGTTTTAAATGGACTAAGGGCCTGATTCACAAAGCCTCCGCACTTGTGGCCACGACTGCGGAGTGCGAAGGCTATTTGTATATCAGGGCCTAAATGTCTTAGACTTCTGATGTTCAGCTTCTTATTGGAACAAGGTTACACCTTCTTGCTTCTGTGGAAGGCGCATGTCTGGATCAGTACTGAATGTGCTACAGAACTTTGTCCCGCAACAACTGCGTTTCCACGATATCTACTCTACTAAAGGGCATGAAAAGTGATTGTGTACTTGTCATTGGTTATTGATTTACCCTAAAATATATTGATTACTTTTAAACTATTTTCTGGAACCCTGGGATGCCCCTTCATTATATTTGTTGCAGACGGTGTTGTCTACCACATCACCCTTTTCATGCCTTGACGATGACATAAACCAACAATGCTGTGCATACCAAGTCTACTCACTTTAACCTTTCCAATTCCCGCAGATTCCCAGGCAGCCGAGGAGGTGCCCATGACCGTGGACCATGCGGTCATCGGAGGCGTGGTGGCCGTGGTTGTGTTTGCAATGCTGTGTCTGCTCATCATTTTGGGGCGGTACTTTGCAAGACATAAAGGTGAGGCCTGGTTTTCATTTACTTTGAACAATATATTGTGGATCAATTTATTGTGCACATTTGTGCTTTAGTGCCATTGGGGGCTACCTAGACTGATGGGCATGGAGTGCTGCTTCCTGTGGTGAAGTTTGCCTAAGAAAGTCACTGAAGTGAACACAGCATTATGGATTGGAACAAGCTGGGGAGCAGGATTTATCCTTAAATAATACACCCTTTAACGTTGAGCTAGTAAAGAGAAGAAATCCAGAAATAAAAGGGAAAATGGGACAAGGTCATAACAAACAAGCATTGGCATAGCCAATAGGTCTCGCTTTTGGGACCTTATAAGTATTTAGTTATGCAGCACAATATCCTTGGTGCAACAACATTAACTGTTGCATCATGGCTAAACACTTATAAGGTCCCAAAGGCGAGACCTATTGGCTATGCCAATGCTTGTTTAGGGCAGCTATGCGCTTAATAATCCTTTAACATAACATATTAGGACTCAGAGATCAGAGTCTGTACATCATACAGCAGCATACACATCGCACATCTGTAGTGCATCCTTCCACACCAGAAGCTTCTTCTAATGTTCCAAGGCTTTAGGAACCTGGAAGGTGCCTTGCGTTCTTCTTAAAAAGCATAGCCCAGAAACAGCTTGTGAGGTTGGTAACAAAGAGCAACCTGTGGTAGGATAATCTGTATCATGAGTGCAGGTATTCTGGAAAAGAAAGATTAAAAGTGCACATCTTTCATTATTAGGTATAAGCTTTTGAGCTTTGCAAATTCCATTTATAACACTCATCCTCACTAGCTGTTGTGTTCCTTCGCTTCCTTCCATTTCGGTCTTCCCGACGTTTATTGAATGTTGGCAGAGTGAAGTTATTGAAGTGGGTTATCTGTTGTAAATGAAAGCATAATAAGCTTTCTCTTTTCTGGGGGGATCTCCCATTCAGCATGCAGGTTTCTAGCTCCTAGACAGTAGCATTGCAAGCACGGTCACAGCGGAGTGAGGAGCCTGTGGTTCGACACTCTGCTCAGAGAGCTCATCTCCGCCCGGGATGGTGACTCTCGGGAGACTTGTGAGTTTGGACTCCTGGTCATGCACACTTATCTCTGCAGAAGCCAACTCACTGTGATTACTGTGCGAGGTTGCAGCTTCGTCTCATGGTTCGACTGTGTTGACTCCATATTTCCCAGCTTCCTTATACTTTCATTATTTATTCAGCCCATAGCTTATACATTGTGGAGTTCATGATGTCAATAAATTAAACGACTCTTCTAAAACCGAAATGTGTTTTACTGTTTCCAAAACATAGAATTGTAGAGCAGATTGAATGTTCAGGGTACCTGGGTGCCGTGTTATTCTGGCCACTAATTAAATTGCGTCATTGTAGTTCGCTTTTTTCTTGCCGAGTTTGTCCTTTTGTCTTTGTTTATTTGCCAAACGTGCAACTAAAATTTTGTTATTATCCTAGATGACATTCCTAACCATATGTAGCAGGTGTCGGTCTAGCTGAGGAATGTGAACATAATAGTATTTGAATATTATTTTTGAAAATGTTTACATGCTCTTTCTGCGCGTTTCGACCAACATTTTATTAGAAAGAAACATGTTTTCCATTCACTCGTCTGATTTTATTTGAAACTACATGTAACACTGTTGTGGCACATGTGTAAAGTCATGCATACACTGACTGTTAGATATCAAATTCTTGTGACTTATAATTAGACATTTTGTTTAATGGAAGAGCAAAGACACATTCACAATAAGTCCTCTAGCCCCGAATCAATACCATGGGTGTTGCTTGTATCTCCATAATTAGCCTACATCTCCATAGCTAGCCTACGTCATTGGAAATTCCCCGTGCCCGGTACTTCATCCACCAGAGCAGAGAGCCAGGCTTGAGGTGCCCTAGAAAGAATCTACTTCCTGTCTGTCACGAGTCACACCAAAAGCTCAGCTTGAAGAATAGAGAGGATTGCCATTACAGACAAATGAGTTCCATAACATTAAAACATCCAGCTTGAGCACTGGTGGGAAAAAGAACAAGAATGAATCCTGTTTCCACTGGCACAAGTTCACTGGGACCTAATTTCTATCTTTGCTGCCATCTCTGCTTGCGTTTTAATCCTTCGGATTCTAAGGATGTGGCCGGGCTAAGAATGGTTCCTCAATGTCCTGTATCAGCGGTGCTCGGGCACTAAAATAACAAGCAATGGCCGCGCGGCCGTGAAACTGGCACGGCCGCGAAAGTGAAAGTAATCGCGAGGGAAGCCATATGGCGCCTGATCGCGCGTGCACGCTCGCGTGAACGCAAGCTGGTCGCCAGCAAACTGTTGTTTGCACTTCCAAAACCCGCTTACTAAAACTCTCGCCAGAGCAGCGCATGCGCTGGCTCAGGCGATACCTAAAAAGGGGCAAACTATTGTAAGTTGACTTGGAGTAGCTAACTAAGTCTTTTAAAATATTTTTTAACCAATGAAAACATCCTACAAGTATATATTTCTTTAGTCCTCCTATATTTGACACATCATTGGATCGAGTTACCAGAAGAAGGCAGTTGGAGAGTAAAACAAAAAGAAAAAGCCTTCGTTTGCAGAATTATTTTATCCTGCCCAATGGGTTAAAGTTTCTTGTACTTGCATAGTTTTCTAGATTCAACCTCCCCTCCCACTGATGCATTTTCTGCAACCAGTCAGTGTTGCATCAAAGTAGACCACAGGGATCTCATTTTGATGCTATGAGTCAAGCTGTTTTTACTATGCGGGCATAGTCAGTGACCCATGGCCACCCTTCCCAAAGAAGGGTACCTGCCTTCTATGGAATGTTACTGCAGGAACTGCTGACAGGCCACCATCAGTGGCGTAATGAAACTTGAGGGGGACCCCCTGCAAAGTACATG
Source organism: Calotriton arnoldi (assembly GCA_963921515.1). Classification (NCBI taxonomy): domain Eukaryota; kingdom Metazoa; phylum Chordata; class Amphibia; order Caudata; family Salamandridae; genus Calotriton; species Calotriton arnoldi. The sequence continues at coordinate 396,133 of CAWUFW010008748.1, read as the reverse complement.
GTGGGCGGGCCCCCACGCTCCGGACCCAGTCAAGCGCTCTCAGGCCAGGTGCCTGTTGTCCGCTCACAGGGCTTGAGGGGGCCCCCTGGAGCTTGGGGGCCCCCCACACCACAGGGGCTGTGGGGGCTAGTGTTACGCCAATGGCCACCATAAAAGTATAGTCCTATTCACCATAGGGCACACCACTTGTAATGCATCAGGAGGTCTGCCCTATGTAAGGTTGTCCTCCAATACATATTTTCCCTGCCCGAGTGTGACGCTCCTCGCATTGCAGACCTGGGCAGGAAAAGCAAGCAATACCCCTCACCCCACACAGGGAGTTATGTTGAGCATAAAGGCCATTGTTTCTCCTTTTGAGAAATAACCCACGCTTTGGAGGTTTGTTTCTGAAAAAAGGAGAATCCCTGGTGGACCAAAAAAAAAGGTACCATCTTTAACATTTATGTTAGCTGAAAGTGTGTCCCACAAAAACCTGAACTCACTTTCGGAAGAGAGCTTTACACCAGGCAAGGGGAATATCTAATTGAAGAGAGGGGTGGGGTGGGGTGGTTCCTCTATCTGAGGAGTGAAGGCAGGCCTCCACCGACCTGGTGGGCTGTCTCTCAGGGTCCAACTCATTCAACAAGGTTCCTTATGATACATCAGACAGTGACATTTCCGGGATGCTTGGGGTTAGCGTGTATTTTACTGCATGTACTTGTCTTGGTTTTTGCGACTCAATGTATTTGAGCAGCACAGCAGGTACCAGGTATGCTTTTGTCCTAGTGAAAAATTGATGGGAACATGACATGAAGGGATACAAATATGGAATCCATCTTAAAGAACAGAGAGCCATTTGGCTGGCTTCCTAAGAGGGGATCAAAGTGCATATTCAGGATTTTAGTTTACTGATTGGATGAAGTGTGACTTCATTGCTATTCTAAAAGTTAAGTGTCACTCCTGGTCGGTGGGCATGTTGTGTAATACCCCTGGGTAAGATACAAAAAATTTTTGTACGTGATTGAGGCAGTGCTTAACTTGTAAAAAAATTTTTAAAAAAAATTAAGTGCCTGGAGCCTCATCAGGAGGCTATTGCAGCCTACACCACCCATTGCCCCTGCCAGCGAAGCCAATGACAGTACTGAACCAGCTACTAACCATCACACTCCTACAAGTGTGACAATTCAGACTATTCCAGGCCCCCAAAGCTGTAAGATTATCATGGGCAGCAGGTAATAGTCATTTTTAACGTATATTGAATTAGTAAACAATTGTTGTTGTGCTCACTGTAAATCAGACAAACAGCCCACCATGTGGCAGACTGTCATATGTGCTGGTGCTGTCAATGATTTGCTGGTGCCGAGCACCGGAAACCACCGGCTCAAATTAAACACTGGATTGAGGGGGTTTGTGTATGGAATTTCTCATTAAACCAGAGCCTCAAGTCTAAGCAGATATCCTGGAGATCATTAAGGCAGTATGTGAGATCCCAAGCGAAACTCTCTCCGCTGAAAGAAAGCCTTGACGCTTATGGCAATCAGGGAAAGGTTGTTTGATGAATTGGGCATGACAACTCCCAGTTTCACCCAAGCAGATGTTTGCATATTGAAATCCTGCATTGTGTTAATATATCTGAAAATGGATTACCTAGGTCCGCGCATCACCACGCCAACAATGTGTTTGAGCCCATTCTGTCTTCTGTGGTAAGCAGTGACGCACTTACAGTAAAGCGAAGCTGGGAGCAAACCACGCAAGGATAGCCAGCATGGGCTCTGCACCAGCCCATGAACAATAACAGGGGCGGAGGACGTGCCACACTAGGGCCATAAATCACAATTAATCCCTAGGAATGATTACCTGGAAACTTGGCTTCTGTAAAGAAAAATTTGGGTCAGACAGTGTTCAACGCTACAAAGCATCTGCCCGCTTCATCTGTGCACCAGCATAGCTGCCCGACACTCTTAGAAATTGCAATTCATAACTTATCTTTCACACATGTCTGAAGACCTGGCTATTTTAAATCCTTGTCCTGGGACACCCTATCTGAGTCTGTCTTGTACCGGGAAACCCTTCTGGGTAGCTGTGCGCATTACAAATTTGTTAAATAAATTGCTGCGACATACAAGACCCACTATTTGTGCTCTCCTTTTGAGTCATAGAAACCTTTGCTGCTTTTAGGGCTTTTAGGGAACAGAAGCTGGGCAGTTTGTTTGCAGGTTGCTGTTCATGGCACTGAACTTGAATATGTTCCCAGTAGATGGTGTTTGTGTCCCTCCAAGAAAAAACCTTTAAATCACTGGGTACTATTTTTCTCAGTCAATGAGACATTGTCTATTGCGATTCAAACACTGAGGCTTTCTGGACTGGTTCTTTGGCTAGTTTTACCCTTAGTTCATATTATCATAGCACCTGAAAAAGGTGGGACACTGATTTGATATATTGGGGGTGCTTGGGAATTTTTCGCACAATGTTGTACTATTGACTCTAAATTCAGCACTGTTGCGCTGTATGATTCCATTGAGCCAGGAGCCCACCCTTATTTCTATTCCTACCTGTAGCTGCCAGTGGTGGGCAGGTATGCTGCCAGCATGGAAGCCATGGTTCCTTCAGTAGGAGAAAAGCTCGGGTGTTGATGCATTTGAATAATGAAGAAACTCAAGGTTGATAAATCAAAATGGTCCAAGCATAAGAACATACTTCTGTCTTGGTAACAAACAGTCCCATCATTGGTAAGATGTTGGGGGACTGGAGAAAGGAAAGATTAAAACCACAGTAAATCAATAGAGAAAGCAAGTGAAAGCAGTTTCACTTAACTCGAGGGGAGGGGAGGAGGGGAGGGGGGAGGGGGGGGGAGGTGGGGGAGGGGGGAAGGGGGGGAGGGGTGTGTGTGTGTGTGTGTGTGTGTGTGTGTGTTAGTGTGTGTTAGTGTTAGTGTGTGTGTTATATCCGAAAGCACTGGAAGGTAAGTGAAGGGGAAGCAAGAACTGGTCTAGAAGATGGCGAGTCACCAGGTGCATAACAAGCCCCTGCCTCATTTCTATTCTCCACAGTGCTTAATTTGTAAAATAAGTGCCAGGGCCCTGACCAGGAGGCCACTGCAGCTTGCACCGCCCCTGTCATCGCTGCCAAAACTACTACTAACCATCTCTCTCACTTGCAAGTGTGACAGTTCAGATTATTCGAGGTCCCCAATGCTAAAGGAATGGCTGGGAAGGCAGGTATAGGTAATTTTTAATGTATATTGTATTCATAAACAACTGTTCTGCTAATCTCTAAATTAGATGAGCAGTGCCACCATGTGGCAGACTGTCATAAGTGCAGTGTTGATAATTAAGTGCTGGTGCTGAGCACCAGAAACCACTGGCTCAAATTAAGCACTGATTCTCCGTAATAGGAACTCATGCCAATACCATCTCAACAATCGTTTTGCCAACCAACACATTTACATGGGCACACATCACCACTCCTCCACGAATTGCTGCACCAATATTTTCGTCCTGGTACGTGCTCAATCTTTAGACACGCAACACAGGAAAAAAAAGATTCAACAACTTGACACCAACATTCCCAGTCACCACACCGTACAATCAATCATTCACCTCATTTCATGCTTTCTCCTACATGACCCCCACCTTCCCACAACTATGCACTAGTAAAATAAAAATGGAAATGTCTTACCAGAATTGACCTAATCCTCACACATGGACAATACCAAATACAATGTGGGAGTGACCACAAACCCGGAAAATTTGACCATATTACTCCTGTGGTAATCAAAGGGCTCTCTCAGAGTGCACTGTACACTTAGATCAACCTTTGTCATCCATAAGGCACTTAAACTAAGCACACTACCTGAGGAAGAAACTTACTGTATCTGGAAGCATCAATATTTTTCAAGCTCTGCAGCACAACCTCTGCCTTAGCTCGCACTTTTTTCAAGTTTTGGGCCCCAAATCCCGACCAGTACGCCTATTCAGGTAAGGCAGGACCCCTCCATCACTTCTCTTTAAGCTTAGTTGCAGCTGACCCCCACTCCACACATAAAACCTCTACCTCTTTACCATGCCCACATGGTTACTAGTTCTCATATAATCCAAAGTGATAGAATTTAAACGAGTCGACTCTTCCTTCACTGGCACTCGTTTGCCAACACTTGTTAATACCTTTGAAAGTAAAATGTGACTACCCTTCGCCTATCAGAACGCTACTCCCTAACCGCTATGCATTCTTACTCAGTGGTACAGTGACAACACTGCTCTAGACCACTACCCTCTCCTCCCTTTCTCTATATGGGATGCCTACAAGAAAATAATTTGTGAATACAAAGTGTAACAATCACACTATGCAATCTATAAAATTATCTCTAAAATATACCCCCTCATTGGAAATTGTAAAGTATACGCCTCATGTTGCCTAGGTTATGTACACATATTTTCCCATGAAAAGCAACAAAACTATGATTAAAAATAATTTCCTTTGTTCAAATTTCCCAGGTCACCCCTCCACCACAGTGTGAATTCATCACCTCCATGGGGCTCATCTGGCATAACCACAGTCATACCCTCAAAAAGCAACACAACAGACAGCATAACTCTATTATACAATCTCTGAACTGTCTGCACCCCATCTTTAAATTCGGATTACCACAATATCCAAATCAAGATCACTTTCAGCCAGGCTGGTATCCTTTTGGAAAGCTTTGTGTGGTGCGAGACCATCGATGTACCCTAATTTTCTCCAACAAGGAGTTAAAATGTCAGTAAGCAGAATTGATGAATGCCTTGTTCATCACACCTTAAAGAGACAAACCTAATGGTTTTCATATCTCGTGAGAAAGAGACTTGCTCCTATGTTTCTGGTTGTGAACTGTTGGTTTGTAATTGGCCCGTAAGAGGTACTTTTAAGGTCTGATTTGTTGTAACAAGAAATCACAATCTCTGCAGATGTTTTTGCCACTACTGTTGTTGGGTAGTTGTTTGAGATCCACAGAGCTCAGTGTGCAGAGCTGCCTCATTGAATGAGACCATCTGCATGGCCAAGAGCCAGTCTGGTGCCCAAAAGGCAACTCGTGGTCCCATGGCTGCAGTCGTGAGCATCTCTCACCTATGTTGTAACCCGTTGGCGTTTGTGGAGAGTCAGTTAGCATAGTCCAGACGAGTAGGTTGGCTGAAATGGTACTTGGTTCTGGAACCCACAGGAGGAAAATGTAGAGTTCTGATAGTTATTACAGCACGTGTAGTAGTAGGCATAACTGTAACAGAAGTAATAAGGTTATGAGCAAGAGAGTCAGTAATAGTGGTACAGGTAGTAGTAATAGCAGTAGTCCTAGAAGTGTTAACAGTACTACCACTAGTAACTGAAGTAGTATTTGGTGAGGTACTCTTAGACTAGTGAATCCAGTACTAGGTGAATTAGTTCTAGAAGTATTACCCGTTTTAATATTTTTATTAATATCAGTACTAGGCTTATTACTTCCAGCTGTACTAGTATCAGCAGTATTACTAATAGTACCGGCACGCCTAGTCTTGATTACAGTAATATCACAGTCCTAGTGATAGCGGCACTAAAGGAGGGTAATGGTGACTGTGGGACATCTGTAGAATAATACAACATTCCCTTTGTCTTTATGTATCCAACTTTAACCTTTATCTCGAATTAAATGCTTTGTATAACTTTCCTTGTTTTAAAAAAAAAAAAAAAATAGATGAATGCACTTTGTTTGGAGAATAAAGTAGCTAAACCCGACTGTGCTACACACATTCAAATTTGCCCCATTGCTGACCTTCGCGGAGGTCCTTGTTCAAAAACCTCAATAAAAAAAATCCAAGCTGTGGTAAACAGAAGAGCTAGACACAATAAAAGAAACACATGAATAATGAATGAGCAAAAAACGACATCAGAACGGTTTGCGTCACTCAGACGACTTTGCACCGCACCAAAAGACGAGCTAAGCAAAGACAAATCTGTTGTCTTTGTCAATGCTAAATGATCAAGGCCAGCATTGCGAACAAAGCTCTTTTTTAAGGAATTCAAACAGTGCATGGACCCTCTTCCACCGCACACCGCACACCACACGTCAAACGATAAAGTCAACTGACATCAAGCACTGTCACCACCACATCATAGCAGTCACAAACACCCTCCTGAATAACAAACCTGTTCTCAGTGTCCCACATTATTCTCCGATTGCCACTTTGTCGAAGGCCAGACGATCGTCTCTTTTGTAAGGCAAATCAATTCCCTAAAAAGAACTACCTACAACTGACGCCATGTCCTTAGCAAGAGTCATTGACCCCTCTTGCCATGCTCTCCCTGCCGTCCTCCACATCCATGCCTCACTGCTGACGACCAGCAGTCGCTTACCTCTAAAACTGGCCAAATATTGTCTGGTGAAGAAAAAACCACTTTGACCCAGATAAACTGTGACTGCTGCCACATCATCCATCTCTCCTTTTTTTTAATTTTTTTTTTATTTTATTTTTTTACCTATTATCTGAAAGAAACACATAGTGATGGACTCCTTACCTTAGAATATCCCCAGGCGTCAGACTGGATCCGGAAAGTTTTCGTCAGCAGTACCCCTGCGCGTCGGTAGGGGCGTCGTGCGGCTCCGCGTCCGTCGTGGTCGCCGAGATGACGTTGCGGGCGCTACTTGGACGCCGCCCACGCGCGCTGACGTCACTTTTTTCTTTTTCCGCGCCAGCAAGCGCAGATTTGGAGAGAACTGTACCCCTAGTCTTTTTTTGACTACGTTTTTTGAGATCTTTTTCTCACCCTTTTCGAGTCGATACGAATCCTGGTGCAGTTAGGTCGGTGACGGACCCGCACCGCGTGTCTCTTCTGCCTGGGGTGCGACCACGACCCAAAGTCGTGCCCCGACTGCCAGTACATGGCGCCGAAGTCTTTGCGGGAGCGGTCCCGAAAGCTGCTTGAAGCCCCGCAGTCGGCTCCTCGCCGTGAGAGGTCCTGGTCCAGAGGGAGGTCGAGGGACCGTGCGCAGAGTCCTCTTCGGCGATCGTCTGGATCGAAGTCTTCGCACTCTGGGTCAGGTAAGGCGAAGCACAAGAAGTCGAAGAAACGTCATCGTTCTTAGACTTCCCCTCGCCGGTCGCGCGACGCGGCTGAGGGTACGGGTGGTGCCACCCCCGCGGCTCCGGCAGAGTCCATGGAGTCGTCGCCCGACTACCCGCCCTTCCTGGGGTCGTCGGCGACTCCGGCCCAGATACAGGATTTCCTGTCGGCCATGGCTCGCCTCTTTGGGCCGTCGGGTCCCGCCGGTGCGCCTTCGGGCACCGCGGTCCCGCATGTGTTTCCTCGCCGGCGGCTCCGGCGTCGCTGTCTGCTCCGGCCCCGGCGCCGCAGGACACCCTTGGATCCAGGCCTGGATCCCGGTCGACGCCGGTTGACCTTGTTACGCCTCCACCGACGTCGACTCCACTGGCACCGATCCTGACGCCGCCCGCTCCTCGGGACAACGTCTACCTCAGATTCAGTCCCGAAGTGGATGCGGCGTCGGTCCGGCGTCGATCGATGCCGTTCTCTAAGCCGTTTGGGGATTTCTATCCCCATGTCCCTACTCCTTATTTTAGGCCTGTTGAACAGCCTGAGGAGCAAGGGGAGGACTGGGAGGGGTCGGACGACCCTCTCGCTGCAGCCTGCGAGTCTGAACAGGACTGGGCTGAGGAATTGGGGGACGCCAGTGGTCTGGATACCTCACCAGACCGTGGCATGCTGTCTCCTCCTACCGTGGCTATGGAGGAGGGAGCCAGTTATGCAGTGGTGTTGCGTAGGGCGGCGGAGGCCCTACACCTCCAGCTCCCTACTGTGGCTGTCAGGACTAACCTCCTGACAGGTGCTTCAGCCAGCAGCTACTTCTGCGGAGCCGCTGCTGCCCTTTAATGAAGCCCTTTCGGACGTTCTTTTGGGCACTTGGTCCAGGCCCACCACAGGGGCTCCTGTGGATAGGAACGTGGCCCGACGCCATCGCCCGGCTCCGGGTGACCCCATTTTCCTCTCCCAACATCCCACCCCCGAGAGCTTGGTTGTCCAAGCCTCTGCTTCCCCAACCGCCTTTCCTTCCGCCCCACCGGATAGGGAATCCAAGAAGCTGGATCAGTTTGGGAAGAAGATTTTCTCTTCCACCAGCTCTGCGCTGCGGTCCGTGAACACCGCATGCCTCTTGGGCCATTATTCCCACTGTCTTTGGGATACGGTGGCGAACGTGCTGCCCCAGTGTCCGGAGGAGGCCCGTCCTGCTCTCGCCCAGGCTGTTGCAGAGGGGAGAGACGCAGCAAAGTTCATGATCCGTTGTGGTCTAGACACTGCCGACTCACTGGGCAGATCCATTGCAACGACGGTGGCGGTTCGCCGTCATGCCTGGTTGAGAACCATTGGATTTTCAGGTGATGTCCAAAACACCCTTATGGACATGCCCTTTGATGGCCGACGCCTCTTCGGCACAAAGCGGACAATGCGTTGGAGAGGTTTAAGGACTCGCGGGCTACGGCCAAGTCCTTGGGACTCTCGGCAGTCCGCCCTCCTCCGCCTTCCGCTTTTCGCTCCTTTCGTGGCACAGGAAGGGGCGCCCCGCAGCGTTCACAACAGAGCCACAGGCCGGCGCAGCAATCATCCCGACGCGGGTTCCGCCGTGGCGGACAAAGGGGCCAGCGGGCGGGTCAGTCCACCACCACCCCGGCCACCACTGCCTCCAAACCTTCCTAGTCCGAACTTTCAGGCCCATCAAACGCCAGTGGGCGGCAGGCTCCGCCATCACCTCCCCCACTGGCGCACCATCACTTCGGACAGGTGGGTTTTTAGAGATAGTCCGGAGGGGCTACTCCCTCCCCTTCGAGACTACCCCCCCAGCCATGCCACCTCAATACCACTGCATGTCGGGGGATCACTTGGTGCTTCTTCAGCAGTAAGTTGCAGTCCTCTTGGCCAAGGGGGCCATTGAGCGCGTTCCGACGCACGAAGTAGGTCGTGGTTGTTATTCCCACTACTTTGTGATGCCCAAGAAGGACAAAGGCCTGCGTCCTATCTTTGACCTCCGGAACGTCAATCGTTTCCTCCGCAAGGAGAAGTTCAAGATGCTTACTCTAGCTCAGGTCTTGTCTGCTCTCGACCCACAAGACTGGATGGTGGCGCTGGACTTGCAGGACGCCTATTTCCACATCCCCGTCCTGCCAACCCACCGGCGCTACCTACGGTTCACGGTAGGCCACGAGCACTTTCAGTTCACCGTGCTCCCCTTTGGCCTTACCAGCGCCCCTCGGGTGTTCACCAAGGTGATGGCGGTGGTCGCAGCTCATCTGCGCAGATCAGGGGTCTCAGACTTCCCCCTATCTCGACGATTGGTTGTTGAAGGCGGGCTCGCCCCAAACAGTCATCTCCCACCTCCAGACTACGGCCGACCTGCACTTCCTGGGGTTCTCCATCAATGTGCCGAAGTCGCACCTGATTCCCTCCCAGAAGCTCCTCTTTATCAGAGCGGTTCTGGACATGGCGCAGTTTCGGGTCTATCCTCCCGAACATCGAGTCCGAGATATTTGGGCTCTGATTCCCATCTTTCAGCCCTTGTCCCGGGTTTCGGTCAGAGTGACTCTGAGGCTGCTGGGCCTCCTGCATCCTGCTGGTCAATCATGCCAGGTGGCATATGCGGGCTCTGCAGTGTGACCTGAAGTTCCAGTGGGCGCAGCATCGGGGAAACCTGTCCGATCACGTCCAGATCTCGGAGGGCACTGCACGACAATTGCAGTGGTGGCTCACGAACCAGCAGTGGGTCGATGGCAGATCCCTCTCCCTTCCCCAACCGGAGTTCACAGTAGTGACGGATGCGTCCCTCCTGGGATGGGGCGGCCACATGGGAGAGGCGGAGATCAGAGGCCTCTGGTCTCCGGCGGAGTCCCGGCTCCATATCAACCTTTGGAGCTGCGGGCGATCAGGTTTGCACTAAAGGCATTCCTTCCCTCTGTCAAGAGGAGAGTAGTGCAGGTGTTCACAGACAACACTACCGCCATGTGGTACTGCAACAAACAAGGCGGGGTCGTGGGCCCTCTGTCAGGAGGCTCTGCGTCTCTGGACATGGCTGGAACATCAGGGCATGTCCCTGGTGGTTCAACACCTGGCGGGTTCTCTGAACGCCCGGGCGGACGAACTCAGCCGCATCCTCGATCACGAATGGCGTCTTCACTCGGAGGTGGCGCAAGGTCTCTTTCAGCAGTGGGGAGAGCCTTGGTTAGATCTATTCGCCACCGAAGAGAACGCGCAATGTCATCAGTTCTGCGCGTTGGAATTTCCAAGGCGGCACTCGCTCGGCGACGCTTTTCGTCGCGAGTGGAGTTGCGGTCGGTTGTACGCCTTTCCGCCTATACCACTTCTGCCCAGAGTGCTGAAGAAGATCAGGCGCGACCGGGCCCAAGTCATTCTTGTGGCTCCGGACTGGGCTTGAAGAGTATGGTATCCCGAGCTACTCAGTATGAGCATCGATCCCCCGATCCGACTGCCTCTTCGGGAGGATCTTCTGTCGCAGCAGCAGGGGACGGTCCTCCACCCGAATCTGTCCAGCCTCCACCTCTTTGCGTGGATATTGAGCGGTGGCAGTTGATTCCCTTCGACTTGCCTCCCGAAGTTTGTGACGTTATTCTGGCAGCCAGGCGTCCCTCTACTAAAGTGGTATATGCCTGCAGGTGGAACAAATTTGTGGCATGGTGCACAGCAAAGGCTGTGGATCCCCTTTCTGCCCCTCTTTCTGAGGTTCTACTGTTCCTTCTTTCTTTGGCCCAGCAGGGCTCTGCTCTGGGCACTATCAAGGGCTGCCTTTCTGCTATTTCGGCCTTTCTCAGGCTCCCTGATCAGCCCTCTCTTTTCAAGTCCCCTGTTGTAAATAGGTTTCTTAAAGGCATTACTCACCTTTTTCCTCCTATTCCTTTCGTGATGCCTCAGTGGGACTTGAATGTGGTTCTGACGTACTTGATGTGCGCTCCCTTTGAGCCCCTTCACAACTGTCCTCTTCGTCTTTTGACGTTAAAGACTGCCTTCCTGGTGGCCATCACTTCCGCCAGGCGAGTGAGTGAGTGAGCTCCAGGCTCTTTCCTGTAAGCCTCCTTTACTTTCAGTCCATCCGGACAAGGTTGTGCTCAGGCCCTGTCCTTCCTTTTTGCCAAAAGTGGTTACGGCCTTTCACATTGGGCAGACTATTACCTTGCCCACCTTTTTTCCGCCTCCGCATCCTTCCAGAGAGGAAGAGGGGCTCCACCGTCTGGACCCAAAACGTGTGCTTTCTTTTTATCTCAACCGCACACAGCAGTTCCGGGTGGATGACCAGATTTTTGTTGGCTACGTTGGCACCAAGAAAGGTCGGGCGGTCCATAAGAGAACCATCTCCCGCTGGGTTGTCTTGTGTATCAAAGCCTGTTACTCTTTGGCTAAAAAAGAACCTCCGGTGGGGCTGCGTGCTCATTCCACCAGAGCTACTGCAGCCACTACTGCATTGGGACGTGGTGTCCCCCTGCAAGACATATGTCAGGCAGCCACGTGGGCCTCGCTGCACACGTTTACCAAACATTTCTGCCTGGACAGCCAAGTCTGGAGAGACGGCTTCTTTGGCCGTTCTGTTCTCCGTGACTTTCTGGTGTGATCTTAGTTCGCAGACCCACCACCGGGGTAGGTATTGCTGGGGTATCTATTCCAAGGTAAGGAATCTATCACTATGTGTTTCTTTCAGATGCACAAGTTACTTACCTTCGGTAACGATATATCTGTAAGAAACATTAGTAGTGATAGATTCCTTACCGTCCCACCCATCCTCCCCGTTCTGCGAACTGATTTCTAGGGTTAAGGTCATCCCTTTCAGGGCCCTAGTTTCAATGCACCAGTGGTCAGTATCTTGCATGGCTCTGCGTTCCTGGCGTGGAAAGTCGTGTACAGAACTGACGTCAGCGCGCGTGGGCGGCGTCCAAGTAGCGCCCGCGACGTCATCTCGGCGACCACGACGCCAACGACTGACGCAGAGCCGCACGACGCCCCTACCGACGCGCAGGGGTACTGCTGACAAACTTTCCGGATCCAGTCTGACGCCTGGGGATATTCTAAGGTAAGGAATCTATCACTACTAATGTTTCTTACAGATGTATCGTTACCGAAGGTAAGTAACTTGTGCATTGGGCATTCACCTTAACAACTAGATTAGCAATCTGCAAGTGCTTCAGAAGCACAGATCACGGGGACCCCTCTCGGCAGGCATTGGCTCGCTAAGACAAATGTTGTGAATTACCATGCATTCCTATCCACTCTCTGCTCCTGCCTGGATATCACCCAAGCAGTCCCTTATGGAGCAGAGGGGCTCCCAAAGGGCAATCCAGTTTATTTTTTATTCAGTGACTAATTACTCACTTTGCCATTTTGGGCTTACATTCTGCTTGGTCTGTAGTCTATTTACTGGAGCAGGAAATGGAGCAGAATGAGTGTGTGCAGAAACCAGGTAAGTAAATCAATATTTACCAGGCTGCTATCAAAATGCATTACTCACCCAATTGTCTTACAGAAGGTCTTTGTTTCACCAATTGCAAAGGATGGTGAACCCCTCTTAATGGTCTCCCAAACTGACAGGCATCAGTGATTTTCTTCACTCTGTCTAGTCTGGTCTGCTGATGGGCCTGTATTATCAAGAATCCCTATCACAGCGAAGCAGTCAGCTGCACTTTGAGGCGAGGTCTGCCCTGTACACATACCAAAAGAAGTAAACTTTGCAGAAACTCTGAATGTGGGTCAAGAATCTAGGGTAGAGGTCCTTAAAGCAAACTAGAGGGTTACTCCAAGAAATCTACTGCAAGATTTTGGTAAGATGACAAATTTACTGATTCTGCAAAAAGGATAATTCATTCTTCTGTTCAGAGGAATCATTAGAACACAAGTAGGTACAGAAGATTAGGTGTCTGGGAAAAGGCCACCTATTGGTAAAGGCAAAACACAGTAAGTTTAATGGAGAGACTTCTCTACTGTGCATCTAAAAAAGCAGTGCTGTATCACCACAATGGCCAGGAAGGAACTCCTTGATATAGCCATATTATGAGTGAAAAAATATATTTGGCCTAGATATGGCATTTAAAAGTCGTGCTAGTGAAAGACCGAATTAAAAGAGTAATATAAGTTTCATATTTATAGAACCACCTACGAAGATAAAGGGGATAAGATATAAGTTTCATACAGGGATGTATGATGGCTGTGCGTGAGCAGGAAATTGGTTGTACTTAACAAGCACTGATTATTTGCAGGGTTTGATAATAGAATGTGATTGATTGGTAAGTGTTAGAAACCGGGTCTCCAGTTGGCAGAGGTATGCACCCTGTCGAAGTAGGGACCACGATCCTAGTCAGGGTAAGTCACAACACAATGCTAAATTTAGCCTGTGCTCACCCCCTGGTAGCTTGGCACAGAGCAAGCAGGCTTAACTTAGAAGGCAATGAGCAAAGTATTTGTGCAATATCTCATACAACAACACAGTAAATACACCACAAAACAAGATTATACACCAGGTTAGAAAAATAAAGAATCTTTATCTGTGAAGGATAAAACCAAGATGACAGAAATCCAATTAAGATATCACAAGTTATTCTGTAACATCAAAGGTCAAAAGTCCGTTCTTGGCACCAATTATCTCTCTTAGAGCTATTACGTTAATCTTTTAGACATGCAGAAAAATCGAACAGATGTTTTTTGGGACACTGCATGTCCCTTAATTTCATTACCTTCGAGGCAGCTGGAAAGGCGGGCAGGCACGCTTGGGATGGTGTGGTGAGGAAACGAGCACCACTCATTTCTCGGACTTGCCAGCTGCAACAGGCACACTCAGAACGGTGCTGGAAGGAGATGAAGCGCCACGCTCACTTCTCTGTTGAGCTAGCAGCACAGACACGCTCAGTGGTGCAGGGGTTGAGACGAAGTACGAGAACTTTCATGTCCCTGAAACCTCGGAGAGAGCAGGGGGCAAGCCAACAAGCCCTTATAGATCACCTTTGGGGAGAAGGCAGAGTTCAGCTCTCCTTTCACAGAGTCATGGAGCAGCAGGGCAAAAACCAGAAAAGCAGTCCAGATGATCCCTTTTGGCAGCACCGCAGTCCTTATGACCGAGTTTCAGTCCAAGTTCCAGAAGTGCCTGATTTGGGGAGGGGGGATCAGGGGCCCAGTACTTATACCCAAATGTGCCTTTGATGTGGGGGGGAACTTCAAAGAGTGGTTTTGGAGTGCACCCGCACCCCTTTCAAACCAGTCCTGTCTGTCAGGCTATCTGTGGGAGGTCATCAGTCCTTTGTGTGGGGTCAGAGCATTACCCTTTGTGCCTATGTTAGCCACTTCCTCCTGGGTGCCAAGGCAGGGCCATCAGAATGCAGATGTATGCAGATAGGAAGGCCAGTGTTGTGGCTGAGCATCAATGTGTGTGGCTGTCTGGGTGGAATGCACAAGAGGGAACCGTCACCCAGCCCAGATGTGTATTGGAGACAGGCTGCAGGCCCACATAGCAAAGTTAAGAGCAGAGAAATGTCCACTTTCTAAAAGGGGCATTTCTGCGATAGTAGAGTTAAATCCAATTTGACCAGCAAGGAGGATTTATCATTACTATTCCAACCATACCAAACATGATGAAGCGACTCGTCTGGTATCAGGAATTGCCACTTAAAAGTCTATAAGGGAATTTCCAATTCTAGTCTGAGAAGAGTAGGCCTCACAGCAGTGAAAAACGAAATAGGCTGTTTGTCACCCCCAGGACATGCAAGTACATGCCCTATTTTTTACCTGCATAGCACCCTGCCCTTTGGGTTACCAAGGGCCTTCAGTAGAGGTGACATATATGCAATAAAAGGGGAGTTTAAGACTTGGCAAGCAGTTTGCAATGCCAAGTCGCAGTGGCAGTAAGCTGCACACACAGGCCCTTCAATGGCAGGCCTTAGACATGGTTACAGGGCTACTTATGTGTGTGGCACAATCAGTGCTGCAGGCCCACTAGTAGCATTTAATTTACAGGCCCTGGGCACATGTGGTGCACTTTACTAGGGACTTATACGTAAATTAAATTTGCCAATTGGATAAGAGCCAATGTTGCCATGTTTTAGGGGAGAGAGCACAAGCACGTTAGCACTGATTAGCAGTGGTAAAAGGCGCAGAGTCCTAAAGCCAGAAAAAACCGGTACGCAAAAATGGAGAGGCCAGTGGCGGCTCCTCCGCATTGGCAGCGGAGCGTTTCCTCACTGCCTGGCCCAGAGCCAGGAAGTGTAAAATAAACCGATGCTCTTGCATTGTTTTATTTTACATTTGCCTGTGTGTTGGGAGGGGCAGGGCTTAGGCATGGGAGGGGGCGGGAGGAGTGCTACGTGCACTCCACTCCCAAAGTGTGCATATGTGTTTTGGCTCACAGTCTCAGGATGACCTAAACACACATGCGCACTTAGGATTCCTTCAGTCCAGCTGAAGTGAGCAGCTGGTCTGGAGAAACCCCACAGACTCCCTGGTCTGAGCAGTGCGTCTTCCCTGCCATCCCCCCCCCCCTCGTGCGATCCCACCCCCCCTTTGTTTATGGCTGCTGCAGCTGAGAGGCGCAGGCAAAAGGTTGGGGGAGGACCTCCATAAGGCAGTCTGGTCTAACAGAAAGGGTGCTTGCATACAAATGAATCAACTGGCCAAGCATTGGTGAATTGAATTTAAAGAACAGGCATTGGTTGCAGTAGAAAAGATCAGGTATTTGATTTGAAGGAACAAGAGGTGGCGGTTGATTGAAATGGGCTAGAGCTCATGATTGGTTGGAATGAACCCAAGACTGGTGGTTGGATGGACTGTACAAAAAAAGAAGAAATGTGCTTATGGGATTTCTGTCATTGGAATGGATTGCCTTTCCAAGTGGAGTACAAGACTTGTTGATGTGTCTGGGCACAAGGTGGAATTTCCGTGGGTTTGAAGTTTTACAATTCTTTGAATAATTGCTGAAAATGTCAACTGGCGTTGATATTTGCAGCCCCCCTGCACAGTGTGCTGACTTATTGCGCTTATTCACAGGGACTTATTTCACTCATGAAGCCAAAGGTGCAGATGACGCAGCAGACGCGGACACGGCCATCATCAATGCAGAGGGCGGACAGAACAACTCTGAAGAGAAGAAGGAATACTTCATCTAACTCTGCCTTGCTTTCCTGTCTTTGGATGAGGCGTTCGAGTGCGGGCAGCTACTGGCCCCCGTGTAGAGGCTAAACAGACAGTTATCTTGGAGCTTGCGAGCATCTTCTTGTATTTTCTTTTTAATGAATGGTTAGAGAGAGGCCTGAGATCAGGTGGTCTGGTATTTGTGTAAAAAAAAGAAAAAGAAAAAAAAACCCTGGTAAAGTGCACTCTGCTGTGACACCTCGATTTTTATTTTTTAATTTGTAGTTTTGTTTTCAGAGACAAATGTTATTTTTTTTCCAAGTCAAACTTGGGTTATAGTTCAGTAAGTCATTTGCAGAAAATTCTGTGCCTTGTTTTATTTTCCACCACCCTCCCCGCCTTTCGGTATGTTTTTTTTTATTGGATGCTGGGGTTTGTAATACTATTTTCTTCTGATCATTTTCTTCAACTCTCTTGTTTCCAAATCCGCACATTAACAATGTAGAACCAGCACAGTTTAGTTTGTGTCATTTTTCAAACTCTCAGCACATCCCTAGCCGCTCTTCAATGTTGCCAAAGGCTAAAAAGGAACAAACTGTCCAGCTGCCCGTTTTGGAGATGCCTCTGGCACAGACACTAGAATCTAGAAAGTAGATTGTTATTCTGAGCATGTTAATGATCTGATGGCGAGATAATTTTGTGCAAAGGTATGTCTCTATGGCTAGAGAGGCATGCCGCCCTGTATGTCCACAGACCATACCCTTAAAGTTCTCAAGCTTAGCGCGTTTTGGCCCGCTTTCTGCGGCTATGTGGGACTCCTTAAGATGCACATTAAAGGTGCCACAAGAATTCTAGGCTGGGTAACTTTTTGGGAGCATTTGGGAAAGATCCACAAGTTACCAGTTAGCGGCTATGGGTATCGAGTGTTTCAAAATGCTCCACCAGGCAATGTAGAAAAGGTGCATCGATCAAGGGACATTTAATTGTCAAGCTCTCTACTTACCTGGCAGCGAGCAAATGCACATATAAGTGCATAAGATTACAGATGGAGTTGGAAAAAAGATATTGCCAGAGGAGTTTGGGAATTCCTTCTGAATAATCCAGCCAACAATTTTGCTGCTGGCTGGTCAACATGTTCAAGGAAGGAAAAGATAGAATGAAAGAGACCCGGTGCTGTAAGCTTAAATCAGTGTGTTTTTTTGTTGAATGCTTGTATTTTTTTTCATGTTCATAGGGGTTCGGAGACCTTGACAGCATTCCACACAAGTGTACTGCCACTGTTTGAGAATTGTACAATTTTGTTTGCTGCTTGAGTAAGAAGTGTATAGACTAGGTGCCACTGAACCCCCATCACCTGTTCTCATATGGTATCTCTTTTGACCCACACTAAAGGCGTAGAGTACCTTGATCATTGTATAAAGTGTGTTTTTAGAGTTGGCAGAGGTCCCACCCTAGAGGTGATATTTTAACGGTATGCAGGGTTGTAGGTTTGGGGACACAGTTGCATTGCCACATCCTTGAAACAGGACTCAATCAATTTCCCTTGCCTTAAGCCCCAGTTCTCACCAATGTTAGTTTTCGTCCATTTCCCCCTATGTTTGTGGACATTGTACAAAGGTATGAGGTAAGCCACCAGGAATATTAAAATATAAATATTGGTGAAAGATACTGGGTAAATCCAGCAATGGAGTTTACAGGAAGCTGAATCTTGAAGGCCAGTGTTTCCATGGATGATGCCCCACTTTTCCCCTTCAACCATCTCCCTTCCGTCTGTGGTGCTTTGATGGACTGAATAATTTAGATTTATGTAATAGTAGCTGCTTACCCAAGCCTCTGTGCAGCTCAGAAGTCTTTGTTTGGGACTGACCCCTAGAGTCGTAGATTGGTAACTAAATTGCATACGATTTCACTGTGCCCGCGAATTAATTAACTTCATGGGGTTGAAATGAAAGCAATGGGCACAGATTGTTGCCATTAGCTACAGTGGAACAAGGGTGCATAGTAACCAACTGTCATGATTATCCACGAATTGACCAAAGTGTGCCTGCTTGGTTAGATGGGTTCTACATACTCCGATGACTCGTATATCCTTGAATGGGAGCAGGAATTCTGTGCAAGACTAAGATTATCACTGAATAAATCTCTGACCAACTCCATAGGAATTTCCTTTGTCTTTTGCTAAAGACGCCTCTAAAATCTGCAATCCTATTATTATGTATAGAGATACTTTGAACCCATAAAGTTTATTGTGAGCCTTTTCCTGGGGTGGAATAGGATTTCAAATTATATAACTGTAGAAAAGAAAGATTAGTAGTTTGGATTTAGAAGATGGTATTTTTGTTAAGAAAAAAGCAAATAATTGTGAATAATAAGAAAAAACGGTCTGTAGAAAAACATTTCCGGTTATAATGAACCTTTTGGGGTGCAAAATGGCAATTAAGTGAAACTGTATTGACCAAGAGAACAAGCTACAATTTAGAAACTGGTGTTTTTACTGAAAGTGGAACAAATTCTTGTCATGTTATGTCATTTGCAATTTTAAAGGTGCGTTTCTGCTATTGTAAAATTGTGTGCAAATCCTGTACTGGTTTATTTAAAAGAGCATAATGATGGAGTTTAGACACTGCTTTCTTTTTAAATAAAGAGCATTTGTTTTTATTTTACAATACTTATTTTGGGACACCCAGAGCAAACACGGGAAGTTTAATCTTGTACACAAAAAAGTTGTTCAAACTGATAATTCATGCCTCTTTTTAGGTTTAGCTTACAATGAAAGGCAAAACATCGATTCTAATTAAGCCGCAAGCACGCTTGCTGATTTTACCCTTTAACAAGAGAACCTGGAATATCTGTTTAAGATATAGAGACAAGATTCCTTATTTGTGGAATCATTCTTTGAAAATAGGTATGTTTTACTTTAATATAATGGTTAAACCGTGTCTCCGAGATGTTATCAAGAAACCTGAGATGTCAAGAGGTCCACAAGTCAAATTTTGCATTAGGTCACCAGGGAACAATGCTTTATAGTGCTAGATTTTAATATTATTAAAATTGTATTGCCATATCATCACATTTCTGAAGATAATTGTTTGACCTTTACCAGGAAGGGTAATGATCTTACTATAGGACACTGGATCTTATTAGTGTGAAGGCACAGTGGTGTGGTTTTAATGATATCTGGGTGTAATAATAATCATATCACTTAAGTACTTACTAGAGAATAAACTATAGCTGTTTTAAGAAATTTCAATTTGCATAAGCTTATCCAACCAAACTGAAATATGTATCTGGCATTATCTGCAGATGTGCATTTCGGATCCCTCTAGCACTGGGTTTTACAGCTGTTGGGTGAGACCTGCTCAGACACATTTCATAGTTTGTAAAGTATCACTGGCATGGCAATATGAAGAGAGAAGTGATTTCCCTATCTACTCCTTAGACAACATAATAATATAATTAATATATGTAGATTTGCCTCTCTTTTGTGTGATTACGAGACCTAGTAGGGCTGAACACATGGGTTGTTCATACCAAGTAGTCCCATGCCTTCAAGAGTATCTCCACTGTGGTGTTGGCGGCGTTTCCTGACTGCTGTTAACATGAAGCAGGTTGGGATGATTGCGGTTTGAAGGTGCATGCTATTTTTCAGCAGACTGAAACTATACAGTATTCACTTTAGTACAGCAGGGATCCATGACCACCTTGTGTGGTTGGCAATTTCGATGCCACCGACTCTATAAAAGTAACATCAAAGGTTGTTTTAGTAGTAATCTCCGATTCTGTTAAAAAAAAAAAAAAAAAAAGGCCAGCTAATCCCTGATTGCCCTCCGATCTGATGGCGATATCTAAATTGGTGACCAACAAAGACTGGTGGTATTGCATGAAATGGTTTCTCTTTGCCTGGTTACTATGTCAGTATGTTTGTTGCTGAATATTTTCATAAAGTACCTCTAATGGCAAGTGTACATTTCCGGTGAATCTTTCAACCCGCCGTCCCATCTGGAATTGAAGTGCTGAGCACAATGTAGGAACACTACATGGAATGATGGCTGGTAGTTGGAAAACTCTATGACTCGTAACATTTGCCTTAACCAGCACATGAAGATGGGTAAGACAGTTGGACAGCCACTCTTTCCCATACTCAGTAGGTCCTTCATTTGCTATGGTTGTGTAAAGATACGTTTGTAGTCTGTTTGGTAGAGCGCATGTTGTAGCTTTAGACTATTTAACCCGGCATGCTCTCCTCTTCCAAAGTCGAAGTTAGTCTCTTGTAGACAGTCCAGACAGCCTCTTCTATCAAGCGATGAACCACAGAGCAGAAAGAGTTCACTTTCGTCAGCCCTTTCTCATCATTACATGCATGTGTTTTGCAAAGTAATCTTTGTAATAAAAATGTGGCAGTCCTCTCAAACCGTTTAGGGCCTCCTGGCGTGCATACTCCTCAAACAGGAACTGCTCCCATTGAGCTGAAGGACTTGGCTGTGGCCCCAGGTGCTCACGGGAGGATCTTTATTAATATTAAATGTGAATATTTTATACAACTCTCTTAATCCCTTAGACTCCTGTTGAATGAAGAGTCCTAGGGAGATCAGCATTGACACAGCAAACCGCGGCTGGCAGTGTGGCAGCAGTGCTGTGCTGCATGTGGACAATGGACCTTTTTTCACGTTGGCTGAGTATCTGGAGGTTCTGTACTGTGGTGGTACTAGAGACCCTTCTTGATCTATTGGTACAGTTTTACCCTCAAACAGAATCCACACTAGATAGTGCCAGAAGGTCTGTTGGCAGATATAGATCTGCCCTCAATATCATTTTACAAATCCAAACTAAGCCCATATTGGCAAGACAATAATACCCTGTTCTGTGGGTAGGTTCTGTAGTAGTCCTCAAAGTAGATTTCCTATATATAGACCAGTTTGGATGAAGTTTTTCTTTTTTTAAACTTTTTTTATTTTAGTAAAGCGGTCAGCAAATGCATGCTAGTTTCAGAACATGCATGTAAAAGCAACATCTGCTCGTGTCTGTTGCCACTTAGCAAGAATATGTCCTCATTTTTGGGTGCTTTGGGGTTTCCTTATGGGGATGTGTTTTGTGCCCTGCTATTATAATGTACTCCGTCTGTTCCTCATTTGGCATCACTGCTCCTCTCGTTTGATAGCTATGGATTCATTTTGTAATGGCACAAAATAGACTGGTTTTATATAAAGGGTTTTTCATGTGGCGTGGATCCTGGAAGAAGAAACTAGCACCACTGTTTGTTTGGCTTAAGAGTCCTGAATAGGTGAAATTTGTTATTTTCTTTGGAATCTGATATCCAAATGGTGCATCTCACTAGATTGGCTACAGTGTGCCTCTCCACACAAAACTGCCAGAATAATTTGGAACTTCATGTGACTTCTTCTGCAATTGAAGCCTTAAGTTCCCTATGCCCTTAATACCACATTTTGCAATTTGTGCTCTTTAAAAGTTGTTGGTCAATGGCAGAGCTCCATATTTAATAACTTAATTTTCTTTCAATCATCACTTTTTCTGTCCCTGAAACCTTTTCTTGGGATTTGCATCTTCTGTTTTAGAACAGTGCACGATAGTCCAGTGTGACTGATATAAACTTATTCTCACCATGTTGGAAATGTCTCAGGTTCCTGTGCTTTCATCAGTGTCTTGCCTCTCTGGTAGATTGCAGAAGTTTAGGCCCCACGCATTGGAAAATGAAAAGTACTAACAAAAAAAAAAATCATGTGAAAAATTTACTTTTTAAAGTCTATTTTTGTCGTTTATGTATGTTTCTTAAATATGCAGTGCACTGTTGAAATGTATTAAGTATTATTTTATAAAATCATAATTTTTTTACTTTTATAGTTTATTTTTCACAGGTGAAGAAAGAACAAATTTGTTTAGGAACAATAATTGTAGGTGGTGCTGAAGGCAGTGGTCTTCTTAATTAAACAGGCCACAAGAATGGCCAATGGACAGAGATGTTGAGCTCCTGTGTGGGGTTGGAAATCGGTGAAGGCGGAAGTAAAACAGGAAGTAGTCTCGGATCTCAACAGAGCATTTCCTGGGAGATGATTTTGTAGAGTCGATGAGAGCGGAAGTGAATGGTAGATAGAGCAGGAATAATAACTTTGAGGCACATAAAGCAAAAACCCTGCATTGTCAGGACACCCCCTGGTGTAAACTGGATCCAATAGAGATTTGCCTTCAGGCAGCTCTGTCTTGATACAGCGGTGCCCAATCACCCGGGTGTCTCCCAAACCACTTAAGTGCCTCCTACAGGCAAAATAGCAACTTTTGACTTACTAACATCTAGTTGGCACCAAGGGGTGTTGGGTGTGTCTAAATGCCAGCACAGCTAGTATGAAAATGAAAACTCAGGAAAGTGTTCCGT
Source organism: Calotriton arnoldi (assembly GCA_963921515.1). Taxonomy (NCBI): domain Eukaryota; kingdom Metazoa; phylum Chordata; class Amphibia; order Caudata; family Salamandridae; genus Calotriton; species Calotriton arnoldi. Next base: position 373,635 of record CAWUFW010008748.1, on the reverse strand, counting down.
GATCCTCATCCTTTGACCACGCTTCTTCCCAGAAATTGTTCTCACATTTCCTTATGGTAGCTCTTAATCCACGCCTGCAGACCTCCACAAGGCTGCTCGCATCTGTCGCAACCCCCCACATGTGTCTGTCAAAAGGTAGAGTACTCTGCCGTTCAAACAAGAAGGACCCGGCTCAGCTGAATTGTCTTTTATAGCATTTTCTAAAGTGGAAGCACTGGGAAGCCACACCAAATGAACTTGTTCTTTTGTCACATTAGCAGAAATGTTATTTCATTTCCCTTTCGGCTGGTTCTGTTTAAGGTGTACATGGACAACTTTACAGTGTACAATTTACATACCCATGTGTTCCCATTCACATTTTGTATTGGTTCATGTATACCATTTTTACAAAAAGAAGTACTATTAAAAAATGTCTTCTTAATAAAAATGTTAATGTCATGTTGGTGTCATGCTTTTATTATTTGAATGTACACTTTGCAATCTTTTCAAAAGAATCCACTGAAAAAGGGCCACGAATGGTGTGATTTTTACTGAGAGTCCTGGAAGCAGAGTGGGAGGAAAAGTTTTTGAGAGAAGGACAACTCCTTTTCCAGGTGTATTATCAGACAGCACTTCATCGCTCTGTAAGTTATGTGATAGTTACACTAAAGGAAGCAAAAGCTACTTATCTACTATCAAAGCTCTAATAGTCATCAGTAGGAAGGGAGAAAATATATTTTCTATCCATTTAAAGCAAAGTCAACCCGAGGGCAAATTCTGCTTTTTCAGGGATTTGCATCTGTGAATAGAATAGCTGAGAGCATTGGGTGTTATCAACCAATTAACTAGAAGTCCCACACTCCTATCTTTAATAATTTCGTAAATTCAAGCAGGATCGTTGCAAGGGGGCAGGAGATAGAGAAGTCATCATGCCCAAGTGCCTGTGCTTTTAAAGGCCCCACACTCCTGCAACGACCTTTATAGATCTTTAAAGAAATGCAAGCCTCTTGTCCAATGAGGTAGCTTACATGGAAATACCACTAGATGTTGAAAAAGGCAATTTTTAGGTCTCGGCTAGGCAGCGCTTGTGCTGTCTCTTCGAGACCTGCTGTATTAAGGTATGGACTTGAAGCTCCGCCCATATTTTTCATTGGCTTGTAACATTGTCCTTTGTAAATGTTGGCTTCTAATTTGTTAATAAGCTTATTAGACCCTCCTTAGTACCTCCCTGTCTTCTGTTACCTCCCATGAGGACTGGCCTTTTTAAATGTGTCATAACTCGGGAGCTTTCATTAGCAGTTCCGAGAACTATTTACTTAATGTACACAGCACTCGCGAGACACCAGCTTCAGCAATGGCGGCCACTTCCTAACACACTTTGCACTTGCATTTCTTGGTTTCCTACTCATCAGCATTACAAGGGCGTCTGTTCGTGCACTTCCCCCTCCTGTGTTATGTTTACTTTGTGGCTGGCTTGTTTACTTTGAATTGCTCCAGCACGATTCTCTGCACCATTTGTTTCAGATGCTACACTGCTTGCCCGTCCCAACAGTGTGTTTTTAAAAAAAATGTCTCACCGCCCCCCCACCCCTTGACCGCCCCTCCGACATAGCAGTTTATTTTTAATTAATAGATCCGGGCAGGAGATTAAGTGATTTCCTAGTAATTACAGCTGATGCCGAGACTTGAACCCTGTTCTCCAGCTCCAAGTTGGCAGCTTTGGATGTTAAGCCACCTCCTTGCTTAAAGACAATATGCTTTTTAAGGGGGTTTATCTCCATTTCTCTCACTGAGTCATGCTCCCACCCTTAACCCCTTCCTCACTTTTGCTTCCCTGAGCTCCTCCGTGAGCACATGGGAAGTGTTCCCTTCATTACACAGAAGTGTACAACAAAAGCTTTCACTTAAAATTTACAGAGCCTCAGATACTGAGGGGCCGATTCCGATCTCGGTCGGAGGCGCACCCAATACCATTCGGTCGGGAAAAAAGCCATGCGAAAGCCTGTTTCCCGACCGATCCGTACAGCACACCGAACGAGCAAGTACGATGCGCACAACAGCAAAGAATCCGGCCGAGCCGTACTCCCCCAAACCAGGTCCTGTTCTCCGACCGAGGCGAATCGAGTCGCACGGAAGGAAAAATGCAGCCCCGTCCGGCCAGACAAGTACGATGCGCTTTCTGTACGTGCCGAACCCGTCGCTACGCACGGCACAGCATCCGGGAGAGGCGCACATAAGCTCCGATTCGCGCCACAACACGATCCACAGCTCCGAGACGAACACGGCAGCGACGAGGACGACGCGAAGCGACGAGGACGAGGCGAAGCGACTAGGACGGCGCGAAGCAACGAGAAGGACGAACGACACGAACCAACCATGAATCCCTTCGTCCCGATCATACCAATATTCTACATTTACTACCGGAACAGGCACGGACGCGTACGGCGCAGAAGGTAAGCCAGACACCAACCACAAAACACATACAACACGTACACGACACATCACACACACACACAGGGATGCAGAATATACTTACACCAGCAACAGCAGCACCATAGGGGCGGGATGCCCATCACCAATGCCACATATGCACACAGGGGCCTGAATGCGCACCACCACCCCTACCCAGGGGTGGCATGATGCCTACCACCACTACCACCCTTACCCAGGGGGGGCAGGATGCTTACCACTAGTACCACCCTCACCCAGGGGGGGCAGGATGCCTACCACTACTACCACCCTCAGCCAGGGGGGGCAGGATGCCTACCACTACTACCACCCTTAGCCAGGGGGCAGGATGCTTACCACTACTACCACCCTCAGCCAGGGGGGCAGGATGCCTACCACTACTACCACCCTCACCCAGGGGGGCAGGATGCCCACCACTACTACCACCCTCAGCCAGGGGGCAGGATGCCTACCACTACTACCACCCTTAGCCAGGGGGCAGGATGCCCACCACTACTACCACCCTTAGCCAGGGGGGCAGGATGCCTACCACTACTACCACCCTTAGCCAGGGGGCAGGATGCCCACCACTACTACCACCCTCACCCAGGGGGGCTGGATGCCTACCACTACTACCACCCTCACCCAGGGGGGCAGGATGCCCACCACTACTACCACCCTCACCCAGGGGGGCAGGATGCCTACCACTACTACCACCCTTAGCCAGGGGGCAGGATGCCTACCACTACTACCACCCTCACCCAGGGGGGCAGGATGCCTACCACTACTACCACCCTCACCCAGGGGGGCAGGATGCCTACCACCCTTAGCCAGGGGGCAGGATGCTTACCACTACTACCACCCTCAGCCAGGGGGGCAGGATGCCTACCACTACTACCACCCTCACCCAGGGGGGCAGGATGCCCACCACTACTACCACCCTCACCCAGGGGGGCAGGATGCCCACCACTACTACCACCCTCAGCCAGGTGGGGCAGGATGCCTACCACTACTACCACCCTTAGCCAGGGGGCAGGATGCCCACCACTACTACCACCCTCACCCAGGGGGGCTGGATGCCTACCACTACTACCACCCTTAGCCAGGGGGCAGGATGCCCACCACTACTACCACCCTCACCCAGGGGGGGCTGGATGCCTACCACTACTACCACCCTCACCCAGGGGGGGCTGGATGCCTACCACCACTACCACCCCCACCCATAGGATGGACAATGCATGACACAACCAGCACACCACAACCTAGGGAATGCAAGAAGAAGACATCCCCCCAACACCATGTGTCAAATGCCTACAACACCGAACATGACTTTTAACATACAATGTGACCCCCTAGCACATGTGCCACACAAATGTGTGTGGCACACACAACGCAAGCAGGCCATGACCATTGTGGCAATGGGGTCCAAACCCCCATCATCACAGTGACCAAAAGGCAAGTGTGGGGTCCATAGCTGCAGCACATTTTGAACATTGTGGCAATGGAGTCCAAACCCCCATCATCACAGTGACCAAAAGGCAAGTGTGGGGTCCATAGCTGCAGCACAACTTGAACATTGTGGCAATGGGGTCCAAACCCCCATCATCACAGTGACCAAAAGGTAAGTGTTGACAAAGAAAGAGGTGCAACTGCCAAACTGCATGGATGATTCCTGGTCACAGAACAACAAACACATCAGTGGCAAAGTAGTGTGTGTGTCCCATTGCAACATAAATTGGGGGAGCCAAATCCTGCAGTGCAAATAAGACATAACTTTGGCCATGTGCAGACAAACAACACCCATGGGGGCTGACACCGTCAACAATCATCAATGACACAATGACAGAAGTGACCATCCGAATGCAGACCCACATATTTGCACCAATGGGCACACACATGCAGATACCCTGTGGAGACTGCAGATGTGAGGCGAACAGATACCATACCATGGCAGCAATGGGACACACAATCAACAATTAGCAACAAATGAGGGCTCCCGTCCCATCAGCCTGGTCATGGAAGTGCCAACGGAATCATCAGCACAGATCCAACACACTTGTATAGCAATGTTGCACTGACAACACAGATGAGTCCTTCCCCATTGATGCCCAAACCTGCATGTTCACTGGAGATGGCCACACGTCAGGGAAGTAGACGAATAGAACAATGGCAGGCACAACAGATGTGCAGGGGTGGAAGCCACAGATGTGAAGTTGCCAATCTAAGTAGGAAATCTCATTGCCAAATACTGAACACATGACACCCTCAGATGCTGCTATGGATGACATGGATACACCACAGGATAGGACACATAACCCCTGGACCACATGGGTTCCTGCACAGTAACACTTCATTATCATGAGACCAAATATCACCATCACTGCAGCAAGGGCATTGTTAGCATCATCAACATCATGTACATCAGAAGCAAAAGCACTAGAGAACAGAAAGTTGCTTTATTCAGCATATGTGGCATTAAAAGTAGAAGTCCGGTAGAACATAAACAAAGGCCAATGGCCAGTCCATCAACAAAGTCACAAGTGGGTGACAGTGGCAGATGCCACCCTACACATGCCTGCACAAAACCAGGGACAATCCACTAGGAGGGGCAACCAGGGGGTAGGCCAGGCACCGCAGGGACAGGATCAGGGCTCACCAGGAGGAAGCAGGGAAGGGGTGGTGGGTGCTGGAGAGCCACTGACAACTGCAGTGGAGGTGTCTGACATGGTGTGTGCCGGCACAACTGGGGGGCATGGCTCAGATGTTGTGGGTGCTGGCACGACTGCAGTGGACCCTGCAGATGGAGTGGACAGGTCCGCCACTGCAGTGCCCAAGTCAGACAGGGTGGTAGTGGACTCCACTGCAGTGCCTACCACCAGGGGAGGAGAATGGGGAACAGGCAAGGTGGGCTGGACAGAGGGGAGGACACCCTCACCACATCAGTGGCACAGACAAGCGCAGCGGGGGTGTGGTGCCGGGAGAGCAAGTGGCAGGGGGAGAAGGCCGGAGCCTCTTGGGGATGGTATATCTGTGGGTGGGGGAACCTGGGGCAGGGTGTTGCGGGGGCACCTGTGGAGTGGGGGCCTGAGGGATGGAGGAAGGTGACCTGGTGCTTGAGCTGCAGGGCGGCGGCGGGGTCTTGCTCTTACCACTCCGGGGGGACTTGCGGGTGGGGGCCTCAGTCTGTCTGCGCCTGGGGGAGGGTGTCCGGGGGCGAGGGGCACTCTGCTCCGTGTGGGGGCTTCCTCTTCCCCCTGGATGCTGGGGCAGCTGGATCGGAGGGGAAGAGGCCGAGGTCACTGAGGAAGAGGCGCTGGGTCTTTGGGGTTGCAGGTGAGGCAAGGGAGGGTGCTTTGGAGGGAGAGGCAACTGAGGACTGTGCAGTGCCCGTGGATGCGTGTGTGTGTACCAGGGCCCCATCCCTGTGAGTCTGGTTTCAGTCCCCTGACTGTGCGTGCGTGTGCGTTTAGTTTGTGGCGTGTGTGTCTGTGTGCTGGATGTGTGTGTGCTGGTGTGTGCCTGTGCCGGTGTGTGTGTGTGTGTGCTTGGGACGGGCAAGGTGCTGGGGAGTGTGGATGGAGCAGAGGCAGGAGGGGTGAGGGACTGTCTGAGGAGGGACACTGCTGCCGTCAGGGAGGAGTCCATGGACCTGTTGCCCCTCTGTAGGTCAGACATGCCCGATGAGATGCCCTCCATGAACGACACCAGCTGAGTCAACAGTGCGGTGTGCGCATGGAGGACACTCAGCATGGCTGTCTGCCCTACATGGAGCTGGCGAAGGAGGTACACAGACTCCTCACTCAGGGCAGCAGGGGACACAGGGGCAGGGGTGCGGTGCCTGGGCCAAAGGAGACACGCTCCCGAACATGGGAGCCTCCACGGACCTTGGGAATGGGAGCCGATGGGAGGGCGGTGGTGGTGCTGGTGGTGGCGGGGACAGCAACACTAGCTGGGGTGTGGTGGCTGCTGACACCCGCCTCCACAGGGGAGTCATCCTCCGAGTTGCTCTGGTCCTCAGCTGAGGTGGATGGTGCTGAGGATTCCTCGGTGTGGCTCCCCTCGCCCTCCGTGCCACTGGGTCCCTCCGACCACTCCTCGGCTGCTGACCCAGTCTGGCTCTCTGGCTCCTCCTGGTCCGTGGAGCTGTCCCCTTCCGTGGCCGTGGATGTATCTGCAAACAATGGGGAAACAGACAGACATCAGTCACCTGCACCAAACGCACACACCACTGTGAGCACAGCACATCGCAGAGCAAGCCCTGGCATCATTAGTTGTACATTGCTAAAAGTGCCCTAACTGAACAGGAGAAGCCAATTGTCAGTCTGATGCCAAGCATGGCACTCACATCCCACATGGCCTTGCACCCATCTGTCTGGTGTCTGTTGGATTGCAACACCCCAGTGTGGACACATGCACCAAGTACACAGTAGTTGGACAGTGCAGAGGACACGGTGTGGACACATCACAGCTCTTGCCACTGAGTGAGTACAGGTTTCCGGATGAAAGGGATGCCCAGAGTCAAATAGGAAATGCATGTGATGCATACCAGCGACAGACACCATGATGCACCCATGTCCTGATAGCCAGCGCCACTATGGTGTGCATGTAGCACATGTCACTCCCCTGCAGGACCACAAATAAGTTGACACATGCCATGGCAGAGGCATGACTGTTAAGTCATACATCACTGTCTCAGTGATGTATGACTTGGCAGCCAGACAACAACACTATGCACTGTGTCACAATAGTAGGTCATGGGGAATGCAAGTCCTGGAGCTGCACAAGTGCACATGTACATCCCCCACACAACACATCTCAACCCTCATCTGTCCAGGTCACACCTATTGGACATATAGGAGACCTGTGACACTACCCTCTGAACCTGAGCCCCTCACAATTTGCTGTGAATGGGGAACAGCTGCCTGAACATCACATTCGCATACCCCAGTCTGCACGGGCAGCTGATCAAACACCTATGTGACACACAAGTATCGTCTCCTATGGTCACATCTCCAGGGGCATGCTGAGCCCCTACCAAGAAACACCCCAGCAGTCCTGGCAACTAATCCACAGCACACTGACACAGAGGCAGACACCCGAGGGGTCAAATCACTGTGCACAATGTGTCAGCTGATACACGGGAGTGGGAGTACAGAGTGCATTGCATGGCCTGGAGTAGGCATGACTGTCCTGCTCCACATGAATGAGGGATGTGCCCTGGACAGTAGATAGCTGGCTATGTATGTGTGACGCACGTAATCTGCACACTCCTGGGGCACAAACATTGTTCCCACCCGCTGCATGGGCGTGTGCCACATACCCCAGGCACATGTGGTGGCTCAGCTCAGCAAGTGGACCGCATATCAAAGCAACACGCAGATCACATGTCCAAACCCAGGCGTTGTGTGAACAATGGACCCACCCATGATGCCCACAACAGAGTTAGGGAAACAGATGCTGTCCCCCACCTTTAGTGAAGCAAACTGCAAGGACACAGTCCCAAGTGACACAATTCCCTGACTGTAAGGGCCACACCTGGGTATCAGATGAGGAGTGGGCAGTGCACAATAGAGGGACATGGCTCCTGGACAACATGACTGCTGCACTGTGGCAGTTGAACCAGGCCAGAGGAGGGCACAAAGCATGTAATACAGAGTTCACAGTGCAGTCTTTGACTCACCCCTCCTTGCTGCTGTCTGGCCTTCAGCTGCCCATCCAGGTCTGGAAAGACCACCGCCAGGATCTGGAGCATGTGGGGGTCAGGGTCCGTGTTCCGCCCCTCCTGCGAGGAGGCGACAGCTTCAGCTGGACCCGTGCAATCCTCCGGGTCCAGCCCCGAAGGTCCTGCCACCTCTTCTGGCAGTTGCGGATCCGGCGCTTGTAGACCCCCACGGACCGGACAGCCCGGACGATGTCCTTCCAGATTTCCTGCTTCCGATGGGCATTAACCTGTGAGGATGACAAAGTGAAAAGGCCATTACCACACATGCAACATATCCGTGCATGACACAGTTGTATATACATGTCTCAATCACAGGGGCACATGATGTACACAGGCAGTGCAAAGCTGACCATGGACAGTTTGCCAGACGTCACTACATGGTATCATTGCATGGGAAGTAAAACCATGTTCACTGTCACTGCACCATACCTGTCCAGTGCAAGTCACTACACACTATGGGGGGTGACAACTACTCAGTGAGCCTGCTAGCCAGTGGCGTGCAGACTCTCAGCCTTGCTAGTCACACAAAATGCACATTCAGAAAGGCAGTGCACAGAACACTCACCTGCTCCCCTGGTGTCCCATACAGCTTGCTGTACTGTGGAAGTAGGCTGTCCAGCAGGGCCTGGTTCTCTTCAAGGCTGAAGGCTGGGGCTCTCTCCACAGTACGTGCCATTGCAGGGTCCAGAGGGGCAGAGACAGCAGCAGTGCAGTGGCAGATGTCGTCTTGGAGCATGTAGTGCAGGCAAGTGGGCTCTCAGGGTAACAGCAAGCAATATATATGTGCTGGAGAGGCAGATACTGTCCCTTGTGTCCAAAGTGATAGGTCCAAGTCGTTTGCATCTTCTGAATCTGGCCAATCCATGGAATAGCAGCACCAAAACACGCCCACAGCATCCTTCAAATCTTCAACTTCATGACATACATGATTTTGCAACATTGTTGTGGGTGACCAACTGATTTTCCAGCAACCGACTCGTTCGAAATTCGAAAACTCGTCCGTTGCCAGGCAAGCCCATTGTCAATGGGTGCGCACCGATCGGTCCATTGCGGTACAACGCGCACAGGGGTACAACGCGTACCCGCACACATTGAAAGCAATGGGCCGGCCGGAGGCACCGATCGGTCCATTGCGGTACAACGCGCACAGGGGTACAACGCGTACCCGCACACATTGAAAGCAATGGGCCGGCCGGAGGCACCGATCGGTCCATTGCGGTTCAACGCGCACAGGGGTACAACGCGTACCCGCACACATTGAAAGCAATGGGCCGGCCGGAGGCACCAATCGGTCCATTGCAGTTCAACGTGCACAGGGGTACAACTCGTACCCGCACACATTGAAAGCAATGGGCCGGCCGGAGGCACCGATCGGTCCATTGCGGTACAACGCGTACCGGAGTACAACGCGTACCCGACACATTGAAAGCAATGGGCCGGCCGGAGGCACCGATCGGTCCATTGCGGTACAACGCGCACAGGGGTACAACGCGTACCCGCACACATTGAAAGCAATGGGCCGGCCGGAGGCACCGATCGGTCCATTGCGGTACAACGCATCACTGTACATGTGACTGGCATATGTCAGCATGCCTGTCTCAGATGGACATATGCCAGCCACAGATAGCTCCCAGGCAGTGAGGGGCACACCTACATCACGACAGCCTGTCCAAACCTTATCATAAGGCATGTAAGGCTGCATTTCCTATTGTGTGTATGTTGGTGTACATGTTGTCCTGTGGGTGTCACCTGTGGGCAGCCACCCCAGGCTGTGCACGTGTTCATGGGGACAGGATCCTGGGTGTTACGTGTACGTGACCACTGTGATGTGCAACTGTTCATATCTGTGCATGTGCCATGGTCACATTTCACAGTGGTGTATGTGTATGTCATGTCACATACCCCGTGAGTCCCATGTGGGACGGTATGTTTGAGCCAGGGTGTCCCAGTGGCACAATAGTGATGGTCCTCCACAGTCTTTGTGCATGTAGTGTTTACAATGTCTCTGATTTCATGTGCACAATGGGAGACAGTCTCCACATCCACGTTGTGTGTGCATGGACTCTGATGTTGTGCGTGTGTGTCACAGACGTCCATGTCTGTCCTGCCGTGGCAAGTGGGGCCACTACCTGTGGGGGTCATGGTTGTTTTGCTGTGGTGTAAACATGATACTCCATGTAATGCCAGTGTCCATGTGGCATTACAGGGTCCCTGGGAATGTACCTGTCGTTGAGCTGTGGTTCCTGGGGCACATCTGTCCTCACGTCACTGTGGGGGGTTATTGTGACACAGCAGCAGGAGATGGGAACTGTGACACGGCCTCATGATATCCAATGGGCCAACCTGGGACTAATTGATGCCACCTGTTGGACCGTGTTGGCCATGTATGTACCATACATGTCCTTCCGGTACTGCACACTTCATGTAGTTGTGCCTCATAATGATGTATGTTGGGATCTTGAGTGTGTTCAATGCCGCATATGTGGGGTGACTGACAATCTTGCTTACTTCTCCTCTGCACTGCAGGGCTCCTGCTGTCCATCGGCCATTCCCAGACCTGGCAACGATGGTGGAACGGGACAGCATCCGACGGTACCGCTTCACCAGGCAGCTGATTGAGGATTTGGCAGTGCAGTTGTCCCCACATTTGCAGCCTGGCCGGCCGTATCCTACAGCGCTGACCCCCAAGGTGAAGGTGATGGCAGCCCTACACTTCTTTGCCACTGGTACCTTCCAACATACTGTGGCGACTGCTGGTGGGATGTCACAGACCATGTTCAGCCGTGTGCTCCGCGATGTTTTGGCGGCAATGTTGCTCTTCCTGAACCGGTACATCTATTTTCCTAGACTGCGACGACTCACTGACGTGAAGAGTGACTTTTATGCCCTGGGGAGGATGCCGCATGTAATTGGCTCCATTGATGGGACACATGTGGCTTTGGTACCACCACAGGCCCAGGAGCAGGCCTACAGGAACCGCAAGCACTACCACTCGGTCAATGCACTGGTGGTGTGTCTTGCAGACATGACCATCACACACGTGTGTGCCCGTTTCCCTGGTTCAGCACACGATGCCTTTGTGATGAGGAGTAGTCGCATCCCCAGGATGATGGCACAGATGCAGAACCAGCGTGCCTGGCTTGTCGGTGTGTACTGACTTTGTGCCATTGTGTGTGATCTGATCTGTAGTATTCCGCCCACTTTTCCAAGTCAGCTAATGTGAACTTGTCTGTCCGTAGGTGACTCGGGATACCTCAACATGCCGTGGTTGCTGACACCCCTCAGGAACCCTGTGACACCTGCCCAGATGCGCTACAATGAGGCACATGGTCGGACCAGGAGAGTGATTGAGCGGACCTTTGGTCTCCTGAAGAGCCGCTTCCGCTGCCTGGACAAGACCGGAGGGTCCCTCCCATATGCCCCTGCGAAAGTGTGCAAGATTATCATCGTCTGCTGCATGCTCCACAACCTGGCAGTGCGGAAGGAGTTGCCTCTCATCCAGGATGACAATGACCAACATCCGCCACCTGTGGAGGATCCTGGCCTGGACCACGATGCCAGTGATGATGATGATGGTGATGGTGATGTCCGCACACAGCTCATCACCAACTTCTTTAGCTGAATGTGAGTATCCTGAGGTGTCATGTCAATGATGCGAGTTGGCATGATGTGTGGGTGGTGCTCTGGTGCTGTTGGAGTGTGTCCATGGGCCACTTGACTGGATGTGTGTTGCGATGTGTGGTGACAGGTGGGCTGTACTCCCCAACAGTGTTGACATGCTAACTTGGTTCTGGGTGGGTATCTTGTAACATGTATTGTGCATGTGTTTTGCTGTTCTGTCCTGTACTCCATTGCTTTTGACTGTGTCATTTCTGTCCTTCACAGGGTACTTTCAGATTCGTTTGGTCAACTGTGTCCACCGACGACATGATTGCACATCCAGGCTGGTAGCTGTTGTGTCCCTACAGGTGATGTGCGCCACACCCATGGACTTCCTTCCGTCTACAGTTGTTGACTGTGTGCCCGCTGCCAGGTGGGGTTACCTTGCATCTGTAGTGGTTACGGCATGTTGCAACTGTGTAATAAACCTGTGCTTCACTTTGTGATGTGCGTTGTCTGTGGTCACACATTTGACTGCCATTTGCTTACTGCACCTGTGGGCTACTTGACTACAACTGGGAATGGGTGTGGTGTCTGTGCATTGCACCGTCTTCCCTGGCAACATCAGTGTAGGCAATGAGTCAGATGGCCTAGGTGTGTATGTGTCGTGTAGCCCTGGTGGTGTGTCTCCCTCATGTGTGTCACGTTGCCTGTACTCACATGCATGTGTTGTCCTTGCTGTTGCAGTTCGCATACACAGTGTAATTTTGCAGTTCATCATCCCCATAACAGCACCCACGTTGGAATCACGACAGAGGCAAGTATGGTGTATTAGTGTGTTTATTGTGATACATTTGTGTTAATAGTGCATAGGATGGGTTGTGCTGTACATGAATCTTGCAATCCCAAGTTCCTAGGTGAATTGAAAGTCCGGGTAGACAGGATCTCCAGTATCGGGGCCACAGTTGTCTGACACATTGGTCCAACTTGTACTCCCCATGCAATGTGTGGGAGTAGTGTTGCCGTCAACAGGGTGAACAGTCTGTGCACAAAGGCGAACATCCAGAACAGGTTCAGGCTTCCTGGGAGTTGCGCTTGGCCATCGGCCTCTCACTTTTCCCTCCTCGGACGACCCCTCTTCTTGGGGGGGGGGCCTCAAGTGCAGGCTGCTGCGGTGCAGGGGACTCTCCGCCAGAGTCCTCCTCCCTCCCTGTGGCAGTTGCAGTTTGTTCGGCACCAGATGTTGTTGGCACACAGGGAGGTGTGGACTGGTTGCTGTTCATCTGGCGGAGGCATTGTAAAATGTCCCTGTGCACCGCCGTCATCTCATGCAGTGCATCCCACTTGGACTCCACGCGGGACATGTGTGAGTCCACACGGGACATGTGTGACTCCACGTGGGACATGTGGGAGTCCAAGCGGGCATGATGGGCAGCCTGCTGCTGTTTAATGTCTCTGAGGAGCCCCACTACCTGGCTGAGCTCTCCGGTGCTGGACTGGTACGCATCAGCTATGCGTACCAGTTGTGGGTCATCATGCACACCAGCAACGTCTGCAAGCAGCGACCTCTGTCTCCCACCCCTCCCACCACCCCTGCTGACATGTGCAGTGTGTGCAGTGGCACGCACAGATAACCCTGGTCCACCTTGGGGGTTGGTGGTGGTGGTGGTGTCCATGGCCCCAGGTTGGTCCAGGGTCACTGTGCTGGTGTTGCTCCTTTTTCTGTCCATGTCGGCAGGGATGGTATTCGTGGTGACAGTCGTTGTAGGGGTGGGTGCAGGGGGTGCAGCTGGTGGTCCTGCTGGTGCTGCAGCTGGTGGTCCTGCTGGTGCTGCATGTTGACTTGCACCGGATGTGCCAGGTTGTTCTTCATCGTCCGAGGTGGACAGAGGCTGTACGACGCCAGTGAGCTCGGCATCCTCTTGAGCCTGGGACTGGGACTCCTCAGCGTCTGCTGCTGTGTCCCCATCATCACCTGTTTTTGGGAGACACAAACCATGTATGTCATGTTTCTGCAGGCATCAATGGTTGACACACATGACAGTTGTGACTGTGCCTCTGGGTGCGGGCCTGTACATTGCATTGTCCTGAGTCGTCACAGTCAGGGGTTGATATTGGTGTGGCACATTGTCCTGCATTATTTGGGCATTTCTATGTATTTTCTGGGGTGTGAACATGGTCTGCATTGGTTGTGTTTGGTTGACAGCCGGACCTCCTTCCCACCCACCCACCCAGTCAGTTATCCCACCATGGAACGTGCTTGCGTTGCAGGGAGTGGAAGTTGTCTCTCAGGATGTCAGTCAGTGGTGTCCTACTGTTTGTTGGTGCACAGTTGCCAGCAGGGCCTTGTGCTCCCCACAGCAGTAGCCAGTGTAAGCCATCTTGTGAGTCCTTCTCCACTCCGTGATGTGAGCATGGTTCAGGGTGGTGTTGATGGGACAGTTGTGGGGGTGAGCTATGTCTGTGACTACGACTCCCATCATGCCATTGCCTCCACCCCACTTCCCAGCATTCCCATACTTACTTGCTTTTGTGTGGAGTTCAGTGTGTGTGGGTATGAGAGCAATGGCAAGATGGCTGACAGTGGTGTCCTGCTGTTGGTTGGTGTGCAGTACCCAGCATGCCCTTGTGCTCCCCACGACACAGCAACAGTGTCAGACATCTTTGATGTGCCTTTCCACTCTCTGTGGGATGTGCATGCGTGAGTGTGAGCTTGCTGGGCCATGTGGTGGGGGATGTAGAGCTGTGACTACGACTCCCATCATGCTATTGCCTCCTCCCCCTTCCCAGCATGCCCATGCTTCCTTCCTTTGACTCTGCTTCCCTGTGGGGTGGGCTGGCTGTGCTGACAGGATGGCTGGGAGTGTTGTCCTGGCAGTTGTTTGGCTAAGAGTCCCAAGAGTGTCCCTGTGCTTCACACAACATAACCCAGGGTGGTGGTTCTTTGTGGTATCTTGTGTTAGGATGGAGGGCATTGCATTCTACCAGGTGGGTACTGTGGAGTTTGTGTTGGGGGGGGGGGTGTGTGAGGGAAGGTGCTTGTGACTATAGTCAGTGCTGCAAGTCCCCCTTCCCACCCAGCCAGATATCCCACCATGGAACGTGCTTGCATTGCAGGGAGTGTAAGTTGTCTCTCAGGATGTCAGTCAGTGGTGTCCTGCTGTTTGTTGGTGCACAGTTGCCAGCAGGGCCTTGTGCTCCCCACAGCAGTAGCCAGTGTCAGCCATCTTGTGAGTCCTTCTCCACTCCCTGTGATGTGAGCATGGTTCAGGGTGGTGTTGATGGGACAGTTGTGGGGGTGAGCTATGTCTGTGACTACGACTCCCATCATGCCATTGCCTCCTCCCCCCTTCCCAGCATGCCCATGCTTCCTTCCTTTTGACTCTGCTTCCCTGTGGGGTGGGCTGGCTGTGCTGACAGGATGGCTGGGAGTCTTGTCCTGGCAGTTGTTTGGCTAAGAGTCCCAAGAGTGTCCCTGTGCTTCACACAACATAACCCAGGGTGGTGGTTCTTTGTGGGATCTTGTGTTAGGATGGAGGGCATTGCATTCTACCAGGTGGGTACTGTGGAGTTTGTGTTGGGGGGGGGTGTGAGGGGAGGTGCTTGTGACTATAGTCAGTGCTGCAAGTCCCCCTTCCCACCCAGCCAGCCAGATATCCCACCATGGAACGTGCTTGCATTGCAGGGAGTGTAAGTTGTCTCTCAGGATGTCAGTCAGTGGTGTCCTGCTGTTTGTTGGTGCACAGTTGCCAGCAGGGCCTTGTGCTCTCCACAGCAGTAGCCAGTGTCAGCCATCTTGTGAGTCCTTCTCCACTCCCTGTGATGTGCGCATGGTTCATGGTGGTGTTGATGGGATAGTTGTGGGGGGGGCAATATGTGTGACTGCGACTCCCATGATGCTATTGGCTACACTGACTTGGCCAGCATACACAGAATTCCTTCCTTTGAGTGGTCTTCACTGTGTGTTGGTGTTGTTGTGGTGGCTACATGTGTGGATGTGTTTGTTAGTTCTATTTGTGCCACTGCCTAGCTGTAGTTGTAGTTGTGTTTGTACATGTGTTGGCACAGTTGGATGTGACTTTTTTGATGGCATGTGTTGTGTTTATCTGACTGACATACACATTTTGGGATGATTCTGTTCTGGTTGCTGTGTAATTGCTATGAGTGCATGGTTTGACTCTCCCCTTGACAGTGATGTGTGTGTTTTGTGGCAGTATATTGTGTACATTTGTTGTGTACTCACCAGGCTCTGGGATGTCCTCTAGTCCATATACGCTCACTGGCGGAAGGATGGCCCGCACCTTCTCCTCCCAGGGCCTGAGGTATATTGGCTTGGCAGGAGGGCTACTGCCGGTGTGTTGGCTGTTGATCTAGTCTTTCTTCAGCATGTCCCGTACCCTCCTGCGCACGTCATACCACCTGTTCTGGATGTCGGTCTTTGTGCGCCGACATGGTGATTGGGCGTTCACCCTGTTGATGATCCTCTCCCACATCTTGGTTTTCTGCGACATGGGGGTCTGTTGGACCAGTGTGCCAAACAGCTGTGGCTCCACCCTGAGGATCTCGTCTACCATGACTTCCAATTCACTATCTAGGAACTTGGGATTCTTCTTGGGGGCATGGTGATGGGTGGTGATGGTGGGTGATGTGTGTGTTGGTGTGCAGGTGAGGGTGTGTGAGTGTGTGTTTTGCTGGGTGTATGTGAGGTAGGTATTTGTTGGTGTGCTGATGGTGTGTGGCTTGTGTGAGGGATGAGCTGTGGGTGTGTGGTTGCTTTCTCTTGGGTGCTGGCAGTGGAATGGCATTTGCAAAGGCTCATGGTAGTGATTTGTGTCCTTTATATAGGTGGAGTTGTGGGTGTGTCTTTGTTCTCTGTCCCCACCCCCCAGTATTTATTGGCTTGGTAATTGCTTGTTTGGCCTTTTTTTGGGTGATTTTTCCTTTGTGCTGTTTGTGTATGTTGGAAACGTTCTTGTGACCGAGTCGGACCCTGCATTGGTCTCGTACGGTGTTCTCCGTTTCGTTCACGCTGTTTGTGCAGTTTTCTATGCTGCGTACGCGTCGGTCGCGGTGTATTGTGTTGCTTCGGCTCGGTTTTGTATGCGTGTCGGTCGTACGGCTTGTCCTCCGTCCGACTCGGTCGTGGTTTTCGCGCCTTGCATCGTACTTTGCGGTTTGGAGTTCGCGTGTACGTTTCGGTCGGATTTGTTCCGGGTGCGTGTCGGTCGGTTGGATTCGCGTGTTTTTCCGGCCGGATTGCTGCTTTCCGTGCGGCTCGGTCGGTCGACTTTGTTTCGGTACGTGTCGGTCGGATTTTTCGCGCCTTGCATCGTACTTGGCGTGTCGTGCGCCACGGGTACGTGTCGGTCGGTATTTTTTCCAGATCCGAGTCGGTCGGTGCTTTTTCCGGCCCGAATCGGAATCGACCCCTGAGTCTCTCTTCCAGAACCCCTCCCTGCCAGCCCTCGCAATATCCAAACACAGCGCATTATATGAGGTAATTTTTAGTTGCTTTCTGCCCAGCCCGTGTTTTGGGAATGATTGCTTTTGTTCTGTTTTAACTGGGACTCGTGTGCTCACTTTTTTGTTATTGTTTTCAGCCCAGATCGTGTTTTTGGAATGTTAGCTTTTGTTGGGTGTTAACAGGACCTCTGTGCACATGTTTGGCTTTGTTTAATTTATGTGCAATTTATACCATTTAATCTACATCAACATGTTCTCCTCCCCCAGTGATGTAAGCTGCTAAAATGCCTTGAATAGTATTCCAGAATAGTTTGTTTTGACATCAGGCAGACAGGCTGCGTGGTGCACGGGTGACTCCCGTATTTTTCTGGTTCTTGCAGTAATCGCTCTGGTTTAGACAGTACTTTATTTGAGCCGGTGGCTGCAGGTGGGGCCGGGTGGTTAATTTGAGCCGGGGGCTGCTGGAGTCCACCGGCTCTTGTTTTTGCAGACCGCCTCTTACTTTAATTCAACAGCGCAGGAGAGGGAAAACCGAGCGGAGAGACTGAGTTAGAGAAAGATGAAAAACCGTCACAAAAGGAGAACGCAGTAACATGCAGGAGTGAGGCAGAAGGTGCCTGGTAGTTAAACACGCCTAAGATAGTTTCAAGACTACGTAGCCTTGGCATTTGGCGCACTGACATCTAGTAGACCGGCATTTTACTTTACAAATTAAGCACTGGAGTGAAAGTGTATGTGCCTTATCTACGCACTGGATGAAACCCTTTAAGTGTTTTTCGCTTGGGGGAAGGGGGGGGGGATCTCTGTGCCTTTTGAGGGTCGGGTAGGGGTTGAGAAGGTCCTCTGAAGCTTCATTGGTTGATAACTGTATTTGTCAGTGGCTTTATCTCCGCTGTTGTTGGCTGTTGCAGATGGACATGTTTCAGGGTGCGCGCTTCTACAGCATAGCTCTGTAGATCTGGTGCTTGCTGCTGAGTAATGTAAACCTATTTCTGGCAGGGTGCAGACCGCTTTTTAGTATGAGGGCGATGTGATTTAAAAAAATTGAACGTATTTTTGTGTTGTTGTGTGGGTCCTTGTTAACACACCCCTCCCTGCTTCAGTACCGAGTCTGCAGAGCTATTTTGATGTTAGTGTACTAGCGATCGACCAACCCCATGTCCTGATCACTATATCCAGGCATGGGTTTTCATGTCAAACGCAAGGTTATGCAGTTCCTAAGGAGGGGGAGGGAGGGGAAATGAAGGAAGGGGGGTAAAGTTGTAGGTACCAGGTGTTCCTAATGGGGAGGAAAGGCTAAAGATGGAATAGCTCCAATTACGAGCAAGAGCCCTCACACACCTCGAAGGATGTCCAGATTCATCATCGGGCAGCTCCTCGTTGGGCCGGCGCTGCAATGCCCAACGGGCCCCGCGGGGGGGCTCTTTGCCAGAGGTCTTCTCTGGTTGCCGATGTGAAGCTAGGAAGTCGTGTTGGGGCATGTGTGGTGAGTAGAAATGGGGATCAAGAAGTGTGGTTTAAAAATAGCTATGGGACTACCAAAAAACAATTTTATTTGCTGGGTTCCTATGCTCTAGATAAAAACAACCAACTGAAAAGTCATGGCTGAAGAGGGAAAATTATACCCGCTTGAGCTCAGGGTGATGTGTGTGGGGTGGAGGTGACTGGGGAGGGGTGACCACTGGCAAAAAGCCCCCCTGCGGGGCAGCACGTTGGGCATTGTAGCGCCGGCCCAACGAGGAGCTGCCTGATGATGAAACATGACACCCTTCGGGGTGTGTGAGGGCTCTTGCTCATAATTGGAGCTACTCCATCATTAGCCTTTCCTCCCCATTAGGAACACCTGGTACCTACTACCTTACTCCCCTTTCCCCTCCCTCCCCCTCCTTAGGAACTGCAGACCCTTGCATTTGTCATAGGTGTCAGGGGCTTGTATGCTGGACCTACCAAGCCCCTGTCCCTCATTTCGAGATAAAAAAATGGGTTTTCATGTAACACAAAGCACTCTGGTAATTGTAGTGCTCTGAGAGTGCTCCCATACCATGGCAGGTGTTTTTTCCCCATTTAGTTTACAATTTAATTGACCACCTACTTAAGACTTTCAACAAGCGTTTAGCTGACCCTGCCAACCTGTTGGTGTTACCTTAATAGTAGCCCCATTGATTGGAAACTCAAGGCCTGAAAATGGCAAATTAAGAACCCCCCTTCCCCCCCAGCCTTTCAAGTAGATGTGATCCGCAAAATGCCATCTCAGATAGGTCAGCAGGGCCAGTGGCAATGCTTGTGGTGTATGTTGTGTGCAAAGGCACAATCTAAGTGAGACACTTAACAACTGTGAGGCCTGACCTAAAACTACAGAATCCATGGCCTATGGCAGTGGCGCTCCCAAGAGGGTGGTAGGGGTCCTAAGCCCCCACTCGCACAGTCGCGCATGGGTGACTTTTGGAATGATTGCAGTGTTTAATCTGGAAGTGCATGGGCTCAAACGTTAGTTTAGGTGCCCATCTGGTGCTGTCGAATGGCAGGGTTGATTAATACCCGGGCTGCCTAGTCTAGATTCCACTCATGCCTCTTTCTTCCACCCCCACACACGTCTCCTTATCTCACCCTTGCCATCCTTGCTTTCTTAGTCACTGGTTGATTTTTTTTGTTTTTTTTATATAAACCTTTCTTGCATTCGCATTGGATCAGACTTTGATAAAAAAGACTAGTACAGGCAAAACCAATAGGCCTTGCCTTTATGAAAAGTGCAAAGCTATTGCATTTGCCAGTGCGTTTTTAAAAAAAAAGTAGAAACCTTTCAAAATACTGGAGGAAGAGTATATCTAAATGTATTTCAAAACTGTACATCAAATTCATTATTTTCTAGCTTTATAAATTACATGGCTTATATTTCCAGATAGTTTCAATCTGCAAACTGTCAGGATTTAAAGAATTCTTGTCCGTTTCAAGGAAAACGCTTGTCAAGGCATGATTATTTTCCACAGGGCTTGGCATTTGGTTCGCTGCTGTAGATAAGAGCAGAGGTTCTTAACATAACATCCGTGGAGCCCCAATTATTCCTTAGTGGAATCCAAGATCCCACACTGAGTCATTGCTGGAAGCTGGGGACCTCGGCTTTAGCATTTTCGATGATTTGAAACTCCAAACAAATAGATCTTTGTGGACCTGTTCTGAGATTGGGGCATCTTTGCTTTGAGGCACGGGTTCTTCCTCCTGCTTCCTGCTGATGGTCCCTCCTCCCCCCTGCCCCACCGGTAGCTGCCGCTACTGGTAGACTTGCCTAAGATTTGTTGGATGGAGATTGAGTTTTTGTGAAGGTTGTGATTTAGTATTGAGGAAATAGATTTTCAGGACCGATGTCTAAACAAGGCTTGATTACAGTGTTGAAGGCCACAGTAACAAGCATTTGCAATTCAATAGGTCTCGCATTTGAAAGAGTTTGAGCTATTGGCATTGTAAATGACAATGCCTTTTATTTAGGCCTTTTGAAAACCTGCAAGTGGTGGGTAAACAAGCACTTTGTACTTAGTCCTTGCTTATGAGAATCAAGGCTGGCCGTAAGAGAAGAGCAGTTACTGCCAGCCTTGATTCTCATAAGCAAGGACTATAACTACAAAGTGCGTGTTTACACACCACTTGCAGGTTTTCAAAACACACTGTATGGATGAGTCTTGCTTCTCATTGAGTTAGGCTACCCGGAAATTAAGTATTTTTCTGTGTTAGGTCACCATAATCTACCTTTTATTTAAATTTGCTCCTCCTATGTGGGTGATTTGGTGATTTAACCGAACCGTACCACTCACCCCCTGCAATCATAACATGAAGCGTTTTTGTCTGTTTAAATATATTTTAAAAGAGAAGGTTGGACTATGTAGTGTTCATTTCAGAAAATCACGGCCACAATTAAAATTTTATTTTAGTAAACCGAATGCGTGCTGTTGGCACTGGCAAATGTTGAAAAGGCTCTAGGGATTGCAGTCACCCCAGCAACACAGAGATGACCGGGCCTGCTTACAGGGGATTCTATCCCAGGTCTTTAACAGTCTTGCAAAATCTGAGAGCTCCTACATGCCTGCTGCAAGCAAAGCTGGGCCCTGTATGCACCCCTTCAATAAGCCAGATAGAAATTGACCGTTTCCGTCCAAATGACAGAATAGTCACTGTCAATATTGTGCCCAGCGGTGGCTCCTTTGCTATGGTGGATGAGCATCGCCTCCCTCCCAACCCCCTCCACACCAGCAGCCTAAAAAAAAAGATAATAAATACTTTTATTTTGTTTCCTGGCTGAGTCTTTGGGGCAGGACCAGTGGGGATGACAGGCACTGAGGGGATTGGTTGCACACACTGCCTTCAGTGCACATGTGAGTTTGGCCGGCTGTCTTAGGCCAGTCAAACAGACATGCGGACTGAAGCTGTCTCCAACCAGAGAGCTGCGTTGCCGGGTTGGAGTCAGCAGGTACAGGCTCCCAGTCTCACTGGGAGCACAAATTTAGGGCGCTGAGGCCAATTCTGATGCTGCTCTCATAAGCAGCGTCTGGATTGGCCACAGGGGAGTCTGGGAGCCTGTGCCTGCAGTGGACTAGAGCCAGAAAGGAGCAGAAGACCAGCGATGCGGCAGGTACGTTTTTTTAAATTTATTGTTTTTGTCCATCCTCTCCAGTCCCACGCCCCCCTGCCACTTTGCCTGGACACTGGCCACTACTGATTGTGCCTTTGGATAACCCTTAAAACTTGGCAACTGTTCCATATTGGTTTATAACTTCCAGCACTGACTTTAAGGTGGGTGTTTATGCCTCCACATTTTTTATTTTTTTAATGAAGTAGTTATTAGATTTATATGAACCATTTCATGTAAATTTCGTTTAAACACTGCAATTCAGAGAACATCACAGCAACTCCTTTCAACAGAGGCAATCAGTATAAAAATACAGATTCCAGTTTAGAAATTGCATAGCTTACTTAGTGACGCAACATCTCGCCTTCTCTCAAAAAATTGCAGACATTTCTTGTTGTGGATGTGATCATACTCTTAAGGCTTCACGAGAATGAGCAAAGTCGTTTAGTACCTCACTTGGTAATAGAATGTGATCATGTTTTTCAGAATCTTTTATACAAACTGTACCACCTTTTGTCAGGAATAACATGCCACAAGCCTTCCAGTTACAAAAGGAGCAGTTGGTTAACACGAAGCATCATTTGGAGGCTTCTCAATTTGTTTCAAGATTCTGACGTGTAAGATGGCTTCCACTGCCCCATGGCATCTGACATTGTTTTAGCAATGGAAATATCAAGTTGGCTAGTAATAGAAAGCTCGTAGGCAGAGGCCCAAGCTTTCTGGAGCGCATGCTCTCAGGGTCTATGATGATCTTCTGGTCATTGAGGGTACGGACATTTTGAAAGTATGGAGTTTTTGAAATGGTCATTGTGTTCTTCAAAGATGGTTCCTCTGTGGAATATCCCTAGATGCCGACCTCCTCTTGACATGCTAATGGACACCTGTTTTGCTGTACTTAATAAACATTAAATTCTGCTGTATGTAAAAATATCCCACATAGAAATCTATAGTATAACAAATGTAAAACCAGAAAGCTTGTTCTTTTGTCGTAGTTTGATTTTGTGATATTGTAAATTATTATAATAAAGTCTCCATTATTTTGTGGCTATTTTTAATGTAACTTCAGAGGGAGAACTCCCTTCTCCGACATCCCAACTCTCACCTTTCTTTTTTCTCAATTGCACTCCACTTTGTTTGGGAGAACTTATGTTACCAATAATTTACATATACATATAAAATGTAGTACAGAGAGAGTGGGCTTTAGGTCATCCCCTTTCAACTATTGAATCTCATGTGTTTTTAGTACTTTGCCATTGTTTGGGAGTGGTTGTCTAATAAGCCATGGCATTTGTGAAAGGTTTCTTTGGCCAGTACTGTTGGTATTAACTGTTGGCGTCGAGAAGAAATCCTGAACACATCTGCTCCCTTTTTTCTCTGTATGTTTGCATGCCTGCAAAATGCCTCAAATTCTGCGGTTAGTGGAATGTGTATGCTTTCTGGAGAGGTATTTTTTTGAGTTTGACCACTTTATTAACATAATGAAGAACACAATCAAAGAGTTGAAAACAGTAAGCTCAAATAAAGAATAATAAAACTTTAGATATAACCCAATCTATGGATCACAGTCCGAGTAAACTAATTAAGGAGCCAAATGGCAATTTATTGCCATTAATAGTAGCTTGAAAGGGGGGGGGGGTGATTAACTATATAAAATTAGATAAGTGGAAGATGGAAAAGGGAAAGAATGCATGGGAGGATCTAGACAGTAAAAATGCAATCAAGTGAATCCAAGTTAATCATCGTAACTATCAGCGTTAATAACAATGTGAAGTCCGAACTAAAGTAACATGAACAACTTAAAGGATGATGTTTGACAGAACATAGTATAAATAAGGTGGTTTAAATACTACAATCCAAAAACGGGGAGGTAGAGGTTAAGGTTAGGTTCACCATCCTTACTGAATGCAATTCCACAACATCCGGAATTAGGAACCTAATCATAGGAAGAACAGGGATTCCACTGAACACGTGTGGAAAAAACCCTCTTTCCAGAAGGAAAAATTATTTTCTAGAGTCCCCTCACCCACCCGGGTTACCCCTAGGTGGCATGCTTCATCTTTGGGGTCCTCTCAATCCGCTGGGGATTGAGGCGTGCTGCGACTTGCGAACTGCGTAGGAGCACTTAGTTTTAGGAAAATGTGTGGTGCAGTGATGTGGAGTGGGAAAAATAAATTAAAAATACCTAGCTAGTGAGCTAATATTTTATTCCTGCTCCTAGTCGGTATGTTTTAAAATCGGGGGTTAATACTAGGGAGAGACCTAGCTGTAATGAGTATGGAGTCCCTAGTACTGGGTCGACATGTTTCGAGCTTTCCCCTAAAGCTCTTCTTCAGAACCACATGAGGGCCAGCCCCGAGTGTACCACTCCTAAAGAATCCTGAGAGTAGGAAACAGTGGGGTGCACACCTAATGTGTGTTCACCTGATACTTAATACATACGGTTGTACACCGACACGTATCTGTAGGAAATAAAACAAAGGAAAATTAAAAAGGCCTGCCTACCAGCCAAGCTGGCAGGCCGTATATATGCGGCATCGTATCTCGATCAATGTACTCCTCTATAGTGGGTGTACTTAACAGCTGTTTTGTGCGATCATCTGTGGTGGAAGAAATCAATCACACACAATGTCTTTGTGAAGAAAAGTGGTTATGTACAAATTGCAGTTTAAAAGCACTCATGAAAAAAAGAAAGGCACCACGTGACATACAACATAGAACAAATGTTTTGTATTACATATCAATGACACATACTTTTGTTTAGGCAGAGATATGCCTCATGATCTGCAGAGGTAGAGGGGCTTGTAGTCACACCCTAAAATGGTAATGGGGACATAGAGATGGTCATTAGAGTTTCCTAAAGGTAAATGAGATGGGGACCGGGCAGAAAATTCCTGGTGCCTTAGCTTATCCTGGAAGGAAAATAGAAACCTTATTAATTCTTTGGAAATCTGAGAAATAAGGTCAAAAAAGGGTCTGGCTGGACTTACTTCGTCAAAGCACTCCTCTCGGAAAATGACCTGATGGCACCCCTGGAGACCGCATCTTACCGCGTCTGTCTCCTGGTGGCCATTAAATAGACCCGGAACAGCTTAGTCATGCTTACTTTAAAAACTAGACCATGTCACTCACAAAATGGCAGCTATGACTGGCAATGTAGCGTGGCCATATTGGGCGAATGAAATCGACCTGGACCAGCCTAGTCATGCTTAATTCAAAAACTAGACCGTGTCTTTCACAAAATGGCCGCTATGACTGGCACATGTTCAGTGGAATCCCTGTTCTTCCTATGGTTAGGTTCCTAATTCCGGTATTCCGGATGTTGTGGAATTGGTTTAAATACTACATCAGATTATATTTGCCTACATGTAGAAACTATGCTTTTTTAATATTATGTTTTTTAGAAAATGAAGTATGTGTAACATATGCCCTATCTAACCCATGGTTCTAACAAACAGCTAAATATCTCAAACAGGTTTGATTACAAATCTGTTGCTGAAAATATACATTTTCAGACCAATAAAAAGCATGTATTTTAAAACTATACATTATTGATGAGACAAATAGGTTTTAGCTGTAAAATTTGGTAATCTTTTTAATGAAACAGGAGTCATTAATAATTTATTGTACATGAAAAACAAGGTTTGAAAAGCAGTAATTTCAAGTGAAGATTTATATCATTTCAACCAAATATTGTCCTCCTCTCTACAGACCAAAAACATTAAGATCGCTTTCCCAAAGTAGTTGTAAACGTTTATTGCATAAGATTAATTAAAATCATTACAAAAATGGCCATCAGTATTAAAATCATAATTGGCACATGTAATTAATTAAAGATTTAAAATTCCACCTATAAAATTATATTAGTTCTAAGGCCAGTCTTAGGTTGCGATTGCGTAGTAAGTCCAAGGCCCATCTGCTGTCTTGAAACCATTAATTGAAAGTCTTTTAAAAATATTGTGGTTGTCAAGGCTGTTTTAATTGGTTCCAAACTTTAAAAGTTCTCAGCATTATATTACAAAACATCCCGTATCAGGCCAGAACGATTACCACAGTAGAGTTGATGCACAATGATGGTCCCCCTTACAAGTGTGTATTCCATGTGCTAAAAACACTGATTTTAAAAGGATACGACAAGCAGCCCCAAATTCTGGGCAGCATAAAAGACCTATAAATGACTATTATTATTATTATTTTTTTAAATAATTGCAAAATCTGCAAGCTGAGGTAGTGCAGACTCCGTTGCTCCAGTTTGATTGTAGTTAATCAGTAGGTAATATTATAAACCTGGTGAGCAATATTTCTCCTGTAGTCCAGACTTTGGGCTTCTTTCAAGTAGTACTGTACTGTAGACCCAATACTGCCTCGGGTAGCCAAGCCCCAGGCATCAAAGGATGGTAGAACAGCCCTGCAAGGTTCTTGTGTGCATAGTGATTTTTTTTATCTGTTAATCTAGATCTTGCAGTCACCTGCTTTTCCATTATGGCTTTCAGAGTAGTGTGTGAGATGCTAATTGTTCTAAGGCTATCTAGATTAATCTCTAAATCAAGACTAGCTTTGTTTAGACATCTTGTTCAGTCATTATCTGTGCTATAAAAAACATCTTGCCGTACCATTTTTAACAAGATCTCTTTTGCATGTATAATTTGGTAGTAGTACCTGAGAAATTGAGATTTTCAGACTAAGCCTTGTTTTGTTAGGCAAATTCCAATTGTATCTGTGCGCGACGGACTTATCGCTGTAGCTGGAATACTTGTCTGTAGGCAATGCATTGCCTCTTCTCTAATAATGCAGACATTTTCCCTGGGAAAAAAAGGGATGACTGAATGAGATAGTTGGTACCAATTTTCTTTCTTTATCCTTATTATAGCTTTGGCAGATGGGCTGTACAGCTTTGTGTTTAGATGACATAATGCAAATATTAACATGCATGATTTTGTTTCCAGTAGTATCCGGTAAAATATGTGATTTAGTTCTTTTTCCAGGTATTTGTAAGTATTGGTTTAATCAATCTTTGCCGGGGCGAGTTTCCACACTTTCTTGGCTTTCCCCTTCAATTTCCTGAATATAATTACTTTTGTTTTACTGGTGTTTTCTCCCAACTTATTGCCACGTTGTATTTATATAACTCATCCAGAGAACGTTGTAGACCTATATTCGTGTGACCTAGAATTGCTATGTCAGCTGCATATTGTGGGATCGATATCTTTTGTAGTCATATTCTGGAGGTAGGTGGGGATGGGGGGGGAATGAGTTGGCCTTCTTTATTGTGGTACCTCAATCAGCTGTGTATAGATTAAACGGTAGCGGGGCAAGAACACAGCCCTGTTTTATACCTTTATTAGTAGTGATTTTATTTGTGTGGTCTTGTTGCCTTGACCCAATATTGTTTGTGTAAAGTGCCATGATTGCATTGAGAAGATTTTGAGGAGTGCTCCACTCTGCCAGCTTCTTCTATAATATTTAATGGTCCAGCCTATCAAACGCTGCAGAGTAGTCTACAAAGCAGACGTAAAGTGGTGGCTGAAAAGGTTTCTTCAGATGACTAGCCAAGTTTGATAAGGCAACAATATTGATAGTTTCAAAGCTTTGTGTCTAAATCCAGTTTGTAGTAGGGAACAAAATTTTCTTTCTCTGCCCATTTTTCTAAATTTTTAAGCAGATTTTTGTGCATGCCTTGGCCTGTACATGAAGTAAAGCTATTAGCCGATAGTTTGCAGTATCCCTCATGATCCATCCCCCTTCTCATGGATTGTGTGCAGAATGGATCCACGCAATAAATCGGGAACCCGAGTGTACTTAAGAGGACCCATACAAAGGTGTTAAATGTCTGCTCCAGAAATCTGTATCTGTTCAAAATAAATGTCCCGGTAGGCCATTTCATCCTGGCCAGGCACCTTTTATTGGCCTTAGGGTTTGTGTGGCCAACTTTTGATTAATATGACTCTCTGTGGGTGTGAGTGGCTCCAGTTGGTTATTGGGTTTATTAATATCCTCCGTTGGTGCTTAATCAGTAGTGTACAGATGCTTTATGTACGCCATCCATGTTTCTTGTGATATGCAGTTTCCCCTTTTACACATAGATTCATTTAGTCTATTTACAAACTGCCAAAATTCAGCCTGCCTATTGAGTCTTAGTAGGGCATGCACTCTGGTCCATTGGTCTTCATAGTATTTCTTTTTAGCCTCCCAGAGGGTTTTCTGGTAGGATCGCATCCGCATTATTAATTTAGGTTTAGTTTCTTTGTTGATTTCAATTTGTACATTTTATTTGATTTCCTTAATGCTGCTTTGTTTTGTAAGTGTGCCTTTGTACCATGGCTTCTGCCTCGGGTAGCCAAGCCCCAGGCATTTGCTGATCTGTTGTCTGATCGTCTTATTCGCTAGTGATTTGTGTTTAGAAGCCATCATTATTGGCCATCTTTTAATGCAGTGAGTCCCTTGGGCCAAGGGAGGTTCAAAGTTTACTTGTTTGAATTTGAGTTGCCATTTGTTTGAACCAGGCTGTAGATGTACTCTTCCAATTGCGTCTCCTGGGTGGCTTACAAGTTTCTGGGCCTTCTGGGGTACCAATAATTAATAGAGTTGGACCTTCCTCGCACATTATCCTGAAGCTGACAACCAAAGGATAGTGGTCACTTTCCTTGAATTTTATGATGTATATACTTCAGTGCTTCTATGTGTGATTTAATTGCTCATTCCATAACTAGAGCCAGGATCAATTGTCGGCAATTAAAGCAGGTTGTATGCTTGAAGAATGTTGTAGAGTTTATTAGGCTTTCTGCCAGAGCAATTGGACACATTTATGTGGTGGACAAGGTTTTGTATATTGAAATCATCTTAGAGTAAGACCTTGTGTGTTAAAGGCACAAACTAATTCTTCGAGGAGTCTCTTGGGTTTTCTCATGATTTGTTTTTTAAACAAGTTCAAATATATGTTGATAATAAGTATTTTGTTTTCTATACCGAGATTGTTGTTTCAAAACTATTTGCTCGATATGTTGATTTTTGTTTTCCTCACCTCTGTAACCCCTGAGTTTATAGTTGTGGCTAAATAGATTGCCAGCCCTCCCGATAGTCTTCCATACTTGCTGTTTTTTTCTGCTGGATAATACACTTTCTGAAATCCATCTATCTGTAACAATCATGTGCTCCTTGAATACAGATTGTATCAGCAGTTTTTGAGAATCCTAGAGTGCTGTATGGTTTGTTAAAGCCCTGCTACATTCCAGGAAATTACTGTTAATTCTGTTTCTGGCTGTTCATCTCTGGAATGTTTTTGGGGATTTGTGTCGGGGGTGCGAACTGGACTTTTAGGAGGGTGTGTGCGCCAACCACCTCCAATCTTGCTCAGGCCCTTCTTTGTGTGCATCGTATATGATGCAGTTTATTTCTTTGTTTGCACTTAGTTGTACTTAGTCGGGTATTCCCAAATTGAAATGGAATGCGTGAGGAGGATGTACTTTTACCTATGCTATGCCCTCCTTTTATTTTATTGATTGGCTACCCTGGGCCAGATAATACTGTAGGATATCTCTCCGGCTCCACAGTATTGATATTAATCCCCCACTCTTCGAACTTAGAAGCTTCCCTTAGTACCTGGTTTTCTATTTCCTAGGATGCTTTTGTGGTTTCTATGCCAGTCTTGTTTTTGAAGGGAGCAAATCTAATTCTTGTTATATTGTCTGATTTTTATGAGTCAGTGATGGTATGTGTTGGCATAACCGTAGTATATTAGACCTGTTTAGTAAATATTGTTGCCCTCGTGAGATATATGTTGGTATGAATATTAGGTTGTGTTAGGAGGGTCTTAAGTCTTTGTTCTGCTTTGTGTGAAGAGATCCATAGCGACCTGGCCTTTCCTGTATTATTGGATGTGGTCTGCGTTGGAAAGTGGATTATTAGTAGGGGCAAATGTATATCTGACGCTGACAATAAGGCCACTGACACAGTATAGGGCTCCGAATAGGTCTTAAAGTTATTCCCATGCTCAACCCTTGGTAGCTTGGCTGCGAGCAGGCAGGTTTAACTTCAAAGACCGGTATGTAAAGCATTTAAAAACACCAATTCAGTAAATAAATGACAATGCACAATATAAATCCAACACCAATTTATAAAAATAGGAAATATTTTTATCCTTAAAATGACACCAAAACGACAAAGATCCAATGTAGGGAACCGGAGATATGAATTTTTAAAAATTTAGCATTATATAGCACATAAAAACCAATAGCGCCTTATCAGGACATCTGTCACGATAGACCAGGTCAAAGTTTCAGGCTGACCGCGATGGAGCCCTGCGCGGCTACCCCTCGCTGTAGGTCTCGGTCAAAGTTTTTACCTTCTGACTTAGAAACATTTCTGGAGCTTTTCTTCCCGGGGTCTCTCGAAGCTCTCAACCAGTCCGGATTCGGTGAGGGTTCGCCGGATTGCCTTGTGACGAGCTCCCGGTCAAACTCATAGAAGTCCGACCTCCGGAGCGTTCCAGCGGGACGAACCAAGGATCCAGGCCAACTCGCGGTTGACTGCAGGCTGCTTGAGTATTGCGGTTGCTCCCGGCCACCTTTTCTTCGTTCGGCCGTAGAAATTTTATGGAGCTTTTTCTTGCGGAGTCCCTCGATGCTCTTCACCAGGCTGAATTCGGTGAGGGTTCGCCGGCCTCGAATTTCGCTTACTCCCGGTCAAACTCTGGAAGTGGGACCTACGGAGCTTTTCAGTGGGACGAATCTGGACGGCAGGCCGACTCGCGGTTGAAGGCAGGCAGCTTGGCTCGCCAGGTTGAGTCGTTCCACTTATTGAGCTTTTTTCCAAAGTTGTTCCAAACTTCTCCAAACTTCTGGAACTTCTTCCTGAAGGTCCCAAAGTGTCTCAAACTCACTCGAGGGTCTGGAAGCTCCAAGATGGTCCTTGAAAGTTGAGGACCTCAGTTCCCACAATCCACGTGGACAAAACCCTTACAAATCCACTGGTAGTGCTCCAGGTTGAGGATTCCAGGTGAACTCTGTTAACCTGTAGCTTGCAGGGAGTCCACTCTTTAGACCTTTTACAGCAAGGTAGTCCACAGGGCTGTAGTTCCAGATGGTGCAGAAGGTGCAATCTTCAGAATGCAGGCCTTAGTGATTGCACATCAAACTTCTCAGCATGGCCCTTCTTGCTTTCTTACGTTTCAAGCAGCAGATCTGAGAGGCTCTGCCCCTCTCAGATACTTATTCCAAGTTCTCTGGGTCAAGCAGGAGGGCACTCCTGTCCAGTGGGGCCAGGGTGCCACCCCAAAGGTATGGCCACATCCTGCAAAGAGTGGCACTATTTTGTCCCAGAGTGCACCAATTCTTCCAAATTCATCATGGCTGATTTTCCAACAGGGAGAGAAGAGCTGGCTAAACACACCCCTAGGATGGCTAATCTCCATAGTGTCTTCCCCATTGCTACTGCTCATTCCTTCCTTAAGCCTAGCATCTGGCTGGGTTCAAAAGAGTACAGTTGTAAATGACACTGGTGTCTTCCCCTTCCCTTTAATTCCATTGTTTACGACTCCCCCCCCCTGCTTGGGCATTCCTGTGTAACAGAACACTGCCATCCCAGCAGAGCTGGTTGACCCCAGGGGCTCTTTATCACCTCTTCAAATGAGCCTGGTTAATCCACTCAGGACAGACCACTGGAAGGCTGAATCTGGGCTTATAGACAAAGTCTTACAACTTGTCTGTACATTTTAGGAGAAATTCAACAACATCATACTGTTGGATTTATCAATACCATTCTGGGCAGTCCTTGAATGCTATTTTTATCATTCTCCTAGCAGGATTTATTAGTTGATAACTTCCTACCATGTTAACCTATGTAACAGGGGATTTGCAATGGGGAAGATAACTTGGGCCATTTTTCCAGCAGCAGGGCTTATAAAAGCATATTTTATAAGTACTCTGCCTATATCTACAGGACCCCCAACCCTGGAACACCTAGGGGAGACTTTAGGGGTTCTGAATATGTAAAAATATTGCAGATCCTCCCTCCACAGTGCTCCTAGCACCAAAGTCGATTTTGGGCTGCACTTTATAACAATGTGGGGAGTGAAATGTGCAATTTTACTTAACCCAAGACATATAAAACTCATTTTATAAGGGCCCTCCTTATAAATACCTGACACCCCAGCCCTGGGACACCTAGGGGAGACCCTGGGGGTACCTAATATGCCCAAACATTGTAGGTTATACATTTTTAAGTGCCCCAAACACGAAAGTCGAGTTTGGGCACAATTTACTTTTTAAAAGCAGTCCTGCAACACAGAGCTACTTTTAAACTGACCTCCGGGTTCAGCAGTGCACACATGCAAGTGCAGAAAGGGCTGCTGGCCTCTAAACTGCCATGCCTTATTATATACTAGGGACTTAGAGGTAGTTTCAATCCCCCTGCCCTATTATGTACTAGGGCCTTATAGGGTAGGTCATGCCAATCACAGGGGTACCTCAACCCATAGTGTACCCTAGTGTATGTAGGTGTTTTCACTGTATTCTAAGTGTCTCTTTCAGCGTAGCACTGGCCCTCGGCCTGGTTAGGCAGAGCCCAGGGTCAGTCAGTTACCACCAGTACCAGTCAGCAAAGGTTGGTGGGTGCCCAGGGCACTGGGATTACTTTGCAACAGTCTGGTTCCCAGGTTATTGAATGAACCCGTACTAGTATTTTGTTTTGGTATTTTTTTACTCAGTTGTTGGTTTGTTTTAGAAAGATCCTGATTATAAGTTGTCTGGTAGTTTGATCTAGGTGAATGCACAGTGGTCCATATGTCCATTCCTGGTTCAGAGTTATCCTGATTATCTCTCCGATTACTTAAATTGAATGGGCGAGTTAAGGTCCAGGCAACCTTGCTTTTTTTTTTTTGTGTTCTGGGGAACATACTCATCAATGTTACAGGTCGTGGTCTGTGCAACAACTTCATGGGCTGGAGACTCTTCCTCTACAGTCTCCATTTTTTAGTATTAAAGCAGTTTTTATTAGCAGAACACACAGCATGAAAATACAGTGCATCGTCGCCTACAACCCTATGGGCCGGCTACAGCACGATCAGAGAAGAAAAACTGGGCCTATGGTTTATAGGCTGTCTGTTACGCTAGCTGACACACCATGCCGCCTACAACCCATCTTGGGCTGGCCGCGTTAGGTGGGGAAAACATTAACGGTCCTGTCATAAAAATATGAGCATGGGGAAGGCCAGCTGCACGATAGGTATGCATATAACAGTGAGCCGTGGAGTCAGTATGGCCAACTAGAGGCGATAAAGTCTGCCTTTTAAGAAAAAATAGGAATCACAAACAGAACAATAATTAAGTCAAAATTGAAAATCCCTGGGGGGGTACCACTTGGTTAAGCGAGGTGAGGTACCAGTAGGATACAATTTTAAATGCGGTCTCCGTGTGGCCCATGGAGTGTGCGGTGTGGTGGGTCCTATAAAAGATGTCATCCCACTCTTTGTCCGAGAGGGTGCGACCTATTTCCGCCTCCCACCGTCTCTGTCCCGGGGTTCGGGCTCCCTTGGCGCTCTGGGTGAGGAACGTATAAATCTCTGAGAAGTTTGCAGTCATCTTTTTTTCAAGAAAAGCCACTTTTCAAATGGTAGCATTGGTCTACTAACCAGGGGGCGTATTCGGGGACCTGTCACCCAGTGCAGCATCTGCGTATGTAGGAAGAGGTCCGAGCCTACGAGGCCATAATCTGCTCGGAGCTGGTCAAAGAGGATGGGGCACTGCAAGTCGAACAGATGTCCCAGGCGCTTGTACCCGCCCTCCAACCATCGCGTGCCCGCCCCCCCTTTCCATCCCAGGTGGGAAGTCGGGGTTTAAAAAGATGGGCTACATGGGGGAGGGGAATGTTGTAAGATTAGCCCTTCTGGGCGTTCTATCCCAAACTAGCATAGTGGGCCGAGTGAATGGCGAGGAGTACAGCCCCAGGAACGCGATGATCTAGACAGCCAGGCCTCCCTCCAGATATGGTGGCCAGCCACCGTCTGGTCCATAAAGACCCAGTGTTTCTCCGTCATAGGACGGTTCCATTCAACAAGGTAGCGTAGCAGCGATGCCTGGAAATAGCGAGTGATGTTTGGCAAGGCCAGGCCACCCTCCTCCTTAGGGCGTCGCAGCAAGGTCTTCTGCAACGTGGGAGAGATCGGACCCCAGATGAAACGCTCAATTTCAGTTTGTATGTGTGCGAGCGAGTTCGAAGGAGGCAGTAAAGGGAGAGTCTGGAAGAGGTATAAGGCCCGGGGCAGGACATTCATTTTAACCTGCTGCCAGTCTCCCAAGCCACGACAGAGGCAGGCGTCGCCACTGAGCAAGATCTTTTCGAATGCGAGAGGGTAGGGAGGTATAGTTTACTTCCGCAGTCTTGTCCAGACTCGTATGAAGGACCAACCCCAGATATGTGATACCCTCCGTCACCCAGTCAAAGTCCAATTGTGCGCGCAAGGAGTCCACTGTCGTGAGCGTTGCAGTAAGGTTCAGTACTTGCGACTTCTGCAGATTTATTTTAAATCCAGAAACCTGGCTAAAGACCTGCATGTCTTCTACGATGGCCGGCATGGAAGTCAGGGGGCGTGCCTATGAGAAGATAACGTCGTCTGCGTAGAGGCTAATTAGATGGCGGTTGGCCCCAAATGGGATACCTTGCGCCTGTGGATTGTCCCAGAGCCTTTGGGCAAAAGGCTCCATATACAGGGCGAAGAGTAGGGGGGAGAGAGGGCAACCCTGTCTGGTGCCTCTCCCCACCGCAAAATCGCTCGAAAGGACCCCATTAACCCTGACCGCAGCAGTCGGAGTACTGTAGATGCTCGTCACCCACTTGCGGAACCGGACTCCTAGGCCAAAGCGCTCAAGGGTTGCAAACAGATAAGGCCAGTGCACGCGATCGAAGGCTTTCTCGGCATCAACTGCCAGCAGTAAAGCCTCTTCTTTAGAGCGGTGTACCTTATCAATTAAGTGACGGATCCTTTTAGTGTTGTCTCCGCACTGTCTACTCGGGATGAAGCCCGTTTGATCCGGGTCATTCAAACCGGGTATCAGAGGGTTCAACCTATGGGCCAGGATGCTAGAGAACAATTTCGCTTCGATATTCAACAAGGAAATCGGCCGGTATGAGCTACAAAACGCCGGGTCCTTCCCTGGTTTAGGGATGACCGAGATCGTCGCCTGGAGCATTGAAGCTGTGAGAGTGCCCGTGTCCGCAAAAGAGTTAAATAAGCGAGTGAGCAGCGGAGCCAGCTCCGCGCAATAGGTCTTATAAAAAAGGGCACTGAAGCCGGGGCCTGGCGCCTTCAAGGGCTTTAGACTGGCAATGGCAGATATCACCTCTTCAATCCGTATAGGGGCCTCCAGCCCTTCCGCTTCGCTAGTCGGAAGCAGGGTGACTGCTGCGCTGCCTAGGTACTCCCGAGGGTCCGCAAGATGAGAGGATTCAGCAGAGTAAAGGGTCTCGTAGAGGAACCGAAAAGCCGCCGCAATGCCAGGATCGTCCGAAATCTCAGAACCCTGCTCCCCTTGTACCGCTTTAACTGCCTGTCGCTGACTGCGGAGGCAGTGTGCTATCATGCGACCGCCCTTGTTAGAGCCCACATAGTATTTATGCTTTAATCAGAGCACCGCGTATTCGGCCCTGTAGAGATCCAAGCGTCGCAGCTGAAGCCGCTCCTTCTCCAACTGGCGCCAGACAGGAGGGGCACCCGT
The DNA here is from genome assembly GCA_963921515.1 of Calotriton arnoldi. NCBI lineage: Eukaryota > Metazoa > Chordata > Amphibia > Caudata > Salamandridae > Calotriton > Calotriton arnoldi. Next base: position 338,099 of record CAWUFW010008748.1, on the reverse strand, counting down.
GCGTTTGTGAATTACCTCGAGTTCCCTAACTTTAGCCTCCAGATCCTCCCGCTTAGCCTGCCTGGTTTTGTTATCATAAGCAGCTTTGGCGATTAAGGCCCCACTCTAGACCAATTTAAGCACTTCCCAGACGGAGGACAAGGGCGTGGAACCGTTATCGTTAAGTGCTAGATAATCAGTCAGGGTACGCTGAAGATCCTCTACCACCGATGGGGACCGTAACAGGGAGTCCTGCAAGCGCCAGTGCGGTGGGGACGATTACGTGGGCGGAAGGCGCAGTGAGAGTGTTGTGTGCGTGGTCCGATAGGGATCTAACCTCGATAGTAGAGGCAGTGGTACAAGCCCATGCGGACTGGGTGACGAGGAAATGGCCTAATCTGGCGTAGGTCTTATGGGCCGTTGAATAGTAGGAGTAATCTTTCATCGGGGTGTAAGCAGCACCATGCGTCCCTGATCCCACAGTCCTCCAGCCACCCCTTACCGGTCCCAGAAAGAGCACCCGCTCCGCCTGACCTCGGGCTAGAACGGTCCACCCCTGCATCCATGACTACATTTAGATCACCACCCACCACTACCATAGAGTCGGGTGTATGGAGAACCTCGGCCAGGGCATCCGTCAGGAATTTGTCTTGGTGTTCATTTGGGGTGTAGATCGAGGCTATCATGACGTTGGAGGACCCAATGCGTAGCCTCAGCGCTAGGAGTCGTCTCATGATCTCTGCCACAGAGCCCGCCACAGACCCTCTAAAGCGTGTGGAAAGAAGAATGGCCATCCCCACCCCTCTTACTCTTCCCCGAAGACTAAAACTGCAGGGGGAACCTTCTGTGCTGCATGCGATGTCGCGTTGTGGAGGTGGGTTTCTTGAAGTAGGCACACATTCCCCCCCCCCCCACAGAGTGCTCAAGCAATGAGAGCCCTGCCTTCCGCTTAGTGGGATTGTTAAGGCCTCTGGCGTTAAAGCTAACTACCTTGACTTCCATCGGGTGGGGAAAACCCGCCATGTTCTATGACTGAAGCAGTGGGGCCAGAAAAAGGGGACATATCCTAGAAAGGACCCCGTGCAAACTTGGAACCGGAAAAACCCTGATAGTGGGGCCCTAGATAAAAAGCTCACTGGAGAGGGGAACCCCCCCCCCCTATCCCATACCAACAGAAACAAACCCAAGAGCAATAAAACAACAACAAAAGCAAGCACACAAAGTCCATTACAACGTCTGGTCGACAAACCGTGGGGACTGACAAGAGTGAGGGGACCCTTGGTGAAAGAGGAGAAATATCCCCCCGCCCCCGCCGGGCCCAACGAAGATAGAACAAGCCCACAAGCACGTTACCCTCAATCATTAGCGTCCAGAGAGTCCCCCTCTGTGCCAGCAAGAGTCCGGTGTACAGCAGACCGCTCCTTGCTGATTGTGGCTGGGTCAGGACGGAGGCGCTCCAGTCCCCAGGCACCCCGGGACCCGGGGCTTCTGTGTGCCCGACTCGGAGGCGTCCGACTGGGCAGGCAAATTGTCGAGATTCAAATTCAGCACTTTACAAGCCTCTGTCAGGGAGTGGACTTGGTGCAGGTTCACATCTAGATGGAAAATGAGGCGAAACGGGTGGCCCCAGGAGTATGATACATTCTTTGAGCGTAGGTGGTTAGTGATGGGGCGAAAGTCTCTTCTTTTTTGGAGGGTACTGGCCACCAGATCCTGGAATAGCTGCAGAGAATGGTCTCGGAAGCGCAGAGGCTGACAAGAGCGGGCAGCTTTAAGGATCTCCTCTTACTCTTTACTCTTTACTGTGAAATCGTGCACGCAGACTAGGATGTCTGCCGGGGGGGGGGGGTGGTTTGGTTGACGCGGCGGGCGACACGGTGGCATCAGTCGATCTTGGCGTTCAGAACTGTCCGGAAGAGGTCTTGCATGCAACCCGCGTGGTCTTCCCCTTCCCCCCCGGTTGGGACTGCACGAACTCGGACATTGTTCCTCCTCGACCTGTTCTCCAAATCCTCGGTGTGCGACTGGAGGTCTAAGTGCTGATCCCGCAGCCGCAGGATTTCTTGTTGAAGTGCTGCGACCTCTTCATCCCTGGCCGTTGCTGAGTCCTCCAGGGCGGCCACCCGCTCCCCCACCGCATCCACGTCTCTCCCCACCTCCCATAGGTCTGCCTGCAGGTCCGTTCTAATGGCCAGCATATCCTCCCTCTGGGAAGCAAACTGGGCCTCCAGGAACTCCCTCGTGACCGCACTGTCCGAGCCATCGCCCGCTGGAGCTGCGCTAGATCCTGAGGCGTCACCTGCCGATTTCATGAGGAGGTCCTGGACGGATCTGTCCTTCTTGCCTTTGGATGTCGCCATATTGAAGCCTGCCCAACCCAGGGTAGAGGACGTGCCCAAAAGAAGAGAGAGGGAGTTACCAGATGGCCTCCAGCCGGGCAAATAGGTGCCCTTTCTTCCAGTAAAGTTGTTGCGCAGATCCAGGTTCTCCGCAGGAAGCACGGACAATCAGCTGCAGCGTGACTGAGTGCCGGCCGCTCCCGCGGCATGTAGATGATGTGCCTTGCAATACACCCGGGGACGATCCACCCCCCGTGATGGTAGGACACAGACTCCGTGTGACACTGGCGCTTGCAACGTATCCGCCGCGCCGTAGTCCGCAACTACCACTATGCCTCAAGGCCCGCCGATGCGGCCCCACGTACTAGCGGGGCTCGGAGCAACTCAATGCCCCTCACTTGCGCAGGGGCGGGGGGGGTCCCAACATCGCCACTGGATAGTAGGCCTCACCGGTGCTCAGCCCAGGGACTCTTCACCCGAACTCAACCTCCAGGCTCCCTCCGCCGTGGTAGTATGTTCGCAGCGTGGGAGGCCGCCGAGTCGCCGTCGCGGGGCGGCCAATCCTTCAGCCCGAGTCTTGTGTAGGCCCACACGCCCCCACAGCCAGGACTCTCCAGTGGCTCAGAGGCACCGAGTAGGCAGCACCCAGCAAACGAGGGCCTCGTGAGCACCTATGCGCCGGCCAACGGGGCCAGAGGGCGTCCGCTCCGTCGCCAGATACTCCCCCCGGCGCAGCGACGCTCTGGGTTCAGCTCCCTCCGACATTAGAGAGCCAGGCAGGCCTCACGCTGCAACCCTGCGCCACGCTGTAGACAGCCCCATAGGCCTGGGGAATGTGTGGCTATGAAAGGTCCTCTGGAGCTCGCTAAAGCAGGCTGCGCTGGCCAGCAGCCTCTGAAAGCGTGAGGCCGACCCTTGTGGTAGCCCGGCTCCTTACCGCCTGGTGTCACCGGCGCCGAAGGAAGGCAGGGGACCGCTCATCCGCCCTCCGTCGAGCAGGAAAGTCGGGAGGTGAAGCACAGCTCCCAGCACGAAGAGCTGTAAGATCGTGGCACTTTTGATGGGGGGGTCTGGGCGCTGTGAGTGCGTTAGAAGGTGCTTTGGGCCCTGCGGGAGTGGGGCACAAGCAAAACGCGTTCGCTCACGTCGCCATTTTGGCCACGCCCCCAGTCACCATCTTTTGGCTCCACCGCAGCCCTGACCCAAGTGGTTCTTGCCATGGTCATTTCGCGCATCGATTACGCAAATTCCCTGTAACTGGTCCAGAATCAGGCAGCAAGGCTTATCCTCGGTCAGCCTAAACATCGTAATGTGAGACCATTGCTGAAAAGCCTCCATTGGCTTCTTTTACCTCAATGCTGCCTATTCAAGTTAGGCTGCACCATCTTTAAGGCCCTTTCAGGACGTGGTCCCGCCTTTATCGCCTTAAATATACATCGGTACATCCCCTCTCGCGACCTACGTTCCTCAAACAAGAATTTGTTGGTTCCTCAGACCTTCAAACGTAAAAAAACATGGAGGTCTTAGATACACGACCTTGGCCCCTCAGATCTGGAACGCTCTCCCCTTTTATCTGCGCACCACTGATTCCTATATTGAGTTCAGAAAGCTATTCAAGACCTGGCTATTTACCCAGGCTTACAACTGAGACTCATTCACTATCTTGCAGCCGCAGCCATTCTTCCTCAGCGCCAAGAAACCGTCTGGTGAACGTGCGCTCTACAAATTACCTTTAACATAACATAACTTCTACCTTCCGCAGTTGTCGAATAGGGTGGTCAAGAATCCTCTCCATATTTGCAGTGTGACCTGCTGGTGAGATCATTGTAGTTTTTAATTCTGCTTTTACCTCTGGGTCAGAGCTCAATTCAGGAGATATTGTTTTATGATTAGTTTGGGTTGGTGGAACAGCCCCTTCATTCCGGTCTGTTTTGTTGTTTGCAATGCCTCTGATGATTTTTACTTGCGGCACCTCCTGTCCATTCCTCTCCTTGAAGATTGGGTAATATTTCATCTTTTTGTCCCTTTTGTTTTCATCTTGGCTCTCTTGATTAATTTGTAGTTGATACCTGGATCACATTTCATTGTGTTTAGTCGTTTTTTCCCTCCTAGTTCGTATTTTGGCTCCTTACATGTGTTCTTTTTGTTGATTCTGAGATATTCTCACTTTCTGTGCGAGTAGATTCTGATGTTTCTTCCATTAGTTGGAGGGCCTCCTCTCTTACCTGCCTTTGATTTTTTGATTGGTTTATTATTTCTTTGGGCCCTGAGGGCCACATGTCTGCCAAAAGGAGGTTATCAGTAGCGGTCATATCTGGGTTGAATTTTGTTGGGGGGCCTTTCTGAGCCTTACTTAAGGTTTTTTTTGTTCATTATGAGTCATGTTGGTTTCTGTGTGGGTAGGTTCTGGTTTCTTCCATTTGTTGGAGAGTTTCCTCTCTAATCTGCTTTTGGTTTTTGTTCCTATTTGTTATTTCTTTATGCCCTGAGGGCCACATGTCAGCTATTGACAATTTCCCACTGCAATCATGTCTGAGTTGGTTCTTATTGGAGGCCTTCCAGAGCTGGTTAGAATATCCATGGACGTTGCCAACTCTCTCGCTGTCTTATCTGTGAAGTGGGGGGTTCATGTGCTTTATGCTCTTCCCCCAATTGAGATAGCATATCCGGAAGTGTGCATGACTTATCTACTATTGGGATGCAAGCACTGGAGTCAGCACCGCCCATTATTTCATTACAGAGTTTGATTTCCAGAGTGCTAATTTTTGTTTTGAGCTCTGAGATCCTATCTGCCAGAGATTGCAGCAAGTCCACCTGTAACACAAGTCTGTGAGACTGCCAGGTCAGAGCGTTGATTGCTGCCAGCAGAGTCATATTGATAGGTGCTAATATTGTTGTATCTACCTGGTAGTTACTCGTTAGATTTATTGGTTGTGATGGGGTCAACCCTTTCTTCCTTTAGCAATGGTACTTCTGTATAATCCAGTAATTAGATGTCAGATTCACTTAACACAAAACTACCAGAGTGGTTTATGCTGCCATTCAAGATATTCCCAGCCTGGGTTGAAGTTGAAGATATTTTGATGGCTGATGGGTCCGTTAATTTCCATAATGCTTTGCTACAGGGGTGAACCTGTGCTTTTAATAGTTGTTGTCCTATGGAGGATAGATATTCTCCCTATGTTCGTACTTGCATTTCTCTGTGGTAGCTACGGGCACTGTTGTAGTTCTTTTTTTGATCAGTCGTTCTGTGCTACATTACCCAGTAGTATGTATCAATTGTGTTGGAAACGGGGTAGCGTGGTGCGGAGCGGGAAGGCTAAACCAGGAGCATTGTGTAAAGCATCCGCGCAGCACACACAGGCGACACACCAGGCACACTACAACAAGGAGACTTCACACCAGGTTGCATGAAAATAACTTGTGTATTAGGTAAAACACATTAGAATGTAATCACAGGTACAGGTCTACTGCGCCAGGCGGCACTGGGTAGCAATTCACAGGGGACTATTTACAAGGCAGGGCCAATCGGGCCGCTGCCAGAATCATCACAACAGTACCATGGATAAATGACAGTCCAGTAGTAATAAAGGGGTAACAGCCAGTGACGTCTGGCAAGATCATGAACTTAGCACGTCCCATTAGCACAAGGCAGGAACATAAAGCATCATAACTGTAGAATCAGGCATAAATCACCTTTGCCGTAGGCCTGGAATGAAAACATCAGGTTAGGCATCACGATGCAAAAGGCATCATCATAATAACATTGAGGGAACAGCATTAGCATGCGGCATCTCCGTAGCCTGAAAACACTAGGCTCAAAACCTGCATTAGCATGAACACATAAGCGCAGGCCTGGAATGAAAACATTAGGCCTAGAACCAGTGGGCACAAGGTATAAAGCATGAAGGCATCAGCTCAGGCATAGGAGCACAGTAGGTCAGGCATAACCCTAAAACATCATAACCTGACATTCAGCATAGGCCCCAAAAACATACCCAGGCATGAATCATGAATCACAGGCCTGTTAGGCATGAAAGCATATTAGGCACAACCATAGGTATAAAATCAGCACTGCCAACCTGAGGGAAAAGCATTAGGCATCATCCTCGGTACAAATGCATTATGCAACCATATTATGCAATAAATCATATGGGGCAATAGGCCTCGCCAGCATAAGCACAGTTTGCCCCAATCGGGGGCACACCACCCTGAGACTGGCCCCAGGCCAACTGGCCTCTCTCAGGGGCTCAGAAGCCCTATGTCCCGCAAAGTCAGGGCTGCCTGCCAGGGCAGCGAAAACAAAGGTGCGCAAAGCGCTAGGGCAGGAGGGTCTCTCACTCCTCTCTCTGTTCTCCTGGGCAATCCAATGCCCCCAAAAGAATACTGGCACCGGGGGCGGGCACCGGCAATGTGCCCCGACACACCCCCCAACCACGGGATGACTGAGACCCACTCACCACCGCGGGGTAATTGAAATATAGCGCTTAGACAGCACAGCACAGCGCTGCAGGCGCCAGCTCCTCTTCCCCTGGCACCTTGAATATAGCGCTTAGACAGCACAGTGCTGCAGGCGTCAGCACCTCTTCCCCGTGCACCTTGAATATAGCGCTTAGACAGCACAGCACAGAGCTGCAGGCGCCAGCTCCTCACTCCTGGCACTTTAGATGTAGCGCTTTGGAATCACAGCGCTGCAGGTGTCAGCTCCTTACCTCCTGGGCAGTAAGATATAGCGCTCACCAGGTGCTGGGCTTAGGACGGCAGGAGAGCAGGCAGGCAATACTGGGCAAGATCAGCAGGCAGTGGGTACTCATCAGAACAGGACAGCAGCTCCTAGAAGCAGTTATCTCCCATAAAGTGGCACTCCTCCTGACACAGCAGTCTTCACTCCAGTAAAGGGCTCTCACTGGCCCTGTGGACAGCGGAGGGGTGCAGATGGGCACAGGGGCCAGCACACAGGCCCAATGTGGCGGTACCTCCTGGCAGAGTGTCCCATCTCATTCAAGTCCACGCTCAGTCTGAGCACATGGAGGCACAGCCCCCCTCACTCCACCTACCAGAAAGGGCTGGAAGCTTCTGGAAGGTTCCCTGAGAAACCGGTCCCAACTGGTTTAGGGGGAGGTGTAAAGCACACTGTCTGCCAGACTTCCCTCCAAAAGCTGGGGCTGGGTGACAGACAACTAGACCGGCAACCCACCTCAGGCAGGCGGCACAAGCAGACAGAAATGGCGTCCATTTTAAAAGTAACATTGCTTTACAACAGTACAAATAAATCTGCGCACGCCATTGTGCAGTAGGTATTATTTCACACATGGTAAAAAGGCTAGGGGGGAAAAGCGAAAGATTTTAGGACAATAAGGGCCAAGTCCAACAAATTGTATTTTATTTGAGGTGTGCAGAGCCCCTTACAGGACTGTACCCTTTTTTGGTCTAATGTGGGCCCTTGGTTGTTCAATTGCTTGTCTCCAACAGGGGGAGCCTATTCCAGAGTGGGATTTGTTGTGTGTGAAATTAGAGTAGTAGTACTTCCATTGGTTGCGAGGTAATGGGTTCTGTTGCAGGCTTTTTATTTGTTTGCCTTGTCTTCCTGCTTTGTTATATTTTGTTGCTTGGTTGTGTCTCATCAAAAAGATTTTGTGGGAAAGTTTCCAACTGCATTTAAATGGTGTTTTCTTTGGGCTTCACACTTTATATCTTAAGATTCGGCATATTACCATTGTCTATCAGCTACTTTGCTTGCTCAATGTGGACCACTGCTTGTACTAAATTCAATATTCGGTTCTTTGAGGAGATGCTGCCAAATCAAAATCTATGGGGTCCAAATGTTGTGGAGTTTTGAAATCATGCCCTGTGCCCGGCTCCCCTTTACTAATTTGGTGATCAATCAGCTGGGCTATTGCTGGTTACTACTGCCTCCTCCTGGGGCTAAAGATTCTGACTCACTACCAGTAAGGGGGTTGCTGTAAAGTCACTTGAAATAGCCAGTAAATCCATTTGTGTTGTAATAGGTTGAGAATCCTGTGTAGATTGTGCACCTTCCATTCCCCTTCTTGCTGTGCCTGCATTCTGCAGACCATCTGTAAACCCCCCCCCCCACCCAAGTGTGTGAGGGCATGGGCCGGGGATCAGGCAGTCTGACCGGGCTGGGTGTTGGGGGTGGGAGGTTAGTGGTCCATGGTGCACTGGACCCTAAACATGCCACCTCCGCACAGATGCAGTCACCCTGTCACTGCATCTTCTGCCACCTCCGTTCACCACTCCTCGCTCACCGCGGTTCGGCTTACTTCACTATGCTGCAGCTTCCTCATGATTCTCCCCATCATCTCCCTGCCATCTCCTCGCTGGTTCTGCTCCCCCCCCCCCCCTACCTGCTCTGTTGCAGCTTCCGCCTCCAGATAGCACTCGCAGATCATGCAATGTGGTGGAGTCAGAACGTCCTCCTGCTCCTCTTGCCTCTCCACCTGCGTCTCTTTCCCAAAGTAATTCAGCTTTTTGACTTTCTCCTAACTTCAAGATAATTACTCAAATATTCACAGAAAATCAAAGCCTTTGAGCCACTGGAAAGTATGGGAATACATTTTTCATTTCTGCTATGTCATCAGGAGATGATCTAAGACAAAACTGTGGTATCTTTAGGTTTAAGATCTCTATTTTCAGTAGTATGTAACAAGATACAACAATCATCCCACCTACATCCACTGGTAGTAAGTAACTTTAACAGGAAAAGGAAAGATAGAACAGTCGGGAGGATGTATGGTTTGTGATGCACTAGGTAAGAGTAAGACAGCAAGGGTAGGATAATGAGATCTTAGGGGGCCCCAGAGCGTGCGCAGCCACCCTCCACCAGACTAAGTGTGGTCGCTGTCCATACGAGTCAGGCAAAGAACTCATAGGTATATTGGGCAGGTCAATTCTCAGAATTCATCCGAGAGGTAATAGAAGCAAGGTGTCCATGTCTTGTTGAATAATGGTAGCATATGGGTCGCCGCTGCCATCTGCTTTTCCAATCCTAACAGTTTCAACAGCTTGTGGAGCCAATCCATGTGAGTTGGGATCGTCTCCAAACACCAGCGGGAAAGCAAAAGCTGTTTGGCAGCTCCCAGCACTAAGGTGATGGCGGTCCCTTAACCCGACTATAGGGGGCATGTCAATAGGTTCAGGAGGCCCAACAGGGCGTAGCTGAGAAACCGAGGAATGGCAGTTTCATATATTATGTCTATTGCATCCAATATCTCCTGCCAAAAGTAGCCTATTTTAGGACACTGCCAAAGAATGTGAGTGAGTGCCCATCTGCCCACATCTTCGGCAGCATGCACTGTCCTCTTCTCCTTTCCTTTTTTTTTTTCTTGAATATAGTTTCAGTTGAATTTTTTTACCAGAATTGACAGTTCAGGTAATTTTTGAGCGTAAAGCGTATTTTTTCTTTTTTTTTTTTCTTCTTAATAGGAAGAAAGTGTCCTAGAGACCGGGAGGCTACTGTGCATACAGTTGCAACGTCCTCTTTGTCCTGAAAACTCTACCCTTTGCTTTGTTCAGCTCTTGGACATGTAAGATGTGGATTTTGGAGGGAAAGCATCACTCTGCTTTTGTCTGCAATCACTGCTGCAGCCACACCCTGGAATTTTTACTAGGAGTTTTTCATTAGGGGAAATCTGGGTCCTGCCACAAAGCCAAGCATGGAGGCAAATTCTTTACTCTATTCCAGGAAATTAAACCTTCAATCTTCTATGAATGATATATGAACCAGCTATTCCCAAAGACAAAAAGATAATTTTAAATGCAACATCAGCTGCATCAAAGAGTGTTTTCACCCGCCGAACGTGATCGGTAGTGTTCCTCCCAGAGATGGAACCGTGTTGATTAGGGGAAATCAACTTGGCAATAATGTTATCTAACCGCAGGGCTAGAATCATGGAAAACAGCTTAATATCACTATTTATTAGAGTAATTGGTCAATATGAACCTTGGTCGGTAGGGGCTTTACCTTTCTTCAAAAATATTATGATGTTACCAGATGACCAAGATCTTAGGGGTTTATGGCCCTTCTGTATTTGAAGGAACAACCAAGTAGATTTGCAATCAACACCACGCTAAAGACTTTATAGAATTCCAAAGGTATTTGATTGGTCCCTACAGCCTTCCCAGAGGGTAAACTTTGTAAAGCCACTTGGATGCCCTCAGCAGCGATATCGGCCGCCAGAAAATCCCAATCTTCCCGCGAAACATTAGGCATAGTTATCAAAGCCAAATACTGCTCAATAGCTCCCTCCTCCACAATGGGTAGAGCTTGATATAATCTTTCATAATATCCCCTAAAAACTTCCTGAATGCGATCAGGATCCATTACTAAACTGCCATGGTGATCTCTTATCTCCCTGATATAACCTGCAGGCACCTTCTGACGTGTGCACCGCTAGAAGATGTCTCCCCCTTTCATTGTATTCGTAGCACTCTTACTTCCTAGCTAGATTTTTCTCTGCTGAGCTTTTAGCTGAAATTGCATTAATTGCTGCCTTTGCAACTGCAATTCGTTGCTGAGCCTTAGTAGGTTCAGATCCCTCAGCGATTGTAGTGATATGCTCAGCCTCTGCCTTAATAAGATTCTGGTAGAGTTCTTTCAACTGAAGAAAAGTCTGCTTATGTCAGTTCAAATTTAACCTCAGAGTCTCTCCCCATGCCCCTTGTTAAAGGTATCCCAGACCACTTGCGGTGAAGGATTACCTTTATTCAGATTCATAAACTCCGGGATCCATGCACTCTTGTGAGAAATATACATTGGGTTCAAAAGAAGACCCCTCTTGAAGGACCAGCTCCAAATATTCCTAAACAACCCTTGGAGAGTAAATTTCATCACCAGAGGATTGTGGTTGGAGAACAACCGTGGATGCAACTCTATGCTAGCCCCCTTCTATAGATCAAATGTTACAAAGAAATAATCTAAATGAGCAAAAGAGCGACGAGGAGCTGAATAATACGTGAACCCAGGGTCGGGCGATCTAAGCTTCAACTGAGCATCCACCAAACCAATATCTTTTTTCAGAATATGAAGAGGTCGATACCCTCGAGGTTTATGCCCTTTATAAGAACCATTTCCAGCTGACGTAGAGCCCCCTGATCCATTGAAATTCAAATCTCCACATACAATATAGGGGGCAGACCAAGTGGCTAATTCCATGGCCAAAAAGTCCAAGGTAGCTGGATCATCTAAAACTGAACTGTACAATGAGCATAATGTGGAAGACCCCAGATTTTGTTGACATTCTATAGTCCCCCATCTTCCATATCTGTCAGCCAATTTGCAACTAATTTTAAATAATTTATTTTGTGCAAGAATGGCGACTCCCATGGTCTTAGTGTCCTACGTTGTACTTGCAACCAAGATTTAAACCCAATGTTTCCAGCAGACGAGCTCCGACTCTATCAATATGGGTCTCCTGGAAACAGTAGATATCTGCCCGCAGTAATTTTAGCCCCTCAGCTATCCTCCACCTTTTACCCCCATCATTGAGGCCACAAATACTAATAGATGCAATTCGTAGTTCAGACAGTTTAAATTCAAAGATAACCCACAAATCATCCTCCGCATACAGCCATCCATGAATACCCTTAAGATCAATTCATGTAACCAAAGAATGCACAGCACGTACCATCCAAGATTCCTTCACACCCGGCTACCTTCTGTACTCCAATTCTTTACTTTTGTTTGGTGCTTCATGACCTTCTCGGCTCTTACTGAGTCCAAAACCTCACCCCTCCTTCTTTGATAATCTTTCAGCTGTGACGACCCTCCCCCAAACCACCCCCACCAGAATCACACTAAACCCACCACCCCCCCAACCCCTCCCCCCAATCCTCTCCCCAGCTGCCACAGTAGGCAATCAGGCCACCCATGCCCTGAGGGATGACTTCCGTTACTGCCAATGCCTCTGCGGGCATCCCCCCCAGTTCTCCACATTTTAGAGACCATCCACCCAATCAAACATTAAGAGAAGCAGAGCGAGGGAGACGAGAAGATAAAAGCAAATATTAAACCCACCTCTCCCAATATTACACTTCATACTGAGACCCTCGTCTTCAGTTGAAGCTGATGAAACCTGCTACTTTAATATTTCAACATCCGGCCCAAACACACCCACAGTCCTGCCCCCACCCATCTTAATCCTAACATCAAAGATGTATCCTGATTAAAATGGGAGCAAATAAACCCCCCTGTTCGGACTATATCAGGATGTAATTTCACAACTGGCGTAGGAGGCTTACATATGCTGTTCTTGAGGGTGCAGGTTTTATTTGCTCCCCCTCCTACTTTCCAGTGTGCAATTCTAGCTGGAGTGACGTAGTAATAATCTATCTTAAGGAACATTTCTTCACTAGAGGTGCTGTGTGCTGAGGCTGACGTAGTAATAATGATCTATCTTAAGGAACATTTCTTCACTAGAGGTGCTGTGTGCTGAGGCTTGGCCACGGTGAAGGATGCCACGCCTTTCTATGTCAGTAAAAGTGTGTTTCCATTCCGCCTCCCATCTATGCTGCGCAGGGATTTTGGATGGCGTCTGCAGTGGAATAAGAAAGGTGTGAATGTCAGAAAGAAGACATTTATCAGATGAGCGGGTGAGGAGCCACATTTCAAATGGGCTGAGTGGTCTACCGGCATAGGGGCGAAGTGAGGGTTGGAACACCCAGTGGCGAATGATTATGTATTGCCAGGGAGCCGCTGATGGGAGACCATAGGCTGACTGCAGTGGGGGAAATCCATACAACCATCGACGTCGAAAAGGCCACATACCCATTTACAGTTAGCCTTCTGCCATGTGTTATAGTGGGGGCCAAGCAGCACAGGGGGGAAATCTAGATTGCTTATTATAGGTGTCTGGGTCGAGATGGAAGACGACAATCCCTTCTGAGTTTATACCTTGTCCCACACACCCATAGTGGTGTGAAGAGCCGGCGAGACATACACCCCAGACAGTCGATGTATCATTGGCAACCCCAGGACCTTCCAAATATGCATGCCCCCCACTGCTTGGTCGATGAAGCACCAGTGCTTTTTCAGTGCGAGGGCGGGACCACTCCACCATATAGTGCAGTTGAGCCACTTGGTAATAGCTCATTAGGTTGGGAACCCCGAGGCACCCTGCCACCTGAGGTAAGTATGTCTGTGATTTGCCATCCTCGCCTTCCTCTCATTCCAAAGAAACTCCTAAATAAGGCTCTGTAATTTATCTAACATTTGTGGGGAAGGCTTAAGTGGTAGGGTCTGCATGATGTACACAATTTTCAGTAGGAGCGTCATCTTGACCGCAGCCAGGTGGCCCAGCCAAGAGAGGCGTACCCCCTCCACCTGAACAAGTTGTCACCAGGTGTGTGGCATAATTATGTTCTACAGTTTTGAGAAGTGGAGTGTATCTGCAGGCCCAGGTATCCAACCCCCAGTGTGGCCCAGGTGAATGGAGTGTGGCCTACAGCAACGCTCTGGTCCTCTCGGGAAGGATGAGGTTTAATATACATGATTTTTGGAGATTGGGGGGGGGGGGGGAAGCCTCTTGCTTTAAAACCAAAGGTATCCAATTCTCCATCCCCACAGAGTCAGAGATTCGATAGGATGAGTAAAACGTCTTCAGCGTAAAGTGTGATTTTATGTGTTCTGCCCCTCATTGCAATGCCTGAGATCTGTGGGTGACTGCTCTATATCTGGTACCCTTTGCTGAATGGATATGCAAACAATAAAAGCAACAGGGGCAACCTTGACAGGTGTTTCTAGCAATAGGGAAGGGTCAGGATAAGAGTCCATTAATTCTTACCGTTGCTTTGGGGAATGCATAGCTTCACCGGACCCACTGGCAGAAGCGCTGGCCGAGGCCAAACCATGTCAACACCGCCTGGAGAAATGGCCAATGGACCCAGTTGAATGCCTTCTCCACGTCAATAGAGAGAAGGGCTGGAATGCAGGAGCTTTGTCTTGTTCAGAAGGTGACAGAGGCATTTGGTGTTGTCACTACAGCCTCTCTCCGGTATAAAACCGGTCTGATCAGGGTCTACTAGATCTTGCATATAGGGAGCTAGCCTGTTGGCCAAAATACCCGTAAAGATCTTTGCATCTACATTTAGCAATGAACTGGGGCGATATGAGGAGCAGTGCTTAGGATCTCTCCCCTGTTTGGGAATGACCGTAATCGTGGCAAGTTGCATTGTGAGTGTTAGAGAGCCAGAGGTGGTAAAATTGTTATATAGTCTTGCTAATATGGGAGCTAGGAGCATGCCAAATGTCTTATAAAAGTCCATTCTGTACCCATCATGACCAGGGGCTTTACCAGTCTCCAGGTGCTGGATTGCCACAGGAGCCTCGTTGGGAGTGATGTCCTTATCTAGATTATCGGTATCCATGGGGGGGATGCAAGCTAAGGAGACCAACTCAAGATATGCCGCACTGTTACCTACTTGGCGAGTCTCCGCCGAGTATAGTGTGGTGTAAAAAAGCTCAAACTCCTGGGTGATAAACTCTTCCTGATGAGTCAGAGTATCATTTGACCTCACCATCTCATCTACCCTATTTTGCAAAGCTTGAGTGCGAAGACGCTGAGCCATGTGGCATCCCGCCCTATTCCCTCCTGCGTAATATTTTTGCTTTACACGTAACAAGGTGTATTTCGCACTGTCGATGCATATGGCTTTTAACTGCTTGCAAGCCGCTGCCAGTTGACGCTGGACTGCCAGCAAACTGGTCCGCTTATGGGCATCTTCTAGCTCTCTTACCATAGTATCCCACTGTGTTTGCTTAAGTCTATCTATAGGAATGAAGGAAGTGACCCGATTAGGGCCACCAGGGTCTCTTGCGACCACCTCTCAGCCTTTCATACAAATGAAGTCAGTCAGACAGTAGAGAATACAAACCAAGTATTTATTCAGGTACACTCGAGCAGAGTCCAATCTGCCCAGTCTCTAGGGATTGCTGCAGAGGGACTGACATCAGAAAACATGGTGATACATTATGTACGATTCAGAACCAAAGAAGGCACGCCCAGACTGGAAATTTCCAGATGGAGGCAGCTACACAAAGGAGGTACAGAAGGATAAGTTTCGATCCTGAGACCGGGCACGCACTATCTCTATGCCAAGGTCATTCTGCCTGTACCAATTGCTGGACTAGAGGGAGCAGGCTCTATCTAGTGGGAAAGGTATGCTCTAATAAGAACAGTGTATTCATTAGTACAGCAAGGCTCCACCTTGGAGGAAAGGAAAATTACCAAAGCTGCTTCTCGCAGAGGCAGAGAGATTAGTTTCGCTCATGGATCAAAATGGTGGTCAAACTTAAAATAGTGCCACAAATGCTAACTTATGCAGAACAATATATAAACAACACAGCTAAGACATTTTTTATTCTAACAGACCCTCCTTTGGCGGGCTGCTATAGTGATAAACTGGCCCTGAACCAGGCCTTAAGTGTGTCTTACAATAGCGTGATAGGTGTAGCTGGTCTGTCATTTGTAGCTAAAAAGGATTTGATGGTGGCTTTAATCTCTGCGAGCGTTTTTTTCAAATGTGAGGAGCTTGGATTGAGACGCCAAGTTTGGGGAGACGAGGTGGAGTTAAACGAAATGAATCATAAGGAAACAGGGGAGTGATCCGAGAAAGCAGACACTCCAATGTCGACCGCGGTAGTGGCTCTGGTAGAAGATGGTGAGGTGAGAAAAAATCAATGCAAGCATGCGTTTGGTGTTTCAGAGGTCCTTGAGGAAAGCTTCCTGGCATTCATTAGGGCCATAAAGGGTTTGCCAATGTAATTCTATGTCCCTTTAGAGCGAGACAGAACGATAAGTCTGCCAGGTATCTCAGCATGTCAGTCTGTCACCCTCCTGGGGAAGTGAGTCAGCCTTCTTCCCGTGTCCCGATGAAAAGTATTGCTGGTCAAATCACCTAGATCGTAGCCGCTTCCAATTGGCTTTGAGTAGGTATGTTTCCTGTATAAAACAAATTTCACATTTGGCCTCCCGGATAAGGGAAAGCAGCACTAAGCGCTTTAGGGGGGAATTGAGGCCTCTAACATTAAGGCTGAGTATATTAACCATGGATATCTTGGTGAGAGAGATGTAAAGATCGCCAAATATATCTGAGGGTGATCAAGGGGCCTCCACCCAAGTGGCCATGATATGGTGTAGGCAGTGTAAGTGTGCATGCATGGGTAGTCTCAGGAAACGGGAAGGGGGGAAACAAAGAACAGTTGAACAAAGCGGTTACCCACCTGGCAACACAAGTAATCCAATTTTGAGGGTCCATGTCGCCAGTCGGAGACCTCTTAGTCTCCATTGCATTGTAACAGGGAGGGGAGGTTTCGCCGCCAAAGGAAACTGCTTTGATGGGAGGGACGGCATCCTGACACCCATTGTTATCAGCAAGGAAAAAACTATGATGGCATCCCCATTGTGGGTGATCAACATTGCAATCAGGCAATAGTGGGGTGACCACAGGGCTGATGGCACCTCAATGGTCGCTGTCCACTTCAGAGGCACTGTCCTGGCATTGTAGCTGGCGTAGCAGTGCTGCCCGTTCCCTGTGACTCTCATTCTCAGAAGGCTTATGTAGCTGCTTCTTCCTTGGACGTTTGGAGTGGCGTGGACCCGCGGAAGGGGAAGTCGGGCCCTGCAAAGACGGCTGGCCCGAAGCACCCCTATAGAGAGACAGCATGTCCACCAGCGACCGGACCTCTTCTAAGGTTCGGAGACTCTGCGTCTCATTGTTCCATACAAATTGGAGTTGAAAGGGGTGCCTCCATTTGTACTTAATAACATTTTTGTGTAGCAAATCCATTAGGGGTCTAAGGATGCGGTGTTGCTGCAGTGTCATAGGGGAGAGGTGCTGGTACAGCCCTATCTTGAGACCTTCAAAGTCAATGGTGGTTTTGTCATGCACCATAGTGAGGATAAGCTCCTTCTGTCTATAAAAATACAGACAAGTGAGTATGCTCTGTGCCTGTCCTGGAGAATGGGAGGGGCAGCCTGCTCTGTGGATGCATTCGAGGATGATGTACTGTTCCACAAGCTCCGGGGCCACATGAAAGAAAAGACAAACAGCAAAGTCCTCCAAGAGCCCCGGAGAGCGCCTGCAGAGGGACACCCTTGATCTGGATAGTAGAGTGATGAGATCGATTTTCTAGTCCTTCAGCTGGTAGTGCAGTTTCAGGCTCTTGTCCGGCAGCTCCAGAAGTTCTCGGCAGTGGCTATCAAGCTCCTCTTCATGCGAGTATTACATTTGTTCAAGGGAATCCACTGTTTAGCCTAGGTCACCGACGTCCCTTTAGAGGTCCTTGTCCTCAGATGCTATGTCTTTTTTGAGGGTCGCAAAATCCTCTCGCAGGATCCCAAATAGTTGCTCCACAAATAATCTTGTCACTGAAGCATCGTCTCCTGCTGATCCCATCACCACCGTCATTTTCGTCTGGGCCGAAGCGGAGGGCGCCTTTCTGAACATGGCAGTCCTCTTCTCCGGTGTCTTGGAGAAAAGGTCCTTAAGAGTGTTGTCCTTCTTTACGTTGCTTTGAGAGGTCACCGCGGTGCGCAATGTGAATAATTTTTCTACCACAGAAGAGAAACAGGCTGGGGTAGGAGAGGTGTGTGATAGTGCCCCAGCTGCAGGGCGAGCAATCTGGGTCTAAAGGCCCGAGGGTCCAGCAAGCTGCAAGCACCAACAGATGTCAATGGTGAGCTGGGGGTGAGCACCCGGGGCTGACTGAAGGCTCTGATGTGCTTAGCACCCTCAGAGTCCTAGGTTGCCTTGGCTGCAGGATGGGGGCCCTACCGGACTGACCAATGGCCCTACAGGAGCCTAGCAAGCAGCAATCGCTGTCTCAAATGTGGGTTTTGAGGTGAGGTCCCTGGGTCAGGCCAGGCGGACTTTCCCCGAGCCAGGTAGACCGTTGTGTGGCCTATGTGGGTGCCACGCACTGGATGTCTGACCCCAGGGATGAAATGACACCTCAAGGTGCAGGGTGTCACCACTCCCTACCCCATATCTGTATAGGTATGTGGGTTTAGCAGGTAGCATGCAGTCCCTGTCAGCAGAGCCCCCCCCCCCTCTCCGGCACTCACCTCTGCTGTGATCCTCCATGCTGGGAGGGCACCAAGCAGGAACTGCAATTGTGGGCTGCAAGTAAGGGAGATGGTGAGATGCAGTGTCTCTTCAGTAGGCCTCACACTCAACGTCTTGGGACTGCTCACCCAGGCGGAGCAGCAGCTGGTGCAGGTCTATGGTCCCCTCCCACTCCAGGAAGGGCACCTCAGGCGTGGGGGGGGGCAGGGACACCAGCTCACAGCAGAAAGGTGCTCCAGCCCGCAGGAGCCACCAGAGCCAGTAGCGTGCCCACCTATCTCCTCTCACTGCCAGCCAGGCGGAACGGGCCATTCTTCCCGGGCACTCTGCACTTGCCCACGGAGGTCGCGGGTGGTCGACTATGTCCACTGCAGGATGTAGGCAATGACAGTGGCACCCCTTCTGCTGTGAGACAGAGTGAATGCCGCAGGCCCATCTGCCAGGGACACAGTGTTCAAATTACAGGTCCGGTGTACCTGCCACTTCTGCAGTGCGGCCGCCAGGCCTTGCCTGAATGCTGAGGTGTTGAGTGCTGCCACAGAGATCAGGGCCACGCAGACCGTAGTCTGTATTCTGTCTACAGGAGACTTTCCAGGCCAGGATCTGTGGGTGCTGAGAAGGGCTGGATCCACTCCGATGCATGTAGCAAGCAGCGAAGCTCCAGGAAGATGCTCCTGCATGGGCACCATCTTTGACACGCCTGGTATTATCTTTAGCAAAGCTTAATATCTTCTTTCATAAGATTTTTGCAAATTAAATTTAATTTGAAGATCAGCAAATTGGAGGCCTTGAAAAAAATTTATTTATTAAATTTAAGGAATTTATTGTACCAAATGGATTAATTCATAAATTTGCCCTGTTGCAAAGAATCAGAGAATAGAATCTTTTAGTCCTAACACCTACATAATTTAAAAGTAAATGTCAATCCATGACTTGGCTTAAAGAATTATCTTTATCTGATACCCAGCATATCAACTGTTAGACAGAAAGCATTCTGATATAAAAGAAAATTAGAAAACAAAATTCAGCCATCTGCTTTCTATTATCATAATATGGACATATACATTTGGGGTTTTCATTTGCTACTTGAAAGATATTCAAAAGATTCCATTTTTTTTTAATGATTATGGGGATATTTATCTATATTTGATATATCAAAAAGAACTGTAGGAACTAACATATTTTAGTTTCTCTACACCAACAAAAAAATAAAGTTTCTTCAAGATATTAGTATATCTAATTTATGTAAAATGTCATTCAAGTTAAATGTGTTTTGTTGGCCAAAGTTATAGTCCAAATACTTAATATTTTTACTTTATGGAGTTCCAGGTAAACCATAAGATTCCAAGATTTGCTTTCATACAGTCTTTATTTATTGGCAACATTTTAGATTCCCGATTTTATAACAAGTAGAGCAGAAAATGCCACCTCTCCAGAAAAGAGCCATTAAATATATTTTGGGATTAGCTATGTAAAGAAGAGTATCATCAGTATAAACAGATAATGTAATTTGATCTGTTCCAAACCTAAAACCAGTTATATCAGACTTTTGCTGAATTCAAGATAGGAAAGGTTCCAGAACTAAAATAAAAGCAGGGAAAGGGGTCATACGTGCCTCATACCTCAAAGTAAGGGGAAGAAATCTGAAGAGATGACATTCTCAAAAATAGATGCTTCTGGTAAGCTATATAATAGAGATATTAGATTGGTATTTTAGGTCCAGAACCATGCCATTCTTTAATGTTTTGAAAATAAAACTCCAACCCATTCTATCAACAGTCTTTTCATGATCTAATGTTATGGCGGTTAGTGGATGATTCAATTTAAACAACCCAATACTTGAAAAAACAACCCAATATTATCAGATGCTAGTTAATCTGTCATTTATAAATAAGTTAGATTGCTCATGCACAACAAGACCAGGTAGGAGGAGATCTAACTACGACATTAGAATTTTGGCGCAATTTTTATTATCAACATTCACCAAAGAAATTGGCCTATAATTGTTTTGTTTTTTTTACACATTTTCGAGTCCTGTTCTTGTTTAGTAAGAAGACAGACCACTGCGACTTGAGAGGATCTTTTGGAATTATTTCCTTTATTGCCTTCCTCCAAAACCCCCCCAAAGTTTAGGGAATAAAATCCTAAAAAGTAGGAATAAAAATTCCCTTCTAAAGCCACCAAGGCCTGTGTTTTTCTCTTTTTAACACACTAACAGTCGTAATTATTTTATCTATGCAAAAACATTTTTCTAGACGGGAAAATATTAGATTTTTGTCTAGTTTTTCTAGATTAAATCGAAATAATATAAAATGACTTCATCCTTATGTAAATATCTGATGTCTGATTGTTTATAATACTACAAATTTTTTTTTTGAGGATATCTATATTTTTGTATAATCGTGTACCATCATTACCTGTTAAGTATTCAACTTCAGTCCGTTCCATTTTAAGGTAGTTTGCTAACAGTTCCCCAGATGTTTTGACCTCCATTGTACATGTGCTCTAAGATTAGTAAAATAACAATATACTTTTATTTTAAGGATTATGCAGACCTTTAGCGTTCCAGGAAGTAACTCTGAATTATAAAAATAAATACCGATATGCCAACTACGAGTCTATACACAGAGTAGAAAGACACAACAAAAATATGATAAATTGAACATTTGCATAAAAGATAAAGAAAAAATACCTAATAAAATTTACATGACATCGTAGACTAGAGAATGAGAGGGGAAAAAAACAAGCGTGAAAAGTAAAATAAAGTAGTAAGGAAAACAATTGCAGGACAAAATGGCAGTGATTGAAAATTTACCAAAATAGGTAAACAAGGACCTTAAAACAAAGGCGATATGTCCCAGGCAGACAGGTTGATATCGCGAAAAGATCAAGAAACTGAACAGCTTGACACTATGTGGACGAGTAATGAAAAATGAGAAAGGGACAAAATGTATATAGACAAGGTTTATATAGAACAATGATAAAAAATCATGTAGAGTAAAATCATTAAGCAGAATAAATTAGGAGTTCTAATATTTCCATTTCTTCTCTTGTGCAAGCAATATAATTTCCTACATTTGGCTACATCTTTTATTGTAAGTAGTTGTTTGTTTCAGGTATGTTGCTTTGAAGAAACATGGGTGAACTGAGCCAAATCTTAAATTTTCTAAGAGCTGGAGGAGTTCAATAATTCCTTTCTTCTGTCTACAGAGACCCTTGCAACACCTTGTTTTGAGAAAAAAATTGCTTCTTTACTTTCACTGCATTGATGACCTTAAGTGAGTCTGTAAGTCGAGAAACAAAATTATCACACCCTTACATTTTGTGGATGGGGAATTTAGCTTTGGCCCGTGATCCAACCTGCATGCGTTCTGGATGTTTAGTGCACAACATTAATATCCACAGGTTGTAGCCTCATACATGACCAGAATTTTGGAAATAAAGCATTTCAAGAAGGATCTGGTATTTCTTCCCTCATTATCATTTGGAAGGCCATTAATTCTCAAAGTATTCCTCTTTTTCCAATTCTCTAGATTTTCAGCATGCCTTTTGAGGGTGACGGTTTCTGTTTGCAAGAATCTTTCTCATAGCATCTTGTAAGTTACTTGGCTCTTTGTTCAACTTACTTATTTCCCTCCCCCAGACCATTTTCATCCAGACTCTAGTTCCTTTTGTTTATCTTCTCAATATAAGGGTGCACAGCCCTAATTTCATCAAAGAGAACTGCTTTTAAAAAGGGTGGTTTAGCTTTAACTGGAGAAGGAGGACCATGTTTTGGTCTCTTATTGATAGAACCAAAATTGTTAGTTTGGTAGAAGATGCAGGTTTAGCTCAGAGCATCCTATCCTGCTTCCGAGGAAGAGAATCATCCATTCTCAACAAATTAAAGATATGGCTCTGACAAATGTGGGCTTTGTGTAGAATGATTTGAGAAAGATTTGTTATTCACCTTTTAATTTCCTTGTTTTTCACATATGTTTGATAGTGGATAGTCCCAAAGGTACGCAAGTTATTCAGAACAACCAAAAATCTGAAGCCATAAGGGTAGAATTAATCAAGAAAAAGAAACTCCTGAAATATTCTATAAGAGGCAAACTGTGTGAAATATGCAGCATAAATGTCACAACTATTCTCTTTTCAGCCTTTGTAAAATTTATATGCAATAATCCAAGAAAGCATCGAATTAATGAGGATAATTCTCGTCTGCTGAAACGGAGGAACCAGTAAATAAAGCACTGTCATCCATTCATCCAGATGAAATAAAATGGTGGCCACAACTGCAATATGTAATATGAAAAATGTGTTTGCTTAAATTTATTATATATGAAAATAACTTCCATTCAAACCAGAAAGGAGGCCCAGAAAAACAAGTGTCTGCTTCATAAATGAAATTCAGTAGTTACACATTGCCTCAATTTGTGCCCTCTCTGAAGTGCAATATTGGTCAATGGAGCCACAAAATGGCTTATGCGTCCCCAGATAAAACTACATTGTTAGATATGGTGGTCTGTAGTTGGCCAGTTTGCACCTTGTCCAAGTAAGGACCCTTCCTTCTAGTCAGGATAAGGGAATTATACTTGTAAAATAACCCTTGCTCACCCCCTTTGTAGCTTGGCCTGAGCAGTAGGCTTCTCTCAGAAGCACTGTGTAAAGCTTTTACACATAACACACAGTAATACAGTGAAAACACTACAAAATTACACCACACCAGTTTTAGAAAAATAGCCAATATTTATCTGTGTAAAACAAGAACAAAATGATAAAAATCCAACATACAGTAATAAAGATATGAATATTGCAAGAATCAACTTAAAAGACAGTTCCTTGAAGTCGATGGCTCAGTTTGGAGCAATCACAGCATTGTGAACAACAAATCCAACAGTTCAGGCAGACCGCGAGGCCAGCTACGGTGTTTAGAAAACACACAAACAGTACCTTTGGAAATGTAGGGCGTCTAGGACCTTGCAATGTGCTCTGAAGCAGTGGTGTCGGTTCCAGAGGTTGGTGCAGGAGTTGTCTGGCCCTTGAAGTCACATGTGTTGCAGATCGAACTCCGTCAGGTTGAAGAAAGGAGCACTGGCGTTGGGGCTGCGATGCGAAGCGAGATGATGCGACGTGCGGTGCCCATAGGTCACGTTGCAGGCAGCGACTTGGTGGCGGTGTCCGTCCTCATCAGTGAGACCAGGACTGCAGTGTGAAGAGGGGCGATGTGATGTGCGGTGTCCACAGGTCATGGTGGAAGCAACGGCTCAATGATGGCGTTGGCTGCCAGCAGCATTGTCGTTGCTGAAGCTCTGTTGTCTGTTGATCCAAGGTTGTGATGTGAAGCGGGGAGATGCTTTGTGCTGTGCCCACAGGTCTCAGTGCAAGTAGCAGCATTGGTTGACTAGGCTAGAGTCGATGGTGCTGACGCTGGTGGACCTGGGCTGTGATGTGGGACGGGGCAATGTTTCCTGTACCTCACAAGTGGTGTCCACAGGCCATGATGCTGGCAGCAGCGTCTATGTCAGGGGTGTGCGGCATCATCAGTGAGACCAGGGCTGCTGTGTGAAGCGGGGTAATTATTAGTATTCTCCACGAGGGTTGTCCACAGGTCATGGTGCAAGCAGTGGCGTCGGGGACGAAGTTGTGGCGTCTGATACCAGGGCAACGATGTGTAGCCAGGCGATGCAAGGTGCGGTGCCCACAGGTCGCGGTACAAGCAGCGGCTCGATGACTGCATCGCCAGTCTGTGTCGGTGAGACCAAGGTTGTGTTGAGAAGCGGGGCAATGCTCCGGGTGGTGCCTTCAGGCCATGGAGCCGGCAGGGGCGTCGTAGTTGTTTTCCTTCTGTTTCAGCACAAAACACACAGTTCCTAGTGCTGTTGGCAGATGAATCTGAAGTCTTTGCTGTTCCTGAGACTTACAACAAGAGGCAAGCTCTACATCAAGCCCTTTGAGAAACTCAGGCAATAAGTTGCAGAAAGTTCAGTCCAGTCCTTTCTCTGCCCAAGACAGAAGCATCCACTGCAGGCCAACACAGCAGAGCACACAGCAAAGTGGTAGTTCCTCCTGGCAGCTTCTCCAGCTCTTCTTCTTGGCTGGTTCCTTAGTTCAAAAGAGTTCTAAAGTTCTGGGGTTAGGGCCCCAAAACTTATACTGGTTCTGGCCCTTAAAGGAGGCATACTTCAAAGACAGTCCTTCTTGCTCACAAGATCAAGTTCTTTCCTGCTCTGTCCCAGACACTCTCCAGGAGGTGGAGTCTTATTTGTCCAAGTCCGGTCCAGCTCTATTCATGTGTAGGTGGCAACTCCTCCCACTACTCTTAGCCCAGGAAGATCCATCAGCCTGGTGATGAGTCATCATGATATGCACGGCACACCTAAACTCCCTTTGTGTGACTGTCTAGAGAGTATGCAGGAGCCCCCAGCTGTCAGCTACACAGACGTGTATTCCACAGGCAGGCACAGAATGGTTAAGCAAGAAAATGCCCACTTTCTAAAAGTGTCATTTTCAAACACGCAATTTAAAAACAATCTTCACTAAAAGATGTATTTTTAAATTGTGAGTTCAGAGATCCCAAACTCCAACTTTCTATCATCTTCCAATGGAAATCTGCACTAGAAAAATGTTTTAAAGGCAGACCCCATGTTCACCTATGGAAGAGATAGCCTTTCAACAGTGAAAACCAAAATGCACAGTATTTCACTTTCAGGACATGTGAAAACACACTACTACATGTCCTACCTTTTAAATACACTGCACCCTACTCATGGGGCTGCCTTGGGTCTACCTTAGGGCTAGCTTACATATAATAAAAGGGAAGAGTTGGGCCTGGCAAGTGGGTGAACGTGCTATGTCGACGTTGCAGTTTAAAACTGCATGCACAGACACAGTGGCAGATTTGAAAGGCTACTTGTGTGGGTGGCACAATCAATGCTGCAGGCCCACTAGTAGCATTTGATTTACAGGCCCTGGGCACACACAGTGCACTTTACTAGGGACTTGTTAGTAAATCAAATATGCCAATCATGGATAACCAATCAGTAACACAGTTTGCAGAGGGAGCACTTGCACTTTAGCACTGATCAGCAATGGTAAAGTGTGCAGAGACCACAAACCAGCAAAAGTCCAGCACACCATCAAAAACAGGAGGTCAGAAAGCAAAAAGACAGGGGAAACATGGCAAGAGAGGCCAGGTCTAACACACATGAAAAATTAATGGTTCAACAAAAATAAAATTCCATTCCTCTCTTCCCGGCTAAGGCCCCACCAGTGTTCCGCATCCACCATTTCAGTGTGGTCTCGTTCCACACTGCCAGTGAAGAAACTGCTGGGTTAATTTTTGAGCTTCATTATGAAGCAGCTATCTCTAGCAGCAACTAAGCCACACCCTGCAGTATAAAGTAGTATAATCTCTACTCAATGTTGTAGAAATATCCAGAGTTGCCTCCCTCACACCCATCCCTTCTCTTGTTCTGCCGTGCTACTTTTTTCTATGGTGAGCCCCCACTGAGCATCGCAAAGCCCCTCTTCACACCTCACCCAATGTTTTCTACGGTTGGGCAACCAAAGAATAGCAGCCGGGATGGGACATGCCTGTGAGCAATCCACCCTTTCCACTATTTGCTGGAACTTCTCAACTATAAAAATATGAAGGATACATCTTGTTAGCCCTACTGATTTTGGGCAGAAAACAGGCCACACTTTCCGGAGACGCGAATGTGACAATGTGGCCAAGTGGAGATGCCCGGGATAGAAGCAAGGCCTGCTGGCTTAATGGTCGACAGATGAGCCTATTGTAAAGCCTCCCTACTCAGTCTAAATCCGGTATTTGTAAAGCGTACTCACCCCTACGGGTCTCAAGGCGCTGGGGGTTGTCGGGGAGATTAAGTGAGCTATTGCTCAGAATCACATGGTGCTGAGCTGAGCTGCTGCCAGCGCCAGGGATCAGACCCTGATATTGCTGAAGCCCCGCCACCCCTATATCTCCTGGTGTTTGTCCAGCTCATTCCCATGTAGAGCCCCGACTAGCATGGCAAAACCCACCTGCTCACCCCCACATTTCCCCTGATGTAGCTCAGTCACTGCTATCGCTTTGGTGGGCTCAATGCCGGTCTTAGCAGAACCAAATTTAGAGACTTCCCTGCTACTGACTGGAATGAGGCCACAGTGGGGCCCGTGTGTGTTCACAGGTCTGTCTCTGCCTGAGTACTTTTAAGAGCAGCAATTGACCTCTGAACACAGACACCCCTGCTCTTTAGAATCACACCTGAATTGCCCACAGCTTACTCCTCTGTGATGCCCGGTTGTTCGTGAGGGAAATGAGAGAGGGGGTAAAGGCAATTGAGGAGGTTTTAAGCACGATAGCCTGCTGCCTTTAGTAAACGTGATTTGAAGCAGTGTAGGCGAAATCTTTGAACCCAGATCAGAGGAATGCTGTCTGCCCTTAATGCAGGCAGCTCCATGAACCGCCCTGAATGTCTGTGTTCTGGGTTTGGGCCCAGCTCGCCTAAGGCTGGCTCTTGTCAGGTAACGGACACATGGCCATCTAGGTGAGACATTGGTACGCCTCGTGCTTAATTTGTGCAAGAATGAGGGCCGGTGCCCAAACCTCTGCTCAGAAGTCTGCGGCCGGTGCTATTACATGTTGGTGCACCAAGTACCAGGGCTGCCTAGTCTTTAATCACATCATGCCTCTTTGATCCACTGCCACACTCCCTGTCCCTTTATCTCACTTGTACAGGTTCCTGCTTTCTCCCGTTGACATTTTCTCTGTCTTTGTCTTCATCGTCTTTACACTTAGTATGTTTTTCCCCTCTCTTAGGTAAATGTCTGATACAGAAAAAAGTTCCTGTCCCCAAAAATTAATTCTTGCCCCCTGCCCTTCCCCCCCCCCCCTCAGGCACCACCCCTCCCCACCACCTCAGCCATTGGCTAGAATTAAGCACTGGGTGCGCTCAGCCCAGTCTTTCCTCCATTTGCTGTGACTTGTCCTGAGTTATATAGCTGTGAATAATGTGACTTTTAAGCCCTGTTAATTTGGACTCTGCCCTCACGTGTGGTAAACACAGCCAAACTGTGCCTTTCTGGAAGGCGAAACAAGAGTCTCACATACTACACATGGCTATTGTGCAACAGCTGCATCAGTGTTCATACTTCATAGCACGGGTGTCTGGGACCTGAAAGGCCTTTAAATGAATAACTCCCACAGTTCACGCCAACCCATGCCCTGACCCAGTGCACCAGGTACCTTAAAGCATCAGTGCAGGGTCTGCACCAAGGTGAATAATCTGGCTGACTACACGTCCAGTCTCCAGCATTTTAGCACTGAAGTTTTCTTCAAGGACAGCGACTGAAAGCAATGAATCCATGGAATGGCAGTACCACGTGTCGGCGAGATACACCTCTCACCCACTGTACCCTTTACCTGTGGTCCTATTTTTGCCTGTCCCCAATCCAATTGTTCTCTTATCCTACATCTTAATCTCCCTTTCTTTGACTTCCCTGAGCCCACTCAGTGCTGGAAATGGAAAACATTTCTCTGTGATTTAATAAATGTGGGGTCAAAGGTCGAATAAGAAAGGGGTGCAGTCATGAGGGGTAGAGTCATGAGGAGCAGAGTTTGATAGTCAATTCACATTTATTTTTAACAACTCGGCCCCAAAGAAATTGGCAACTAGGACAAATTTGATAGAAAATATGTTCTGGCTTACCAAATTTATCATAAAAAGACTGCTGGATTTCTAAAAATCTTGCAAGTTAAGGTAAGTGTCGTAGAGACCACCGATTTCCAGGATATAATAACAGTAAGATAATCTGTGTGTAGTGACTGACCACCCACTTGGGGTTAGTCGTAAGTTCGGTCGAGTTGGCTCTGATTCCAGCATGAGTTTCCCGGGTTTGGAGCTCCTTTTGCTCAGAACCAGGATTTTCTGGCAGCGAGGATGCGCTTATTTGCAGTGTCAGCGTTCTCTAGCGCTCCTTGGGCCCCATGGAGCCTGGAGGATCGCCAAATGGTGGGCCCTGCGGTTCGAGATTGGATCCATTTCAACTCTGTCACAGGCTCTGCCCTCAGCTCGTTGACCGTTGCCGAAGTATCAGCTGTCGATGGCGACTTCACCAGCCCCAAGCGCCCCGGGCATGGCCAACCTTGACACGGCATTGTATCAACCTCGTCCGAATCAGACTTCAGCATTGCTTTTGACAAATCCTTCTGGTTCAGACACTCTTCCCCTGCCACAGACCAGGGCACTTGTCCTCCATTACATTTTTGGGACAGATTCAGACGTGTGAGAATGACAATGGTCCGTATCGGGAGGATGCTATGAGCCGCAAGACGCAATCGGCCTTGACACCTCGTTCCCCCCCACTCACCTCCTCCCACAGACCCACCACTGAAGACACTGCATCTTTTGTGAAGGAGGTATGCAGGGCTGCAGATGGGCTATCCTGCAAGCTGGCCATGCAGAAGATCAAAACTAATCTCCTGAAAGCTGCTACAGCCTGGTTACACTTCGGCTGAGCCTCTCCTCCCATTTAATGAGGTCCTGATTGGCGTTTTGTTGAGGACCTAGGCAAAACCCTGTTTGGGGGGCACCTGTCAATCGCCAGATTGCCTGTCATCGGCCAGCACCAGGCGATTCAATAATTTTGTCTCTAAATGCCTGTTCCCTGAGAGCCACATGGTGCAGGCCTCTGCCAACAAATTTAACTGAATGTTCTCATCTATTAGTCTTGACCTCTGATCCGTGAATACCTCCTGTCTTGTGGGGCATTACTCCCATGCCCAATGAGAGTTTGTGGTCCAAGTCTTGCCCATGGCTTCGGAGGAAGCCAGGGCTATTCTGTCCCATGCCATTCAGGATGGCCATGATGCAGCTAAGTTTTCAATCTGTTGTGAGTTGGACACGAAGAATTCTTTGGGCAGGACTATTGGTACATGTGTGGCCCTCCGTCGACATGCTTTAATGTGGTCCACTGGGTTTTCTGGCTGTATCTAGCCCTATGGAAATGCCGTTTGATGGCTTCAGACTTATTGGGGATAAGGTGGACTTGGCATTGGAGAGCTTTCATGAGAGTAGGTCTATTGGCCTTTCTCGTGGATTGTCGGCCATCCCACACTAACCTGAGGGCCAGTTTTGCCCCCACGGGTGACTGGACAGGGGTTCCAGCCTCTTTGCGGGGCTGGTGGGGGCAGGTAATCACCCCAACCCATTTGGAGCCACGGGCAGGGATCCCATAAGTCATGTGGGTAACGGGGGCAGCGTGCAAGCCAGCCCACCGCCCCTTCAGCTGTTGCACCCCCTAAGCCTCTTTGAAGGGTACTTACCAGTGCACAGGCACCCTGTTGGCTGCAGGATTTGGCAGTTCCTGCAAGGGTGGCAGCCTATCACCTTGGACAAGTGGGTGCTACAGAAAGTTCCGCGGACTGTGATTGGGTTAGCGGCAAACCCCTCTTCCTCCCCCCCCCCGAGCTGACAGTGGTGACAGTTGCATCACTTCTGGAATGATGCAGCCATTTGGGAGAGGCGGAGAAGAGAGGCCTCTGGTCTCCGGCGGAGGCTCCGCTTCAGCCTTCCTCTCATCCATTCAAGGAAGGTTGGTTCAGGTGTTCATGGACAACACCACTGCCATGTGGTATTGAAACAAGTAAGGCAGGGTGGGGTCGTGGACTCTATGCAGGAGGCTGTATGCCTCTGGCTAGAGTGACAGAGGATTTTCCGGTTGGTGCAGCACCTGGTGGCATATTTGAACGCTAGGGTAGACAAGCTCAGCCGTCAACACCTAGCAGATCACGAATGGGGGGAACCTTGGCGTGATCTGTACTGACATGCAAGGTCAGCACCTTTGCACGTTGGAGTTTCCAAGGTGGCTCTCACTAGGAGACGTGTCCTGCGTACAGTGGAACTGTGGACTCCGATACGCCTTTCTGAAATACCACTCCTGCCCTGAGTTCTCACGAAGATCAGAACAGGCCAAATCTAGAGCCACTAAAATGACTAAGACCTGGTAAGGAGAATATGAAATCTTGAACTCCTGAGCTTGAGCATCTGTCCTCTGATCAGGCTGCCCCTTTGAGAGGATCTCCTGTCGCAGCAGCAGGAAAGGATTCTGTACCCTACTCTATGCACTCTCCACCACCTCCATTCGTGGAGATTGAGTGGCTGCAGTTGAGTGCCTTTAACTTTCCTCCCAATGTTGTGGATGTTATCTTTGCAATCAGGCATCCACCCACTAAATCTGTATACACCTGCAGTTGGGACAAATTCATGCCTTTGTGTGCGACCAGCTAGGTCTCCCTGCTTCATGCCAAGCTGTCCTAGGTTTTGTTGTTCCTATTTCCTTTGGCCCAGCAAGGCCTTGCTTCGCTGTGTGTACTTTGCTTTGTTAAAGGTGATCTGTCAGCTATTTCAGCATTTCTAAAGTTGCCCGACCAGCCTTTCCTTTTTAAATCACTGGTGATGTGGTGCCTTAAAGGGCTTAAACATTTGTTGTCTCCTTCACCTTTTGTTATGCCCCAGTGGGATTTGAATTTATTTTCCACCTTCCTCATGTGTTGTCCATTTGAGCTCATGTATAGCTGTCCTCTCAGATTGCTCACCCTGCAAACTGTCTTCTTGGTGGTCAGAATATCAGCCCAGAGGGTGAGCGAACTTCAGGCTCTCTGTGAACCCTGCATACACTTTGATCTACCTGGACAAGATAGTTCTCTGAACTTTTGACTCTTTTTTGCTAAAGGCAGTGAATGCTTTTCACGTCTGGCAAACCGTCACCCTCCTGATGCTCTTTGCTCCACCCCACCTCTCTAAAGAGGTGGAACAACTTCATCACCTGGATCCAAAGCGTGCTCTTTCTTTTTATATTGTTCGTACCCAACAGTACCATGTGGATGATCAGCTTTCTATTTGGTTCATGGGAGCAAAGAAAGTATAGGCAATGCAAAAAAGAACCATTTCCTACTGGATCATATGCTGCATAAAAATCTGCTGTGCACTTGAGAAGAAGCAGCCTCCAGATGGCTTGCAGGCTCATTTGACCATAGTCGAGGCTGCTACTACTGCATTGGCTTGGGGAGTGCCTGTTCTGGACATTTGTCAGGCTGCTACATGGGAGTTTCTCTATACGTTCAGGGAGAAGTGCTGTCTGGAGACCTATGTCCTGTGCAACTGCGTTTTGCCCTTTCAGTACTTTTTGGTTTGTGCCAGTTCACCGAACCACCTCCTACTACGTACTGCTCTGCTATCTTTTCTAAGGTGAGGAATCTGCTGTTAGAAGTTTCTGTCAGAACAACAAGTTACTTACCTTTGGTAATGCATTTTCTTGTAGAGAGGCTATCTAATTGCAGATTCCTCACCGACCCACCTGTCCTCCCAGTTCTGTGAACTGGATTATTTTTCCTTGGATATCCCAATCTAGAAATCTGCGCACTGGTGACAAACAATTTTATTTTGGCTCTGCAGAGTCAAGAAAGCATCTGATAGCGTGTGCAGCTGGTGCCTATATGGGCCTGCACACATCACATCCGGCACAGACAACGCAGACACAGAGCTGTGGATGACACTTTCC
Source organism: Calotriton arnoldi (assembly GCA_963921515.1). Lineage (NCBI taxonomy): Eukaryota > Metazoa > Chordata > Amphibia > Caudata > Salamandridae > Calotriton > Calotriton arnoldi. The sequence continues at coordinate 306,150 of CAWUFW010008748.1, read as the reverse complement.
GGCATGCAGAGGTATGGCTTCAAAGTTTTCCGGATCCAGCCTGACTCCTTCGGTAATATTCTAAGGTTAGGCATCTGCAGTTCGATAAAGTCTCTAGGAGAAAGGCATTACCGAAGGCAAGTAACTTGTTCATCAGTAGCTATCCCTTGGTCTGCCACCTACCCCACCTTTATAAAAACATATCCTTTTCTCACCTCACAGCAAATGCATGCAGCTTTGATTACCCTGAAATTCAAACTCAACTACCAGTTGAATCTGCACATATGAAAACTTCCAAGTTCATAACCTCCTTCACCCACACTTTTGACATGCTTTTTTTTTGTATTCATGTGTTACGCTGTTTGGTGAGGCAGCATGTGCCCAGCAATTGTGGCTCCTTGCTCACAGTTTGAATAGAGGAGTGAGGCAGGTTTCACATCTTATTCAACCTACCCCACACATCAAACATTTTTCAGTGTCCGGAAACCTTTCAATGCCCCAGTGACCTGATGCTTGCACTGGCATAATGTTGGAAATTGTGTATACAAAGATGGCTTTCTTAAAACTGAATTATTGGCTTTGCTAATGCTTGTTTTCTTGGCATTTTCTTGAAACAGTTGGGGGTGGTCATCTTCCGTGACTACATTGTTTTATCTTTAGTATAATCTCTGTTACGTTGTAACAAATTTCACACAGTTTATCTTTTTTTTTTCTTATTATAATTAATTTTTTGTTGCCCTGTCATGGTTGCTCACCCCAACTCATTGTCTTCTTGAACTTCCCACCCAATTCCATTTTGCCTGTTTTTTGGGCCCAGACAACGCATGGCTCCTCTTTTCTGCAAACTGAAGGCTTGTGGTTTTCTTCCTGCCAGATATAGAAGTTGCTATCCTTTCTGTCCTAAGCTTTCAGCCATAGCATGACTTCCTTGTTTTTTTAAAATTATTATTATTATTCCTGTGCGCCTTTGGTTTGATACTGAAATAGACTACTTTTCAAGCAAGCTACCCGGGCCTTCAAAATGTTGCTTTTGTTTTTTTCTTCACAGCGCAACTTTTTTTCCTGGAATGCCCTATTGCTTGCAGCTGATGCTTTGTCTACAACATTTTTAGCTTTCTCACTATTGGCTCTACATTTTCTAGAACGCGTTGTACTTTTCCCCATTCAAATTTACTGTAATTATCAGGGCTAGTGTAGAGCAGTCAGGTTGCCCCATTGTTTTCAACTGTTAATGCAATACAGTATTCCTTTCTAGGACCGTTCTCGTGTCTGCAATAAAAGCATTGCCACTGGAATTACGTGGCAGTGGAGGATCAAATTATGTGGTAACTGTTTTACAATCCCAAACCTAAGGCCTACAATTTTTTAGATTGATGACTCTCCAGATTAATTCATGTTTGAATTTCTTGTGAGTAGTAGTCCGTACAGATGTCTGCTAATACCGCTGACCGTGCTTATTTAAGGAGAATATTGGTCTGTGAATCCGCAAAAGTTGAATACGGGAAGAACTAGGGGCCAGCCGCTGACAGAGCTTGACAGACGGCAAAAGCACATGAAATCCAAAGGCCGGCGAGCCCTTTGGAATCAATGAGGAAGGTGGAAGTGAGCGGACTTCTGGCTCTGAAGAGCTGCAACGCAGCTGAGGGACGCCGACGTGCTGCTCCCCGTCAGGGTCACGACCTTTCCCGCAAAGCCCGTGTGCGCGTGCCCCACAAAGAAGGGCGGTGGGCTGGGAAGTGGGTGGTGGTCGTCGTGGGTTCTCATCCCACCCAAGTCTTGAACTCTGTGTTTGCTGGGCTTATCCTGCAAGATGAGCCCGAGGTTAGGTAGGCGAGTGGAAACCCCTAAGGTCCTTATAAGAGTACCCAAAAGAGATAGTAGTTGTAGTAGTAGTTTTTTTTATTGTCTTTGATTAATTAAAACCATTACAAAAATACACGATAATAAAATTCATATAGATTAAGACAAGAGAAATGCATTTCTAAAAACTTAAGTCTCCAATGTAAAAGCGCCTTTATTCGGCTTCTTCTGAAGAGGTTCAAATGTCTGTGCTCAAAGATTCCAGTTGTGTAAGCTAAAACTTCCTTGAGTGTTTTTTGCATTTGCACGGTGCACAGCTTTTCCTTGCTTAGATTCTGCTAGTGACAGGAATTTCACTAGCTTCCCATTTAGCTGTGGGTCCTTTGGGTCGAAGCATGCAATCACAGCCTGTCTCCGAGTTTGAATCCCTCGTTCGATAAAATGCGCTTTGAGTAATCCTACCCTTTCCTCCTTTAATTTGGTGCAGGAGCATATTAGATGTTCCATATCCTCAGTACCGTTCCCACATAGTCTGCATGTGTTTCCATATTTCTCCCTCTGCCAGGGTGGAAGGTGCGGAGTAGCTGGCAGGATTTCTAGCCTGTATTTTAAGAATTGTTCTTTGGTCTTCCTGGAGTACCCCAATTTGAAGTATGCCTGTGCCCAAGTAATTTATAGCTGCTCAGTGTCATCCAGGCGTGGCTCCTATGGGCAAAGGCAGCTTTGTCTTCAGCAAGGGAGATCTTCTTGATTACCTTTTTTACTACTTGCTAAAAGAGCGAATGGGTAGTTTGGGTTTCCCATAGGTCGACTAGCCCGGTAGTGGCGAGTGAATCCTCCAAGTACTTTCTGGCCGGCGAGTTGGATATGCTACAAAGTTCTTGCCAGAGCTGATGGTTCAGTGTATTCCGGGGAGAGTTCTTGATTTTATGCCAACACCTAATCTAGGATCCTTGCCTTGCAAAAAGTTGTTTGGTTAGGCCAAACTCCAATCGAAAAAGAGATGGGATCAAAGACATGACCTGGCACAAACTAACCAATCAGTAAACTGCACTACAAATCCAAAGTGAAACGCCTATAAATATGGCACCCCGCCTCAGGCAAAAGTTGTATCAGTCCAATGCTCTGTGCCATGCGTAAGGGCCCAGGCAGTCTCTCCACAGTGCTGCGCGGTTATGTCCCAGTTCAACCCTCGTGTCTTGTGATCTCACGCTGACAGTACTGTGTATTCATGCTTGGGTACAGTTGTGTCTCACATCTGGCGTAGGTTACGCAAGCACCTTGATAAACTGGTTAGAACGGCGCACTTTGTCCAATCGGCTGCAGCGCCAGGCATCAGTGACATTAAACCAAGCTAGTGCTTGCAAAGTTTCTGCGAGCTGAAAATGTAAGACGGGTGTGAGCTGTTCCTCAGCAGTGGCTTCATCTGTTGGGCAGAGGGAAACTTGTCTCTGTATACTGGCCAGCCACTCCTTGGCAGAATGAAGGATTTCACTGCAGGCAGGTGGATGGTAAATCGAAAACAATGCATGTTTAGGGAGGGTCACGCACTTCAAAAGATAGTAGAAATGTACACACCCTCAAAAATCCACTTCTGCTAGAAATAAGTTGTGAAAACGTAGATCACGAGCAGGATTCAATTGGAAAAAGAGCAGTAACGTGATATTTCCTTTGTTGAGTGTCTGACCCTGGAGAGAATGCCCTGTTCGCCCTGTCCCTTCTGAAGCATATCTAGCAAAGATGAATTAAGAGCAGGACAGACCTCTGGCCTGCATAAAATGCAGTTAACAAGGCATGGACGTAGCCGGGCAGCCAGCACTGGCTGCATAGGGTGGATGAGAGGGGACCCTCCACTTAGGGTGACTAGATCTTGAGAACCAAAAACCGGGACATTTCGCAAAAGTAGAAGAAGGACTACAATTTTACATCAACAGAGCGGCACAGAATGACAGCCCTCATCAAGATAGAAACACAGGAGAGGCGCTAAGAAAATAAATATAATGTCATTTTTAAAACCAGCATCATACATGTTAGATAAATTGCTTATTTATAATAGCTGCTAACTAGCCCTGCTTTCAGCCCAATCTCTCTAAAAACCGGGACATGAGCCGAATCTGCAGAAATCTGCTGGGACAGCTGGTGAAATCCGGGACTCCTGGTGCCCCTACTTCCACTGCCTTTTGGACTGCAGCGGAGGTTAAAGGCAGCAAGCAAGCTGAACCAGCAGAAGGTCTGCGGGCTATTGTTATGCTTAATCACTAGTAGGGGGGCGTAGTGAGTGATGGCCCCCGGCCTGTGACAGCCAATATAGCCACCGGCCTCTGCAAAGATGATATTTACACAGAATGGATCCAGAGCTGGAAATGACTCCCACATCCTCTCCTCCTGGCACTGAATGCAGGCAGCATGTCAATGACGGGTCCTCGATTAATGGATGTTTGTGTTCTCAGAGAGCACTCACCCGCATCATGTTGATGTCACTTTACTACTGGATGGGTGACCTCCTGGGCTCATCGTGCCTGTTAGGTTCTTGGATAATGTTCTAGATGGCTGCCTGGCCATTCGTTGTGCGTTTGTCAGCAGTGCGAGGGGGTCTCAGCAATGGACTCGGAGAGGACCACGCTGGTGCCAACTGTACATCTGCACCCTTTCATGCTGCTGTGGAAACTGGCTAGTGGACTGCGAGCTGGCCAAGCATTGCCCTAGCCCACCAGTGGCCATTGGGTGGTAGCAACAAGCATTGTTCTCATCCCTGCCCTTGGTTATCCATAGCTAGGTGGGATCCTCACAGGGAAGACAGCAAGTCTGTACCATTTTGGTTCCCTATAGAAAATAATGGTGGCTCGCCAGTGGCGGAGTGCCTCCTAAGGGCCCGGTCATCCCTCCCATCAAAGCTTAATAAGGGTATTCAGCTTATTTCTTTGTATTCCCAGTTTCACCAGGCAGGGATATTGAGTATAGGAAAATGATGGAACTTGGCCAAGATTGCTCAAGTTAATAGTGTAAGCCATGTTGGCACTTAATTCATTTATGTCTACAGCTGATAATTTTGACCCTAGACCACAGACTCTAAAGAAAGAGAAACTGTTTAAGTAGAAATATGAAAAAATTGATTTTTATGGTCTTTTATTCTAAAGCTGATTTGAAATTGTAAAATTCTGAGATTAAATGAGAAGCTGTTCCAAGTTATCTTATTTTGATTATCTGTACAGCACTGTGAGAAATATGGTTGTTGCTTGAGGGGGGTGTAAGCCCTTCTCAAGCAACAGCCAAAATCCTGTCTGGGTAAGCTGCAAAAAAATCACTAAATAAACTTGTGCTTAACACTCTGGTTGCTTGGCAAAAAAAGCTGTCGGGCTTAATGTAGAGGCAATGTGTAATGTATTTTTGCTGCACACAAACAGCAATAAAGTGGAAATACAACAAAAGATAAAACCCACAAAATTTTAATAAAATAGAGTCAAAATTAATTATTTGACACTCAAATGACGAGAATTCAATTAGTAGAACCAGAGATTTGCAATTTTAAAGATTTAAGGTAAGTATAGCACCTAAAAGTACAAATCGCTCACAAGTTCGGGCCGACCACAATGACGCACGGGCCGGATACAGGGGCAAGGTTAGTCCTGAAAAAGTTACCTTCTAAAGTCCAGCACAAATGGTTCTGTTCACGGTGGAGGACCCCGCGAGAAGCAGGGTGAGTGTCGCGGATTGTCATTGCTGTATTACAAATAGCAAGCTGGGTGTTGCAGATGGGTGTCGCTGTAGGGCGAAAATTGTGTTGGGTGTCATGGATGGTCGTTGCTGGAGATTCGCGTTGGTAGTAACCACAGGCTGTTGATGCTGAAGCGCGAAGTGCAGATCTTGCTTTGCTGGCAGTCACTGTAATGCAAGGATTCGGGTTCACCAGAGCTTTGCGTTTGCGGTCGGCGTGGGTGGCAAGATCTTGGTGCGAATCGGCAAGGCAGGCCTCAAGCAGTGAGGCGTCCTTCTTCTGTAGTATCCATAGGTCCAGTCCAGGAGTGTACTGAAGTGTGGGTCCCCATTTCATACCTGGTACCCACTTTAAAGTGGGAGAAGCTTCTGGGGATTCCCCCTGCAGAGGTGTCTGAATTCCCTGCCCTCATCCTAGTCTGTCTAGGGACACAACAGAGTAGGTTGAAGTCCTTTGTGTAGGAGCTAAGCCAGTGCCTTTTGTCGTGCAGCCTGGTCTGGGACATGCAAAGTATGCAGGACTGTTGGGGCGGCCCGAGAGGGTCGGCCAAGCAGTCCTGCGCATTTCAGGATTGAAAACCACCCCTCTCCCTACTCCGCCAGCCCCACCCCACCCGAGAGCCACTGAATTATATAGGAAAAATAAAATGATAATAGTAGTTATCATTTTATTTTAACTTTTGTTCAGTGGGGCGACGCTCCTCCGCCTTAGCGTAGGAGCCGCCAACTGGTTACTGGTGGCCAATTAGCAGAGCGATTCACTGACACTCTGATTTTAGTAATTTTTCACTGAAAACTCAGCTGTTTTCAGCATGATGCTCTTCTTAGCTAGTGCGAGCACTCAGTCAATAGTATTGATTTTTTTTTTTTAACTTGCGCCACAAAAAGTTGTTCGAGAAACGTGAAAAACAGTAACGTCATCCTGTACACAGGAGAATCAAAGTGAAATATTTGAATCTACTTCGTTTAGCTTTCACATTAACTAACAAAGTCATTAGTAAATTAGGCTTTTAATAAACAAAATCTATCCTAGCCATACAATCGTACTCTACTAAACATCAATGCACAATAGTTCAATGGTAACCCAGAAGGGTATGATGAAGTATGTACCACGCAACCCACACCCCTCCAACACATCCATCACCGGTCAGGTGACCCTGCTAATAAAGGGTCCGGGGCGCACGTGTTCGAGGCCAGTTATGCACCCCCCATCCGTGTCATTATTTTACTTTACATTGGCGATGTAGGCGGCTGAGCCCACCGTACCCAACACTGTTTCCCACCTGGTGAAGCCACATTCTGCCTCTTTGGACGTACCAGGCTGGGGTATGCAAAGCCGGGATAGTCGCGGTGGGTGCTGCACGCCCCCTAGTGGCAGTCTAACTCTATAGCAGGAGTAAAGGAGATGGGTCTGCCACCCTCATCTCATCCACAGCACCAGCAGTGCCCCCCAGCATCGAGAAGGGAGTAGGAGCCCAGTGTGGCCAGAATGCAAAGAGGCCAGAAGGGGGCAAGAGCTGACCACGGCAGGGATGTTTGACCTCAAATTTCCCTGAAACGGACACATAAACACTGCACTTGCCCCCGAAATAACCCAAGCAGCTCCTCATTGTCACTGGACAAGCAATGCAAGGCAGGACAGCTGTGATGGGGAGTGAGGAGGGATACACCCCCTAGTGGCTGTCTGGCTCCACTGAGTGGGAAGGAGAGAAGACTATCTGCCTCTCACGGCAACTCCAGCTGTGTGCCCCCTAGTGCCAACTGCCACCACCGCACGGGGAAGGGAGGAGACAGTTCTGCCTTCGAAGGCAACCCTCTTAGCACCAGCCAAGTAGAGGAACAAGAGTAGGGCGCAGCTAGCCCACAGAGAGAACAGGCACAGGAAGTATCTTTACCGCCACACCCTTTGGGCAGTTCTGCACCCACCAGTTTTTGAGAAGGAGAGCAGCCACCCCATAGTGCACCGGGACACAAACAAATAGAACAATTACAGACTTGGTGGGTATACATTATTTGGCACACCTACAGTATGCATCCCTACTGCACAACAGCAGAGAAAAAGTAGCCTGGGTCAAAGGGAGGCACACAAGAGACTGAGTTGCAGGAGGCCAACATCCAGTTGCACGCCCTGCAAGCTCATGGGTACTTTGCTGCACAGGCCACCCCCCTACCAAGGGTGTGCCTCAGCTGTCCCCCTGCCACAGTCTTCAGCATGACCCATTAGCTACAGCAAGGGAGGATAGATTGCTGTTCTCACTAAGGGAAAGAGGTACTGAATCAGTCAATCACTTGCACTATGAAGAGCAACAAATGCTGTGAGTCTGCTTGTTGGAAATGTCCCTTTTTGCAGGGTTATCCCCAAACTTTTAGCATTTTCCTCCTATTTTTCCCTGACTCTGGGCACTTTACCACTGCTAATCAGTACTAAAGTGCATATGCTCTCTGTGTAAATTGTGTTATGGATGGGTGTTTCCATGATTGGATATTTGATTTACCTGTTAGCCCCTAGTAAAGTGCACTGCGTGTGCAGGGCTACTCGGGGGGCCTGCAACACTGGTTGTGCCACCCCCGTGAGTAGCCCTGAAAACGGTAACGCAGACCTGCCATTGCAGAAGTCTGCGCGCAGTTTGTAACGGCCATGTCGACTTGGCCAGTGCACACACTGGCCGGTCCCTAACCTTCCCTTTTCTTACATGTCAGACACCCCTCAGGTTGGCCCAAGGTACCCCTGTGGGCAGGGTGCAGTGTATGTGAAAGGTGGGACATGCCCTGGTGTGTGTGGCATGTCCTGATAGTGAATTACAGCCAATTTCGTTTTCATTCTTGCAAGGCTACCAGTTCCCCATAGGATAGAATGGGAGGTTTGTTTATAACATCTTATAGACATAACTGGCCCAGGGAATTCGGTAAGAAAATAGAATTTCGTATGCCTGAACTCAGAATCTAAAGATGCCTCTTTTAGTGAAGGTGATTTTTACATTCTGTGTTTGAAAATACCACTTTTGGAAAGTGGGAATTTTCTTGCTCAGTCATCCCGTGTGCCTCTGCTGGAATGTGGATTGCCTGTCTGGGTTTTGGATGACAGAAGGCTGGGGGAGCAGGAGGGACGCCAGATGGTCTAGGTAGGTCAGGAAAGGGCTGAAGAGACCTGGGTTACGATGGGGGAAGGGGAAGGAGATTTCCTTGCACCTCAAAGGGCCTGCTCTGCCTCTGACAAATGCCTTCTCCACCTCCTGCCAGGAATTCACACCAGAGAAGGCAGAACTGGTCCTGACCGGGCACAGGCCCTCTCTGCCTAAGAGATCAAAGGATTTTTGGACATAAATGCTGGGTCCCAGACCCCTGAACTTTAGAACTCATCTGGACAAGAAGACTGCCAAGAAGAAGAGCCGGAGAAGCTGCGAAAAAGAACGACTGCTTTGCTGGGTGCTTTGCTGGGCTGACCTGCAGTGGCTGCTTCTGTCTTGGGCAGTGAAAGGACTGGACTGGACTTTCTGCAACCTAATTTGTGAGTATCTCCAAAGGCTTGAGGTAGAGCTTGCCCCCTGTTCACGAAGTCTCAGGAACAGCAAAGACTTCAAGTTCTTCGACCCGCAGCACTGGGGACTGTGTGTTTTGTGTTGCCACCCGAAGAACACCAACTCTACGACGCCACTGCCAACGCAGTGTCCTGAAGGCACTGCAGAGGGCACCACCGCAACGCCGCACCGCAACCCTGGTCTCACCGACGACGCCTGTTGCCGCCGCCACCGAGCCGCTGCTTGCACCGTGACCTGTGGACACCGCACTCCGCACCGCCTCGCTTCACGCCGAAGCTTTGGCACCGCAGAGGGCACCGCCGCAATGCCTCACCGCGACCCTGGTCTCACAGACAACGCCTGTTGACACCACCACTGAGCCGCTGCTCGCACCGCGACCTGTGGGCACCGCACTCTGCACCGCCTTGCTTCACGAGGACGCCTTGGCCTGCCTGACGCCGCCACTTCCCGCCGAGATCGACGCCGCTGCTTGCACCGTGGTTCGGGGGCACTGCTCGTAAGTTACACGACGCACCGCCCTCACCCCACACCGCAGCCTTGGCCTACCGACGCGGGCGCCATCGACTCCAGTTCGTCAGCCGACGACAGCACTTCAGCAACAACGACGCCGCTGCTTGCACCGTGACCTGCCAGCACCGTGACGAGCACCGCCTTCAACTCGCACCGCGACCCTGGTCTCACCGATGACGCCATCTGACGCTGCCATCAAGCCGCTGCTCGCACCGCAACCTGAGGGCAGCGCCCGCCGCACCGCTGCACTTCACACTGCAGCACCCGACGCCTGCCGACGCCAGCGCTCCTGACTCCATCAGAGAGGAGATCGACCTGCAACGTGTGTGACTTCGAGGGCCCCGACTACTCCTGCACCGACCTCCGGAACTGACGCCTGCGGACGCCGTGTTTTCGGAAGCTCAACGAGAGGTCATCGCCCTGCATTTCTAAAAGGTACTGTTTGCGGGTCTTCCCGACACCGTAGCTGGCCCGCGACGCCGCGGTCAGCCAGAACTGTTTGGATTTGTTTGCTCACGACGCCGTGATAGCCCCTGTTAGATTTGGGGGTCTCTAGTTGGCAGAGGTAGGTACCTTTGTCCAAATAGGGACCCTTGAGTCTAGTCAGGGAAAGTAGGTACACTCCTAAAATAACCCCTGCTCACCCTCTTGGTAGCTTGGCACAAGCAGACAGGCTCATCTCAGAGGCAGTGTGTAAAGCATTTGTGAACACATACAGTAATCAAGTGACAACACTACAAATGGACACCACACAGTTTGTATATTTATAAAAATAAGAATATTTTATATAGAATTACCACAAGACCATAAACAAAAATAATCCACAATACTGTCAAAAATCAAGAGTTCTGGTTAAAAATGCTTAAATCAAGGTTCTGTGCGAGTCGGTAGCCTCCTCCGGCTACGGCGATGTCGAGAACAAACGGAGTCTAACAAATCCAGCTGACCGCGTCGAGACGGGCCAACACAGCGTAGACAGACTCGGTCACAGTACCTTTTACTTGAAGCGGCAGGCACGGGCGTGCGAGCCGGACGGCTGAACGTCGCGGTCGCGATGCAAAAATGGAAGCGTTGCAGGACGCGTTGTCCCTCGATGTGGTGCAGGCAGCGGCTCATTGACGGAGTCGGTGAGACCAAGGCCATGCGTTGCAGGGCGAGACGGTGCTTCGATGCAGTGCTGGCAGGTTGCGGTGCGGAGACGGAGCCGGATTCAGGAGCTGGCGTCGATCAGTCCAGACAGCGGTGCGAGTCGGGCGGTGCATCATGAAGCTTGCGAGGCAGTGCCCAACTCCGGTGCGGTCACAGGACTGGAACTCAGCAACAGTGACCGCGTCGGTCGGACCAGATGGATTCGGTGTAGCGAGGCGTTGCAAGGTGCGGTGCTCACAGGTTACGGTGCAGGCAGCGGCTCGTTGACGGAGTCGGTGAGACCAAGGCCGTGCGTTGCAAGATGCAGGCGTTGCTCGATGCGGTGCCAACAGGACACCGAGCCGGTCGGGAGAGTCGGTCACAGCTCCCTACCTCTGTAGCCACTGAAACAGTTTCCAGCAGCAATTCACAAAGGGGGTGAAGTCCAATGGTCCTGGGACTTCGATCAGGGGGCAAGCTCTCTTCCAAGCCCTTGGAGATCCTTCACAAGTTGATGAAAGTCACAGCAAAGCAAAAGTTCCTTTCTCCTTTCTTTGGCAGTCAGGCAAACCACTGCAGGCCAATCCCCCAAGCAGCACTTCAGGCTTAGGGATAGTCTCTCCTCAGTTTCTTCTTGGTTCCGCTCCTCAGCAAAGGTTTCTTCTTGTTCCCAAAAGTGATCTAATTTTCCTGGGGTCTGGGTACCACTCTTATACCCTGATTCTCTTTGTTCTCTGGAGGCAGAGAGGCCTTTGCCTAGCTTAAACCGGTTCTGTGCAGCTTTGGAGCACTCTGTGTACATGACTCCTTCTTTCCTTTCAGAATGTGGGACAGGGTACTCAGACGCCCGGCAGGGGGTGGAGCCAGCATTGTGGCAGGAAGGCACAGCCCTATTCAGACCCAGATGCAACTCCTCCCTCCACTCTGGATGCAGATCTCTCTATTCAGCCCTGGGCTGCCTCACCCTGTCTCCTGTGGCCACCCCCAGCCCCTGTCACGCACAAACCAGACACACAATACACAAGCTGGCAGAGGCAGGCTGGATGGTTAGGCAAGAAAATACCCACTTTCTAAAAGTGGTATTTTCAAACACAGAATGTTAAAACCAACTTCACTAAAAGATGTTTTTATCATTCTGAGTTCAGGCATACTAAACTCGAATTTCTACCTAGTTCCCTGAGTCAGTTTAGGATTATAAGATGTTATAATCAAACTGCCCATTCTGGCCTATGGGGAACAGGTAGCCTTGCAATAGTGAAAAACGAAAATGGCTGTAATTCACTATTAGGACATGCCACACACACCAGGCATGTCCCACCTTATCCTTACAATGCACCCTGCCCGTAGGCCTACCATAGGGGTGTCTGATATGAAGAAAAGGGAAGGTTTGGGGACTGGTAGGTGGGTGCACTTACCAAGTCGACATGGCAGTCACAGACTGCACACAGGCTCTGCAATGGCAGGCCTGAGACACACTTTACAAGCTACTTCTGTGGGTGGCACAACCAGTGCTGCAAGCCCTGGGCACACTCCGTGCACTGTACTAGGGTCTGACAGTAATTCAAATAAGCCAAACATGGAGTCACTAATTCATCACACAATTTACAATAGGGAGCACTTGCACCTTGGCACTGATTAGCAGTGGCAAAGTGCCCATGAGCATCTAGTCCAGCAAAAACGTATCGACAACAGTGGAGGCATTATGAAAAAATGGAAGGGAGACCCACGCCAAGGATGCCAGGTCTAACAGCCCCGGACGGAGCTATTGACATCAAGGAACTGTGTTTCAAGCGTATTTTGATAATTGAAGTTTTTTGAGTACTGTATTGTGAATTTTTATTGTTTTTGGTCTTGTCTTAAGTATATAAAAATATTGGATTTTTTTTCTAAACTGGTGTGGTGTCCTTTTGTAGTGCTTACACTGTATTACTGTTGGTTATGTGCAAATGCTTTACACACTGCCTCTAAGATAAGCCTGACTGTTCGTGCCAAGCTACCAAGGGGGTGAGCAGGGGTTATTTTAGGAGTGTAACTCCCTTACCCTGACTAGGAAGAAGGGTCCCTACTTGGACAAAGGTGCAAGCCCTTGCCAACTAGAGATCCCATTTCTAACATTGGTTGTCAGCGGTGAGGATAGGACTTGCATTTGCACTTGACTTACAGCGATTGGTGTGCGCTACTACCATATCGCAGACCATTACGTACCACATACTGGTTTTTTTGGGGGTCTATTTTTTATTTTCCATTGGTTTTGAACTTGAACTTTCCAGTACAACATGCCTGAATCAATTGCATCATCTGTTGCATCCTTGGAAGTGGCCTTTGAGGAGGAGAGGTTAGAAACCTACAATGTTAAGGGATTGAAGGCGATCTGCAAAAACCTCAAAATCCAAATAAGGGACCTCACCAGAAAAGAGGAGCTACAAAAGGCGCTGAGGGCCTGGGTAGCAGCCAGACATGCGAGGGAGCTGTCTGGGGATCTCGGCATGGAGGCAGAGGAGCCTATTCCAAGGGTGGGGGTGCTTTTGGGAAGGGAGGCACCCTCTAAACCAGGCAGCAGCAGTTTGTCCCCAGAGGAGCTGGAGGACAGGCGGGAAGCAAGGAGAATTGCTGTGGAACTGGAGAAGCTTAAGTTAGCCTTGGAGGAGAAAAGGATGATGTTAGACCATGACATTAAAATGAGAGAGCTGGACTGGGAAGCCAGTAGGGCTAGGCCCAGCCCAGATGGTGGCAGCAAAAGTATTAGGTCCAGTACTGAGGATGAGGTACACACACGCACAGATTTGGGGCCCTACTTCAAGGAGGGGGTTGACATACACCAGGGGGTTCAGGATTGTGAGGTTACTCCAGTGGTGCGCAGTGTCCCTGAGGTGGATTGGGGAACTGGCACAGGGGATCATTTTCCTAGTAGTGGGAGGGACACTCTACTGACTCTAAATGAGAGGTGCAGGGAGAGTGGTTCCCCCATGATAGAAGCCCTAGTAAGTGAGTATGGAGACCAGCCAGAAGAGTATGGGTTAAGAGACAGCAACAGTCAGACACTGTCTCACCAGTCTTGTGAGAATGATGTGGGGTACTTTTCTGAGGCACTGGATGGTTGGGTGAAGGGTAGTTTGGTTAACACCTGTGTGGGGCTGTGTGATTCAATTGTTGGAGAGCATATTTTAAGTCCCTGTTTTCCAGAGCTATGCCAACACCCAGTGGAGTGTGAGTTCTCTGACCCCAGGGAGCTTACACTGGAGGCAGACCTTTTGGTGGATTCCAGAGGGTCTGGAGAAGCATCTGGGGGTGACCCAGAAGGAAGTGACTTAGGTATTTCCCAACCAAGGGTGGTGGGAAAGGTTTGTGGTAGCCCCGATAGGTCCCGGTGTCGTGGGAAGGGTGTAGGGACTCACGTCCTGTCTCCGCAGAGAAGGAGTGGGAATGGGCTGCGGCCCAAGGTGCCCAAAACCCGGTCCCAGAGCCTGGGTGGTTCCAGGAGGCAACACCAGGTGGGGAGCCTAGGCTGTACTGGTAGGCCGTCCGTTCAGGGGGATCTCCTACTGTCAGGAGAACCTGGAGTGTCTGTAAACAGAGCTCCAGTGGTTCTGGTGTCTGGCGGTGCCGCTCCTAAGTGGAGGGTGCAGAAGTCCGGATGGAGGGGTGAGAGGGGGGATGCGTTCCCCAGTGGGAGGACCAGTGGGTCAGGGGCCAGCCAGAAGGGCTGAGCCTCCTAGGAGTTACCATGGTGACACCACTTCTGTCCTGGGGGATCTTCGCGCACTGTCAGATGGACAGGGGTCGGGAGATCTGTGCCAGGCAGACTGTCACACAACACATGAGTCGTGTTACCCTCAGGGGGGGGCATGCGTGCTCCCAAGGAAGTCCTGGTGCGCCGGGCAGGTGCTCAGCCGCAGGGTATAGTCCCTGGGTTGGGAGGCCAGGTTCAGGTCCTGCCTGACCTGTAGGGAAGGACGACTGTAAACAGGGTCCTGACCGGTTTGTCTTCTAGGGGTACCACTCTGGGTGGGAGGGTACAGAACTCTGGAAGGGGGTGCAGAGGGAGGGAGTCCTCGCCTCTGACCCCGGTTCAACCTGAGGGTTTAGATCCGAGGGTGGTGGATCAGTTGCAGGGTCAAGGCCCTGAACTGGTGGTAGAACTGTGTAGGAGGTCCGGATCCAGCGTCCTGACAGTTTTTGGTTCTGGGGGTGCTTCTCCTGGGAGGAGAGTGCAGGACCCCAGAAGGAGGGGTGAGGGGAGGAGAGCCTCGCCCGAGACCTCTGGTCAGCCTGAGGGTACAGACCCTGGGTTGGAGGACCAGGTTCAGGGTGTCCCCCCTGACCTGGGGGAAGGCGCGACTGCTAACAGTGCCCCTACCAGGTTGTCTTCGGGGGTGTGCCACTCCAGCTGGGAGGGTACAGAGCCCCAGGGAGGAGGACCGGGTGTGGGGGAGCCCACCCCAGTCCCTTGTTCACCCTCAGGGTACAGACCCTGGGCTGGTGTACCAGTTGCAGGATAGCACCCCTGAACTGGTGGGCGAATTGAGCAGGACACCTGCCATAGGTGCCCTGACAATTCTGGAGGGGGGTACCGGTCCAGGTGGGAGAGTACAGAGCCCCAGGGAGAAGGAGAGGGTGTGGGAGAGCCCACCCCAGTCTCCTGTCCAGCCGCAGGGTAGAGGCCCTGGGCTAGTGGGCCAGTGTTAGGATGCCATACCTGACTTGGCAGAAGGGAGAGTGGAGAAAGGGTGCCAGGCACCTGGGGCTACCGCCCCCCCACTCTCTGACGCCACAGCGGTTGGAGTGGCCTGAAAGGCCTAAGGCCTGGCTCTCATCACTGACATTTATCAGTGGCCACTGTGGCTGGCTGTCCTGGTGGACAGAGTTGCCCCTGGGAGGGGGGACAGGAGTCACACCCCGGAGGTGGACTGAGCCACACGATTGTGTTGGCCATGGGGGTCCTGTCTGCCTGTTGGGACACATCTGTGAGCCAAGTAAGTTTAGGTGCTGCACAGATGGGGTCCACAGGTGAGGAGAAGGGTCCCCCATGGGTCAGCTTAGTGGGCCTTGAGAGTATGGATAGAGGAATCCAACTAGGTGCAGGAAGGCGTAAAACGGGAAGGAAACCCTGCTGTTGCGGGCCAGGTTCCGTGTTCTATCGCCCCAAGCAGGGAAGCCCATCGAGGTATGGATTGGTCTCCCCTGGCTTTAGGCTGGAAGGGGGTTGTGTTGGAAATGGCCCTTTTTGCAGGGTTATCCCCAAACTTTTTGCTTTTTCCTCCTATTTTTCCCTGACCTGTTTGTGTTGCTTTTAGGACTCTGGGCACTTTACCACTGCTAATCAGGGCTAAAGTGCATATGCTCTCTGTGTAAATTGTGTTATGGATGGGTGTTTCCATGATTGGATATTTGATTTACCTGTTAGCCCCTAGTAAAGTGCATTGCGTGTGCCAGGGCTGGTGAATCAAATGCTACTCTGGGTCTGCAGCACTGGTTGTGCCACCCCCGTGAGTAGCCCTGAAAACGCTAACGCAGACCTGCCATTGCAGAAGTCTGCGCGCAGTTTGTAACTGCCATGTCGACTTGGCCAGTGCACACACTGGCCGGTCCCTAACCTTCCCTTTTCTTACATGTCAGACACCCCTCAGGTAGGCCCAAGGTACCCCTGTGGGCAGGGTGCAGTGTATGTGAAAGGTGGGACATGCCCTGGTGTGTGTGGCATGTCCTGATAGTGAATTACAGCCAATTTCGTTTTTCACTATTGCAAGGCTACCAGTTCCCCATAGGATAGAATGGGAGGTTTGTTTATAACATCTTATAAACATAACTGGCCCAGGGAATTCGGTAAGAAAATAGAATTTCGTATGAATGAACTCAGAATCTAAAGATGCCTCTTTTAGTGAAGGTGATTTTTACATTCTGTGTTTGAAAATACCACTTTTGGAAAGTGGGTATTTTCTTGCTCAGTCATCCCGTGTGCCTCTGCTGGAATGTGGATTTCCTGTCTGGGTTGTGGATGACAGAAGGCTGGGGGAGCAGGAGGGGCGCCAGATGGTCTAGGTAGGTCAGGAAAGGGCTGAAGAGACCTGGGTTACGATGGGGTAAGGGGGAGGAGATTTCCTTGCACCTCAAAGGGCCTGCTCTGCCTCTGACAAATGCCTTCTCCACCTCCTGCCAGGAATTCACACCAGAGAAGGCAGAACTGGTCCTGACCGGGCACAGGCCCTCTCTGCCTAAGAGATCAAAGGATTTTTGGACATAAATGCTGGGTCCCAGACCCCTGAACTTTAGAACTCATCTGGACAAGAAGACTGCCAAGAAGAAGAGCCGGAGAAGCTGCGAAAAGCAACGACTACTTTGCTGGTTGCTTTGCTGGGCTGACCTGCAGTGGCTGCTTCTGTCTTGGGCAGTGAAAGGCCTGGACTGGACTTTCTGCAACCTAATTTGTGAGTCTCTCCAAGGGCTTGAGGTAGAGCTTGCCCCCTGTTCACAAAGTCTCAGGAACAGCAAAGACTTCAAGTTCTTCGACCTGCAGCACTGGGGACTCTGTGTTTTGTGTTGCCACCCGAAGAACACCAACTCGACGACGTCTACGACGCCACTGCCGACACCGTGTCCTGAAGGCACTGCAGAGGGCACCACCGCAATGCCGCACCGAAACCCTGGTCTCACCGACGACGCCTGTTGACGCCGCCACCGAGCCACTGCTTGCTCCGCGACCTGTGGGCACCGCACTCCGCACCGCCTCGCTCTTCACGCCGAAGCTTTGGCACCGCAGAGGGCAACGCCGCACCGCGACCCTGGTCTCACAGACAACGCCTGTTGATGCCGCCACCGAGCCGCTGCTCGCACCGCGACCTGTGGGCACCGCACTCTGCACCGCCTTGCTTCATGAGGACGCCTTGACCTGCCTGACGCCGCCACTTCCTGCCGAGATCGACGCCATTGCTTGCGCCATGGTTCGGGGGCACCGCTCGTAAGTTACACGACGCACCGCCCTCACCCCACACCTGAGCCTTGGCCTACCGACGCCGGCGCCATCGACTCCAGATCGTCAGCCGACGGCAGCGCTTCAGCAACGACGACGCCGCTGCTTGCACCGTGACCTGCCAGCACCGTGACGAGCACCGCCTTCATCTCGCACCGCGACCCTGATCTCACCGACGCCATCTGACGCCGCCACCGAGCCGCTGCTCGCACCGCGACCTGAGGGCACTGCACGCCGCACCGCTGCACTTCGCACCGCAGCACCCGACGCCTGCCGATGCCAGCGCTCCTGACTCCATCAGAGAGGAGATCGACCTGCAACGTGTGTGACTTCCAGGGCCCCGACGACTCCTGCACCGACCTCCGGAACCGACGCCTGCGGACGCCGTGTTTTCGGAAGCTCAACGAGAGGTCATCGACGCCCTGCATTTCTAAAAGGTACTGTTTGTGGGTCTTCCCGACACCGTAGCTGGCCCGCGACGCCGCGGTCAGCCAGAACTGTTTGGATTTGTTTGCTCACGACGCCGTGATAGCCCCGGACCGAGCTATCGACATCAAGGAACTGTGTTTCAAGAGTATTTTGATAATTGAAGATTTTTGAGTACTGTATTGTGGATTTGTATCGTTTTTGGTCTTGTCTTAAGTATATAAAAATATTGGATATTTTTCTAAACTGGTGTGGTGTCCTTTTGTAGTGCTTACACTGTATTACTGTTGGTTATGTGCAAATGCTTTACACACTGCCTCTAAGATAAGCCTGGCTGCTCGTGCCAAGCTACCAAGGGGGTGAGCAGGGGTTATTTTAGACGTGTAACTCCCTTATCCTGACCAGAGTAGTGGTTTTTGCCTGGCTTTGGCCCACGCCCAAGCCTACCAAAAATCCCATTTCTAACACTGCTGCACTAGAGGGTGCTCCTCACAACCCAAAGAAGCTCACAGCCAAAAAAGAAGGCATCTTCCTACCTGCTGCTCACTATAAAAACACACAGCCTCCCACACAGTTTTTCAAGACAAAAGCCCAACTAGCGGCTAATGGAGACCCTAGGGGAGTATGAGAGGAGGGAGAGGCATAGCCCAGCTAGGTCGCTGGCCAGACAGGAAAAAACCTACCAGCGGGGCAGCCAAAACACCATGAGAGGGCACTCGGACATGGATTAGTGGTATAGCATGGATGCCATGTCCGCAAGGAGCCTCAGCTCGGATGTCCTCCACCACCTGCATTGCAAAACCCTCTGAAGTTAATTGCCCCATGAGAGAGAGAGTTGCGGGGTGCTGTCGAGGGTGCATGGAGAGGAGAAACATTCAATGCCTATGCCCAGCAGCACCACGTCAATGCCTCTGAAGTTCGCGCAGAAGCTCAGCACCACCATGGCAGAGTCCAGGATACAGGGGATGTAAACACCCAGAGCAGCTCAGCCGCTGCAAATACTTATCCAGCCCTGAATCTATGGGATTGCAGCACTCACAGAAGACACTGGATGACATTGTGAAACCCACTGAGTGCCACCCACTAAAGAGGCTGAGTCTCGACAACCACAGACACACCACGCCTGCCCGATGGACACAGCACCAAGCAGGAAAAGGCCCAAGGAAAGTGAGGTCAGACCAGAAAGTGGCAGAAGCACATAGCGTTGTGACCGTGGTCCAGACACTAGGACCGCACCGTCCCGCAACCTCAAGGCACACCGTGTCACACCACATAAACCAACCCTGATGGCAGTGATCACTCAAGGCACAAGTCCTGCACCACCCAGAGAAAGTGGAACAGAACCACAGCTCCCTACTGCCCACGGAAGGAGATCCCAGAAGGGGGAACACCACAGAGTAGGAGCTCCAAGACAGTCCCTGAGGAGGGAATGTGAGACATGTGGAATGACGCTACACCAACCCAGAGAAGAGGGTCAGGAAGCAGGCAAACCCTTGTGACACAGGGCCATCCACATTCCATGGATTGAGAGCTCCAAAACGGTCCCAGAAGAGGGAACTTGCAACACATGGTGGATACCACACCACACTGCACTGAAGAAGAAGAGGAGAACTGGATCCGAGACTGTCTTGATCATCACCGAGCTGGAGCCCAACACCCAAGGCCGGTGGCTGGACTACAGAACCAGTCGACCACTGAGAGGCCCTCTTGGCTGGCTGGCCCTGAAGATGGTGCATGCCACTGCACCCAGTAAAAGAGACTCAAGCAACTAGTAGTCTCACCTGCATAGTCCAGAAAAAGGTGCATGCAGCTGAACCCAGAAAAGAGACTTTAGCAACGAGGAGTCTTAACTGCAACAATGGAAAGAAGGTGCATGCCGAAGCACAAAGGAGAAAAGAATAAGAGGAAGTGTAAGTGTGACCTTTCAGTTCACAATGGGCAACCTGATGGCCAGCCAAGCCCAGGAGGGAAGATCAAGAGGGGCCATGCGTGAAAGCCACCCCATAGAAGACTCAAGCTGCTGACGGAGCACATCTAAACACACAAGAAGCAAGCCACCGAAGTGAAACGAGGACGACCTAGCGACAGCACAGCAGGAGAACCGAGAGTTAACAGCAAGCATGCACGAACCAAGTCTCTCCCCCCCGCTTCCCGGTGTATCCGATCGACGGCTCAGCATCCGAAAACATCTAGACACAAGGATGCAGATGCCTCCACAAAAGAAGAATGGAACCACCTGGCCACCATCACTCCCAGTGGTCAACGACCGAAGAAAGAAGGCCTGCAACCATCAAGGCAAGCTGTCGCCACCTGTCGTACAGGTTCCACACGTGACTGGCAACCCCATTGTTCCAGTCCCTGTCTGGTGCATCATAAATACTGACAATGGAGCAGCGAACATCCTGAGTGGAGTCCAACACTACTAACAGAACTACAGACAAGAAGCACCAGTGACACTCCAAAGAGTCAGTCAACCAGAGACTGCCTGCTCACCGTGCCTGCACCCTGCTCTTGGTGGCGAGAGCGAGTCTTGATCAAGACTCAACTATCCCTGTGGTTGCATGAACGACTAGGTAGTGGCTCCTCAGCGGTCTTGCAGCAGCCCAGACATGGCGCACATGTAGCTCCAACGCAGACCACACACAGTCCCATGGCAACCCATCCAAGGTGCTTCCACAAGCACAAGAGATTGACTTGACACTGCTCCCTCCCTCGGATACCAGGAGGTAGCAAGGCCTTGCAGCGTCTACCTCAATTGGTTGCAGCACGCCAAGATGGTCTTCAGCAGTACAAGCAACATCACCAAAGTATGCTTTGTGATTCTTTCTTTGAGATGGACTGTGACAATGCTCCTGACGCGCCCTGCTTTGAATTGTTGACACCAACCACCCTCCATCCTGAGCATTAGTACAGTGGACCAACTCCACACAGTGGACATGACTCCAGCATGCATGTGGCCAGTAGGTTTTGAACTTCTCTTAGCCAGTGTTCGTGCCCTGAACCACTCAGGTTAAATTATGAATGAGAGTGGAGCTGTCCTGTCGCAGCCAGCTTCACCAGTTCCTGCGTCCACTGCTGCCCTGCTGATTGACTCTAGAGTCTGATGGACCATGTGGTATCCAGTTTATTCGTGTTTCTTTCCACAGTTTGGATTTTTGTTTGTTTTTCTTTTAGATTTTAGGAGGAATGTAGTCTCCTGCAGGACACGTCATGCCACAGCCACTCCTTTGGGGCTGTCCTACCACCCACCCCACACCCATCCAATGCAGGCGTCACTGGTCCGGTGACCCGGATATTAAAGGGACTGGGGCACATTTTTTTGAGGGCCGTTATGAACCTACCACTCTAGTGTCCATGTCATAATTTTACTTAGTAAGTGGGCCTAGGGCCCACTACTTTACAGAGTATAGTGCTGCATTACCATACTTATAGTAGATGACTTTATACAAACACTCAAAACATAAAATTACCAAGGCCACTGGAATTATGCAGCAGTGGAGAACCACATTTTGTGGCTGGGCTGACAACATTTTGAGATAAGGAAAAGCAAATTATTCAGCAAATCTTTACTTTCATAAAACAGCTCTGTAAAACATCACAAATAATTTATGATGTATGTGTCTCCCTAGGAGGTACTTTAGCATTCAAGACAGATGCCCTTAAAAATTATGCACCATATTTGTGATTATTCTAAATTCTGAGTGCCCTGTCGGACTAATTGCAGCTTCAAGAACATTGCCTTTGATATGCACATGAATTTGCGTTAATTGTAAAATAAAAAAATGAGAAAAAAGAAATCCTACCAACTCTTTTTTTAATACATTAAAGTTTTTAATGTTTTGGTTTCTTGGTGCAGTAAAAACACTGTTCCACAAGTCCATCAAATGGAGATGATTACATGATGTTGTGTAGTTTTCACTAATCAGTAGGAACTGCGTGTTTGTGGACGACATAAACGTTGGGATGGTGCCAGACTGATTCTGTGCACCCCCGCAGGATATGTTGTCATATATACCAGCTAGCTCACAGTGCCACCATAAGCCCCCTAAACCTAGACAGGGGGCGAACAGTTCTGGCAACCACTGAAAATGACAGCTCTGTTCCCTCCGGAACCGTGGTGACAGATCTCGAACCTTTCGCTCTACACTCGTGCTCAGAGAAATATACGTAGAATACACAGAGGGACGTTTTCAATGTTTATTGAACCAACGTGATTCTTGTATAGAATATATGTGCTGCAATTATCAATAGACAGAAGCAGATGAAACTTATAACAAGTATCAGGACAGTGAACAATGGAAAACGTTCCGCCATCGTGCTGAAACAGATTATATATGCAAGCATATGAAATAATATAACAATCTGGCAGACTCCTACTATGCAGACCCTAACCTATGTTTATGCATTTGTAGAGCGCATGGTTACACCACCGGTGTGTCCCCGCGCTAAGAAGCTCATATGAGAAGGGGCGTGTGAGACAAGCGGACTACAGTGATGGAGGTACCTCGACCCCTGTGACCCGTCGGACTTCACATATAGCCATGTTTTCAGTTGCCTACGAAATCTTTTTTCACATGGCTCTAATCGGAGTTCAATCGGCAAACTGTTCCACATTTTTGCTGCCTTATATCTAAAGGAGCGCTCGCCCATTCTGGCTCTGAATATTCTAGGCACCGTAGCCAGTGTCGGCTCTGAAGATCTTAGACTGCGGCCAGGGGTGTACTTAGTTATTAGTGGTTGGAGATACTTCGGGCCTTTATTTAGTAGGATACAGTGGCAATAGCACATTGCTTTGAAGGACACTCTTTTATCCACTGGTAGCCAATGCAAAGCTTTCAGTGCTTTCTTGGTGTTAGACCTTCTAGGGAGGCTAAGTACCAGCCATGCGGCCGCATTTTGGACCCTCTGTAGTTTTGCTAAACCTTGTTTGGTAGCTCCAAGGTACAGTACATTACCATAGTCTAATTGGGAGGTAATGACTGCATGTACTATAGTCTTCCTGGAGTTAGCTGGTAGGAGGTTCAGGATTTTACGCAGGACCCTCATAGCACCATAGCATTTTCCAGCCACTTTACGTATCTGGGAGTCAAAAGTAAGTTCGGAATCCATCCAGACTCCGAGATTCTTGACTACGGGCTTAGGGGTAGGGAATTGGCCTAGGGTTTCAGGCCACCAGGCGGATGACCATATAGACGGATTTTTGCCAACCACCAACACTTCAGTTTTGCTCCCATTTAATTTGAGGCAGTGATTAGACATCCAGTCCGCGACCTCTTCTAGGCATTCTGCAAAGCCTAGGGTGTATGTTCTGTCAAGAATCCCCTTACTGGATGATTCAACCCCGTTACCTGGTGGATAAGTATGTAGGACCCCGTCTTGGTCACAAGCTGGACTAACCTCACGGAGATGTTAGTCAGCTGCTGGGTGAAAGCATCAGCGTGTAGAAACCTCTCGATGTCAACAGAAGTGCCTCCTCTGTCTACACCCGGAAACAGATGTTCATTTATAGAAAAAGGCATCTTTGCCTTGGACTGAGATTATGATCAGGCTGCCATTGTTTATGTGCTACAGATTGTTATTTTCGTCCATATGGCGACACAGCTAACACATTTGCACATCGTACATGTAGGCCTTGCACATTGTGTCAAGGCAATACGATAGTGTATTTGCGAAGTTGACTCATGTAAGCAAGGTCATTGTTTCCAGAAAACACCGGCCCCAAGTGTCACTAATGCAAATGTGAGTCAAAAGTTGATGTGGAAAGTGAAGGCAGCTTTAGGAAAGCCCATTGTTCATGTAAAATGGCAACGTTTTCCTTCTAGACCTAACTGAGACGCATTTCAATGATCAGGGTAGAATTTTCGCCACTTTAAAGGCTGATTACAGAATTTCACAGCAGAAAGCATGGGTTTGTGGGTGCCACAGAACTCCCGTCCCAAGGGCTGGAGAAGGTTCCATAAGTACATTTAATTTGGAATACTATTGCACTTGTTAATGTTTAAGTACAGTGTGGGTAGAGGATAAATGTGGGATACACAGTTTGATTCTTGTGCCCAATTGTGTCATTTGGCATGATTCTATATACTCTCCACCCTTACAAATGCCCCATAATTGATGTTTATTAATGTTTTATTTTCATTTTGGGACTAAAGTCTTTTGCTACCAAGACACTGAAGTTTAGAGGCAGCTGAGATTATAATGAGGAGCAAAAATCTTTGGAGATATAGTATCCACTGTCTACCTTAACCAGGATGCTTCTTTTTCTAGCATTGTGCTGTGTCTTTGCACTGACATCCATGTGCATGAATAGCTTGTGCAGTGTAAACACAAGATGCTGGCTTCCATCATGGGGTATGGCCATCTCAAATTCCCTGTTTTTCCATCAGCCCATGGGACTATGTATATTTGTGGCCTCCTTCATTGTGCACTGTCATGAACAGTCAGGCAGTCTCAGAAAATGTAGATTTTCCTTAGCCAGGTAGCAGAAAATCTGGATTTTATTTAAAAGACAGAGGTTAATGTTATGCATGAATCCTTTATTACCGTCACACACAGAAGTTCTTTTAAATCTCAAAAACTTAAAGTTCAGCAACATTCCATAAACAGTAAAACCCAGAGTCACCAGCCCTCTTCCTTCTTGTATAGAAAAACATAACCACTAAAAAGGACGTTTCCAAATAAAAGACTTATAGTCTTAAAACAGAAACAATCGCTCCACCTATCCAAATTGTCTCCACGTATGTCCAGGCAATGTTTTGTACTTTGACTGAAAGAAAACAATGTAGTAATCAGACTGAAGACGTCGGGCAAGATGAGGTAAGTTTATTACTACATATGAGCTACACTGTAACAGAGGACGAACGGGCAGGAGCCCTTCTGCTGCCAGCACAGTTACAGCTACAGTTCAACTGCCAACACAATGAACCCAACATTCCATGAGCACTTACATCATTACATTCTAACACGGAATACACAGTACTGATAGTTATGTCCGGTGTAGGAAGCTGGCTCTTTATATATTATACCAAAAAGAGATATACTGTGCAAAAGTCCAGGTATTCCCTTATAAGTGGACAGCGTCTTTCTCCAGCAATCCCAAGGTGCTATTCTAGGGGGTAGTGTAGTCGAGCACCCTTAGGCTTATCAGAGAGGAGTGTTAAACAATCTGCAAAATCCACACACAGCCAATAAATGATGCACAAGACTCAAAAAGGAGATCCACACCAATTTATAAAAATAACACCTATCTTTATAAATAATTTGGCACCAGAATCAATATGATCAGGTAAGATAGAAATACTTTAAGTTTTCAAAAGTCAACACTTAGTACAATTTTCAGAAGCTGCAATGTTATCCTATGGAGAAAAACCAAATACGGCATACACTCAAGAGTACAGTGACTTACGAGACCAATCGCCTGGACTTAAGGTGAGTATTGGGCAGGGTCCAAGGCAGCACCAAGAGGTCACAGTGGGCGGCACAGGAGCGGCCGGGTGCAGAGGTGCAATACAGCTTCTGGTGCTCAATGTTAGTCTATGGGGATCGGTCTTAGTGATAAGAGGCTGCAGGTTTGGACTAGGAGGCCAGTCGGGTTGAACCAACAGGGGGGCTCAGGCCTCACGATGCTCAGTGATGTGGGGACACTTTTGGTCTTCTCCTCAATGGATCAGGGGCAACGGTTGCAGAGGTGTGTTTAGATGTTGGGTTTTCGTCACAGTGAGCACTCGCGGTCAAGGGGGCTGCAAACAGAGGCGGCACGGTGAGTCCACAGTGGGCAAGTCCAAGGTCAGCTTTGTCTCTGGAGGGCCGGGGACCATGCTGGCACTGTTGGTCCACTTCAGCTTGGGTGCAGTGGTGTTTTCAGGTGTCGGGTTTTGGCAGTCTGGAGTCCTCACAGGTCTCCTGGGGTGCCTGCAGGGTACAGGCAAGCAGCTCTGCTGCTCCACGGGGTTCTCGGTTCTTGGGTGGAGTGCTGGCTAGTCTCCCAGGATTTGGAGAGACAGCAGCTGCAGGACAAGTCATCTTTGATGAAATTGTCAAAGTCAGCAGGCAGGCCGGCCGGCAAAGCTGGTGCCAAGTCAGTCACTGGTCTTCTGTTCTTGTGACTCTTCATGTCCATCTTCTTCTTTCAGGTCCTGAGGATTGGATTTTCTGGTGCCAGGGCCTCCTCTAAATACTGAATTTATGGGTGTTAGGGGAGTGTAGGTTAGTAGCCAATGGGCTACCTACCCCTGGGTTCACTACACCCCATATATGACCACTTCCAGTGTGAAAAAGGCATAACCCTGTCCCAGAGTTCCTAAGTTTGCCATCACCAAGATGGCAGGCTCTGAAATTTTGTCTTCACTTCAGGTAGCCCACCTTAGGGGTGGAACCAGCCTGAAGGTGAACATGCCTACCTGACTACTCATTTTCCCCGCCTTGTCGAGGTGCCAAATGGCCCCTGGTCAAAGAGGTCAGCATCCTCTCCGTTGAGGGAAGCTAGATTCGCAGACGAAAGGCGGTATGCTCTTTGAAGCGCCCTGCCTTGCCATGCTAATTAGCAGGTCATCCTGTAGGAGGGGGTGTAAACATCCTCTGCCCAAGCAGGCTTTGTTCATGCCCTCTTAAGAGCAAAGGCCCTCACCCTTTGGGTGGCAGGCTGGCTAGGACCAGTTTGTGAGCACACCAGTAGTTGGAAGGTTTTCAGAGGGCACCTATTAATACATTTAACACTGGAATCAGTGTAGCCTATTAACACAATATTTTTGATACCAAATATCTCTGATTTCAGTGAAGCCATCATGTAGTTGGGGAACTCCTTTACACCCATGTCCAGCACATGTACTTAAAATGGATTCCCTGATTATTTGTACTGGCAACAATGGAACTGACCAGCACAGGGACATATCTGCTCATGCAGATATGTCCACACATGTAGTATTTTGTACCCTGCCTTAGGGCTGTAAGGCCTACTGTAGGGGTGACTCACCTAATCTGTTTAAAATAGAATCACTCATTAGTAGTACACAAACTAAACAAATTTAACTTTTGTGGTACCTTAGTATATATGCTTAACTCAAAAGTTTTAGAAAACAATCCCTGGATGATGTCATTTGAGATGTCATTAGTGATGTCACCTACCATGAGCGATGTAATATGTGAGGTCATAAGCAGTGCATTGCGGGGGCATAAGTTATAGTTAGCTGTGGTAGCTATAACTGCTTAATGTCTATTTTGCATGAGTGAAATGTGAGCCTAACTACAATGTCCATGTACCTTTGTTTTTTCCTGTGGAAAAAAGAAATATATATCAATCATACACACACACAATTTGCCAGACTGTGCTGCTGCCACTAAACAATGATCTAAACTGGAAAACCTTCAAAGTGTGCACATCACTGGTACACACACCTGTGCACAAACGTGTATACTGTTGTCTGGTGTGTGCATCGCCGCTGTTACTGGGATGCACCAAAATGCAAATAACTATAACTGTCACTGAAATCTTGCGTTTTTCCCAACAGATTATAAGCAGTAGAGTGAAGAACGCACCACTCTTGTCCTCACACAAAGCACATGAGGCTGGTAGTACACACTTTGCTACATCCAGCATGCGCTGTGGTAAGGTGTGCGCATCACTGTTATATGGTGGTAGTAGTACATACTGTGCAACAGATGGTATGCGCTGTGGTTAGGTTTGTGCATCACCGTTATTTGAAATATACAAATTAGGTACTGACCGCTGTGCACTCTAAATAGGTGTGCACATGACTGCTGTTCAACCACACGACAACTATGCTGGCCAAAGGCTTAACCGTAATGTGAAAGCTGTGCAGATCAGCATGGTGGTCTGCCCCTGCAGCTACAAAGTCACCTGCAGCTGGATCTAAATGCACTTTAAGATGGCCGTCGTGCTCCTGAACTGCAAAGTGAACAAACTCCCACCATAAAATGGCAGCTGAAACGTCAAAAAAAATACGTGTGCTGCATTGCGTTCCAAGGCTGGGAAAATCAAACGACTGAAATCACTCTCCCAACATGGCGATGGAAAACAACGAGAGCAAGAGCAGGAAATTTAGGGCGAGCAGGAAGACACACCACTGGGGTTTAACCTATAGAACCATATGGGCGAAAGCACAGCCAGCTTATCAAAAAAAGTCTGTGGGCAGAGACCACCTCCTTTAAGGCCCCACCTTCTTTTGCACAGAACATGCTGGAATCTCTTGGTTTCGAAATGGCACATGAAGCGAAATGCAGGCACCTTAAATAAACACGCGCACAGCACACAATCAGAACAGACCTCACCACTGACAGGAAGGTGTAAATTATCACAGTTGTCCTCCTGGGTCTGCATACACATATACAAACATAAGGAAGAGTAGGTGGCTGGCTGAAGAAGAAAAGGCAACTTCAGGACTGCACACGAAGAAAAGGGTCACACCGTGGTGTAGCTCAGATCTTCGCAGCAATTTTGTAGTAATCAGACCGGAGACGCCAAGCAAGTAAGTTTATTTCTACATATGAGCTGCACAGTAACAGAGGGCAAACAGGCAGGATTTCTTCCGCTGTAAGCGCAGTTACAGCTACAGTTAAAATGCCAACAAAATGAACCCAACATTTCATTAACACCTACGTCATAACATTCTAACACAGAATACATAGTACTGAGAGTTCACTAGGACTGAACTCTCCAACATACCTATAAGGCATTACAAACAAACATATCAAATTAAAGGGCTGGCAAAACAGGGTGGTATGTTTTCAATAGAATCCAGATCTTCTGCCACCAGGCTGAGAAAAATCTACATTTTATGTCAAGATCCAGAGGCTAATATTATGCAAGTTCAAAGCTTAGCAATCAACTTGCAGTACTCTCAACAGGCTTAAAATAGAAACGTCTATCCATCCTACTTGAGATTTCAGCTAAAATCTTCTCAATTGCTTTATTAAATCTAGATTCCATATCAGATTCCTGAGAGCCTACTGCTGACATCATTGATTCTTCTTCTAAAGATTACACTTGATGAAAATAAAATATTTCTAAAAATTCACCTTAAACACCCAGTAAATCCTTCAATCTTGAAAACTGAACAAATCCTCAATGAACTAAATGTGCAGTTAACAACAAAATGTCTGCCAATAACATTCAAAATGCCTACAGCAAGCCCAAGCCACCAAAAACATCCCCTAGCCAAAATGGCCACCTGAAATGCCTAATACTAATACATGAAATACATGTAAAAGAAATTACTCTTCAGGCTCCCTAAAATGGCCGTTCCAAATACAGCAAGTGAGGAAAAAACAACTCTGCACATGCAGGTGACTTGCTCAAGTCTTTTCCACCTGAGGGAATGTGGGTTTCACCCCACACATGCATCATACCAACAGCCAGCACCAATGGCTGTTAAGGACCACTGGCATCTGTAAGCCTCAAAATTACAGGTAAGCCTTCCGCCTACAAATTCCGAAACATAAATTGATGTGCCCAATCTTCCTGTGAAATGAGATGAATCCACCCAAGAATGAACCAGAATGCCTGCGAAACACACAATGCGCTTCTAAATAAAGACTGTAAAACTTAACCCCAAACCAGTCAGCACAAGACACAGTCCTCAGCTTCCCAATATCACTCTCAGATCAAACACTCCAACAATCTCCATAATTGCAAAACTCAATGTACAAATAAACAAACACTACTTATCTGCGTGAGCAGCAGCAATAAAAAAAAGGAAGAAGTCTGGTGACGGTGGGTTTATTGTTTTTGGAAAGTTTCTGAATTCTATATTCTTGAGCTTTAAAGGTGCTGCTGTGTGTGGTGGCAATAAAGGATTCATGCATAATATTGGCCTCCGGGTCTTGTCATAAAAAATTAATCTGCCCCTCTCTCTTGGACTCCATGATGTTTGTGACCAGTCAATCCCTGCTCTTCCCCAGTTTTGTTAAAGCCCACAACTCTGCTTTCCCTTGCCGATGACTGGGTTATGATTTTTTAACACGGCCCATGACTTGATTAGCGCTGACTTTCCGCCACTGGCCCCTTTGTTAGAAAAGTACTGGCTCCTTGAGCCAGTAAGATTTATTAGTCTGGTTCTCTGGAGAAGTTCTGCTTCAACAGCACATAGGGACATATGTACAGGGCCCCTGGAATTATGCAATTGTGCGGGCGCTGTGATTTTCGCATAGTTGTAGAGTTACTGCATTTCCACTTAACCCATCATCTGCCACATAATATGCTGATTTTAACAAAAAAAATTGTTTTTAGCTAAGACAGTTCAAAAGTTAGTAAAAACGCAGCGACACATATTGCCGCGCAGTGGAAGTCCCTTTGCAGAGGTTGACTGGTCATATTTCTGTAGCCTATTGCTATATTTGGGTGTTAAACTGGTACTAATGAGGTACAACTAATGCTCAGCCAGTGTTTATATGCTTAAAAATGACACAATTATGAAGTAAAACTATCACAAAATGTACTGCATAATGCCACATAATTCACATTTTCTTGCCGTATAATTTACTCAACCTTGCTGCATAATTTGACTTTCCCTTGCCACATAATTTTAGTGGCCCTGCATATGACCCACAATGGGACCCATGAATTGCTGCTTTCCCCAGGTTGAGAGCAATGCTGTGGCTCTCGAGGAAGAATGTGAGTTTAAGCGTACAATATACTTGAAGGCGCGGAAGATGCACTGTGTAAAGCCTTAGCCAGGAGGGCAAGCAGAAAGACCCAGCAGATGGATGCCAGTTTAGAGGGAATGTATGATGTTACAACGCGTGGTGTTACCACGCGGTAGGTAACAACGCGGTCGTTACAACGACTGCGTTGTTACCACGCGTGGCATTACATCGCAAGTCGTTTCAACGACTTGCGTTAGATGGCATGCTGGACTTAGGAATAGTATAAATTACTATTCCTACTCCAGTTAGCGTAACAGCAGGGAAGGTGTTGGATTTAAAATCCAACACATTCCCTGGTGTTGCACGCCACCAGCGCAAGTCGTTGAAACGACTTGCGAAGTAATGCCATGCGTGGTAACAACGCAGTCGTTGTAACGACCGCGTTATCAACCCGCATGGTATTGCCAGCGTGGTAAACGCTGTCTCCCGTTTAGAGGTGGCCTTGGGGGAGGGAGCCCCTTCTCAGGAGCCTTAGGGACCTTGCAGCTGAGCTGGACAGAACAACAACATCCTCTTTGTGTGATGGTGGTGGACATGCAGGAAACATTGCCGGACAACTAGGATGTTGTCATTACACTGATCAAGCACATTCCACCCCTGACTAATGTGTAGCCCATTTCCCAAGAATCTTCCTCTTTTTCCCCGGGTGTTATGGAGTGTCTTATTGGTTGAGCTTCAGTGCTTAATATTTTAAAGAGCCTGGTGCCCAAAACTCTGCTCAGAAGCCTGCGGCCGGTACAATTAAATGTCAGCTCGCATAATACCAACGCTGGTAGTTCTAAAACCACCCCAACCTATTTATTCCACTATCAGACACTCCCTCCCCTCTATATCACTCCTGCAGGTTCCCACTTTCTCTTTTTATGAGGATTTTGCTGTCTTTCTTTTTCTCTGTCTTTCTGATTTGTATAATGTCCCTCTCTTGCGCTCGGTACATAAGTGATGCGGAAAAAATAAGTGCCGGTGCCACCCAGTAAGAACCTCCGGATCAAATTAAGAACTCTTGAGCTATGGCTCTAAACCTTTGCGTGTTAAGCACGTAGCAGAACTGTAAATTTAAATCCAGGTATCCTAATTTGTACAGGTAACCAGTGGCTGCCTCAGGTCTTGCCATTGCCACCTCAACATGAACATTTCCTTTAAAAAAAAAAAAAAAAATTAAATTCTTTTTATGACATCATACAGAAAGAAGATAATCAATTATAGAATACCAAAAATAACCGATGTCTATATTTACATTTACACCCCATCCCCACCCCCTACCCACATCCTATGGATCCAAAAAGAAACCAGATTCAATCAAATTAAGTAAATACTTTGCTTAGCCTTTAAGATTGACTTAACGTTGCCACGGGGCTGAGTACCCTGCTTATCTAGTCAGAAGTCTGAAGGTCTTCATCAGCGTTGATCCATCTCGTTAAGGGCTCCCAGATTTTAAGACCCCTAGTCCTTACCCTATTCCCTCTTCTTTTATATACCGCGGTCTCCCACCTATAAATTGATAGTAATTTCCCCAACCATCCGTGTACTGAGGGAGGATCCTGGTCAAGCCATACACCAGCCAGGCATAGCCTGAACACCGCCATCGCTATAAATACCAAGCTCCGATTTGATTCATCGATTTCCTGATTACTGATCGCCAATAGTATGACCTGGGGAGTAAGCTCAACCGCATGTCCCAGTATAATATTAAGGCGTTGCCCAATTTCGAATATCAATTGGGTAAGCCTTGGACATGTGGCAAACATATGAACACTATCGGCGGCTAACATTCCACACCGAGAACAGTGTATCCCTGAGGTCCTATAAATCGGAGCCGGAGTGATATAAAGGTTACACCAAGTCTTAAAACATTGTACTTGAAGGCTAGCCGAGATAAAAGCTGTCTGGCTTAGCTGAATAAAATCCTCACATTCCCCTGGCCCCGCTTGTAGCGTCTCTTACCACCTGTTCATATGTTTGGGCATATCGTCCCCCATCTCCTTATTTATCATTTTATATATTGTGGACATTGATGGTCGAGCCCCCCAGACCAGATCTAGTAAAGGGATCTTACTACAACAGGTTAACTTTTTATACAAAAAATCCTTTATCTGTAAATATTTTTAAAAATGATTGTTTCCTATCCCAAATTTTTCCTTAATTAAGTCGAATGAAAATATTTCCTTATCTATTAAATCCCCTATATACAATACCCCTTTCTTAATCCAGATATTAAAGTAGCCGTCCTGAAATATATCAGGGAGTTGCCTGTTGTTGACTAAAGGCAAGTATCTATGGATTCTGCAGATCTTCAATTTTTTCCGAACTGTCGTCCAGACCTTAAACGCACTCAATAAGACCTTAAATTTGACCCTCTTAAAATAAGCGAAATCAATATGACGCATAAGCAATCCTTTGGCTTCAACCCCATAGATTAACTCATAAATAGATACTTCTCTTAACTCCCCATAATTGCCTTTCAACAGGTCGGCCATCTGTTTCAAAGCTGCTGCCCAATAGTAAACTTGAAAATTGGGGACTGACCACCCCCCACGGTCTCTAGTTAAGGTCATATATTTTAAAGCTCTGCGAGGACGCTGTCCGGCCCACAGAAACCACGAAATCAGTTGGTTCAGCTTTAAAAACCACGATTTGCTTACTTCTAGTGGAATAGCTCTTAAATAATATAATATTTTTGGGAGAAATAACATTTTAATTACATTACTCCTCCCAACTAATGTGAGATGTAGATTATTTATTCTATTAGCATCTATCTTCATTTTCTGGATCAGTGGCTTCAAATTGATATCGACGATATCTTCCACATTCGCACTGATTTCTACTCCCAAATATCTAGCACTTTGAACTATTCGGGGATCATCTAGGTTAATTTTATCATTCGTGACAATTTGAGTTTTATTCTCATTAAGATGGTAACCTGAAAGCTTGCCGAATTGACTGGTCAGGGTATTTAATTCCAAGAGGGCAGCTTGAGGAGTAGGCGTGATTATAGCTAGGTCATCTGCGTAAGCTAAAATTTTGGTTTCCCCCCCTTTAGCACAAATAGATTGAATTATTTGGCTTTCCACAATTTTTCTAATTAAGGGGTCAATATAAATAGCAAATAATAACGGAGAGCAGGGGCACCCCTGTCTCGTGCCTCGTGTAATTCTAATTACATCAGAGGAGGCACCCATCAAAGCTATCCTTGCAGTCGGTTCCTTGTACATACCTTTAATAGCCTTGATAAACCCCTCTCCTAGACCATTTTTTGCCATAGTTGCCCACAAAAAGGGACAGGAGACCCTATCAAACGCCTTTTCTGCATCTAGCAGTATTAAAGCCATAGGGTCTCCCATAACCTTAGTGTAATCAAAAAGGGCAATAGTCCGGCGAATATGGTCTATCGTTTCCCTTCCATGGACAAATCGGTGTTGGTAAGGAGAGACCAACTTCTTGATCACCGATGCTAATCTTTTTGCGAGAATTTTTGCGTATATTTTCGTGTCACTGTTTATCAATGTTATAGGTCTAAATGACCCAGGTTCATTTACAGGTTTACCTTTTTTCAAAAATATCACAATCTTAGCTGTCTTCCAGGATTCAGGCGGTGCCTCACCAGCTTGGACTGTGCCAAAAATCTCGGACATCAAAGCTATTAGTTGCACCCAGAATTTTTTATAGAATTCCCCTGGTATAAAGTCAGTCCCTATTGCTTTACCGGATGGTAGTGACTCAATCGCCATTAGAATTTCCTCGAGTTTAATTGGTGACTCTAACATATCTTTCTCCCCGGGGGAGAGCTGTTCTAACTTTATTTAATTGAGATATTCCTCGATCTCATTCTTAACCCCGAGTATCCTCTGTATATAATTTTTGGTAACATTTTTGAAATGTCGATAATATAGCTTCTGGGTCATTAACCAGGCCAATATCAGGGTCTAAGATCTCTGTGACACGGGTTTGAACCTCTTTTTCTCTGGACCGGACTGCTAGCATATGGCCTACCCTTTCATTGCTCTCATAGAGCTTACTCCGCCAGGCCAGATATCTACCAGCTGATTTCTTAAGTGAAATTTCTGTAATTGCAGACCTAGCAATTAAAATCCTTGCTTGGGCAGTACCGGGATCACCACCTTCAGAGAGAACCTTTATCAAATAGGCTTCAGCCTTTTCTAGTGCGTCATATAATAAAACTAATTTATTCCTCTCCTCCTTTTGTGACTCCCAGCCATATTTAGAAGTCTCACCCCTAATACCCGCCTTTAGGGTGTCCCAGATGATTTGTATATTAGTGCTACCCAAGTTTTCATTGATGAACCTAGGAATTCACCTCTCCATATGCTGTATATAGCCACTGTCACTCAACAAAGCCCTATTGAATGTCCAGCGAGCTACTTGTGATTTTATCCGAATATTAACTTCAAGCACCAAAGGGTGGTGATCTGACATGACTCTAGGAAATTTTGTTATTTTGCTGCCGTGTGCCAAACCCTGTAAAACAAAAAAATAGTCCAGTCTAACATGAGTTTTATAAGGGACAGAAAAATAAGTGTATCCGGGATCATTTCCATCTTGTTTCACCCATATATCAGATAACCCGTGCAACATTCTTAATTGAAGCAGAGCTTTATAAACTTTAGGCTCACGCCCTTGATAAGATATCCCAGGATGATTGGAGACCGTACAGCTCATGTTTATATTAAAGTCCCCACATATAATGATTGGAAGGGGCCATCCCACTAGTTCAGTATTCAACCAGTTAAACAGTGCTGGATCATCTAATACTGGTCCATAGACCGAACAGAGTGTGAACAAGCTATCGTCTACAGAGCATTGTGTAATTACCCATCTTCCCATTTTATCCGTGACGCACCGTGAAAAACTAGTCAGACCCCTCCGAGCAAATATTGCCACCTCTTTAGTCTTTACGTCCTGCATGGTCCAAGAGATCAATTGATACCCATCAAATTCCAAGACCTTGCTTCTGCATGCTTCAATATGTGTTTCTTGAAGGCAGATAATATCTGCCTTCAAGAAACGAAGATCCTGGTTAATCCTACGTCTTTTAACAGGATCATTTAGCCCACAGATATTAATAGAGGCAATTCTAAGCTTCCCCATCATAAGTGCAATGCAAACCTGGCAACCTGTGGCCCATCCCTAAGTGATCTAGCATATCCGAGAAGAAAAAATGAAAAACCATGCAACCTTCCCTTTTTTTGGATCCCTCCCATCTCCCCCCTCCCCCCCTGCACCCCCACCCTCTTAATAAGGCAAAACAGGTCCATGGACCCTTGCGATGCCTCCTGCATTCCACTGTCCCCCTCAGTTGCTCCCCCACCCCACCAAAAAAAATATCAAACGTACCAGGAGAACCTCACAAAATCAAACCAAAGAGAGAAAAAAAAAACATAAACAGCCTTTAACAGGCTGAGACCCAAGACAATCAATGGACTCTCTTATCCCTTTGTAAATTCCAATAAATGTTCTTTGGCTTGGATCTCAGATGTGAATACTCTAGAATTCCCCTTATAGATTATCTTAAGTCGGGCTGGATTCATTAAAAACACTTCACAGCCAAGTTTTCGGAAAGGGTCTATCATCTGACGCAGCCTCCATCTTCTTTCCACCGTTGTATGACAAAAATCTGGTCGTACAAAAAAAGAGTGACCCTCGGCTGATCTCTTGGCATCTGGACGAGCTTTCTCAAATATAGCCTGCCGTAGAAGGAAGTATCCGGAAAAAATGAGGATAGCTCTAGGTTTCTCGTTTGCCCCTATTCTGTTCCTTTTCAACATCAGCGGAAACCTGTGTACCCTCTGCACCTCGGAATCCCAGTCCCACTGCGCCAGTTCAGGAAAGGCACCTTTGAAATGTTTGAGGACAAACCCCCGTATATCATTACCTTCGGCGTTCTCCTCTATGCCAAGAAGTCTTAAATTGTTTCTGTGCTGCCTATTCTCAAACTCCTCTAGCTTCCAAAGTACATCCCCCATTCTGGTGTCGTTTGCTTCAATTATCCGCTCGGTGCCCTCTACTCCAGTCTCTAATACCACCACACATTCCTCAAGTGCAGTAGTCCGATCCGAGATTTCAGAGCAAAATTTAGTCACTTTGCGAATTGCCCCCTGAAGTTTTTTATTCGCCAGCTGTGCCCTTTTATGATCCTGACGGGCCTCAGCCTGTATCTGTTTCAGAGTAGAGAATATCAGTTCCAAGGATGGGGGAGATTCTGGCTTATCGGCGCTAGCGCTAGGATCTTGGGAGGTATGTTTAGATGGATTGTCCTCTTCAGACTCCATTCCAAGTTGAAAAGCGGAATAGTCCCATTGTAGTTGGCCGGTTTGGCTGTTATCCGTATTTGATCCACTGCCTTTGACAATCCCCCTCATACTTCTTCTCTTGGATCTGACTGGCATCTTCTTCTGAGTACCCAATTTAGAAGGTGAGGTGCTACTATCCTCCCCCGTGGCCTTCGGATCAGTATCTTCAAGCTCGCTCACATTATTGTGCTCAGATTCATCCGCCAGGGAGTAGAATCTGTCCCCATCAGAAGTTCCGACATTAAGGATATCCGGGTTTGTAGGTGCAATTCTAGTACTCTCGCCACAATCCTCCTTCCCCAGCAATCCCGTAGGCTCTATGTTAATAAAGCCCGTTAGGTTTTTCTTTATTATATCTGACACGGGGGGTCTAACACATCCTTCTCCAGTAATTGTTTGGGGGGTATTTTTACCTTAACTGCGGGATCACCAGTAGGAACTTCCATACCTGGAGCGCCTGGAACGCCTCCCACGACTTTGTTGGTCGTCTTGTTTCTCGTAGAGGATTTTCCCTGCATACCGCTATTCCCCCTTCCAGAGAACATCCCCGGCACCATCTGTTGTTTGGGCCTCGTTGTCGGGTCTACGGGACGCTGATCGCCACTAGGCGTCCTGCCGTCAGTCTCCACCCCGTCCTGGGAAAGCGTGAGAGCAGCGTCTCCGCCTTTCGTTTCAGCCGTCTTTCTCACTGCAGGGGCCCCCTTCACTCCTGCCACGGCGCCGTCCTTCATGGGTTGTTTTGTTCTTGGTGGCATCTTGGATTTGTCTAGACCACCTGGAATCCTTCGAGCAGAAGTAAGGATCGACAGAGCCCTTACACGCCACAGGTATGAGTCGCGCTTTACCCATTGTATGCCGCTGCGGAAAACTTCCGCTGTCCGTATGAATAGTTCAGCGATTCTTGAGCTGGACTCGGTCGAAAGCATAAGATAACCCATCCAGATTTTTATAAAATAACCTCCAGGTCCGACTGTTTAATTTCGTGAGGTTCCTCTAAATCAGACTGCTACATGGCGAGGGAGCAACTTTCACAGCAGTCAAGCAGCCGCCATCTTGCCCCCGTCAACATGAACATTTCCATTGTGACCAGCTCTTCATGAGGTATGAGCTCTTTATTTCTGGCATCCAAAGGTATCTGCAATTTGTGCTGACCAACTTGCAGCACAATTGGTAGCTGTTTTACAAAAACATTTTTTAAGGTAGAAGTACTGCAACTGGGCAGTAAAAGTAAAAATGCCGCTCTATTCGAGAAACACTGAACATGGGGAGTAGATATGTAGCCGAAGGTCCTAAAAAGGGAAATGGGTAAAGAAGGGTGTGCATTGAACAGAGAATGCTTAAAATGAAAGAGTGTGAACTGAAAACATTACAAATGCAATAGTTTTTGCCTTGCACAGCCCTCTGGCAAATGCCAAGGGACTAGTAAAGATCTATCTGTCCTGAGATGTGGATACAGTTTTGGTTAAGATTGTACACAGGAACACATTATACATATGTTTGCTGCATTCAGTCCTCTCTTCTCTGAGACTGATTGAACTATAATGTATTAAAACTTAGTGTGTGCCTCGGCTCGAACCTTCCCACAGTATGCTAGGAACTACCATCATTATGCACAGGCTTACATGTTGCCAGAGTTGGACACCCTCTTGGCTTGCATGCCCACAATGTGTCATCAATTGCGAACAAAATCCAGGAGCCGGTATTACAGCAGGTGTAGGTACTATGGATGCTCACAACATCCTGAGAAGTGCTACCATACAGCCAGAACGATCACTCTTCCATGGGGCACCAAAATCTGCCAGGAATAACCCACGTTTTCAGGGTAAACATTATGCCAGAGTTGGACACCATTGTGCCATGGAAGCCTGCTATAGAAATGACCTCCATTGTGCCAGAACCACTATGATGCCATTTTGAAAGATTAGTTGAAGTTTCTCAAAGAAATAGTTTACTCTATTAATTTAGAGTTATGGTACTAGATTCTTTGTTTTCACACTAGGTCATGGATAAAAGAAAATGGCAATTCCGCAGCCAGAGAAAAAATAGCCAACGCATTTTGCCTCATATTACAATATTATATTATATATTATATTTGACAAAAATCATATTTATGTTCTATCTTAATAATATATATTATTATATTAATATGAGGTAAAGCGAGCCCTGTTACCATAGAGCTCGGCCAATGCCTATAAGTATGTCCCAGATTCAAAATACCGGTGATTATGTGAAGGATGCCACAATGGTGGCAGCGCTTACAGTTTCAAACTGAAAAAATGACTGGACTGTTGGGTTATCAAGACCATTATGACAAGTTGTAAGTAATTTTATCTCATCAAGTATATGGAAAAAATTCAAGGTACAAACCATTTTTTAAGAGTCATACTGTAATTACGGTTAGCCCATATTCCTTAACCTACAGGTATTTTACATAGGGAAACAGACTCTTTTGCTTAATCACGCTAATACACTATAACAGATCTTTCTAATCTGAAGGTGATGAAGGCGAAACGTTTTTTGCTTTACATTTGTCAATCTCGAGAATTACTCCACAATTATAACAAAAGTTCCTTCTTTCAGATTATTATATTTTCTAATTAGGATGATTTCCATCATGTTTATACCAAGATTCCTGAATACTGCTTTTCCATTTTAAAAGAAAATATGTAAAGGTAATGAATTCTCAATTAGCCTTTATAATTTCATACCTCTGTTGGGTCATGTTAAACATAGAACTGAGAATTGATTGTAAATATTATAATCTAAAAACTAATTAATGAACTACCCTTCAATGTATATTGTCTCGGTGGGAGATCGATGAGTTTCTGAGCTTTTAGAATGTTGTTATATAACTACCCTCCGGGTCAAATTAGGTTGCAATACCCACATCCAATAGCTAAAATCGGAGCATCATAATAAAGTCTGGGTCTTGGAAATAGTCACAATAAACATATCTCCTTTTTTAGAAAATCTCCTAGATCACTATTGTTAGAAATGGAGGTGTCTAGTTGGCAATGGTTTGCAAATTTGCCCAAGTAGGGACCCTTGCTTCTAGTCAAGGTAAGGGAGTTACACCCTTAAACAACCCCTGCTCACCCCCTTGATAGCTTGGCACGAGCAGGCAGGCTTATCTCAGAGTGTGTGAAGTATTTCTGCTCACATACAGTAATACAGTGAAAACACTACAAATGGACACCACACCAGTTTAGAAAAAATAAGTAATCTTTATCTAAACCAAACAAGACCAAAACAACAAAACTCCAACATACAATAATCAAAATATGCACTTTGCAAGAATAACCATAGAAATGCAGTTCCTTAAAGTCGGTAGCTCTATCCGGTGCTACTGCAATGCTGAAAACAACCAAATCCAACAGTTTCGGTCTACCGCGTCTGTGAGGACCTGCGTCCGTGTCAGAAGCCTTGTAAACAGTACCTTTGGTTCCGGCTGACTTCATTGGTGCAGGCCAGTTGCGGCAACCGTCGAGGTTGCGCTGTGAAGTGGAGTGGGGCAGCGTGCATTGCCCCAAGTCGCGGTGCAGGCAGAGGCTCCGTGATGGTTGTCCAGCGGCGTTGGTGAGACCGGGGCGGCAGTGCAAAGTGGGACGATGCTCATTGCGGTGCTGAAGGCGGTGCTGGTCGATCGGAGCTGGCGTCGGTGGGCCGCGGCTGCGGTGTGGGAAGGGGCGGTGCTTCGTATAGCTTATGAGTGGTGCCACTTACCACGGTGCAGACCATGGCGACGATGTCAGCTGGCAGCGGTTTTGTCGGTGAGACCAGAGCAGCGCAGTAAAGTGCGGCAGTGCGGAGTGAGGTGCCCACAGGATGCGGTGCAAGCAGCGGCTCAGTGGCGGCGGTAGTCGCCGTTGTCGGTGAGACCAGGGTTGCAGTGCAAAGTGCGGTGGTGCCCTTTGCAGTGCCTACAGGTCATGGAACCGCGGTGGTCTTGCTGGCGGCATCGGGTTGCGGTTTCCCTCTGTGGCAACTGAGACACGTGGTCCCAGAGGCGGTACCCAGAGGAAGTTGAAGTCTTAACTATTCCTGAGACTTCTTGAACAGGGGGCAAGCTCTCCCTCAAGCCCTTGAAGAAACGCAAACAAAGAAGTTGCAGAAAGTTCAGTCCAGTCCTTTCTCTGCCCAAGACAGAAGCAGCTACTGCAGGCCAACACAGCAAAGCGCACAGCAAAGTGGTAGTCTGTCCTCACAGCTTCCCCAGCTCTTCTTCTTCTTGGCAGGTTCCTTCATCCAAGGAAGTTCTAAAGTTCTGGGGTTTGGGCCTCAATATTTATAACACCTTTCCCTTTGTTCTCTTGTGGCAGAGAGTGTCTGTGCTCAGGCCAAACCAGTTCTGTCCTCTCTGGCCCAGCTTCCTGGCAGGAGGTGGAGACAGCATTGTCCAAGGCACACCAGGCCTATTCGGGTGCAAGGACATATCCTCCCACTACTCTAAATGCAGCCCAGGTCTATTCAGCCCAGCCCTGACTCCCCCAGGAAAGGCAGGACACACCTCAACCCCACCCAGTGGCTGTCTACAGTGAATGCACATCCCCAGCCCCTGTCACTCCAAAGCCAGACAGTCAATCCACAAACCAGCAGAGGCACACAGGATGGCTAAGCAAGAAAATACCCACTTTCTAAAAGTGGTATTTTCAAACACACAATATAAAATCATCTTTACTAAAAGATGCATTTGTATATTCTGAGTTCAGGTAAACTAAACTCCATCTTTCTATCTAGTCCTAGTGGGAAGGAATATTTATAAGATGTTATAAATAAATTCCCATTCTATCCTACGGGACAGATAGCCTTTCCATAGTGAAAAACGAAATGCACTGTATTTCACTATCAGGACATGTTGCCCACTAGTACATGTCCTACCCTTCACATACACTGCACCCTGACCACAGGGGTACCTTGGGCCTACCTTAGGGGCGACTCGCTTGTATTAAAAGGGAAGGTTAGGGCCTGGCAAGAGGGTACACTTGCCATGTCGAGATGGCAGTAGAGACCGTGTGCAGACACTGCTGTGGCAGGTCTGAGACCCCTTTGAAAGGCTGCTTGTGTGGGTGGCACAATCAGTGCTGCAGGCCCACTAGCAGCATTTGACTTACAGGCCCTGGGCACACACAGTGACACTTTACTTCGGGACTTAGTAGTAAGTCAAACAAGCCAATCATGGAAACACTAATCCATATGCACAATTTACATAGGGAGCACTTGCACTTTGGCACTGATCAGCAGTGGCAAAGTGCCCAAAGCATCTAGACCAGCAAAAACGAAATCCAGCACACAGCAAAATTGCAGGAGGCAGAGGCAGAAAGACAGGGGAAAACCACGCCAAGGATGCCAGGTCTAACAGCTATTTTAAAAATTGCAAAAACTGCAATACTCAAGCTAGATATTTACATAAGAGAATTGCAATTAAGAATGCGCCTCAAATAAAGATAATCAAACACAGTAGACAAATCTACCTTTGACTAGAAACCCACACTGACCACTACTTTGAAAGACATGAAAATTGTTTGATAAATATTGACCATACTAATAGCCATAACTTAAAGGATAGTGAAATCATAAAAGAGATTTTTAAATTGAAAAGTATCAAAAAATAAATATAATATGGTTAGTACAAAAGATAATTATAATACACTTGAGTATGTCAACAAGCTGTCAGTAAATAATGATAAAGTGCAATGTCATACATACAAAACCAGCAAAATTCATATAGTTTCTGAATTATTGAAAATCTCAGAAAGGTAGTCGGGCATACCAAGTGCAAATCCTTCCCTAACTGGACACCACAGTTTTCCCAGTTTGCATCTCTTAGGATTAGAGTCAGGGCCGGAAGGGATTGCAAACCAGCCCTGGCAATTACGACCGACTGGCCCCGGGAAGGGGGGGTGTGTTCTGGCAGGAACACTACTGCTGCGCTTTTGTTACAAGGGCCGATTTCGCAGCACTGCTGCAAAACCGGCCCCCAGTAACAAAAAAAGCCCCCACTGGTCCAAAACCGGCCCCCAAACTTCCGGCCCACCGGGGAAACGCCCGGTGCCCGCTTTGGCCAGTTCGGTCCTGATTAGAGTGAATAATTGTAAATTCCAAACCACGGGAGAAAATAAAAGCCTTGGGATCAGGTGCTTTGCTCAGCAGCGATGGCCTAGCAATACACAGTTTAGCCACTGTGATCACATAAAAGTAAATCAGCGCCAGGTTGTCAGGAATGGAAGTCAAATGCAGTAGCGGCTCGTGGAGGGAGTGCTGCAGGGCGGTGGGGCAGGGCGGGGGAGGAGCAGGGTGGGGGGTAGTAAACTACGGCATACAGCCGAACAGAGGTAAGTAAACAAATAAATAAATAAAATGAATTTCATTGCGCGCGCTGCATTGCCAAAAGCGATGCAGCGCGTGCGCAACGAAATTCATTTTATTTATTTATTTGTTTACTTACCTCTGTTCGGCCGTATGCCGTAGTTTACTACCCCCCACCCTGCTCCTCCCCCGCCCCGCCCCACAGCACTC
Source organism: Calotriton arnoldi (assembly GCA_963921515.1). Taxonomy (NCBI): domain Eukaryota; kingdom Metazoa; phylum Chordata; class Amphibia; order Caudata; family Salamandridae; genus Calotriton; species Calotriton arnoldi. The sequence continues at coordinate 262,603 of CAWUFW010008748.1, read as the reverse complement.
CCTCCACGAGCCGCTACTGGTCAGATGGCCAAGCATAATAAGCCTAGAGTCTTAATCAACTTTCCTTCGTAGCATATCATTTAGTGTAAGAAATACCGAAGCCCAGTAAGAGCTGAATGAGGGGCAAGTAGCAAAAATGTGAGTAGCATCTGCGCCTGGCGTCGAGCACCGGAAGCAGCCTGAACATGGTCGGGGGCCCATTTTGAACAATCTACAAGGTGCATAGTATGTATCAAATATTGTTTTAAAAATGGGGCTTCAATCAGGACACATTAAGAATTCTTTGCGCCAACTGAACACTAAAACGGATATCCCTTTCGGTCACCTGCGAGCCTAACTTCTTAGTTCACTTATGTGCCAGCTGTTGTACGTGTTGTGTGAGAGAAAAGTACTGGACAGAGTTCCAATGGACCGAGATGTGAGCAGACGATAGATCTGCTCCAGAAATAAATTAGGGCTCATAGAGAAATCCTTAGCGGGCGAGTGGGTAACAAAATCCCTGAATTGGAGGTATCTTAAAAAGCCCCATCGACATGCCCCATGTCCTATGCCCCATGCTGACTCTGGATTTCCTCAAAAGAACAGTATATATCGTTAGTAAACAGCTGGCCAAGTTGCTTAATGTCGATCTGATGCCAACATTGTAAATACCCTTCTTGCAAGGACACAGGTAAATTGGGGTTGCACTCAAAGCAGGTAAACTTATTAAAAGTAAAAAAATCCAAAAAGCATCTTAATTGCCTCCCAAACCTTATGATAAACCGCCAGTGTCTTAAACCTTGTGTGCCTACAATAGATTGTATCAATCAAGCCTGACGTTAACGGAGGTGCATAGCTAAAAACGCGGTATTCTATAAATCCCATTCAGTCCTCCCCATGACTGCTCGGAGTCGAAGCCCAAAAGAACAAAGAAAGTTCAACCACATAGAAGGAAGAGCCATGCCACCCCAATTCTCGAGGAAGCTGCAGATACCGTATAGCACAGCTCGGTTTCTTATATCCCCATATGAATCCTTGCCAGCTAGTCTCTACCATTTTAAAACATTTCTTGAGAAGAAAGAGTTTTAATGAAAAAGCTTGACTGTCGGCTTAAAGGAAAGAAGTTAATATTATAATGTAAAAATTATGTATGTTTTGAATTTTTTACATTCTTTTTCTGTCCTTTGTCAATTCTCCTTTATTTCTTTGTTTCTATATGATATTTGTTTAACACTAAATAAAAAAAAATCTTTTTATAGACTTTATGCCAATTGATAGTTCATGCCCTGAAGCAGTGACTAAACTTGTTTCCCGAAACACATGTTGGCTATTTTTGTCTGCCTACTGAATGGCATTTTCTTATATACATGAACTTAAGGAAAACCCATATTTTAATATGTTATCTGACTATAAGTAACTGAACTATCCTTACATATTGTGAAAATAAAGAATCAGGGGCCAGATGTACGACCATTGGATTTTGCGAGTCACAAATTGCGAGTCGCAAAATCCAATGTACAACAGTGTCTCAGACACTGTTTGCGATTCCCAATGGGGTCGCAAATTACATGCCTCATGAATATTAATTAGGCTGTTGCAATTTGCAACCTCATTTGGAAATGGCTGGCACTCCCAGGGATGGTGGCCTGCTGGGGTAAGCAGACCACCATGCCATGTCTGGGACTGCTTTGTCAATAAAGCAGTTTTTTTTTTTAAAATGCAGGAAAATGGGATGCATTTAAAAAAGAAAAATGAAACTTTTCAGTTTCATTTTTTTAAGGGCAGGCAGTGGTCCCTGGGACCACTGCCTGCTCCTAAAAAATATTTGAGCATCCATTCACAAAGGGAAGGGGTCCCTGGGGACCCCTTCCTGTTTGGGAATAGTTTACCACCTACTTGAAGTAGGTGGTAAACTGCGAGTGTTTTGCGACCGCAAATGCGGCCGCAAAACACTCATACATGGCAATAGCACTCGCTATTAGGAAGGGACGCCCTTGCCACGCCCCTTCTAATAGCGAGTCCCTAACCCTATTTTGCGAGTCGATAATAGATTAGCGTCTCGTAAAATAGGGTTAGTACATTGTGCCACAGTTTATTGCGGTCGCAAACTGCCCAAATGCCCCTTTGCGACCGCAATAAACGGTCGTACATCTGGCCCCAAGTATCAAATCTTTAAAACCATGGAGTCAACTTTTTTTTGAGAGACCACAATCTTTCTGTAATTTTAGCGCTGTTAGGGAAGTGGCAGTGCATTTTCCGGTGTTATTGGTGGTCCGAGAGTGAGCCATCCCTTACTCACGTCTTTGCTGAATCACCTATTACGGCATGTTTAGACAACACTATGAGCTGGGTGAGCACAATATGCCACAAAGGACCACCGTTCGTTTAGGACCAGCATTATACTAGAGATAGCCATCAATATTGGAATGTATTGTAATTGCATTTATATAGCGCTTACTACCCCAGACGGTGAGTAGCACGCTACTCCGGAACCCATAAGGAATTAGTGGTGAATTAGTATAGTGAAATATGAAATTAATTTGAGCAGTGAATATGTTAGACTGTTATTTGGATTGAGAAGGATAGTGGAGGGATAGAAGAGGGAAAAGGTTTGCATTCATATAGCACTTGTTACCCCTGATGAGGTGTTGAAGCGCTTTTAGTCGAGTAGCACGCTACTCCAGAGCCAAAAAAGTATTAGTGGTGAATTAGTCTGGGGAATTATGAAATATGCAATGTATGCACAACATATTATAGCTATATTATTACTACCATTATGAGACGATCCACATTTTAACAGGGGTGATCATCATGCCGTGGATAACCATACGTTTCCATAAAATACCATCATCATGTGAGGGGCAGTATTTGATCAAACTGGGCAATGAGCACCTGGACATGCATGCCCCTAAGTTGCTAAGAAATACAATCATTATGCAAAAGCCAGCACTTTAAATAATACCCTAACCATGATAATTAATGAGAAGGCTCCTTTAGAATCCCAAGCACAGAAAAATCTGACCTGTGAAAAACGAAATAAACGGTTCACAAAGTAATTCTCAGTTTCTACATCTGGCTGAGTGGGCCTTCCCAACCAACAATGAACCACTAGAGCATGGGTACTCACAAACATTTTCCCGGGGGCCACAAAGTTTGGTCTATGGTATGACCGAGGGCCGCACTGATGCCAGCAGGGGGTGTAAAGTGGGTGTAGGGGAAGCAACGCATGTATATTTAGTGGCGGTCTTTAAAAATGAAGGTGTTCCTAAAGTTAACGGCCTAGCTACTTCTTTTCCCTAACTGCAATTAACCTTTAAATAAGTGATTGCTGTATATTTTACATTTTTTTCCATGTTAGTGCTGAGTTGAGAAAACAGTAGCTCAATGCTGCTGCTGCCCAGGGGGCCGCATGTAAAGGTCAGGAGGGCCGCATGCGGCCCCCGGTCCGTACTTTCAGTATTGCTGCACTAGAGAAAGTCCAATATTTACACTGATTCCCAGCATAGAAAGTAAGATTATAATGGCTAAAAAATACTTAACTCACCCTTTAAAAGATTCATCAAACATGTCAAGGGAACATTTTATGATCATCTTTGATTTCAGTGTGCTGACTTCAGAAACAATATATCTTCCCATATCTAACTAGCAGTGTGGAGATCTAACCATGTTTTTCTGTTTGACAGAATTCCAACATTTGGATGGCTGTAGCTGAGGAGTAAGTAAATGGCTCTTCTTTGAAAACACCAACTGCCTCTTGCACCATCTCTAGCATACAGGCCCTCTCTTTCCATGTGAAAGTGCTAGAAGCAGCTGCAACCTCTCAGCTGCACCCAGTAGCGGCTGGTATCTATGGGGGGGAGGCGGGGGCAGGGGGCAGAAATAAATAAAAATTAAGACTTACCAAACTTGACGTCCTTCGCTCCGGAGGTCTTCTTTCGCCGGGGCCCACAGGAACAGGATATTGCACTTCTCTTCACCAATCCTAGGCGCTTTGGGGGGAATTTAAGTGGGGCAACACTCCTCCGCTCAAGCGGAGGAGTCACTTCTGCACCTCTGTTGCTAGGAGAATAATATTATTGGCGCCTGACAAGTTGGCTTTAGAGATGCCATGAGTACGGAGTTAAGAGATCAATAATGCCTACAGTAATGTGTTTTAGCTCCTTTATTAGTGACCTTGTTTTCAGCAGACCTCACTTTAATTTTTAATAGTAGGAAAGGAAATCCACCAAAAATCTATGGGTGTCGCATCAGGCTTCTCTTGTACTCTGACAATTTAGTTTTAATGGATCATACGCCTATTGGTCTACATCAACATTTAAAAGTATTAGCTGGTAACTGTAGATTAAATAAGATCAGAATAGCACAAAAACTCAAATTGCACAATTTAGCATAAAGAATATAGCCCAAATTACACAATTTAGCTTACAGGAATTAGACTGTTCATATATGTTAGGCAGCAAAAGACTTAAAACTAAAAACTGTAAATCTTTGAGGGGTTTACATTTGATTCTGCTCTAAATTGGATTGAGCATTGTAAAATAATTATAAAGAATGCTCTAACTACCACCAAAGGATTGTGCAGGTCTAATATTCAGTTTAGTGGATCTACAAGTCAACCCAGTATCAACGTTTACCTCCCAAAAATATCTCTTATTGCATTATATAGAGCAGCTGCTCTAAAGACTGAATCGACTATGAATTTTTATTAAAGGTAAGTATAAGATAATACAATAATGCTAGATATGTCAAATTATGTTGCTTTGGAGGCCTAAATGTTGGAACTTTTACACTGTCACTTAATGTGGAGGCTAACATTTTTAAGATTAAGTTAATTAACAAGCTAGATATTACTGTGGATTGATCAATTGTTCAGCTGTGTTGGAAAGATATGATTGAGTCTTAAAAAGTTATGTGTAAAGTAACAAGGAGACGTTTACTAAGCTAAACCCTTTGACAAGTTGAATTATCATACTCTATACTGGCAAAGTTTTACAAATCTTTTCGTGCCCTTAAAGGCATCTTAACAAATACAGTCAGTTTCTATCATTTACCACTGATAAAGCTCAAGTTGGGGCAAAAAATCCCTAAAGCATTTTTGCAAAGGTCTGTCAGGTTACTTGCTGTATTCTGTATATCTAATTACCCGTGGAAGGGTTATGTTACAGAGGCCAGGACAACAGCCAAAGAATATGGAGGAATGTTCTGCTGAAGTCAATAGGTGAACTTGTGGTTGCATTGAGAAAAAACAGATGTTTCCACTCATATTTTTACTTTGTCCTTTATTGCTGTATTTAATTTAACAAAGGTCAGATCAGAACGAATCAGAAGATTTATATTTGTTGTTTGAGTGTGAAACCTTTAGTGTGTGTTTTGACGTTGGAATTGTTATCAAAGCCTCTTTAGGCAAATGCATTTATACATTTATTTATACATGGTTGCTGTAGGTATTTTTTGTTTAAAAGTGTCTTAATAAACTAGATTTACTGCTACTAATGGTAGTTTCTCTTTCAGATCATTTCTGACTAGATACAAGGACAATAGAACTTCCCTCCTCTAATGAGCTGTGTGAAGATATAGCCTCTTTTTTCTATGTAAAAAATGTCCATCATCCTGATGGCTCCAGTAATAGAGTTGGGAAACAAGCCTTTTCTGCAAATGGCAATTTCTCTTTGTGCCACCTCTATACATCTATGTATGTGGTATTTCTATAGTGCAAACCTAGCCAAAAGGCTGCGGAGCGCTGCACTTTGTCAAAGACACACATAAAGTCAATGAGTAATAGGAGAGGCAGCTGGGTTATTGACGGTCAATGCATGGTGACGTAGTGTTCTTATAGGAGGTGTCTTTCCTAAATTGGAGCAGTGGTGGGCAGTCCGTCTGGATACAGGGATGTTATGCCAGATCCTGGATGCATTGCTGGAAGAGACCTGCTCTCTTATTTTTCCCCTTTTTCCACTTCTTTGTCTGCAGTCTGGTGTCCTGGCTGTGCAAACCACCAGAGACAGAGAGCCATTCTGCAAGATTAGTGGGGGTGCGGAGTTTGTAGACAGTGATGGAGCGTGGATGTTATCTAGCATCTACCTTTATCAATTCTCACCTGGAAAAATCATTGCGACAAATAGTACTTGATGAAGACATGATAACCTGCTAAGTAAAAAACGTGAGATCACATACTGCATCGTAAAAGCATGCAGAGTTTCATAAAATGATGAAACTGTTGTGTAGTTCCTACAAATCTATATAGGATCTGCGCATTTAGACAACATAAACTAAGGGATTGGTGTCCAGGCTGATTCCAGACACCCCAAAGGGTGTTTTAGCCTGTAGAACAACTAGCTCACAGTGCCACTATGAGCCCCCCAACCTTACTAAGGAGCGAATAGTTTCTGGCAGCTATTGAACATGACAACCCTTGATCCTTCAGGGATCGTGGAAACAGTACAGCACTTTTCGCTCAGTCAAATGTGCTCATTTAGTCTCAGAGAGATACACAGAATAAACGATGGGGACGTTTTCAATAAGCATTTATTGAACCAGCGTCATTCTAATATAAAACATGTTAGCTGTGACAACCATTAGACAAAAACAGATGTATAAGATTACAAGCACCAACAGAGTAAATAAAAGGTAGAATTCTACCATGGTGCTAAAACAGTGAATATATGCAGGCATATAGATACATGGCAGTAATCATGCGCACTCCTACTATGCGGACCCTATCTAAGTGTACCCAGCATGTATGTGGGTGTAAAGCCAAGATTCCCCTAAGAAAAAGTCAAACCCATTACCTGATGGGAGAGAATGAAGGTCCCCGACTTGGTCTCGAATTGGACACCCCGCAAGGGATGTCAGACCACTGCTTGCAGGAGCTTCTGCAAGCTGGGACTCCAGCGTCTTGTGTCAGCATGGAAGCTTCTCCTCTGGTTCCCCAATGAAGATGTGGTTCTTTTATACCCAAAAAAGTATCCTCATGGGTTCTACCTCGATATGTAATGGTTTGCCATCATGTATAGTGGGCCTGTTGTCCAAGGATGACTGTAGCAGTAACTTTTGTACAGAGTTGTTTTACAGAATATCGTAATCCTGCTGTGTATGTCCTGGGCAGGGGATTAAGATATGATACTAAGAATCCTCATGCATAATAAATGAGGCCAGTTTCAGAGAAAACTGATCAACATTTATTCAGCACATAACTAGGTAATAGGTCAGTGCTAGAATCGTTATGCAGAGCAAGGTAGGATGAATGTAGGTAAAAGGGCAAGTAACTACCTAGGTCTAGTTTGGGGTACATTGGGGTTTATAACAAAACGAAAATGTAAAAAAAGAGAGAAAAAATTGGAATTTCATGTAGATGCATTACGTGTTGTGAGAAAATGAAAAATAATGTTAACAGAGAGTTATCGTGAAAACATTTAAATATGCATTAAACATGAAATGCATACATGTATAGTGAAATTTGTGAAATGCAAAAATGCTTCTTAAAGTCAATTGACATAGAGCGATTTTGAGCTTTTGTAACGTTATAAAAATAATACATGCCAGTTTGGGCCGGCAAGAGGGCCAATTGAGTACTATCAGGATCGGAGTTACATACAGACCCTCCTTTTCTATTTCAAAGTACTAGAACCATCTTCTACTTCTCAGCAGCAACCCTTTTTGTGAAGATAACAATATTCTTGAACCCTGACAAGCTGACTTTAGAGAGGGCATGAATACGGAACTGGTGGTGGTGTCTTCCAAAGACAAGTTATGAATGGAGGGGCAGTACGGTGGTGTCGGGCACTCATCCTGTCAGCAGCCTACATCACCACAGATGTCCCCTTCCTGGTATGTTGTCTGGATCATTCTCAGCTGGATCTCTTTTCTTGCTTCCCATTCCCTAATTGTTCTATCCCATTTTTCCAATCCTCTACAAAGCAGGCTATCCAGGGCTTCTCCCTATTACCACTCCTTTTCATTTCCTATTACCACTTGTTTTTATTTCATATGTGATCTGCCTGGTGAAGTTCTCCAACAATATCATCTTAGATTCTTAATGTTTGTTGACAATACTCCAGCTCAGATTAAAAACAAGGGAAAGTGCAATCATGGATGCTACAGAATCCCTTTCTCATCGATTTTCTTCTACTGGGATTTTGATGCCATCTGGATACCAGCAATTAAACCTGTTAAAGATGGAAAACCTTCTCAGCAATCGTATGACTTTAGTCTATTGGCCTTCTTTAAAGGGTAATTGTCCTTCACCATTGGTGCCCATGAAAAATGGAAGGATAGTTGTGGACAAAGAGCTGCCAATGAATACACTGAAAAATTCAGTTTTACGAATAACTGATTTTTTTACATCTTCCTGCCTAGAGCATTTTCCTCTGCTTTGAAACTTTCCAAAAATCCAAGTAGCAAATACTTTTATTTCACCCCGCATTAAGGCAATATTGTGTAACTCCCCTCTGCTTAAATATCTTATGATGCAACTAGAGCACATTTAAAAACTCCCAGTGAACGAATTCTGGCGAGATTATGTAAACTTGATGATTTCTACCTCTTTATACCATCTACACCGGATCCAAATTGCAAAATGGATAATTACAGAGCTGTGTATGTAGTCCACCATGTGGTTTTTTCTTCTCTTTAATTTCTTGCACAGAATTTCATGTTGGTCTTCAGCCTTCGCCCCCACTGGGCTTTTTCTATTCCCACTCTGCAAGTCCTTTGGAATCAAAGGGGTATATATATGTACAAGAATTGCCGCTAACTAACGCAAATGTTAGTTAGCGGCAATTTTCTTACCGCCGCATACCGCTGAAAACCATGGCCATGGTACCGACGTATTTACAATACGTTGCTACATGGTGATAGTTTCTCATCGCAGCGGGAGTTGTCAACGTTAAGACCTGCGTTACGGTACTAAACATCTTGCCGCTAACGTGAAAAAAGTGATGGCCAGCCAGTCAGCGGACAGAAAACGCATGCTAATCAGCGTGACACCACTTTTTTCACGTTTCGTGGGAAAAATAACTACAAAAAACTCGAAGTTCCCAGAACAAAAATAAAAAAAATAAAAAAAAGACCTGAAGAAACATGGAGGAAGCTGGATCCAGTAATGCAGGAGAGAACAACCCCCCTAACCCCTCAAACAGCCAGGAGGACCAGCCAGAGACTCAGAGGAAGAGGAAAACCAGGTTCAGCCAGCAGGAAAATGAGATCCTGATTGCGGAGGTGACAGACAAACAACACCAGCTTTTTGTCAGCTCCACAGTGTCATTGGGGACCAAAAATGCAATATGGCAGTCCATTGTAGCCAAGGTGAATGCTGTAGCAGAGGTCAAGTGGACAGTGATCGACTGCAAGATCTGCTGGCATGATACTAAGCGCAAGACCAAGCAGAAACTGTCCAACGATCGCCAGGCAGCACTGCAGACTGGAGGTGGGAGTCCAGCGCCACAGGAGGAGCTGGATGCCTTGGAGGAACAGGTGTCTGCAGTCATTTGCGAGGAGTCAGTGGTTGGAGTCCAGGGACAGGATAGTGCTGAACATGACCAGCTACATCAGCAACAGGGTAAGTAACAACCAGGGACTGGGGGGAGTGGGCACTAATGTTTCTCATGTCCAAATAAATATCCCTCAGTGCACACCAACACTGTCTGCAGATCTATTTCCAGACACATCGGTACCTGGGGGTATAGACACATGTCACCTCAGTTGTTGAATACATATAAAAACACATAATGGTGAGGTCACTGCCCTGTAAATCTGCACATACAAAAATTCTAATATAGAGCAAAAATAATATACTTTAGTCTACAAACTAAGGGCAACATGAACAAGCAAAGGGGCATATTGACTGGAGAGGTGGCAGAGTGTCGCATTGGCCTCCTAGGCTCAACACCACGGTCAGCCAAATTGGCAACACAGGGCTGCATCTCATTGACAACAATATGATGCAGCCCAGTGAACCTCCCAGCTCTGGGGCAAAAGTTAGCAGGCCACCACCGATGCCGGCACACATGCACCATTGTGCAAGGGTGCCTGTGTTGTGTGGAAGAATGTGTAATTGCAGTGAGGTCCCCCTTCATGCACATGTACAATCTTCAACTCAACTCAGACACCCTTGCACAATGGTGCATGTGTGCCGCATCGGAGTGGCCTGCTAACATTTGCCCCAGAGCTGGAGGTTCACGGAGCTGCATCATATTGTTGTCAATGAGATGCAGCCCTGTGTTGCCAATTTGGCTGACTGTGGTGTTGAGCGTAGGAGGCCAATCGACATCTGCCACCTCTCCAGTCAATATGCCCTTTGCTGGTCAAGAGATGCAGCCCTGTGTTCCCAAAGTGACAAAGCATGTTGTGAGTCTTTGTAGCATAAACACATGCATCGCCACTGCATTGTAAATATGCACCCTTGTGCCTTAAAGGTGCATATTCCATATTGTCCAAATTCAGTATACTGGAGGGCTAATGTGATGTACAACTATGACCAGAAGGGAAATGCATCCAAAAGTACAGTCTAAGGACTCTGCATATCAGGAATGTGTCCCATTAAAAACAAAACACGTTTTGTCTGTGTGCCATGCTCACAGAACCATACAGTCCCTGTCAAGGTGCATGTCAAGTGAAGTATGACACTGAGCAAGAATTACAATGTTGCACCAATGCATGTCAACTTGCTACATGTCACCTTCACCTGAAACGTCAAAATGCACTCATCCACATCAAAGTATCTACATGTGTCCTATAGTTAACAGTATTGTACATAAATCACAGTCCTTGTGTGAGATGGCCATTACACATTGACATGCATGGAAACCAGTCCTTGGGGAAAGTCAACAGTAGCAGTAAACAAATGCATGGGTAATCATGTCTGTAAACATCCTTACACAAACAAAGGCATCCAATCAGCCTGAGAAGAACAGCATGTATCATCCATGTGTCCATCTGAGGGGCATATTTCAAAGCACCCATCCCCATGCCAATATCACTTGCTGTGAAGCTGGTGTGGTGATAGTGGCTTACCACCACTTACAAGCCACTGTAAACCGCTGCCATCTAACCAAGGCCCACATACACACTTCATGTGGTGTGAAAGGTGAGGGTAATGGGCGTTATGTTGGGTGTTCCCCCTGCAACACCCATAGAAATACACGCTGCCCTATACTCACAAGGGTGAAGCCAATAGGAGGCTAGTAAGAAATGTATGCAAGGAAAAACATGATCTCTAACATGCAAATATATGAAACATCTTCATTTGCCAACGCTTTTGATGTTTCCATGCGTACTGCATTGTGTATTACCATACTTGAGACACACATACAACAGCATCTCCCCTTTACATTGCAGAGGGAGAAACATCAGCTCCTGTACAGCAGCCTGTCCCACTCTTCAATGATGAAGATGAAGACATCTCAACCATCGACCAGGACATCCTCCAAGAGCTGCTCAACTCCATTGGCAGCCCATCTCCAGAAGCAGGGACATCCAGAAGTGTCGTGGCAGCTCCACCCCCTGCACAAAACACCCAGCAGCAAGCACCTACCTGCACAGCTGTCTCCCAGGACCTTGAGGACCCACTTCTAACATTTCAATGCTGTGCGGTAGAGTTCCAGCAGAGATGGCTGGTCAGGTGCGGGTGGGGTTTGACAGCCTGGCAGCCAAACTAGATGGGGTCCGTGGGTGTCTCAGTCCCATTAGGGACCACCTAGAGTACATCACAGACACCCACAGTGTGCTCCATGCTCTCCAGCATTCCATGGCTGATATTGCTGGAGTACTTACTCAGAGACTAGAACAACTGTCCAGTAAAAGTGGCTCCAGCGATGTCACCAAGGAGTTGCGGGAAATGAGAAAGATCATGGAGAACATGGAGTGTATGCAGGCTTCACACTTGCCAGCCATGGCTGCATACCACAGACACGTTGCTGGAGTCTTGCAAGCCCTGCAGCTTATCATCACTGCAGTGATGCCTCATCATTTGGCACAGATGAATGCTGCTGCACCTTCCACATCCACCTTTTACCCCCCTGATGTGTCACAGCCTCACAGTGCTCCAGCCAATACACTATTTGGCACACAGGAGGCATATGACACATCAGAGGAGGAAGATGTGGATCAATACACATTCTTGCAAAAAAGTCAGGGGTAGCATTCATCTGTGCCAGATGGACAGTTTCTGCTTGGACCTGTGCTTACCATCATGCCACGGAACATCCTCTTCCACTGTCCTATGAATGACTCTGCTACACTCACCTTGGACTTTAATACGGACTGCCAATTTTGGCATTGTTCCCAATGACACTGCAATCAGCCTCCTGCCTGAACTCTGCCTCTTACTCAACATGTCTCTGGATATGTTACCCCCAAAGGACTCTGTCTGGCCCTCCACTGTGCATTTACACAATGTGGGGGTTGTTTGTCCAAGAACTGGGCCAGTCTTCTACCAATGTGAATGCACATGTAAATAAAATAACCAAAGTCACACAGAGGTGTGTTGCCTATGACCATTCAAGTATAGACGTATTAAAAAATGTATGATCAGTGTATACATTAAAACTTACCCAGAGGGACATTTGATAAATGGTCATGTTGAGTGTGTGTCCCAGATAGGCAGTGAGATGACCGTGTATGTGTGAACTAGCCATGCCCTCGTAGCTCAAATACTACATTCTTGCAATAAGTCAACATTTCCCTACGTACATGATGGGTATAGGCACTTGCTGCAATTTGTTCAAGTCAGTGTCATGCCACAAGAAGTGTCTTCACCTAGCATTGCTAACAAGTCTTACCTGGCAGAACCACTCATACTCAACGGTGTGGACAAAGCTTGTTGTGATGGGTGTCATGGCATGTCACATCTCAAGATAGAGTCCACACCATATTGACAAAGATGAGGAAGCGTAATGGCGCATATTTACAAGCCTCTATTGGAACCACAATGTCACTTTCAGTGACGTGTTGGCAATAGGGCCTTCTCCTAAAGTACAAGGCATCATTCAGCCACTTAACGTGGCTTAACAATGCCGTGTAAATAAGCCACCCTTTCCATGCTGTGCTAACCGTGAAAGGGGAGGGCAATGTATCTTGCGGTGTGTAGTGCTCTGCAATTAACCTAGATTCAGATGCTGTCCCACAATTTCAAGGGTGGCATTAATAGGAGGCAGTGCCAAAAGTAACACCTGGGAAAAATGGGTATAACACTGGCACTACAGGGAGAAATGCATAATTTCCCCTCGTCTTTGATGTTTCATTGTGTTCTGCCTCGTGCAGCGCACATTGGAGCAGCAAACTGACAACATTGTGTATGTGCAGGAAGGTGAGCCTTCCTGCACATAAACATCCAATTTCACAAATGCAGACACACTTGCACTATGTAGCAAGGGTGCCTGCGTTTGTGCTTGGCAGTTGAACTCTGCGCCAGTCTCATGTGAAATACAGGGGTGTGCAGCATTCTTGGGAACACGGCGCACACCTGCATTTTCACGATGGATAAGTGTTGCAATTTCAATGTTTGCTTAAGCCCATGTTTCTCTATTGTGTTGTAAATGTGCAACAATGTGGTGTACAACTCTGTGAGTTACTCATTAGATGATAAACGTTCCAACAGAGTATCCCTATCCAAGGGCATAACTCATAATTGACATCCTGAAAATCATGCTTTTCCCCTGAACACAAAACAACTGTATCCTGACAGTATCCGTTCACTAAAATATCATGACCACACTTACACATGCTAATGATTGTTGTGTGATTGGATAAGTTGTATACAATGTCAAAAGCACCACTCCATCAAATCATTTCTGACATAAGTGCAACCACAATTCAAAAACAGTAACCATTTATTAAAATACTACAAAATTACCTACCCTAAACTAACACAAATCACTACAACTTAACTAATCTGAACTAACTGGTACTCTCTAAATGTTACTCTAAACTATCTACCTTAACTAATAATAAACACACAACAACATATCTTAGACATCAACCTCCCTCCCCCTTAAAGCACACCATCAGACAGGACAAATACATTTTACCTAAACATGAACTAGCTATACATATATCCTACACAAATATATATTTTTTTGCTTTATTATTTTTTTACAAGAAAAATACATCAACCCTCCCACCCAAAGGAAAAGGAAACTTAGCCAAGAACACTACATTAAGAGAATACAAAATCTAAAACCTTATCTAGAAACTACACTAACTATGTCTATTCTAAAACTACACTAAATAACAATTAAAAACTTACACTAATATAAAAACATTTGTACAAAAACTATCGGGGACTGTGATAAGGGGGAAGGCTCACAACCTGGGCTGCTCAAGATGGGAGCCCCAGGGCACCCTTGATGTCCTGGAGGTGGGTGTTCTTGTCCGACACATCCCTTTCAACTTGTGCCAGTCGCACATTCATGTCCATCATGCACCGACGTTTCCTGTTGATGAAGCCTACAGCATGTGTCTGTGCAGAAGATGGCAGTCCCTTGTATGCGTGGACGTGAGGGGGCACCTGGTTGTGTTCCAGATCCAGTTGCAGCAGGTTGTCTGTGTTGTGTCTGAGTTTGAGTACCAGATCGGTAGGTATATCTGGACACATGCCAGATGTTAGAAGGGCCTGGTATAGCCTGTGTGTCCATATCCACTGTTAGCTGTGCAAATTCAGGCAGAGACTTCCATTTCCCAACTGCCCGGTCATCTCTGTATTTCTATGCCATAGCACGATAGCCCTTGGCCACCCTGCGTATGTGCAGTTAGCGTTCCTTACGGATCTGGAAAGCGTCTGCATCCTCTGGCGACATTTTGTCTGAAAAAAAAGACAAATGACAATATGTGAGTCATGATATTTATGTCAATGTTCTCCATTTAACTTTGAAACACAAGGGCATGAAAACATTGACCCTACACTCTAAATAAAGATTGTGAAGTTCAAAAGTGACCTGAACAATGCAATATGGAATTTAGGATCAATTACAACCTGATGGTGTAACTGACCTGACAATGTATGGCATGGGACATGTCAAGGGCAGAGTCGAGTCACAACATTTTAAGATTGTGAGAGTCAAACGATGGTGCTGTCACAAACTCAGACTGAGTCTACTAGGGGAATGAGTCCAAGAAGACAGGTTGATGGGACCATTGTAGAGGCACGCCATGCCATGCCAAAGAAATACATAGGGCCATATTTGCAAGGTGGTTGTGGAGCATGCCATTGGTCTCCTTGGCTTAACCCTACGCCCTGCAACTTCAGGAATGCAGGTTTGTACCATATCTACAATAGTATGGCGCAGACCTGTGTCTGTCCCGGCGCTGCAGGAAAAGTTTTGCCTACTTGCAACTACACAGGCCCACTTGCACTCTGGTGCAAGTGTCTCTGCGTTGATGTGGAATTGATAATGTGCCAGAGGGTGCCCCTTCCTGCACATAACCATTATTTAAATGATGTCCTGTCACTTCTATGTGTGCTGCAGAATGCTGCACATATTTAACCCCTTCGATGCTCATGACGGAGCGGTTCCGTCATGAGAATCGGTTGGGCTGTGCTTATGACGGAACCGCTCCGTCATGAGCACAGCCCCTGGGGGAAGCGCTGGCGCTCCCCCCCTGGGGCATCGATCTTGCCCCCACAGAGGGGGATGGCAGCGGAAGCTTCCGCTGCCACCCCCGACCCCCCCCCACGCTTCCCCATGACGTCAGCGCGCACAGCGCGCGCCGACGTCATCAGGAAGCGCCGGACGCGCTGGAAATCATTTATTTCCAGCGCGTCCAGGAAGGAGGTAGGTTTTTTGTCTCCGGTGGGGCGGGGGGGCTGAAACAGGATGCCTTGAGGCATCGGGGGAGAGGAAAGAGTATTTCCTCTCCCCTGATGTCTCAATGCAGGGCATTCCTGCTTCACGATCGCGCACAGCGTCGCGATCGTGGAGCAGGAATGCCCCACTAGACACCAGGGATGTTTTTTTTCGATAAAGGAAGCGACCCCTTGGGCAAGGGTCGCTTCCTAGGGGGGCAATTTACATTGAAGACTTTTCTGCCCCCCCTGGGGACAGATCGACCGTTTTTTCGGCCGTTTTTGGATCCAGGGGGGGGGCAGAAAAGCCCACTAGATCCAGGGATTCATTATTATAATGAAATGGAAGCGACCCCTTGGGCAAGGGTCGCTTCCAGGGGGGCATTTTTCTTTGTTTGGACATTCTGCCCCCCCCTGGGGCAGATCGCCCCGTTTTTTTGGCCTTTCTGCCCCCAGGGGGGGGGGCAGAAACCCCCACTAGACACCAGGGAAGTAGTTTAAATAAAAATGGAAGCGACCCCTTGGGCAAGGGTCGTTTCCAGGGGGAAGATTTTTTTATATGTGTATTCTGCCCCCCCTGGGGGCAGATCAGCCTAGTTTTTTGCCCTTTCTGCCCCCGGGGGGGGGCAGAAAACCCCACTAGGCACCAGGGATTTTGTTTTGCGAGTAATGGAAGCGACATGGTTGCTTCCTGGGGACAGATCTGCCCCTTTTTTTGGCTTTTCTGCCCTAGGCGGGAGGGGAGGCAGAAAACCCTACTAGGCACTAGGGATTTATTACTTTTGCAAGGGGCAAATTTCTGTCTGCTGTTTTCTGCCCCACCTGGGGGGCAGATTGGCCTGGCAGACAACCTCACCCGATCCCTTGGGCAAGATCACCCCCTATTTTTCTCAGCCCTATTTGAAGGCCCATCTGGCCGATTGACCATTTGGGTAGTAACATAGCGTGTTATAATGTTAATTGTTTTATTTTTTGTGAATTGCAATTGTAATGCTTTATTTCTCCTTTTTGTTCTAGTTGAAGGCTTTTGCTCTTTAGACTGTTCCAGGTTGCGGTTTCGTTACTGGTGGTTCTGCTGTTTGTGTAGTTGCACATGTTTGGTAGGAGAGTTTTTTGTACAATGTAAATGAGTTTCATTTCTCTGCATGAATTTGTTTTTTGCAAATGGTGTAATAATAGCAGTATGTTTGGCTTCTGTTTTTTGAGTGTCAAAAACATTTTGCATTTGTGCTCGATGTGTATTTTGTTGTCTTGTGAGTAATTGGTTTTGTTTTTTCTTTCTAGTGGGATATCGTTTTTGCTGTGTCTCTGCAGAGTAGGTGCTGGTGAGTGTAGCTGTCTCTTGTAAGTGAATTGTATAGTTTTTGAGTATATAGATCTTTGTGATAAAGGCACACATTATTTTACTTGTTTTGCACAGTGTTGGTTGTTGTTGACTTGTTTGTGCAGTCTCCTTTCTTAGTAAGGATAATGGCTAGCCGCAGGATTACTGCTCAGCAGGTTGTTGGTATACTTTTTGAGTCTTCCTCTGACCATGGTTCAGAGACTGACTCTGCATCTGAGTCAGAGGAGGCAGGGGACGATTCAGGCAGTGAGTTTTCTCTCCACATGGAATCATCGGATACTGAAGATACTCTTAGTGCGGATGAAGTGCCTGTGTTAGAGGAGGAGATTGATGTGCCGATAGTGCGGCAAGAGGCATCTGGGCTGCAGCATGAGGCTGCAAGGCTTCCCGTTGATATAGTGCGGCAAGAGGCATCTTGGGCAGCAAGGCTTCCCGTTGGTATAGTGCGGCAAGAGGCATCTGGGGCAGCAAGGCTTCCCGTTGGTATAGTGCGGCAAGAGGCACCTGGGCTGCAGAATGGGGCTGCAAGGCTTCCCGTTGAAAGTGCTGACCTCTGGGTTGCCCCAGGCATGGTGCAGCCGGCATTGCCAGACTTTACTGGTGTTCCAGGGTGTAGAGTGAATACTGAAAACTTTTTGCCGATACATTTTTTTCAGTTGTTTATGGACGATGTGTTTTTGGCAGAGATTGTTGAGCAGACTAATTTGTATGCCGAACAGTTTTTGAGGGACAACAGTGCCAGTCTTAAGCCCCACTCTAGAGCTACCCGGTGGACTGCCACAAATCTGGAAGAGATGAAGAAGTTCTTGGGTTTAACTTTTTTGATGGGCTTGCTAAGGAAGCCATCAATGTCTTCATATTGGTCTACTAGTCCCTTGATGGCAACTGCTATTTTTCCGGCAGTCATGAATCGTGATAGGTATTTGCTTCTGCTTCGGATGATGCATTTTGTCGATAATGGTTTAGCGTTGCCACGAGATCACCCTGAATGTGACCGTCTTTTTAAGATTTGGCCTGTCATTGATCACTTTGTTGATCGATTTTCTGAGATCTATGCTCCAGGGAAAGAAATTGCAGTGGATGAGTCTTTGGTGTTGTTCAAGGGCCGCTTGGTTTTAAGCAATACATTCCTAGTAAGAGGGCACGCTATGGAATTAAGCTGTATATGCCGTGTGACAGTAGGACTGGATATGTCTCTAATTTCAGAGTGTACACCGGTAAGGAATCCAGGATTAACCCCCCTGGTTGTCCGTCCACTTTTGGAGTGACTGAGAAAATTGTGTGGGAACTTGGAAGAGGATTTTTTAACAAAGGCCCCCATTTATATATAGATAACTTCTACACTGGTGTGCGGTTGTTCAGGGAATTGGCCAAAGTGGACACTGTTGCTTGTGGCACAATCCGCTCTAACCGTAAAGGTTTCCCAAAAGAACTTGTTTGTAAAAAGCTTGTGCGGGGACAGTGCAGTGTGTTGCGTTGCGAGGAGCTTCTAGCTGTGAAGTTTTCAGACAGGAGAGACGTCTACATGCTGTCTACCATCCATGATGAAAGCACTGCACCTGTGACTGTTTGGGGTCAGGTTGCTGAAGCGTGCAAACCTGTGTGCATTTTAGACTATAATAAGCACATGGGTGGTGTTGACAGAGTAGATCAGAGGTTGGAACCTTACGCTGCTCTTCGTAAGGCTTACATTTGGTACAAGAAGTTGGCTATCCATCTTTTCCACTTGGCAACCTTTAATGCTTTTGTTGTGTTCCAGGATTCTTGTCCTGAGTCAAAGATGACTTTTGCTAAGTTTCAAGAGTCTGTAATTGGCAGCCTTGTTTTAGTGGAACAGGCAAGTGTTCCTAGAGTTGGAGTGGTGGAGGATGTTGCTAGATTGAAAGATCGCCACTTTCCTGATCACATTCCTCCCACACCCTCAAAAGACTTTCCCAGTAGGAGATGTAGAGTCTGTTGGCGAAGAGGTATGCGGAAGGAGACTCGCATGTACTGCCCCGAGTGTCCTTCTAACCCTGGGCTGTGTGTGCCTGCTTGTTTTAGAATGTACCACACGCAAAAGAATTTTTGGGAGCATCCATGAGTGGTAAAGTGAACTGCCTGGCCTCTATTGTTTAATATTTTTGGTTCAATTTCAAGGTTGGCATTTGTGTAGTGTATTGAGTTTCAGATGTTGTGTTAGTAGATTTGTATCTATTTGCAATTTGTTTGTGTTTTCTTATTTTTATAAAAAAAATCCTAAATGTGATGGCGGTGCGTGAGTGGCGCTGGTGGCGGTGTGCGTGGTCTGGCGTTTGGCTGGCGGTGTGTTTGGATTGGCGCTTGGCTGGCGGTGTGTTTGTACTGGCGCTTGGCTGGCGGTGTGTTTGTACTGGCGCTTGGCTGGCGGTGTGTTTGGGCTGGCGCTTGGCTGGCGGTTTGCGTGGACTGGCGCTTGGCTGGCGGTGTGCGTGGACTGGCGCTTGGCTGGCGGTGTGTTTGTACTGGCGCTTGTCTGGCGGTGTGTTTGCACTGGAGCTTGGCTGGTGGTGTGCGTGGAGTGGCGGTGTGTTTTGATTGGTGCTTGGCTGGCGGTGTGTTTTGATTGGCGCTTGGCTGGCGGTGTACATGGACGGGCGCTTGGCTGGCAGTGTGCATGGACTGGCGCTTGGCTGGCGGTGTGCGTGGACTGGCGCGTGGCTGGCGGTGTGCGTGGACTGGCGCTTGGCTGGCGGTGTGCGTGGACTGGCGCTCAGCTGGCGGTGTACGTGTGCGAGTAGTGACTATCTGCTGGTCACTACACACACTGCTAGCCAAACGCCACTCAACGCAATCCGTGAGCTGGTGTGGTTGCTGTGTCAGGAATGTGGGCGTGTGAAAGTGATGGGCCCTTGAATGGCGCTGTCTGCTGGTGTGAGTGTTATAATGTGCTGGGCCCGCGGCTGGCGTGAATGGTTTTGTATGTGTCACACGTATGAAAGGTGTATGAATGGCCTGTAAAGAGGTTGGTGCCTTGTCGTGGCTTTACAGCTCACGAGCTGTGAGTCAATGGTTCAGTTTCTTGTCCTTTCAAGTAACAGTGCATTTCATTTTTGTGAAATCTCTGGTTAATACAACTGTATATACTGAACCATCACTCACCCTCGTGCCAAATCCAACCAGTATGTATGTGTGCTTGAGGAATAGGTGGTTGTGCATAAAAATGTGTCTTTTCTGTTTTTGTCAAGCAGGGTGTACCTTGTCCTTTTTGTGAATGTTGTAATGTGTTGGTTTTGTGCCTGGTGGTGTGAATGGTCTTGTGTGTATCATGTATGAAAGGTGTGTGAATGGCCTGTAAAGCGGTTGGTGCCTTGAAGTGGCGTTACAGCTCACGAGCTGCGAGTCACTGGTTCAGTTTTTTTGTCCATTCAATTATTGACAGTGCATTTCATTTTTGTGAAATCTCTTGTTAATACAATTTTATATACTGAGCCATCACTCACCCTCGTGCCAAATCCAACCAGTATGTGTGTATGTTTGAGGAATAGATGGCGGTGCAGTAATCTTTGTCTGTTTTGTCTCTCTGCCAAGCTGTACATTTCATTTAAGAATAACCTAACAACTGTAGTTTTTGTCGAAAACTAAACACCCATGGGAGTGTATGGTGATGTCTCTCTTGTGGATCCCAACAAGTTATCTTACTCACAATGTCCTGCAAACCTCAAAATGTGACTGACATTTTCCTTGCATTTTTGTGCCCAAATTTTCACACTGCAGAAAGTAACAACAAATTTCCAACCCCCCAGCATTTCTCCAAGTATCCCAATAGAAATGGTACCTCACTTGTATGGGTGGGCTAAGTACCTGCGGCAGGGAATGGCCCAAAACCTATTGATGTGACATCAAAATTACCTATCACAAACCAACCTGGTTTTGCATGGGGGTCCCATGAGGTTTTGGCCCGGGGCTCGGCATCCATGTAGGAAACCTACCTAACCCATACATTTCTGGAAACTAGACACCCGGGGAGTCCAGCGAGGTATGGCTTGCATGGGTCCCCCATCATTCTCCTACCCATAATCCCCTGCAAACCTCAAATTTCGCTGAAAAATCCACTTTTTTCTCACATTTCTGTGTGGGAAATTTCTGGAATCTGCGTGGATCCACAAATTTCCTCCCACCCAGCATTCCCCCAGGTCTCCCGATAAAAATGGTACCTCACTTGCGTGGGTGGGTGAAGGATCCGCGACAGGCAAGGCCCCAAAAGCTATTGAGGCGACATCAAAATTACATATCACAAACCAACTTGGTTTTGCATGGGGAGTCCCATGAGTTTTGGCCCGGAGCTCGGCATCCATGTAGGGAAACCTACCTAACCCATACATTTCTGGAAACTAGACACCCGGGGAGTCCAGCGAGGTATGGCTTGCGTGGGTCCCCATCATTCTCCTACCCAGAATCCCTGCAAACCTCAAATTTCGCCGAAAAATTCACTTTTTGTCAAATTTCTGTGTGGGAAAGTTCTGGAATCTGCGTGGATCCACAAATTTCCTCCCACCCAGCGTTCCCCCAGGTCTCCCGATAAAAATGGTACCTCACTTGTGTGGGTAGGCATAGTGGCTGCAACAGGAAATGGCCCAAATCGTACTGTGGAGACTTCAAAATTACCTATAGCAAAACTACCTGGTTTTGGGGGGCACCTGAGATTTTGGCCCCGGGCTCGGCGGCCATCTTGGGAAAGTACCAAACCCAAACATTTCTGAAAACTAGGAGTCCAATGAGGTATGGCTTGCGTGGATCCCCCAACGTTTTCCTACCCAGAATGCCATGCAAACCTCAAATTTAGTTGAAAAAACCACATTTTCCACATATTTTTGTGTGGAATCACCGTGCCGGCACAAATTTCCTACCACCCAGCGTTCTCCTTGTTCTCCTGAGTAAAATGATACCTCACTTGTGTGGGTGTCCAAAGCAGAATTGGCTAAAAACTTATTTTTAAAAAAATGTAGCGCTTAGAATTCTCGGTGCTATACTCTAAATCTCTATGTTTTGGGCTCTTCCTAGCCACAGGCCTTTGGCCCACCCACACAAGTGAGGTATCATTTTACTCAGGAGAACAAGGAGAACGCTGGGTGGTAGGACATTTGTGCCGGCACGGTGATTCCACACACAAATATGTGGGAAATGTGTTATTTTCAACTAAATTTGAGGTTTGCATGGCATTCTGGGTAGGAAAACGTTGGGGGATCCACGCAAGCCATACCTCATTGGACTCCCCGGGTGTCTAGTTTTCAGAAATGTTTGGGTTTGGTACTTTCCCAAGATGGCCGCCGAGCCCGGGGCCAAAATCTCAGGTGCCCCCCAAAACCAGGTAGTTTTGCTATAGGTAATTTTGAAGTCTCCACAGTACGATTTGGGCCATTTCCTGTTGCAGCCACTATGCCTACCCACACAAGTGAGGTACCATTTTTATCGGGAGACCTGGGGAACGCTGGGTGGGAGGAAATTTGTGGATCCCCGCAGATTCCAGAACTTTCCCACACAGAAATTTGACAAAAAGTGAATTTTTCGGCGAAATTTGAGGTTTGCAGGGGATTCTGGGTAGGAGAATGATGGGGGACCCACGCAAGCCATACCTCGCTGGACTCCCCGGGTGTCTAGTTTCCAGAAATGTATGGGTTAGGTAGGTTTCCCTACATGGATGCCGAGCCCCGGGCCAAAACTCATGGGACTCCCCATGCAAAACCAGGTTGGTTTGTGATATGTAATTTTGATGTTGCCTCAATAGCTTTTGGGGCCTTGCCTGTCGCGGGTCCTTCACCCACCCACGCAAGTGAGGTACCATTTTTATCGGGAGACCTGGGGAATGCTGGGTGGGAGGAAATTTGTGGATCCACGCAGATTCCAGAACTTTCCCACACAGAAATTTGACAAAAAAGTGAATTTTTCAGTGAAATTTGAGGTTTGCAGGGATTCTGGGTAGGAGAATGATGGGGGACCCACGCAAGCCATACCTCGCTGGACTCCCGGGTGTCTAGTTTCCAGAAATGTATGGGTTAGGTAGGTTTCCCTACATGGATGCCGAGCTCCGGGCCAAAAACTCATGGGACCCCCATGCAAAACCAGGTTGGTTTGTGATATGTAATTTTGATGTCGCCTCAATAGCTTTTGGGGCCTTGCCTGTCGCGGGTCCTTCACCCACCCACGCAAGTGAGGTACCATTTTTATCGGGAGACCTGGGGGAATGCTGGGTGGGAGGAAATTTGTGGATCCACGCAGATTCCAGAAATTTCCCACACAGAAATGTGAGAAAAAGTGGATTTTTCCGCGAAATTTGAGGTTTGCAGGGGACTATGGGTAGGAGAATGATGGGGGACCCACGCAAGCCATACCTCGCTGGACTCCTCCGGGTGTCTAGTTTCCAGAAATGCATGGGTTAGGTAGGTTTCCCCAGATGGCCGCCGAGCCCCGGACCAAAAACTCATGGGACCCCCCATGCAAAACCAGGATGGTTTGTGATATGTAATTTTGATGTCACCTCAATAGCTTTTGGGCCCTTGCCTGTCGCCGGTCTTTGACCCACCCACACAAGTGAGGTACCATTTTTATCGGGAGACCTGGGAGAACGCGGGGTGGGTGGAAATTTGTGCATCCACGCAGATTCCAGAACTTTCCACCACAGAAATGTAGGGAAAATGTGGTTTTTTTTGACAATTTTTTAGGTTTGCAAGGGATTCTGGGTAACAGAACCTGGTGGGAGGCAGTCAAGTCACCCCATCCTGGATTCCCCTGGGTGTCTAGTTTTCAAAAATGTATAGGTTTGCTAGGTTTCCCTAGGTGCCGGCAGAGCTAGGGTTCAAAAACTACAGCTAGGCACTTTGCCAAAAAAGGGTCATTTTTCACTGCGAAATTGAGGTATGTCCACATTGCGTTTTGCGCCGTTTCCTGTCGCGGGCACTAGGCCATCCCACGCAAGTGAGGACCATTTTTATCGGGAAACCTGGGGGAACGCGGGGTGGGTGGAAATTTGTGGATCCACGCAGATTCCAGAACTTTCCACCACAGAAATGTGGGGAAAATGTGTTTTTTTTGACAATTATTTAGGTTTGCAAGGGATTCTGGGTAACAGAACCTGGTGGGAGGCAGTCAAGTCATCCCATCCTGGATTCCCCTGGATGTCTAGTTTTCAAAAATGTATAGGTTTGCTAGGTTTCCCTAGGTGCCGGCAGAGCTATGGTTCAAAAACTACAGCTAGGCACTTTGCCAAAAAAGGGTCATTTTTCACTGCGAAATTGAGGTGTGTCCACGTTGCGTTTTGCGCCGTTTCCTGCCGTGGGCACTAGGCCGACCCACACAAGTGAGGTACCATTTTTCTCAGAAGACTTTGGGGAACGCGGGGTGGGTGGAAATTTGTGGATCCACGCAGATTCCAGAGCTTTCCACCACAGAAATGTGGTTTTTTTGACAATTGTTTAGGTTTGCAAGGGATTCTGGGTAACAGAACCTGGTGGGAGGCAGTCAAGTCACCCCATCCTGAATTCCCCTGGTTGTCTAGTTTTCAAAAATGTATAGGTTTGCTAGGTTTCCCTAGGTGCCGGCAGAGCTAGGGTTCAAAAACTACAGCTAGGCACTTTACCAAAAAAGGGTCATTTTTCACTGCGAAATTGAGGTATGTCCACATTGCGTTTTGCGCCGTTTCCTTCCGCGGGCACTAGGCTGACCCACACAAGTGAGGTACCATTTTTCTCGGAACACTTTGGGGAACGCGGGGCGGGTGGAAATTTGTGGATCCACGCAGATTCCAGAACTTTCCACCACAGAAATGTGGGGAAAATGTGTTTTTTTTGACAATTTGTTAGGTTTGCAAGGGATTCTGGGTAACAGAACCTGGTGGGAGGCAGTCAAGTCACCCCATCCTGGATTCCCCTGGGTGTCTAGTTTTCAAAAATGTATAGGTTTGCTAGGTTTCCCTAGGTGCCGGCAGAGCTAGGGTTCAAAAACTACAGCTAGGCACTTTGCCAAAAAAGGGTCATTTTTCACTGTGAAATTGAGGTATGTCCACATTGCGTTTTGCGCCGTTTCCTGTCGCGGGCACTAGGCCAACCCACGCAAGTGAGGTACCATTTTTATCGGGAGACCTGGGGGAACGCGGGGTGAGTGGAAATTTGTGAATCCACGCAGATTCCAGAACTTTCCACCACAGAAATATGGGGGACAATGTGGTTTTTTTGACAATTGTTTAGGTTTGCAAGGGATTCTGGGTAACAGAACCTGGTGGGAGGCAGTCAAGTCACCCCATCCTGGATTCCCCTGGGTGTCTAGTTTTCAAAAATGTATAGGTTTGCTAGGTTTCCCTAGGTGCCGGCAGAGCTAGGGTTCAAAAACTACAGCTAGGCACTTTGCCAAAAAAGGGTCATTTTTCACTGCGAAATTGAGGTATGTCCACATTGCGTTTTGCGCCGTTTCCTGTCGCGGGCACTAGGCCAACCCACACAATTGAGGTACCATTTTTATCGGGAGACCTGGGGGAACGCGGGGTGGGAGGAAATTTGTGGATCCACGCAGATTCCAGAAATTTACCACACAGAAATGTGAGAAAAAAGTGGATTTTTCTGCGAAATATGAGGTTTGCAGGGGACTATGGGTAGGAGAATGATGGGGGACCCACGCAAGCCATACCTCGCTGGACTCCCCGGGTGTCTAGTTTCCAGAAATGTGTGGGTTAGGTAGGTTTCCCCAGATGGCCGCCGAGCCCCGGACCAAAAACTCATGGGACTCCCATGCAAAACCAGGCTGGTTTGTGATATGTAATTTTGATGTCACCTCAATAGCTTTTGGGCCCTTGCCTGTCGCCGGTCTTTGACCCACCCACGCAAGTGAGGTACCATTTTTATCCGGAGACCTGGGGGAACGCGGGGTGGGTGGAAATTTGTGGATCCACGCAGATTCCAGAACTTTCCACCACAGAAATGTGGGGAAAATGTGTTTTTTTTGACAATTTGTTAGGTTTGCAAGGGATTCTGGGTAACAGAACCGGGTGGGAGGCAGTCAAGTCACCCCATCCTGGATTCCCCTGGGTGTCTAGTTTTCAAAAATGTATAGGGTTGCTAGGTTTCCCTAGGTGCCAGCAGAGCTATGGTTCAAAAACTACAGCTAGGCACTTTGCCAAAAAAGGGTCATTTTTCACTGCGAAATTGAGGTGTGTCCACGTTGCGTTTTGCGCCGTTTCCTGTCGCGGGCACTAAGCCGACCCACACAAGTGAGGTACCATTTTTCTCGGAAGACTTTGGGGAACGCAGGGTGGGTAGAGATTTGTAGATCCACGCAGATTCCAGAACTTTCCACCACAGAAATGTGGGGAAAATGTGTTTTTTTGGACAATTTTTTAGGTTTGCAAGGGATTCTGGGTAACAGAACCTGGTGGGAGGCAGTCAAGTCATCCCATCCTGGATTCCCCTGGATGTCTAGTTTTCAAAAATGTATAGGTTTGCTAGGTTTCCCTAGGTGCCGGCAGAGCTATGGTTCAAAAACTACAGCTAGGCACTTTGCCAAAAAAGGGTCATTTTTCACTGCGAAATTGAGGTGTGTCCACGTTGCGTTTTGCGCCGTTTCCTGCCGTGGGCACTAGGCCGACCCACACAAGTGAGGTACCATTTTTCTCGGAAGACTTTGGGGAACGCGGGGTGGGTGGAAATTTGTGGATCCACGCAGATTCCAGAGCTTTCCACCACAGAAATGTGGTTTTTTTGACAATTGTTTAGGTTTGCAAGGGATTCTGGGTAACAGAACCTGGTGGGAGGCAGTCAAGTCACCCCATCCTGAATTCCCCTGGTTGTCTAGTTTTCAAAAATGTATAGGTTTGCTAGGTTTTCCTAGGTGCCGGCAGAGCTAGGGTTCAAAAACTACAGCTAGGCACTTTACCAAAAAAGGGTCATTTTTCACTGCGAAATTGAGGTATGTCCACATTGCGTTTTGCGCCGTTTCCTTCCGCGGGCACTAGGCTGACCCACACAAGTGAGGTACCATTTTTCTCGGAACACTTTGGGGAACGCGGGGTGGGTGGAAATTTGTGGATCCACGCAGATTCCAGAACTTTCCACCACAGAAATGTGGGGAAAATGTGGTTTTTTTTACAATTTGTTAGGTTTGCAAGGGATTCTGGGTAACAGAACCTGGTGGGAGGCAGTCAAGTCACCCCATCCTGGATTCCCCTGGGTGTCTAATTTTCAAAAATGTATAGGTTTGCTAGGTTTCCCTAGGTGCCGGGAGAGCTAGGGTTCAAAAACTACAGCTAGGCACTTTGCAAAAAAAGGGTAATTTTTCATTGAGAAAATGTGGTGTGTTCACGTTGGGTTTTGAGCCATTTCCTGTCGTGGGCACTATGCCTACCCACACAAGTGAGGTACCATTTTTATCGGGAGACTTGGGGTAATTCAGATTTGTAAAGCAACTGTTATTACCTATTGACTTTTGATGCATTTCTGCCTTCCAAATGAAAGACATTGTGTAAAAAAGAAGTCATTTTGAAAAATGACCGATAATTCTCATGCTAGTATGAGTATTCCCAATTTCAAAAATGTGCAAATATCTACTGTTTCTAAACTCTATAACTTGTTCCCATTTCAGAAATACATAGGTGTCATTCATACCGATTTTTTCCATGTATTCATTTTCCCACAATAATTGCTATATACCCGGTACATAATAAAAAGCCATTGCAAATTGCTGCTCAGTTTTTTACTCTGGGTTCGTCGGGTCCTTGGTGAACCTACAAGTCCTATATATCCCCACAACCAGTAAGGTCCAGCGTATGTAACGGTATATTGCTTTCAAACAGCTGTCATAATTAGAAGAAGTTACAGGTGAAAACGTTGACACAAAAGGCTGTTTTTTTCAACAAATTTTCAATTTTTCCTATATTTAACTGTACGTTTTTATAAAGAAACCTTGATGGATCTACACAAATGACCCCTTGCTGAATTCAGAATTTTGTCTACTTTTCAAAAACGTATAGCTTTCCAGGATTCATTATTGCTTTCATACCCATTTCTACCATTAACTGGAAGGAGGTTGAAAGCACAAAAAATAGCAAAAATAGGCTATGTCCCAGAAAAATGCCAAAACTGTGTAAAAAATGTTGGTTTTCTGACAAAAGTCTGTCATTCCCTAAAAGCTGGGAAAATGGTGATTTCAGCCCCACAAACGCTTTTTGGATACCATTTGCAGGGAAAAACCCAGATGCTTTCATTTGCAGCCCTTTTTTCCCATTTTTCCCCAAAAAACCAAAATTTAGCTGTATTTTGGCTAATTTCTGGGACCCCTCCAGGGGAATCCACAAACCCTGGGTACCTTTAGAATCCCCATGATGTTGGAAGAAAAGGACACAAATTTGGTGTGGATACCTTATGTGGTCAAAAAGTTACAGGGGCCTAAGCGCGCACTACCCCAGATAGCCAAAAAAAGGCTTAGCACAGGGGGGGAAAAGGCCTAGCAGCGAAGGGGTTAAGTCACATGATGACATTTGCAACACAGATTGGTCATGTGATGTAAGGCGCACCTTCCTGCACAAGAACAATCAATAGTGTCTTGCTGTTTCCATGGGTGCTGCACAACGCAGCACACATTGGAACAGCAGGGATGGGAACTAATTAAACCAATCTCGCAACAGTGCATATTCATATACAATGTGGCCGGGGTAGAACACATCACGCACTCAAATATATTCAAGCTGGCCTTGGAGATAGAGTCCAGACATTAAAAAGGTTGGTTGTGCATGTATACATTTCCCATCATTAGTACACAAGAAATGATGTGGAAAGGTGGTATTGAGCACTATTGGGCTTCATTCTCAGGCAGCCAGCTTGACGCAGCATCGTGACTCAGGCTAAGGCACTCTTGCTGCCACAATGTTGTACCATGTAACGTTGATGAGTAAATGGGGTCCTTGTAATATGCAACAACATGTCCAAGATACAACACATCAGAGGGAAGACATTGACTATTGTCAGTAATCCAAGCTTGGGACATAACTATCCATCACAGTGATGCCGACACATCTAAAGGAGGCATGACTCTGGATCCTGCAGCACTGACTATTTCATCACTTACAACTGCTTTCATATTGTATATGTGACTGACTCTTTGTACTCGTACCTCTAACTGACACCTGGTGCACCACAGATTTGATCCTCATTGACAGTCATCTCATTCAAGGCTGTAGAAGCATTCCATGTCTGCTCATAGCCATCAACAACATCAATCACATGTCTTCTCTCCTGTCTGCACGATGTGTAAAGCACATGCATCGGCTGGAGTGACATAATCCTTTTGTATTTTTGGCCAGGGTATCACTGACTGTGGATGTGCAAAGTTACGTCAGTAAGACAAATGCTGTGCTCAATCTCAAGTTCCTAAATCGTGCATACTTCACACTTATATGAGCCATCATCACATTGGAGGCAAGGTACATGTGGTAAACACCCAGACTGTGTACAACTACATACAGGATTTACCACAAACATTCTTCCCATCTCACAATGCAAATATTTCATGAAGGCACTCACCAGTGGCGTGTGGGTCCATGAAGGTGTCAATGTCACCCTGAGTAATCAGTGGTCTTCCAGCTGTGAGACATTAAAGAAACGTGTTGTTGGTGTCAGACGTGAATTCTCACATGTGTCCTATTCATCATCAGATTCATATACATAAAAAAAAATGCCCTGTAACAGTACTGTCTCTGCTCATGTTGCATACATGATTGTATCTTCTTGGCCTGTCGTACCCACAAAACATGACCAATGCATCGTTGTGCAACACAAAACAATTCTGCTAGCCAATGTGATAATTTTGCACACACTACTTGCGTGACACATTCCCAAGGCCACGTTTATAGCCACAAAATAGTGAAGTGTCAACATGTGATTAGACCCTTGCACAGTGGTGGCAGACATGTTTGTACATTAGGCAGTGTTTTATGTCAAGTATCCTGCATTGGGCAGGTCACATGGGCACTTAATTCACATTAATGGTCCACACACACAAATCTCTTCATACACTATCTTAATAGGATGCACTGTGCCGCACACATTGAACCTTGACACAGCACTTCATTTATTGTGTGCAGGAGTGTACACATTCCTACACATGGTCAAACATCAACATAAACACTGTCTCACTTGCACAATGGTGCGAGTGTGATTGTGTTGAAGCTGTCAGCTTGACTTAAGATAACTGACTGACATTCTCCTGTAGCGTTTCTTACATTGTGTTCCTGACTAGATTTTTGAATTTGGTATTAAAAAGTTAATTGATGAACTTTGGAGTTGTACTTGCCACCTTGCCGGCCAACGATGACTCCCAGGTGGTCCAATGCAATCCTGCCATCGGTGCTTCCATTGTCGTACTGTCATGTCCACTCCAAGGACCCTCAACATTTGACTGCGGACATGCTCCCACCTCACATTACGTACACGTACGGCATATCCCTTCAGGATCTTTCCCCAACTCTCAACCACCAATGGCAGGTAGAATTTGACAAGCCAGAGGAAGCCCCCCAATGCCCCCTCTGACATCTTGCCCTCCCTACCCACACCCAACATATCCCAAAACACCCCTAAACCTACTAACCCAAAAGAAAAGCCCCAAACACTCCCCCTGCAACAGTTAACATAAACTAAGTACCCCTTGGACAGACACCCGACAAGGTTTAGTACAAGTCGTAAAATACATGCAAGGACAAGTACACAGGACTGCACAGAGACATAGGGACAGTTCACAGGACACAACGTCACTCTCTACTCAAAACAAACCAGCACACAACTCAACCACCTCCAACACTCTCCACAGACACTGTCAGTGTGCTTTGAAGAGAAAGTGAAAGTGTTCAGTACTCCTCCATTACACAGGATGCAAGCTGACATCACTTCCTGTGTGTTTGCGGCCCGTTTTTTGACTCTGCGATAATATTTTGCACGGTATTGGCTTTTGCAGTAAGTTTTAGTGTTGTAACAAGTATATTGCGATTTGTTTTCTCTGGTGGTTATGAAAAAATTATCGCTTTCGTGTTTAAGCGGCAAAATTTCTGACGCAAAGTGCAAGTTGTTCATCAGATGTAGAAAATGTCATGAATAAGCATGACTGCTGACACCATTTGTCTATGTGATGTGATCTGTGTTGTGTATGTGACTTCAGTCATTCTGATATGTCAGGATTACAGTTATACATAGCTATCTACATGCCCTTGGACCACACATTGCTGCCTATCCACATTGATTCATGTGTGATAAGACATGCATGCATCAGTGGTAGTCATTATTTTTGGCATAGTTTATATGTGTGACAACATAAGTGACTGTCAAATTACGCATTGCTGTGATGGCTGCAACTGTTTGACAGGCTTGCAACACACATGTAAATGAACTTTAGGCATCAAATAGTTGTAAAACATATTTCGTATGCTGCAAAGAATGTGAAGGCTTGACCACAAATTTGTACTTGGTTATTCTTCAACCTAGATTTGCAGATATGCACAATTAATACGCGCAGCTGCAAAGTCAGTCATGTGCATGAATCAATGTGGTAATGGGGCACGATGGTGATTTACATAATCTGATGATGTTGGCAAAATATGTAGATTTGGCATTTGAATTGTCATTTCTGCAACATATGTGCAATACATTCTTACATGTCACACTGAACAGTTTGTGTCCAGCACAATTTCCCCTCAGTCTAGTGTGACAGCAATACACAGCTTGAAGCTAGGTGGATGACAATATGATGGCTGGACAGGTGACACACCAACCATTTTATGTGAGTATGCAGTACGTCCTGTTTCAGCCTCTGTAGGCGGCATGAGCTAGTGGTAGCATCACTGATGTAGTTGTCATAAGTCAATGCACCAGAATGCAGAATGTGTCAGCCTGGTGCAAATTATGTAGAGGTCAACAAAGCACACAAAGCCATCTGGTATCATGTTGTAGAGCCAGAGTCCAAGGTGGACAGGACGTTGTTGGCTGGCCACAACAAAGCAGCACTTTACATAGTGCACTTCTCACAACAGCATGACGTACAATGTCAGTAAGCACATACAGTCCACATTGTATTGAATCAACACTGTATTATTTGTATTTGAACCATATTGTCAGACACAGGTACAGCAGTGTTTATGCAAAATGTCTTTGACGGCTAGGCCTGCATCTTCCACAGGCCTGTGTGCACCAGCAGTGGACATTGATGCAGCATCAACAACACTTAGCTGTTGGTAAACTCTGGTATGCCAGATGTAGACCCATTGCAGACTAGAGATGCAGAAATGGTGCACCATGTAGGGGTGAACAATCAAGGTGCAC
Organism: Calotriton arnoldi; assembly: GCA_963921515.1. Taxonomy (NCBI): domain Eukaryota; kingdom Metazoa; phylum Chordata; class Amphibia; order Caudata; family Salamandridae; genus Calotriton; species Calotriton arnoldi. The sequence goes on along the minus strand of CAWUFW010008748.1, from coordinate 230,196 downwards.
ATGATCATGTACAAAGGGTACTCTGTATTGCATGTCACACACCAAGACAACAATGGGTTGACAGGGGAGACATCCTATTTTGTCCTGCCCCTTTTCTCATCATCATGCATGATGTTTTTGTGCAGAGCATTAGCTGGTGAAGGTGAGGCACAGGACCATGTGAAATCTTGTATGTCAGGGTACCTGTGACTGTGCAACTTGGAGTGCCCATTTGCATATACGGCACCTGTGGTTTCCCTAGTATACTCAGAGTGCTCAGCTGTACCCATGCTTGCGTACTCACGGTTGACCAAGGATTGAGCTGGGTTAGACACTGAATATGTAAATGAGTTGTGTTTAGAGGCCTTGTGTCGTTGTCCATGGTTGTGAGATGGTTTTATATGGAGCATATGAGGCACAGCAATGTTATGTTTACACTGCTTGTACAACCATGACTTACATGGGATATGTCTCACATGTAATTTCCTTCCTTAAGTTGTCATCCAGGAGACAACCATGTGTGTCTGTTTTTCATCATCACATGTTATTATTCTCTTGTGTATATGGTGGATTGCCCTTGGTTCTGTCCGTAGATAGGCTTTGGGGTAGCATACACTTGAGTTGAGTTGAGCTACAGGCGATCACACAGGGCTGCAACACATTCCAGATATGTTTTCTGGCCATCTTGCACAACATTGTATTCTACAGAGTATGTTGTACATTTTTTGAGAGATACAACGAAATGTGACATTGCCTCCTTTTTTAAGTTGCATGTTTGTTTATGTGTTCAACTGCGACTGCAGGTGTGTGTATCTATATTTGTGTAGTGATGATAATTTACTAAATTACACACATTATGCAATTGACATTAGTAAAGTTGTAGTGACCATCCCTAGACATTTTTGACAATGTCATGGTACTAGTATTTCTTGTCATGTCCGTCGCACACAATACATTGTCCATTCATGATGTAATTGTTAGTATGCTGCTGGGAAAATTTGGCTGTACTTATTGGTTTTCCTGTAGCACTTCACTCATGTGTCTGTCTGTTCTCTGTTCACTGATGGACAATACACATTACTTTGGTCATATACCCAATCCGTTGTTTCATCCCCAATCTTCGTTTGATGGATGTTCTGTCCACTGCTATATGTGAGAGCTGTGTGGATCATTTTTTATTTAACTTTCACTTAACATATATATGAACTTCTGAAGATATGAACCAAGCATACAGGACTTTTGTGTAGTGATATTTTATTTCAGAAAGTAATATTAGTTGGGGTTTTTTCAGGAAAAAACCATGTGATGGCATCTTTGTTTAGTGTGATTATGTAAAAAAAATTCTGATGATTTGATCCCTCCTTGCTGTTCCAGCGGCAGAAGCTGTGGTGTGTCTAGCATCTGCCTCTTCATCATGGCTGTCCTCTGGATTGTCCTGCTCCAACTGGTCTTCATCCAATGGCATGTTTGCGCATACACAAATATTGTGCAGAATGCAATATGCCATTATGATCTTGCATACAAGTTCTGGACTGTACAGGAGTCTGCCCCCTGATATATCTAGGCACCGGAACCTGGATTTGAGGACTCCAAATGTCTGTTCAACAATGGCCCTTGTGCGTCCCAGTGCAATGTTGTAGTCTCTCTGTGCCCGTGTGTGCGTCAGTTTGATGGGCGTCATCAGCCATGACGAGAGTGCATATCCTTGATCACCTGAAACAGATGATGGAGAGATGTGTCCATTAGTATTTGTGCCTGCTGTCTTTGCAGAGGGCCTTTTTTGGAGGGTGTGCATTGTGCAACTTTGTACTTTCTGGTTTCTCATGTGGATCATTTATTAACCAGCATCACTGAAATTAACTTGCCTATACTTGACAGCCTACACATCACCATGTTGTCATTGTCTGGGTCCTGTGTATTACCTCCATGTTGTGAGTGTCAGGATGTATGTTTCACTAGAAAAGAGATTTGAGTTTCTTGACAGGCCCGTTGCACAAACTGAACCTCTCCTGTGCACATATTTTATAGGGTACACCATTGGCACATGTGCCTGCTGACACATCCACCTTAACTTTTTGATGAGTACTATGTTGGAACGTCATCAAGATACCTTATTGGGAGTGATTGTGCTGAGGGTAGCTAAGAGTGAAAATCCTTGTCTGCTAAATGTTAAACTCATTGTGGGGTCTTTACATTCAGCTTGCCACCAAGGTGGGTCAGTGTTTAAGTGACAGTGGCACTGCTGCCTGGTGCAATTAACTTACTGGGACATGTGAAAACAACGTACATATGCATTGATGTCCTTGTGCATGAGTTGACTTTAACTCTGCATGTATGCATGTTTGAGTAATTCCCATCAATATTGCCATGTGTGTGTCAGTTCACAATCGACACACATTGTAATTTCTTATTTTGTTTATCAGATTGCTACACCTCACCAGGGTAGTCCTATACATGCACAACATGTAGTGAAATTGTGATTTGGATTGTTTGTATGCTCTTCCTATGCATGTTTCATTCTGCAACGACACAGAGTGATGTTTAATAAACTTTGGTGAATATTTGTGTGCAGTTGGTGCTCCCCTCATGCAACACTACTTGCAAACACATGAAGTAGGAACACCTGCTGCATGGTGCATGGCTGACCATGTTTATGCATGTCAGCTAATTGTGCACTATCACATGTGAGAGCAGGGGATCTATCATCTTGTTGTACATATGGCAGGTGTGTTTATCTCAAGATGTATGTAGCAGAGCAGAAGCATATGTTCTGTGTCATGTGCTGCATTGATTGATTTACATTTTTGTCTGATGAGTTCAGCAAAATCTATATTCGGAGGGTGCCATAGTGTTTTGTGTGAGATTTTCTAGGCTACTCTCTTGTTGGTCTGTATAGCATCTGTCTTGTATATTTTGCATTGGGTGTTTGTGTATATTGTTTGGACCTGTTCCAAAGTATGTCGTATTACTTTGGCTACATGTGCATTCTCACATATTTGAGCTTTGTTTGTGTATTTGAGGTGTGTGGTGTGTTAATTTTGTACTTACCATTTCCATATGTGCCATTCTCAAAGTGCTGGTTGATGATCGATTAGCGAAAGATGTAGGAGCCATGCACACTCCCAGGGAACTTTGCGACAACATTGATGAACAGGCCCAGGTGGTCCACAATTGCCTGTACATTCATTGAGTGTGTGCTTCCTGTTCCTGTATATATGTGCCGTTTCCACAGGAGGCACAAGTAGAACATGGGTGCAGTCAATTGCCCCCAACACATGCGGAAACCCAACAATGTCATAGAAGCCTTGCTTGTTGTCAAGTTGTTCTTGTGCAGTGTTGGAGAAGCGTAGGTGCTGCGGCGTTAGGCTGATGATGGCATCCAAGACAGTTGGGAGGAACCTTGAGAAGGCTGACTGTGAGACTGCACCCACTTTGGCAGTGGTTGGTTGGAAGGTACCAGAGGCCAACATGTGCAGCACTGCAAGTAGCTTTGTCTGTGGAGGGATGTTTGTGCAGCGCTGTGATGGTGCCTGCAGGCTTGGTGCTATCTGGGTGAATATGCGTAGGATGGAGGTCCTTTTCAGCCTGTAGTGGGCTATCACATCCACTGGCCGGAGGTCTATCAGGGTGATGCATTGGCGGTAGACCTGCTCTCTTCTTTGGCACTGCCTGTGTGGTGGTGCTGGTGGCGATGGTGGTGGTGGTTGTGGTCTTCTTGGAGCTCCAAGCTGCTAGAGTAGTACCTCCATGGCGTCATTAGGTAAGAAAATGAGGGTCTGGGTTACTCTCCCTTATGTACAGGTGTGTTTGCACCATTTTTTAGACCAGCTTTTTTCTGGTCTTAAAAACCAGCCGCTAACTGGCCTTAGCAGCAGTTTTTAAAAAATATCTACCGGAAATATATTCATTGTAAATATTACGAAGTAGGGTTAGCGGCAGTTTTTGCATAAGAACGCCCAGCTTGCATCTCATTTTCGTTAACTCCCGCTAACAGAAGTGGCGATATTAAAACTTCACGGTTCCGCCAGAAAAGTGCCGCTAACTGCAGTTAGCAGCACTTTGTAAATAAGGCGATAAAAAAAAGCTGCTTTAACTTGGAAAAATTGACACTACAGCGGCTTTAAGTCCTTGCACATATGCCCCAAAGAGTTATATCAGGTGACAGGGCTTTCCAGTTGTGACTACAAAATCGGGAATTCTCTAGCTATTTCTGTCTTAAGCAATCTAAGTAAACCTTCTACACTGACACACAACTTTTAGTGAACATGTGCTTGATGAATACAAAACATGAATGGAGTGGAGGGGGGGGCATAATTCCATGTGTGGACTGTGGGCACATGACTCTCCTCACGCATGCATACACAACTGTCATGGATTCTCCTGTATGGAGACACTTTAGTTCTCGCTGGTGCTAAAACCTCGGTCTCTGCTAGCAGCTTCAATTGAGCAGAGGGATTCCTTTTATTCTCTTCACCCTTACATCCACTCCTTGTTTGTTAGAAACAACAGCATGTTTTTTTAATCACCATTTGCTCTACATGTGAAAGATTTCATGCATGTGCAGAGCAACAAGATACTTTGTTTTTCATGGCCACATGCCAATAACTCTTCACCTTAAAGTGCTGTTGTGCTGGGACATTGAGGCGAAACTTAAAAAGGAAAGAGTCCAAGTGGACATCCCCCTGGGTTTAGAATGCAAAGTGTATACATATCGGGTACTTTGTTTTCCATTGATATCGATGGGAAATTTCTGCTTAGGGCTCAGGAAGTCACCCAAGGATCTGCTGTTGGGGGTCTTCAGCCCCAGGACTCCAGGTTGCAGTTCCCTGGGGATTGCCCTGAGCAGGATCACCCATGGGACTGAGGGAAGAGATTGGAGAAAACTGTTGCTGGGGGATCTTGGTGAACCATTTACTTAAACGGATAATTGAAAGAATTGGTAGTGTTCAGAATGGAAAGGTGTGTGACAGAATGTAACAGGAGAAGGGTTAAAGTTTAGATAGAGACCAAATCGTTCATTTTCAAGGATAACCTTTAGTAAGAATAGAAGGGGGCAGAGGGTGGACTTTGAGGAGGTTGAGCGACAACAGACTTGAAGAAAAGAGATGCAAGCAATGGGAACAAGAATGATGATATAGGATGGATGAAGGTTAATGGCTGTGACTGTTTTGTTCTTAGTGGCAGGAGATAAGGTGATGGTATCAGCTGGGTGAAGGGTAGAAGTAAGTGATGCTTGAGACTAGACTGTGGACGTGGTTGGATGAGGTTGGATGGAGCATGAGGTTTAAAGCGGATTCCAGAAAATATTCAGGATGCTGGAGGAAGGGATCTGTAGAGAGACAGAGTGCAGGAAGGGTCATTGTTTAGTCAAAGTGTGGTTAGAGGAGAGGGGATGGAGGAAACTGGATGAAGGGGGCAGGGTTAAGAAACGGCACATCACAGATATGAGAGGTTGAGGAGATAGAGATGCTGAAGGACAGAAACAATCAGATGGGATAGATTCTAAGGAGTCATCATCTCTGGAGATGCGATCTAGAGACATTGGGAGTGAAATCAAACCAATTAACACCCTCCCTGGAAATTTAAAAACTAAAGGCTGTATTTTGAGGTTATACTAAAGGAGAGTTAGATGTAGTGAGGGAAACAGACACAGTAAAGAAGCTGCTCAGTGAGGGAAATGGAGGGTGTGAATGGTGTACACCGAGGCCTAGTGTGTACAAGTTTGGACTGATAACTGCACATTTGAGCACCAGGAGTAAATAGCGCTTATGTACACTCAGCACAAAAGATGCCCAGAATGCATTTTGCACTCAAACATAAATCCACAACTTGAAACTTTGTGAAATTCGTTCATGCAGTGGCCCAATAGGTCATGTTTTCGGTCAATATACAACTCAAAAGGAGACCACAAGCAAGTGAGAGGCAGGTTGAAATGGCTTTTCATTTCAAGTTTGATAACTAAGCATTCCCTTCGAATACATTAAACCAAAAATCTATATCACCGACCTCGAAATCTTTGCCATTAGCACACAGTGTTCTCAAATCACAAGTTGTTTGGACTTGTATTTATTATTGAAAATCTTCAAACACTGTTGAATTCATCACTGCGGACCCCTTAAGACTGCCCTTGGCACTTGGCATCACACAGGTATATCTGTACATGAACAAACACAGGACTATATTTTCTGAACACTCTCAGATTCAAGACCATCTTGTTATAATCTCATGCATCAATGCCTCACGTTTGGAGTCTGAAATACAAGGAACTGAGCAATGGAATTGGAATACTTTGTGGGGCAGTTGGTTGAGAATGGCAACTGCTCTGGGGAGTCATATAAATTAATGCTTAAACACCGCTATGTTTCAGTGAGCAATTGTGGGTCTTACTACATGTTTTGGCGATGAGCTGGACTCCTCCCCCGAATCCTTGTGTGATGAAGCAGTTTTACTGGGCAGTGGAGGTGAGCTGTTTATTTGGGCAGCAGAGGTGCCATTGTAAAAGACGACATCAGGAGGCATGATTAGGACGATGTTGCATGTGGCGTGATGTGGAGAAGAGTGCGGGCGAGCGGGACCAAGGAAGCTTTTAACACTGTTTTTTGGGCCAATTTCGCTGTCAGCGTATGGTTATGGTGCACGTGACGCCAATGTTTTTTGTATCCAGGTTTGCAGCATCCAGGCAACTAACGCGTCGGAGTGCGAGGCACACACGCGACGCAAGGGGCATCAGGTTACCTGGCAACGAAGGAGACCCGCACCTCAGGTGCACAACGTCCTCACAAGCATCAGGGTTGCCTGTCAACTTAAACAAAGGGCGCGAGTCAAGAGAGAGAGAGGCGAGGCACCGGCATTTAGTTTCAGAAGAAACGCAGTCATTTCAGAAGGAGGTTTAGCTGGTTTCCTGCGTGTCACGGTGATGTGCACACCTATAAGTTGATTGCTGTATGGATTTCGCTGCACCACACTGCAGATTACTTGGAAAACTGCATTATTCAAGGAGTGTTTTGCACACTAGTCAGCTTTGTTGCAGTTCTGGTGGTGGTTTAATTCATGAAAGGTTTACTGGTTTAATGTGCATCACGGTGATGCCCACACCTGTGTGATTACATTTTTGTATGTTATTTGATAGCACTACACTGCATGTAGCAGCATCTTTTGCCTGTGTAGTTTTGGCTGGTGTGTTTCATTTATTTTAATTATTTCATTGTTTTAATTAACCATGACGAACAATCTGGCTGTTCCAGCGTGTTTTTGGCCTATCCTGGGGATACTCCACTTCCATGGGAAGAATGTGTCAATGGCTTCAAGATATATATGTTAAACTTAGGTAATGAAAGGATGGCAGATTGAAGGAAACAAGATGTTTTGTTGCACTCGTTTGGGAAAGAAGGTTTGAGGATATACCGTACGCTACCAGATATTCCTGCTTTGGAGGAAGGAGGCAACTTGTCATTATATGCTACAGCCATGAAACAGCTTGATTTGTATTTTGGAGACAGAACTAATATCATTCTTTAATGCTCCAAGTTTTTTTCTCATGTGCAGACAGCTGGTGAATCTATTGATGCGCTTGTGACTAGCTTGAGAGCACTTTTAGTGAACTGTGCTTACATGGGAAACCAAGATGAATATATTCATGATCAGCTAATGATGCATTCGTCGAATATCATAATTCAAAAAAAGTTATGGGGCGTTCACAATCCCACTTTGTTAGAAGCTTTAAATATTGCCCATGGGAAAGAGTTGGCCAACAAGTGTGTCAAAGCGGTGAATGAAGATAAAGCGAAGGATGATAGCGGTAACCCCGGGCGGAGACCTCCGCTCCGCCTGCGAAGTGTGCGGAGATTTGCCTTCTCTGTGTTCCGCGGAGAACGCAGAGAAGGCAAATCTCCGCAGCGGAGCGGAGTTGGCCAGCCCCCGCCTCCACCCCCATTATAAAAAGTAATTAAACATTATTAAAAATAAATTTAAAACCACTTACCTGGCATGCGGCATCCCCGGGCTGCCCTCCTCCTCTTCTTCGCCGTCTCGCTAATCCTTGTGAGAACTGCGCATGCCCGTGCCGCCGCGCATGTTCATTCCGAGAAATGCGCATGCGTGGGCGCGCACACATGCGCAGTTCTCACAAGGATTAGCGAGACGGCGAAGAAGAGGAGGAGGGCAGCCCGGGGACGCCGCATGCCAGGTAAGTGGTTTAAAATTTATTTTTTAATAATGTTTAATTACTTTTTATAATGGGGGGATAGAGGCGGATGTGCGTAGCAGAGTGGAGCGGAGTTCCACGGAGTTTGTTTTCAACTCCGTGGACCTCTGCTTAGGCCCGCTACGCACACTACGCCCGGGGTTAGATAGCGGTCGCAGTGAGGCAACAGTCAGCATGGTGAAAGGCAGAGTTAAGAGTGAAAAATCTGAGAAACCAAGTAATGAAAAGCCGAATGGTGAGAGAGATGACAAGTTTAAAGGGAAGCACATAGGTGCACAAAGGAATGCGTTTATAAGGTGTGGCAGCTGGAACCATTAGGCTAATGACAAATCGTGTCCTGCGAGGAATGTAACTCGTTTATGATGCAAAAAAGTGGGCCATTATGCACGTGTGTGTAAAGGGTCAGGGTCAAAGTATGTAGGAGTGGTTTATGACAGTAGTGAGGACATGAGGGATGATGAGTTGTACACGGATCAAAATGTATGTGCTGTAGGTGAAGATGCTGGGTCGGATTTCGGTGAACCTGGTGAGCAGGTAGTGTCTTCTACCATGGCGGATTTGGACAAGGAGTGCGTTTGAATGTGAGGGACCCCATGTGTGTGATTGAGATTAATGGCAATCCTTTTACTATGTTGGTTGACTGAGGAGACAGATATACCATCATATCTGAAGATGATTATCATAGGTGTGACAACTTTATAAACAAACATTTGCTTAAACCGAATGTCAAATTGAAATCATATAGTGGTGAATGTGTAGAGTTGCTTGTTTTTTCATTGCTTTAATTCCATACAAGAACAAGAAACTTTCGAGGAGGGTTTATGTGGCTAAAAAAGGTGCACCTTTATTTGGTCTCATTCACCAATCTGTCATGGGTATACACTTGCATTCTGGTGCGAATGAGCAGGTGGTTATGGTTGGTGGCATTACACAAGGAGGGGAAATTGTACAAGCAATTCCAGAGGTATTCACGGATAAGCTGGGAAAATTAAAAGGTTTCAAGCACTATATTGTATTATGTAGGGGGTGTCAACCTAGGGTCCACAAAGTCCAGAATTTACCATTAACAGTGAGGGAGGATGTTAAAGATGAAATTGAGAAGTTGTTGAATGCTGACATCATTATTGAGGGTATCGAATCATTGGAATGGTTGGCGCCGATTGTTGTTGTACAGAAACCAGATAAATCTATTAGGATGTGTATTGATCTTCGCGATCTAAATAATGCTATAGATAGATAGATGGATAGATAGGCAACCTTTGCCCAACATAAATGAGATGTTTTCAATGGTAGGAAAAAACAAGTGGTTTTCCACAATTGTTTTGTCGTGTGCATATAACCAAATTGAACTGCATGAAGTTCTAGACACTTAGGTGCCAATTATGATGGCAGTCCGACCGCAACTGACGGCTCGTCAGTTGCGGTCCGACCGCCATCTGCTGCTGCGGTCCGAGCTATGTATTACAATGCGTGCGGTTGGAGGCAGCAGATGGAGGGACCATCCACGGCGCTTCCGACAGGCTCAAGGAGCCTGTCAGTGCATCAGAAACACTTCATAATCCCTTAATGACGGCAGCTCTGCCGTCGGGATTATGATGTTGGTTTCCGACAGCCATTCCATGTCGGCCTTTCCGACATGGAAAGGCTGTCAGAAAGTGACACTGGGGGCCCCTAGCAGGGCCCCCTTTCCTTCTGGCCATCCGCTCTGGGGCCTGGGCATCCCTGCACTGTGTGGCACGCACCGCGAGGTGCATGCCATACGGTGTAGGGATATTTGAGAACATCCATTTTTCAATGGAAGCTTTTTCTGCAGGCCTTTTCCGCCCGTCGCACAAGCTTTCATCAAAAAATTGATGTTTCCGACCGCCCTATGGGCAGTCGCATCCAAATACTGCGGTCAGGAGCACCGACCTAAGGTCAGGCGATTCCCAATCCGCATCAGTCACGTCCGCCCGACATCGTAATAAGCCCCTTAACGTCTTTCATTATGCCATTTGGCGCGTATTGTTTTAAATGAATACATTTTGGCCTGGCATCTGCATCATCGGTTTTCCAGAGGCTGATGCAGAAGATTTTTGGTGATATGTTGGAGGTGAACTATTTTTAAGAAGACATCTTGGTATGTGTAAAAAATTAGGAAGACCATGATGTCAAATTAAAGGATGTTTTGGGAAGATTGCGGGACAGTGGTTTAACGGTCAAACTGGAGAAATGCAAGTTAAAAGTTAGTAGTGTGACGTATTTGGGTCATACTATTGATGCCAATGGTGTTAGACCTTGAGAGAAATTGGTGGACAGCATTGTCATCATGGTACCGGAAGGAGATACGGATTCTGGAATTATCAGTTGATGCAATAGGGAAACATGGCGGCGGGCTGACGCCGGTCGCGGGAGCTCCCGGATGAGGCGGAGAGGAGACAGACAAGCACTAAAACTGATAAAATCATGCGGATTGAACTATGCAGGAAGCGCGGCATAGCGTGAGGATTTAAAGTATACAGTATCGTGCACCAGGCCATATGAGTGCAGTGGTGGTGGTGAAAGGACACGGAGCCTGGCGTCGGGCGGCCGCGATATGGAGAAAGACTAGAGCGACGATTCTGGCGGTCGGTTTCTGGGTTAACAGAGGAAGCGCGGCGAGACTACGAGGCGAGGGGAAGGGCGCCGAGATACTGGCAGAGCACACCGGAGACAATGTTAGAGACGAAGCTAAGTCCATTTTTGTATTTCAAAGCGTGCAAAGTGCCCGACAGACCTCCCAATGGTGGCAAGCTGGTGGGAATAGAGGGGAGAAGACTACACAGGCACTGGAGGGGGGTTCGGGAGTGCAGAGGTCAATGGAAGAGCTTTCCCCTATTGCTTTAGAAGCTGGCCAAGATTTTAGTTGTGGGGGGATGGTTTTGTGGACTTTGGGCAGAAGACAGGAGTGGAAGTTAATTCCACTCTATTGTTCCCTCTAAGTGAACAAGGTCCGGTGAAAGGCTCATTGGAGTACCCAACAGGAAGTGAACCAGTAGTACTGAAGGGTCAGGTGAGGAACCGGTACCAGTTGAGATCATTCCCTGAAGGAAGAAAGAAAGATAGAGGGGGAAAAGGAGGGGCAAATTGGGAGCAGTCACCTAAGGAAGCTACTGTCGTCACCCCAGTTCCCCCTAAAAAGAAAGCCTCAAAAGGCCCTGGAAAATCCCAGCGGTGTGGGCAGAAGGAGGTGCGAGTCCTAGCGAAACCACCTCCCTCTTTGAAGTCATATTTTAAAATCATGGAACACGTCACAAGCGCACAAACTGCACAAACTGCGCAAATTAAGGGGAAGAAAACTTTGACGCAAACAAACCCCGTCCCCCTCCCTGTGGAGAATAGATTTTGTGCATTAGCTGGATTGCCTCCTAATGATGAAGGGCAACAGGTTGAAGAAGTTAGGGTACTAATTAGTGGCACTGGAAGCATTGTGGAGTCAGATTCTGGCCCCGGTATATCCTGTAGCCCGAATAATAGCCCCAATACTGGTCTCAATGTGGGTACCAGCTCCAGCCCCCCCATTATGGTACATATAAGCTCAGAATTTCCCCACGGAGGAATTAATAACTCAAACCAGGGGGAGAATTGCCAGGAGTGCATAATTGACCAAAGAGGTGGGGGTGATGAAAAATCTATGGAAAAATTGTTTTTGAACTTAAGGCAAGACCTTTTTGATAAATTTGAAATATCGGAGTCCAACCAAAGGGGGATCCATGACAAATGTGACGCATTAGAGGAAAAACTGGATGATATTATGGCACGTACTTGTACCTTGGAGGGGGAAGTCAAAACCTTGTCAGTAACTGTTTCGGAAAACTCTAAAGATATTGAATGGTTAAGGAAACAGAATAGAGGGTTACAAGATGATTTAGAAAGACTAGAAACTCAATACCGTCGCAACAACTTGAGGTTTCGATAAATTCCAGAGGGGGCTGAGAAGGGAGATGTTAAAACTTTTATTTGTGCCTTACTAAGGGAGATTATGCCCGATAGGCTGGATATCGAATGGGAGAGAGAGATTCAGAGGGCACATCGGGATCTCTTTAGGTTAAACCTAGAGAGGAAAACTCCGAGAAAAATTTTGATTAATTTTTTGAATTTTACTCTGAAAGAGTTGATATTAGCTAAGGCATTAAAAGAGGGCTCCCTAAAACATGAAGGTTTTACGTATCAGATAAGATCCGACTTAAGCAGGAGGACAGCCCAGCGGTAGTGGGAACTAGGTGCAAGGATGAGTGAGCTTCGAGAAAAGGGAGCACAGGTACAATTAAAATTTCCAGCTATGTTGAAAATAATGTGGCGGAATAAGATGCACAACATCAGCGACCCCGAGGAAGTTGATATATTTATATAACAGATGGATAAATGAGTTATTGAACGCTTGATAAAAAGTATAAGGAGTAGTGGGTCGCTGTGTTTTTTTTTTTTTTTTTAAGTCTGCCTCCTCTGACTCTGTCCTCTGAGATGGGGGCTCACGAAGGGCGGATTGTATCGCCCAAGAGATAGAAGGCGGGTTTCCTGGGGGGGAGGGGGGAGTGAGGGACACCGGGTGTGGGGCGCAGTGGGAGAAAAAAACAAAAAAATTGTCCTCATTGATGTAAGTTTTGATTTTTTCCTTCTGAAAGAACCAGATGGGGTGGTCGATATAAAGGGGGTCCATGATTTATTTCGTCCGGGGAAATGAGTATAGGCAAAGCAAAAATAATGAATATACTAACAGGGGGCCTGATTCACAGAACTAACTTACGTCAAAAACGTAAAGTTAGTACTTTTTGGTATTCACCGAATACACTTACTCATTTTGGTATTCACAGAATGAACTTACTCATTTCGGTATTCACAGAAGTTAGTAGTCCTAACTTTAGGAGTCCTAAATGCCTTCTATGAATACCGAAAGTCTTAAAGTTAGGATTTTTCTCAGTTTAGGAGTAGTAAAGTTAGGACTCCTAACTTTAGGACTCCTAAATGCCTTCTGTGAATACCGAAAGTCTTAAAGTTAGGATTTTTCTCAGTTTAGGAGTAGTAAAGTTAGGACTCCTAACTTTACTACTCCTAAACTGAGAAAATCCTAACTTTAAGACTTTCAGTATTCACAGAAGGCATTTAGGAGTCCTAAAGTTAGGACTACTAACTTCTGTGAATACCGAAATGAGTAAGTTCATTCTGTGAATACCAAAATGAGTAAGTGTATTCTGTGAATACCAAAAAGTACTAACTTTACGTTTTTGACGTAAGTTAGTTCTGTGAATCAGGCCCATGGAACGTAAATGGTCTAAGATCCAGGAAAAAGGTGTCACGGGTGGCTGAGTTTTGTAAGGACAGTGTAGCTCAAATAATACTACTACAAGAAACTCATTTAGAAAGAATAGAGTGTAAACGGTGTTTCACAAAATTTAGATGGATACAGGAGGTAGTATGTTCTGATCAGAGTGGTAGCTCCAGGGAAGTTGCTATAATTGTTCAAACCAACTATGAAATAAGACTACTTAAATATGAGTCTGACTGTTCGGGAAGGTGGTTAGTGGCAACTTTTTAGTGTATGGTAGGCCACTGGTATGTGCTGTTTCTTATGGGCCAAACAACGACAACCCAGATTCCCTGGAAAAACTGGAGTCTTGTCTGTTGGAGACAACAGCCCCGATTGTTTTAGGGGGAGATTTTAACCTGGTTCTAAATAAAGGATTAGATAGGACGTCGAAAGCCAAATATAATAGCCCGCCGAAAACTTTCTCTAGACTAATGAGCATAATGAGGAATTTAACTTAGTAGATATATGGCGGATAATAAAGAAGGATAAAAGAGAATTTACTTTTTATAGTAAAAAATACAGACATCACTCTCGTATAGATTATTTTTTAGTTGATCAGGAGTTATGTGGAGAGGTGGTGGAGGTGACCCATATTCCGGCAATAATATCAGACCACTCTGCGCTAGCACTATCTCTAAGGTATCATCAATTAGCGGAGTGTAGAAGGTGGACTCTGGATAGGGTAATTCTTTTAGATGAGAGGGTTATCGAAGACTTAAGGGAAAAAGTAGAGGTTTTTTTTAGTATTAATAATGGTTCAGCAGAAGAGGATATAGTTTGGGATGCTTTTAAGGCGTATTTAAGGGGGATCCTAAAATCTAATATGGTAGGGAAACATTGAGTGGAGAAGCAAGAGAGAGAAAGGGCTATCCAAGATATCAAGAATAAAGAGGGTGAGTTACAGAAGGCATCCATGGAGGATTCAAGCAGAGTGGGGGCTCTAAGTAAGGAGCTGGAGGGGTTACAAGCTGCATTTAGGTTAAGAATTGATAAAAAATCATTGGATTGGTGGAAGGCGAGCAAACTCCAACATTTTGCTTATGGTGAAAAGTGTGGATCACTATTAGCCTGGAAAGCAAAAGCAGATAGGGCCAGAAATACAATACGAGAGCTAATTAGTGGCGAATCGGGGGACCTCTTAAATGTTAATTCAGATATGTGTAAGGAGGCTTGTAGATATATGCAGGATTTATATAAGGAAGATATAGCACCCAGTCAAGTGGAGATAAAGGAGTGGCTTAGGTTAACAACTCTCCCTCGGTTATCTTCTGAGCAATCAAAAATTCTGGAAGGAGAGATTAAAGAGGGTGAGATAAGGGCCAAGTGCAATAAAATGGTTACGGGAAAGGCAGCTGGGCCGGACGGTCTCCCCGTAGAAGTATTTCTCTATATTATAGATATTGTAACTCCTGTTCTACAGATCTTATTTAATAAGATATATATAGGGTGGAAAAAAGGTTCCTAAATCCTGGTTAGAAGCTACAGTTACTATGATTCAGAAACCTAATAAGGATCCACGGAAGATAGACTCATACAGGCCGATCTCGCTATTGAATACAGATTACAAGATCTTTTCTGGTATTATTGCAGCTCGGGTGGCCAGAGTAATATGTGAGGTTATCCATCCTAACCAAAGAGGCTTTATTCCCGGGAGGCAACTGAATGAGTTGACTTTCCAGCTGTTAGGAGTTATTGATCTGGCAGAGGCTCGGAAACTGCCTCTGACAATAGTGGCAGTGGACGCAGCCAAGGCCTTTGATCAGGTACACTGGCCCTACCTATGGGAGGCTTTGCGAAGCTTTGGCTTCCCAACGAATATGGTAACGGCGATTCAGACTCTATACCATGGCCCTAAAGCTAGAGTGTTAATAAATGGGAGGTTGTCAGATTGGTCCGAAATCTTCAGAGGTACAAGGCAGGGTTGTCCCCTTTCCCCGCTTCTTTTTAATATATATATTGAGCCCTTAGCTAATTTGATTAGGTCTGACATGGCTATCTCTCCTTTCAAATCCCATACTTTTGAAGTTAAGTTAGGGCTGTATGCAGATGACTTGCTGCTTTATACAAGCAACCCGCAAGAGGCAATCACAAATCTGATGAGGAAGGCAGAGGTTTTTGGCCACATATCAGGGTATGAAGTGAACCCAGGGAAAACTGAAATTATGGATTGGAACCAGGGGGTGGTAAGTAGGGGGGCGAAGAATCAATAAGATACCTAGGTGTTCAAATAACTCAGAATATTGAAGATATTATAAAAGTAAATTGGAAGAAAGTTAGCCATGATGTCATAGGTTTACTCTCTAAATGGGCGAACTTACCTCTTAATATTTATGGAAGGGTCAACCTTATAAAAATGATTATTCTGCCAAAAGTGACATTCCTATTTAATTCTATCCCATTGACGTTCCAAAAGAAAGACATAGCAAAACTTCAGGGAAGAATAGGGAGTTTTATTTGGGCATCAAAAGGTCCCAGGATTTCCTGGAAAAAATTACGCAGGAGATTAGGTAATGGAGGACTGGCATTACCAGATATTTTTGTATATTGTTATGCTTTCCAATTTAAGAATGTCCGCATGCTGGCCAACAAAGTCGACAATTCATCGATAGCAGCACTCTTTGAGGCATTAATGACCGACATACCTCAAGGTCAAATTGGTTTTCTTTTTAAGTACGGGGACCCTAAATTTTTTAAAAAGGTGCGGCTTAAGATTCTAAAGTCCGCACTGAACACATGGATGTATGTGCGAAAAACATTAAGAATTGCATATTACTCACCATGGGCACCAATTTGGGATTCTCCCGGTACACCGGAGTGCTTGAGGGACCAACTAAGTCATCCTTTGATAAGTGGTGGTATTTGTCGTTGGGCAGACCTTAAGGTTGGTAGTGACTTGATGAGCTGGGAAGCTTTGAGTAACTGCACCAACGGTCTGCTGACATGGTTCAAATATTATCAACTTAGCTCTTGGTGGGTAAGGCAAGATTGGGCAGAGGTGGAAGATGATAAATCAGATCAAGTAATGAGAACCGGACAGTGGCGTAAGGAAACATCGTTCTGGTATTGGGCTTTTGTGGAGGTAGACGGAAATATCGAGATTGACATTTCAAAACTGTGGGGCGAGGAGTTTGAAAACCGAGGCTTGATGCAAATGTGGAGTAACTCATATGATACATTGCGAAAAGTAGTAAAATCAGCACCACTAAAACGAAACCACTTGTTCAGCACTTATCGGGTATATTGGTCTCCTGTAAAACTTTCGAAGGTTACTGGCAAGGTCTACACATGTCCTAGGTGTATGCAGATGGAGGCCGATGATATACATATGTTCATGTTATGTTCAAAAGTCATCCCTTTTTTGAATGCGATTAATGTTTTCCTGGAAGAAATTATTGGAATACAACTAAAAGTAACAATTAGTTTAATCTTTTTGGACTAAGTTTGGATCAAGAAATACAAATTTCTGCTGTAGAATCCAATTTTTTGTTTTACGCCGTTTTGTTAGCAAGACGGGAAATTTGTAAATTATGGAAATCGGGGAATCCTCCGATATTTTCTGAATACCTGAAGAGTGTTGTATATATCAGTGAATCGGATATGGCGTGTGATCAGAAAAGCAACGAGAGAGTATGGACTCCGTTGATAAAGTGGAGAGAAAAGGAAACGTGAGTCCGATGATTATGCCATCTACTCTGTTGGCCATATTATCTCCTTATTTCCGGGTTGGCCCAGTTAGCGTGCGGAGATGGAATTGGAAACAGCTGTATACTTGTGGGCTAATATACAAGGCTCTCGTTCTATGGTCTCCGGTCAGGTCCTCCGCTACAAGACATAGAGAGACAAGAGTATAAACCCATCAAGATATTTGGCAAAATGAGGACACAAAAAAAATAAAAAATAAAAAAATAGTACCGGAATGCAAGGATGATTTGAAATCGTTCATGGAGGTGATTGAGTTTATGCCAAATTTGCAGCATGCTTTGCTGATAAACCCAAATGTATGAGAGGGTGGCTTAAAAAATCTAGTAAATTTGATTGGGGCAGTTTATGTCAAAAGGAGTTTGACATTATCAAAACGGAAATTGCCAATATATCTTGTTTGAGTAGCTTTAACACTAACTGCAAAACTCTAGTTTCAACTGATGCCAGTGCTTATGGCTTTGGGGCAGTTCTGTCGCAAATACAAAATGGTGAGGATGTGGCTATAGCATATGCTTCATCTACATTGTTTGATGTGGAACAATGCTATTCTGTAATCGAAAGGGAAGCGCTGGCAGTATTTTGGGCTGCCAGACACTTCAGGAGTTTTGTATGGGGTACACCCTTTGTAGTAAGAACTGAACATAAGCCATTGATCAATGTGTTTTCCACTAAAGGTTCGGGCATAATGTCACTAAGAATTGCTAGATGGGTGGCAAATTTACAATAGTATAATTTTACAATGCAATTTGTATCTGGGGTAAAGAATGTATCTGCCGATGCATTGTCAAGGAAAAAGGCATTGCCGGACGCGCAGGTGCTTTCCGGGGATGATTTGCAGGAGTTTGGGTGGATTGCAAGTGTAGAATGTTTTTATGAGAAATATGTTACAATGAAAGAATGGTTGGATGCTGTAGATGATGACGTGGAACTGTCAAATTTGCACAAATGCATTAAGAAAGGGTGGTCCGCTGAAGTTACAGGTGTAAAGGACTATGTTTAGGTAAGAGACGATTTGAGTGCGGATGAATGGGGTGTAAGAAGGGGACGTAAATGTATTCCTCCCATAGTGTTGATAAGTAAGATTGTGGAGTGTGGTCATAAAGGTAATTCAGGTAGGAGTAAGACAAAAAGCAGATTAAGGGAACTGTTTTGGTGGCCAGGGATAGACAAGGACATGGATAACATTGTTAAGGAGTGCACATTGTGTGAGAACAGTGATAAGAACTTGAAAACTAATATGCAGCCTCTCCAGCCAGTTGTGTATCCTGTTAGTCCATGGGTGTAGTTGTCTGTGGACATTATGGCCCCATTGATATGTTAGGTAGTCATAACAGGTTTGTAATGGTCATGGTGGATTATTTTTCCAAGTGGTTTGAGGTTGAATTCATGGGAGAGGTGATGAGCAAGTCAATCAGTCATACAATTCATGAAAAGGGTGTTTATCAAAGAAGGTTATCCTGATGAGGTTGTTTCTGATTATGGACCCCAATTGGTTCTCTGAAGGTAGAAATGTATTTAAGCCAAAGGAATGTGTGCCATTGTAAAACCATGGTGAACAATCCCAGGGCAAATGGTCTTGCGAAGAAGGTGAACAGGGTTGTAAAGGAGAGTATTC
Organism: Calotriton arnoldi; assembly: GCA_963921515.1. Classification (NCBI taxonomy): domain Eukaryota; kingdom Metazoa; phylum Chordata; class Amphibia; order Caudata; family Salamandridae; genus Calotriton; species Calotriton arnoldi. Next base: position 211,371 of record CAWUFW010008748.1, on the reverse strand, counting down.
AGATGGCTGCTGCTAATGGGAAAGATGTGATAGAGCATGTCAATCAGATGTTGTGGGCGTATAGAACAAGTATTCATTGTAACACAGGCTTGACGCCTTTTGATTTATTGAGAAAGAGTAAACCCAAGTTGGAGGTGTCTCTGAGGTTGTTTCAAGTGAGTACTGATACAGATGTTTCAAGATCTGAAGAAGAAGGTGTATGAGAAACAAATGACGTATAAGAAGTATTTTGATAAGCGATGTAAAAAGAAATTTGACGTTAGCAGTCAAGGTCAAGTTACCATGGTGTGTGAGAAAAGGTAAGTCTGTATTTTCTGAACCCAAAGCTGTGAAAAGAGTGGGAAGAGGTTATCTGGAGTTGAATGATGGGTCCAGATTAAATCAGAGCAGATTGGTGAAAGTTGGCAAGGGGTGAAGAAACGATGGTGTTCAAGTGGAGTGGGATGATATTCAGCAAATTAGATGTGGTGATAGCCAAGTAACGTCTCCTGGCATGGGTACACGATTGAGAGAAAGGGAAAGTGAATTTTCCTGTGAAATACAGTGCAAGTTGTGTGCAGTTAATGATATATATATCTCTATATATATATATATATCTATATAGATATATAGATATATATAGATATATACATATAGATATATATAGATGCCAAGAAGAGAGGTGGCCCCCAGCGAAGTGCGCTCTCAGCAGATTTATTCCTAAAAAGAGAAGAGAAACTTCAGTGAATCACATGTAATCAGCAGTCCCGTGCTGACGCGTTTCGGGCCTCATGCCCTTTGACAGAGGCATCCTGCATGAAAACGGCAACATTACTACAAGATATATCCCCTCTTTTATATCAGTCATTCTCAGGTGAGTGAACGGCTTGTGCCGAGGATTCTGGGATCTGTAGTCAGAAAAACTGCCCATGTGGGCTGCCATTGTCACACAATCCAAAGATATTGTCTCTGCTGATGGTATCCATCAAAGTTCTTTTCTTTTACTTTAAATCCTGCTGCTCCACTCAAAAGGCTGCCCAAATAAGCAAGCTGCAGACCCGCATTGCTTCTTGCAATGGCGCCACTTCACGACCGGCCCGGCCGTATAAATGCAAAGAAGAGAGGTTGCCCCCAGACGATGTGCGCTCTCAGCAGATTTATTTCTAAAAAGAGAAGAGAAACTTCAGTGAATCACATGTAACCAGCAGTTCAGTGCCGATGCGTTTCGGGCCTCACGCCCTTTGTCAGAGGCATCCTGCATGAAAATGGCAACATTACTACAAGTAAGTGCTCTCTGCACCTTTGAGGGTTGTAATTCTTCCCCCTCCCCATTTTAGACTTCCTGTTGGGACATGTGCCTAATGTGAATTCCTTTTCTTCTCGCCCTCTCTGACTTAGGAGCCTTAGGGCCTTTCGTTTATTAGCCTGCTGCCTGATTTTTCATGCTGCCTCTAATCGGTAAACATCCATTGTCATTCCCTTTTCTTTGTATGATTGGCACTCCTCATCACCTGACTAATGTACATCATCTGATTGTCTCTAGGTGCTCTTCCTCCACCCCCCGCCCTTTTTGGTCCTGATGAAGACCCCAGGATAAGAATCAAATCACCTTTATTGCATATAGAGGTCGAAACGTCAACAGTCTTTTGTTACTTTGCAAGCATAGACAGAGATTAATTATCTGTGGCTACAATTTGCTACGTTTATTTTGTATTAATTTGCCATCATTAGGCTGGATAGGTTTCAGCTATATCTGATGTATATATTGCACACTGCCTTTCCATTCCTACAACCTCACTAAGCACACATTCCTTCCTGAGCACTCTATTCCCTTCTCCGAGCACCATTTTAATTAAATGTACAGGCAATCATGCTGTCTTCGATAATCATGTGTTATAAATAAAATCACATTCGCTTGAATTCATCATCGTGTTATTTGAATAACCTAATTTTGTATCTTGTAAAATTGATTTCCACTGTGACCGTTTTCTATTGTACTGTATGCTACTCGGGTCCAGTGGTATTTCAGGTTACCCCATTATTACATAACTCAATAAAACTGGACACGCAGCTCCCTTTTCTATAATCGACAAGATGTAGATGACAACAACAACTACAAGGTCATGAACCCTGATCCTTCAGACCACGTCAAAATTCACGCACTCCAATATCAACTAATCCACATGTCTTCGAAGTTTACTCTTGACTTTTAACCCAATCCAATAAATCTAACCACCTTTCCCCGACTATTCCAACCCTAATAACATTTTTTTTAAAGTTCAAATCAAATATGCCTGACTCAATAACTAATCATCAAATAATGGAAAATATAGGGCTGATTGGTGGAAATCAAATAATACCATGTGCTTGGATCTGTATCAATTGTTATCAAATTGCAGTACAACTTCAAAAGGACAAAGTATTGCTCCCTAAAGACTGCTCTCCCACCAAAAACAGATAGCCATAGTGGACAATGACCTTATTTGTAGTGACTTTAGCTTCTCAACCTCTCAATAGCACCATTACAAAACAGGCGAATTCTCCTAAATCTGAGTCTCCAACACGTTTTCCAAAACCAGACAAAATTTGTTGGAGACATTTTATTACTTTGGCTGGTCACTTGCTACAAACACAAAATCATCAGTTAGGAATACTCCTGGCTTTATTGAAACAAACTATTGCTTCTTTAACTCATATTCAGCTGAAACATTCATATGGAGCTTCCACTCACTCTACCTCCTCACCAATCCATCAGTAATACCTTACTTCCAAAGAGCCCCATGCCAACACAAAGAAGAGCCAACATTATGTTTCTCACAGCAACTCTCTAACAAATTGTGCCATCCTCTACCGAGGAATTAGCATCACAATTCTACTAATTATGCAATTCTCTAGCAAAGAATTTCACCAGTACCCTCCAAATTCTGACCCACTAGTATAGAAAGTCTCAAATTCCCAACAAATACTGTAAACACCCATCCGATCTTGCGTGTCTCCTTTGCAGATGATCGGTTACCAAAGGTGTTGACCAGCAAATTCAAATCCACTTGAAAGACCTTGAGTCTGTTTTCTTTCCTGCTCGCAACGCTAAGTCTGCCCTATTGAGAGTCTGATCTACTAAGCACTGGGAAAGCCCTGCTCTAGAAGAATGGCCAACAGGCCTGTCCCCACTGATTCTGGCCTTTTCCACTGTACAAGACAATATTAATTTCTGCAGACTGAACACACAAGGATAGATCAGATAGTACACTCACCTCTTTCTCTACAACTGAAAGCCACAAGTTTTCTTGAAAGATTATACACAGTCCCATGACCTTGCAGTCTCTCGGAGTACTTAGCCTTTATATCCTCCCTCCTTTTAAGCATATATGTTATACTGCTTGACCAGCTGATCTGTAGATAACATGGGATTCCGAATTTAAATTGACGGCATGTACTGATGACATCCAGAGGTGCCTCTTAATATAGTTAGTCCAGAGGCATGATTGTCGTTCCCCAAGTGCTTAGTGGTGATGTTCCATGAACTCTCAAGGATTGACTGCCTCGACTCTAACAAAAAGGTGGTGATGCCAACTGGAAACCCCACTCCTGTTCCCCTTCTGACCAGGATGCCCACTGAAGTATACCCTCCCAGAAGCTCTGTGTTAAAAGAAAACGCCTATGCCTTATTTTTGGCCAAGACCTCTCAACTGATCTCAAATCAACAAAATGGCAAAATCTGCAATATTAAAACTCCTATTTCCCACATACAATGTAGAGTTTTAGAAACTGTGACCCATACTTCTCCTTACCCAACAATTTCACGTCTGTGTACCTTCGCCTACCAACAGGCTGATCCACAAACAGCTGGACCAAAGCTTGCCAGTGCAAATCCTCCATTGTCTTCACTGCAGTCATAGGTAGCACTACCGTTTTAAATGGATTCTTTATTTAACAGAATCTTCAATTCAAGGCCTTCTCTTACCCAACAAAACCCTTCAGCCAATAAGTCCTTCACCTCCACACATCAAACTGTTTTCAAGCTGCAAACTGGTATTTCTAGAGGACTGTAGAGTGTCATGAAGAAGTGTGGTAGGATACCTCACTGCGCAACAGTCCCCCGTCAACATTTTGCACTGGTGTTTGTTACATGGTGAGTTCCCTGACTGACATGTTTTTCTTTAATCTGCTTCTTTTTTTGTCTGTGAAGCTTTGCCTCCTTTCTCTGTTTAGGGTTAGAGTGGGGTGATGGGTGACACAGTGCTATGGGAAAGGGGCAGACCATCATGGGATGGTTTTGCCTCAGCAGCCGACCTCCTTCCAGTTTTTCAAAGGGAGTTTCTTATGGGGGTTTCCTCCGATACCCTGCCTCTTCTAGTTTTTTGTTTACTTTACAGGGGTGGAGGTGCCCCAGTACCCTCACTGCTGATTTACTAGAGATTTCACCACCAGCTTCTGCTGCGCTGTTTGATGCCCTGGTTGAGTGTAGACAGTGACATATCCTGCGCAGAATGGTACACAGCCAGAAGGCGGCTTAGCATGGACAGGATATGGTGAGCTCTGCGAAGCTGGTTGACGACCAGACTCACTTCAGAAATGCATTAGGAGAGACAGGCTCCAGCAGACGTGTCCAATGTTGGTCCAGGAAAGGCCGGATCCCAACCTGATTTTTGAGATGCCATCTATATAAATGTATTTAATGTGGAATTCCTGAAAAATTGGCATGGTTATGCCATTGCACTATCCTCAACTAAAGATTTGACATCGTTTGTCTTCTGTGTGCATGTCCCCAAAAACATCCTCACAGCATAGGGAAAGCTGCACTCACATCACAGGAGGAAGCAGCACCGTTTAAAAGAAACCTAATAGCAGGGGTTTAAGTCGAATGAAAAAGTAGGGGGTCTCTCCAAGGGGCGTGGCCGATGTAATTAAGGACGTGGCTTATGAACTCGTAAGGTTAAAATCTGTGCTTAGCATAGGGTCCCACCCCACTGGTATTTTGCTGCTTCTTTCATTGCATCCAGATATATAATATAACAAGTAATAATACACCTACAACAAGCCAGAACTATTGACTTTGTCAATGGTTGTTAGTTGCCTAAGATAAATAAGCAACAACAACTATGGCTTCGTTGTATAGAACGTCGAAAATGCTTCAGTTTTGAAATGAAAGAGCTATAACGAGTCTCTTTGAAGTTACATCAGAGGAGTGAAGGGTGGAACTGCTGCAGAGTTAAGATTTTTTTTTCACCCTACGAGTGAGAGCAAAAATTGAGAGCCCTATAGGGACCCGCCTCAGCAACTGCTTTTTAGAACTGCCGGTGTTGAGCACCGGCAGGACCCGGCCATCTTAGAGCCCTGCCTAATAGTTTTGGTGTAGCAGTGAGTTCCAGTAGAAAAACTGTAAAGCTTGTTCTACTTTTTTAATTTAAAACGGATCCCTCATTCGTCCAGCGCTATTAAGTTTCTGCGAAACACCTTAGTATTTCCATTCATCAAGTCGTGAAAAGCAATTTTCATAGTTTGAAAATCGCCACAGCATATTCACAATTCAAACCCTCTGGCAAAATTACTTAGGAGGGTCCGAAATTATGAAAAGAATGTAAAGTGGACGGTCACAGATCAGGTTTTGGGTGAGGTAATAAAGAAAAGGGGTGTCTGAGATGCAGGGTTGTGCAGATATGACTTTTTTTTGTAAATTACTAAGCCGAGTTGCAAATTGGCTCTTGAATTTCACCAAATAGCCAAATAAAAAGTTGTGACCTGAGAAAGGGTTTTTTAACAAAATTAGTTTGAAAAGTTGTAATAGTCTAATTGTTAAGTTTTTTTTTCTTTTGAAATAAAATTAGCAAAACGGCATTGGAAATGGTGTGGTTGCATTATGCAGTTCGCGCCAACTCCAAATTCAGCAAAATTTGACCTCTTGTTCCCTCTTCTAAACTTGATTATTCTCTCAACTGGAGCACGGGGCCACGTGAGGTTTCCATTTTGAACTACGTCATCAGGGCTCTATTTTCCCTCCTCTGGTTTTGGTTCACAACCAAATGCATTGTGGAAGTTGTAGTCTTGTTCCGTTTCCTTTGAATCCATTGGAGTAATGCGCCTGACTGATGATAAGGAGTTATAACAGAGAAGTCCATGACATGAAAAATGACATCCTGCCAACATGGTGCAAGGGACTACAAAATCCTAAAATCGGTACGTATTCACGGGTCAATAGGGGCAGAAGGCAGAGTCCACATAGGAAAGAGTTTCTGTAGTGAGATCAGAGAGCATTTAAACTCTTTGATCAATGCTTTTCAATACCATTGGAAATCCATTGAAAAATACCGTAGGAGTTTACTGCTCTGTTATGCCCCCGCTTTCCTAAGGCGATGGTGTGTGCTCTTGCATATCTAGCTAACACAGCAAAAATTATAAAGCAAGCCCAATATTATTGCCTTCTTCGTGGGAGCTCTTAAGTGGTTTGTTGAATCTGAACGTATCAGAAAGCAGCACTGCAGCTTTTTCAGGCAGATGTGGCTGGTTGCAGGCCTTCTCTAGGCCATTCATCCACTTGCATATTTTAGGTAAAGCGACTCATTCAATTTAATCAGTGCCCGTCACCTCTTTGCTTTCATTGAGAAACTCTTGCGGAATTGGAAGGTTCCCCTGGGGTCGCGCGCCCACCCATTGATCTGCAGAGCCAACACGCATAGAAAAGGCCAGACTGAGAAGTTGGAAGTGACAGCTCCGCTCAAGCGGTCTCTGTCCCCTGGGCTTTACCCTATTACTTTTAACGCATCAGGCTCTTTCATATTGATCAAACGTCTGCACGTTCCTCGAGGAGGCGAGTGGGGGTGACTCTCTGGCTGCCTAATCAATCCACTGGTCAGTTGGTACAGTGATGGAGACCCTGGAGACATGCTGCTCCGAGTTCAGCATGCGCGCGGTGATTTCAGAAAGCAGGCTACGCAGGGAGCGGTGTCGCGTGCCCAACCAGCAGATCCGCTCGTGCTAATGGCTGCGCGAGGCTGCAGCTTCCCGCTTTTTCCATCACTGCGCAGGCGCCATTGACCCTCGGCCCATCCTGACAATGTAGCCTTTGGAGAGAGAGAATCTAGAATCCAAAATGCCATTAGTCCCCAGTGCTTCAAATAGAAATATCGAAGTGCAGGTACTCACTAACTAGAGTACCTGTTTGCTGCTGAGAAGTACCGGTACTCTTCCATTAAATGCATTGCAGCAGTGCTGAGGAGTACGGACAGTACCTGCCCATTTAAAGCACTGTATAGTCCCTCACCTGCTCCCAGACTGCTTCTAAAATACTTTAAATCTATCTGAAAAGTAAAGCAGTCAACATTCCTGCAAGCTCAAAATGGCTGTTGTGATGCACCTTTCTGAACTCTCCTGCAGAGTGTTTTTCTTCTCCTGCTATTGGTCTTTAAATCCGATGTCTGACGATTGAAATTTGATGGCAACTCAATTTCACAATAACATATTAGAAAAATAAGTTTATGAGGGCTCCAATCCGAGTTTTTTTTTTTATCAAATGTTGGTAATTGTTGTGTGAAAAATTTCAAAGCAGTATTTGGAAACCCCTCACCAATTGTCAGTCAACAGAGTATACTTCTGAAAGCGTTTGATCTGGGTGGCTTGGGATGGAATGTAGAGTGTAGAATGTACTAGGGAATGTGGAGCGCCTATGACTTCACGTTGTAGGAATGTGGAATGTTTTATTTGAAAAATTACTGGCAGTTGCTTTTCCCTTGTCTGCCCTGCCGGTTGATACTTAAGCTTGAAAGTAAAGTTACTCTTCTAAAAGAAATTATTGGTCTCTGGTGACGAGTGGTGAAACGTACCACGAGTAACCAGTATCGGGGAGGGTGGGGGTAGCGGTTTTGGATGTGGGGAACCCGATGCGGAGTGTGGCAGGAGGGAGCCAGCAACTTTCGGCGAGGCAGTGATGAGTGGTGTTGGAGTTTTGGCCTGACGGGCTTCTGGAGGTGTGAAGAAAGTCAGGCAGCTTGGGAGGCAGCCAACGGCGGCCACCATAAACAAAGGGTGGTGGTAGGGGGGGTGGGCGGGGTTGCGCGGAAGGCTTTGCGCAGGGGATACAATATTAAAAATAAAGAAGTACCCTTTGCCACCAGCCGCCTCCAGCGTCGCATTTTGTCGCACCACCTCTCCTCTTCTTCCTGGGTCTCAGCAGCCCCTGGGACAGACTCCCTGTCCAATCCCCGCGCTGCAGAGCAGCGCAGGGTTTGGTCTGAGCCGGCAGGAAAGACACCCTGCTCAGACCATCGAGTCTGTGGGGTTTCTCGTGCATGTGTGTTTTGGTCAGCCTGAGACGGCCGGCCAAACACATGAGAACTTAGGGAGTGGAGTGCACTAGCACTCCTCCCTCCCATGCCTCGGCCCGCCCCTCCCAACACCGCTGGCTAAGAGCCGGCATATGTAAAATGAAACGATGCAAGTACATCGTTTTATTTTACATTTGCTGGCTCTGAGCCAGGCAGTGGGGCGACGCTCTACCGCCATTGCAGAGGAGCCGCCACTGGAGGCAGCCCACTTCATGCCCCTCCTTACATCACATGAAACGCAGGACCTAAGCATTTTAGTGACATCAGCTTATGAGTGCCATTTTGCTGGGGTGGCTGAGGCACAGTAATGCGTATGTCTGTGACTTTAGACGTCGCAGCATGCTGCCATCATAAGTGTATTCCTGTCAGCACTCACACCCTGTGGCACTCTGTGTGGATTAACGCAGCACCGGGGGATGAATCCGCATTAAAAGAGCAAACTGTGTGACCATCGGCAGCTATTTGCAGCGTGGCCCGGGGGATTCATCAAAGAGTATATATATTTTTGGGGATAAATACTAGACTTTGAATTTAACCTAGTGCGCTGCCAGACAGGGTCTTCCTGTATAAAGTTGTATCTTGCACATGCGACAGATGTAAATGGTTTGACTCACCTAAAGCAGCATCAGCGAGTTATGCAAGCGGTGATTCACAGACCTTAGAACCTGTGGATCACAGTGATCTGCACACCTTGTATGTTGTGGTACAAAGTAACTATCCATCACAACCACCTGTTTATCATTTACCTGTGATTTGCACACCTCTCATAGTGTGAATCACGGTGATTTGCACACCTGGCCATAACATTTCCAAGGACTGAACTGGACAGAGACGCAATTATAAGTACATCGTAGGTAATTGGGTTAAGTGCTGTTATTGTATGTCTACCATGCAAAGATCAGTTATTCCTCCTCCAGTCATGTAGGCATAACCTGGTCTGCAACTTGTAGAATGGGAGCAACGTAAGGAAGGATTGGAGGCACATTTAGAAGCCATAGAGGGTGGAGTTTTCACGCAGAAAGATATTTTTTCTATATTTCATTTATTTTATTATTTATTTATTTATAGAGTTTTAAATAGCGCGAACGTGACCCAAGGGTATCAGAGCGCTTTACATTTACAATAGGTACAGTTTAGATTACATTGGTATAGCAGCAGTAATATATATATATATGAATCAGGTACATGTCTTTCATACCAGTTTCAACAAAAACAAGTTTAAGAACTGTTTAGAATACAAAGGTGTACGCAGTGGTATTATCCAACATAGTTCCGATGTGTACCTTTTGAATGTTTTACATCAGTACTACAACGATCTATTAATTGTGGTACTGAACAGTTAAAGAGGTTTTCGCAGCTACCTGGTAATTTTATCTTTACATTCGTAAATGTCTTTGAGGTCATTTTGTGCAGGATGTATCCATACAAGACAGGGCTATGCTACTTCTGGTTATTAACCACGGTGCAGATGATGAACAGTCTTGTCTAGGGAAGGAACTTGCTCATTAGGAAGATCTTCGCTTCCCTCTTGAATGTTGCCAGATTTGGAATTTTTCTAATGTTTGGAGGGAGTGAATTCCAGATTCTGGGTGCCGCTCCGGAGAATGCTCTGTCATACGTTTTCTTCTTCCGAAAGATGGGCGGTTTCAGCAACAGCTCTTTGGCACTCCTGGCCGGCCTGCTTCCCCCTGATAGCTCAATTTTCTGGGCTAAGTACATTGGTGTTTTGTAGTGGAGTGCTTTGTGGGTAATACAAGCCAGTTTAAGTTGAATTCTGGCTTTGTGTGGAAGCCAGTTTAGTGCTTTCAGATGTGGGGAGATATGGTCGTATTTTCTAGAACCTGTAATGAGTCTTGCGGCCGCATTGAGACAAGCTTTTAGTGGTGCTGTGGAGATTTTTGATAGACCTGTTAGTGTTGTACATCCATATTCAATCCTTGAGATAACCAGGGACTGAACTGCCAATTTGAGGTCCGCCGTAGTAATGAGTGGTTTCACTTTTCTAATATAGTTCAGGTGAAACCGGGCACTATTAGCCATTGATTTGATGTGGGCTTTCATGTCTAGGTTCTTATCAAGCGTGATTCCCAGTGATTTGGTTGAGTCAACTACGGTAGGGGTGCAGTTTAGCGCTGTGATCAGCTTGGTCCATTCCTTCACATTTGTGGGGTTCTTCGGCGGTGATATTAATAGGAATTCTGTTTTTTGTGCATTTAATTTCAGATGATTGTTGGTTAACCATTGTAATGACATTTTTAAGGCCTCATTCATTGTCTTGATCTCTTCCAGTGATGATATCTTGATATAGATCTGAGTGTCATCTGCGTACATGTGATAGGATATGTTTGCGTCTCGGAGGATTTCTGTAAGGGGTTCGACATATAGATTGAATAGTGATGGGGATAATGTTGATCCCTGTGGGACTCCAATCGAGTTTGGGCATGATGGGGATAGTTTCTGGTTGACCAGGAATCTTTGTGTTCTGTTCTGGAGGAAGGATTCAAACCATTTCAGGACATTTCCAGATAGTCCCATCCTGTCTTCAAGCCGGGCTAGCAATTTTTCATGATTTACCGTGTCGAATGCAGACGACAGGTCAAGAAGAACTAGTAGACATGTTTTATTGTGATCTAGAGCCTTTAGCGCATCATCCACTATATGTAAGATTGCTGTTTCCGTACTGTGGCCTGAATCCAGATTGGCAGTCGTCCAGCAGATTAAAATTATTGATGTGGTTGCTCAGCTGATTTTGCACACATTTTTCAATTAGTTTGGCAAGTAAAGGAATATTGGTTACTGGGCGAAAGTTATTTGGGTCTGCCGGGTCCGCTGTAGTCATCATTCCGAGAGCATTGAAAGTGCTAGATTTGCTGTCTAAAAAAAAACCAAATGTCATAATAGAGTGTCACAAATTTTACAGAAGACATAAATTACCCAATGAGTCCATTGAGAGGTTTGTGAGTGATTTTAGAGTGTTAGTTGCCATGTGTGATTTTAAAATGTTTAAAGAGTAGGTAATATGGAATCAGGTAGTAGAAAAGTCCAATAGCAAAAAGGTGCAGGAGAAGTTGTTTACTATAGAAAATGTAACATTAGATAAAGCTGTGTAAGTATCTAGCAGAATAGAATTAACAACATAGTTTATGGAACAAATGTCATTGACTACACAAGTTCATGCCCTGAAACCTGAAGACAAATCTAAAAAAAAAAGGGTGTAAAAATGATGAAAAGAAAAAAACCATTGGAGTGCTATCGTTGTGGAAGTAAAAACCATTTAGGAAATTCTCCCACTTGTCCGGCATCGATCAAAGTGTGCAGCAAATGTAAGAAAAAGGGGCATTTCATGTAACTGTATAAGGCTAAAGGGATTAATGAGATAAAACCATCTAAGAGTGTTAACACAGTTGTGAATGAGTTTGAGATGGGTAATCAAACTGATTCGAACAAAGGCAATGTGGTGCTTATGGTGGGGGAAGAGCAAAAATGTATGAATGTTCCTGTGAAGGATGGTGTGGAAGTCTCATTGGTATGTGGGACCACCATTAAGAAGCAATTTAGCAATGTAGATATGAATGGGATCAGCGTCAACATGATGGTAGACTCTGGATCATTATTCACGTTGATTGGTGTGGAAGGATGGAAAAAGTGGAAGTGGATATGAGGAAGCCTAAGGTCAAGCCTGGTGCGTATAGAGGCAAACCTGTTGAGGTGGTGGGTGAATTTGATGCTCTATTGAACTTCAAAGGGAGTGAGGTGGAAGGCACAGTGTATGTGACCTCTGAAGACTCTTGTTTATTGGGGTGGTTAGATCAGAGAAACCTATGAGTCACGTTAGATCCTAGCAGCTCTGAACAGGTCATAGTGCGTAAGGATATAATGGGAATGATGTCAGTAGAGAAAAACGCCTGGACAGAAGCCTTCCCTGAAGTATTCAGCAAGGAGTTAGGAAAGATTAAAGGGATCACACACCAGATTCATTTGAAAGCAGGGGCTGAACCTGTTGTGCATCAGGCAAGACATGTTCCTATTGCCATGAGAGAAGAGTTGGAGGAACTCAGTAAGCTATGTCAGCAAGGCATAATTGAGCCAATAGAGAGCTCTGAATGGATTTTGCCAGTCGTACATGCCAGGAAACCTAATGATACCCTGAGAATGTGCATTGACTTGAGGGACCTTAATGATAGAATATGGGTGGACAGACATCCCCTGCCCAACATTTCTGAAATGTTGACCACTCTAAAAGGGCGAACGTTTTCACCACATTAGACATGCCCTCCACTTACCATCGGATTGCCTTACATAGAAGTTCTCACCACCTAACATCCTTTGTAACTCATAGTGGAGCTTTTAGATTTAAGAGGATGCCTTTTGGCTTGGCCTCGGTCTCATCTGTGTTTTAGTGAGTAGTCAATTCCATGTTCAAAGGCATTGATAACGTCAGATGTTCCCAGGGCGACATACTCATTTTCTGGGAGAATGCAAAGCAGCATAAGACCCTGGGTTTTGTGTTGTTGATTTTGAGGATAAAGATGTCACATTGAAGGCAAGGAAGTGCCAATTTGCTGTAGCCAGCGTGGATTATTTGGGACATAAATTGTCAAGCTGAGGTGTAGAACCAAAGGAAAGTTTGGTGAAAGCCATTAGAGAATTTCCTGTGCTGCAAAATAAGGACCAATTGAGATCGCGCTTTGGAATGCTAGAGTTTTATGCACGTTTTGTGCCGAAGTGTGCGAAGCGGACTGAAATGATGTGGATGTTATTGAAGAAGAATGCTAAGTTTGAGTGGTCTGTGGAAGTGGACAAAGAATATTACTTAATCGACCAGGAGATATCAGACTCAATACTACTCAAGTCGTTTGACACCCCTTATCCATTCATAGTTGTGACTGATGCTAGTCAGTACGGCCTGAGAGCCATGTTGATGCAAACAAGTAAGGGAAAGGATGAAGTAGTGGCCTTCGCATCGCAGGCGCTTCGAGGCGCTGAAGGCACATATTCTGCTATAGAGAGAGAGAGAGTCATTGGCATGCTGGTGGGGGGTGAACCACTTTAGGAAGTATTTATGTGGTTTGGATTTTACTTTGCAAAATGATCATAAACCGTAGGTCAGTTTATTCACCCCGGAGGCTTGCAGAGCAATGCCTAGGATAGCTAAGTTGCATTACAGTTTGCAAGAGTTCCATTTTAAATTGGAGTACATATCTGTTATGAAAAATGTCTTTGCTGACTGTTTATCACTTCTGCCGTTGAAAGTTGAGCAAGCAAGGAAGAAGAGGGAGACAATAATTTTTGCATTGTGACATGTACTACTACAGATGAAACGGGGTGCATAAAGGAAGTGGAAAGAAGCTGTGAAACTGGATGTGATGCTTCAGGAGTAAATGCTGGTCTGAGATAAAGGGTTGCCTAAAGGAAGAATTTATGACACACTTAAAATGTACAAGGAGGAATTTGAGGAGTTAAGTCTGTCGTATGGTATAATAAGACATGCTAATTTGTTGGTGGTGCCTCAGAGAATACAAGCAAAAGCACTGGAGCTGGCACATGAAGGGCATGTAGGAATGAGGGCAATGAAAAGGCGAGTCACACATACATTTTGGTGGCCAGGAATGCACAGCCAGGTGAAACATTGGGTTAGAGAGTGTGTTGCGTGTGATTTAAGTGACAAGGCACAAGTGATGATGCCTAGCCCGGTGGAGAGTGTGCTGGTGCCAGAGAGGCCATGGGTCAAATTAGGCATGGGCATAATTTGACCCATGAAAACGCAAAGTGAGCGCCATCGATAAGGGATCATGTTGGTAGATTATTATTCTCGATGGCCTGAAGTAAAATTTGTCAAGAATACAAATACTTTGGAGGTAGTAAAATTCTTGCATGCACTGTTCTTAATGGAAGGTGCCCCAACTGAGTTAGTGACCGATAATGGCGTACAATTTACATCAGAGGAATTTGGCAAGTTTATGAGCACGTGAGGTTGAAGCATGTGACAACCTGCCAATATCATCACAGGAGTAATGGTCTGGTGAAGAGATGCAACCGGGTGATTAAGAACAATGTACAATTGTCTTTGGTGAATGGGTTGGATTGAAGCAGAGATTTGTAGGATTTAATATGTGCAATATGCACGTCTCCCAATTCAGTCACAGGTTTGTCACCCTTTGCATTATTTAAGGACATAGTGGCTGCAACCAAATTGGTGCATCCTTGGATGAATGGGTTGGATGTGTCAGAGGAGAAAAGGGCACAAGTTAAAGGAAAATGGAGAGTTACACAGGGAAAATATATGAGTGAGAACAAAGGAAGGTGATTGAAGGTCACTGAGGGAAATTGAGTCAGGGTCAAATTACCTGGTAAAATTGCCAAAGAACATTCAACATTTTCAGATCCTAAAAAAGTTGTGTGTGTGAAGAGGTGTGGGGTTCAGCTGGATGATGAGAAATGGCGGAATAAGGAGAAGCTGGCAATAAAAAGTGGGCCACCAGGTAGGAAAGGAAGCAATGCTCTGGACATGGATAGGTTCAATCGCGTTATCAGAGGGTCAGTAACCTGGAGGAAGTTGAGTTCAGGGGTAGCTGATGATAGGAATTATCCACACACCGGAACTCAGGAGGAGAGAAGACCATTGGTGTGGTGATGTGATTATGTGTCATGATATGGCATACAGTGATTAGTTTTGTAAAATTTTATAGGATGGTTCAATAGTTATTTAATTTTGTTGTGTATAAATGGGAAGATGTGTTGGGTTTTTTCTGTGTGGCTTGGAATGGAATGTAGAGTGTAGAATGTACTAGGGAATGTGGAGTGCCTGTGACTTCATGTTGAAGAATACGGAATGCTTTATTTGAAAAATTACTGGCAGTTTCTTTCCCCTTGGCTGCCCTGCCGGTTGATAATTAAAGATTGGAAGTAAACTTACGCTTCTAAAAGAAATGATCAGTCTCTGTGTTATCTTTGAGAGCACTTTTCAGCTTCTTAGGGTAATTTTAACGGACACTTTCCCTGGCACAGGCGATGTTCTTATCTGGTCTTGATTTTATAATTTGTTTGTTGTCTTCACGCTTTGGGAGACTGTTTCTTATGTATTGGGAAGGTGGGAGGGTGTATCTATGTTTGTGCACTGCACAGCACTGTTGAGCCCATATCAGGCAGGCATTTTTTCTCCTGGGACAGCTAGAGTCGCCATTCTTTGGTAGTGTGCATTCTATCTGTCCAATGGGGTAGCGGTACCTAATGGATGAATTCAGGGCCATGGCGCGGATGCTCTGATGGCACGCCGTAGGCATGTTTAAGGCACGCCCGTCTGCATCCGTCCGCGTCCTGATAGCATCTAGTGCCAGCCACTATGCTCGGGATAAGTCTGCTCTAGGTGTGCGTATTTGTTATTCTGCTTTAGAGCTTTTTAATCTATGCCCTAGTAACTCCTGCACTTTTACTTACTTGATGCTGAGGGCCCATTTTCCTCTCCTACCTGTCACCTCAATATAGAGCAATCACCCGTTGGGGAAGCCTCAACTTGGCCCTTGGGAAAACATCTGGGGCATTGGCTTTTTCAGCTTTTCTCCTTATGTGCGCTCTTTGCAGAAGCATGCAACTTTTATCTTTATAAGTGATGAACAACCCAATGCCCTCTTCATAACTGAGACCTGGCTCTCCAGCTTCGCCCTCTCTGCAATTGACATGCCATCCCTATGGGGTACAAACTCTACAATTTAGTTCAGCCTAGCAGGAGGGGAGGCAGAATTCCCATAGTCTACAAACAAACCTACAGTTGTTAGATTTTTGCGACTAATGATTTGAGAGGAGCGGTCTCTCACTGACTCCTCAGCAGTCGGTAGCCGGTGTCTTAATCTACAGACCCACTTGGCCGGCGGGAGATTTTTTCAATTCCTTGGGTGAAGCTCTGTCCCACTTAGCGTGGAGGTTTTTGCATTCTATAGTACTAGGTGATTTTAATATTCACTTGCACTGTCCTTCGAAGAAGGATGTAGTCACTTTGTTAGACATAATGTCGTCATGCAATCTTACCCAATGTGTCACCAAGCCCACCCACTTGGCAGGACACATGATTGACTTTGCTTTTTTCCAGTGTCATGCTGGATATGTTGGATCCCCTCCCCTTACCTTGGACTGATCATTTTCTGAAAAAGTTTAGATGATCTGCTATACTGCGTACTGGAGAACATACTAGGGAAGACCCTTACTCATTTAGGCCATATATAAGGTTAAGCCGTGTGAGTTTCTTGGCTCTCTGATGGAGACTGTTTCGAAGCTCTCATGAAATGTTGAGGCAGATGCCGCTACTGTGGATAGTTGGCTTCGCATTGCGTTGAACAGGTTAGCTCCTTTCACTGTACGCAAACCTTGCAGGAGTAGACAGACCCTCTGCACTGTGGTTTACGAAAATCCTCTCAGTTGAAAAAAAGCACTGTAGAAGGGTTGAAAGACGCTAGCACAAATATTATAAGGAGGAGTATAACGCTATCTATTGGGCGGCCTCAAGGAAATACCATGCCTTAGTTAAGACTGCCAAGAAAGCCCTCTTTGAAGACAGAATTCAGGCTGCTGGTAAGAAGTCACGAGAAGTGTTTAATGTGCTAAAAAATAATTTGGCACCGCTGCTTTTTTCAGTAGTCTGCCACCCTCTTTAGAATGGTGTGCAAAATGTACCACTTTTTTCATAATAAGATTCTTAAAATTCAATCTAATGCTTATCACGGGCTCTTTGAATGGCTTGGATATTTCCTCACTAATGAAGCAGCACAGATTGCGGAATGTTCTATATCCTCCTTTAGCCCTAATTCCCTGAAGGACACCATAGCAGCTATTCGGGGCCTCAAATCTGTCTGGCCACTAGACCCCTGACCTATTGATTTGTCAATTTTGGAGGCTGCAGTGATCTATCCATTGGTGAAAATAAATTGCTAAATGACTGCCTAACCACTGCTGTGGTACCCTTAGCTTGTAAGCAGGCAACAATTCTTACCCTTTTGAAAAAACCTTCAGCTGACCCCAAAATGTTGGCCAATCATAGGCCTATTTCGTTGCTGCCTGCTCTGCCTAAGCTGCTAGAGAACTTTCTAAAGCCACAGCTTTCTCGCTATTTAGAGTCTAATGACACCCTGCACCTCAGCCAATCGGAGTTTTGGCTCACCTTGAGCACTGAAACAACTCTCTTTGAGGTGTCAGAGCACATTAACTGTACTTTAGATCAAGGCAGTAAGGCTGTGCTTATATTGCTAGACCTGTCAGAAGTTTTAATACAGTTCCGCACTCTCTCCTTCTTTGTCGTTTGCAGATAATTGGACTGGAGGGCATTGCATTGGGATGGATGGATTCCTTTTTGGGGAACAGACGTCTAGAGGTCTGGACCCCTCCTTTTTTACCGGGTACTAAAGCCCTAACTGTAGGAGTCCCACAGGGCTATGATCTTAGACCCACATTTATTAACATCTATTTAACCCATCTTGCACATCTGGTACAATACTTTGGACCTAAAATAATCTCTTATGCTGACGATACGCAGCTGCTCTTCTCCTTTCATAAAGGCAAATATATTGCTCTGGATCTTATCAAGCCTTACCTGGCTGCAGTTTTCTCCTGGATGCACCTGAATCAGCTAATGTGTAATGCTGATGATGTCATTTGAGATGTCATCAGTGATGTCACTGACCATGTCATGAGTGATATACTATGTGAGGTCATAACCAATGCATTGCAGTGGCGTAAGTTATAGTTAACTCAGGCAACTATAACTGCTGAATTTCAATGTTTTTTGTGAGTGAAAATTGAGCCTGAGTATAACATCCCTTTAACCTTTGTTTTTTTCCATAAATTTCTATGCTGTTTTTTAAAATTCTATTTCCTAACTATAACGTCCCTGTAACCTTTGTTTTTTCAGTGAATATATATAACATAACATAAGTATTTGTAAAGCGCATGTTTACCCAAGGGTATCTTGGTGCTGAAAAACGGATGTTTATTGTTAGCCAACTCAATGGTACCCATTTTATCGACCTCAGAAGGATGATAGGCTGAGTGGACCCGCCGGGATCTGACCCTGTGACCATTAGATCGAACACAGACCCCTACGGTGGACATATTAGTACACTAAGCCACCAGACCCGTATATGTGCATATATATACATATACAAGTCCAGGAGGTGGGCGAAACGCGTCATCTTGCCGTGTACAGCGTGATTGAATAAAGGAAAAAAGGAGCACTCAACTGGTGTCCGTGTCCCGTTTTCAGCCGATAGCTGAGGGAGCTTGGAGTTGATATATATATCCAACAACGAAGGTTCACCCACTGAAAAGAAGCCATCCGGCAGGTGAGTAATTCTCTCTTTATTAGGTGACAACTTGCAAGCAGGCAGCAGAGGGAAAAATGCAACCACATTCAACCAGACGCGTTTCAGGAAGCTCCGTTCCCTTTCTCAATGGCTCGGTTGCTGAAATGGAAGACAGAGTTCTCCGAGCAGTTCTTTTCAGTGGGTGAACCGGCTATTAAAAAGTTAAAAAAGCATAATTAAAAATATAAATAGTATAGTACATATTAAAAACATACCTTATTG